>OY728132.1:1770862282-1772112282 GCA_963277665.1 Viscum album
TTTGATGAATTTAGTGTACCTACAAGTGATGTTTCTAGAATCTATAGACAGATTCTTGGGCATGTTTTCTGCGAGATTGTGAGATTTACTATTAATTATAATGATTACATGCATATTACTATGACATGAAAAAATGTGTTCTTAGATACTCATGTAAAAGTAATGTTAATTTAATATTACTTTATAGCTATTTTAAAATACATGAGTAAAATTTGGTAATATACTTATAATGTGTTATGTTATTTTTCTAGATGTTTTTCAGTTTGATGTCGGTGACTCCATTTCACTCAAATGGAATTTGATGATTTTGAAAAAATATAGAGATATTTTATATAAATATTATGGATTGAGTTTTATAACAATTCTCCAATCTCATGAAATATGTATGAGAATGTGCTTGAAAGCATATTTCGTGGGAAATGGAAGTTATTTTTTTATATCAACAGTGATGCATCTCATGAGGCAACTGTATATTTTATAGTATCTTAATAAATTAGACCCAATAAAATTATAATTTTTATTATTTTTTATATTTTTTATTAATTATTAAAAAATATATTGTGAATCATGAGAAGAATGTCATTCCTCACATCACTGGGCCTCCCAGTTTTTTTGAGAAAACAAAAAAATTTGGTTTCTATTTTATTTGTTATTATTTACATGATTTTATTAGGACTTAATGTTTTTTCTAACATGTTTAATTTTTCTTATAAAGGATGGTTAATGAGGTCAATTTTTTGGTCAAATAGAGTGTTGCTTTAAAGTGTGTAGGAAACCTGATAGATTTTTTGAAAATGACCATACCAAATACATTGAAAAATGTAATTTTCATTATCATCTCATATTATTTCATTACCATCGAATAATAATAATGAAAAATATATAATAACAACTAACAAGACTTAAACTGAATTACATTAGGCCGACTACATATACCAAAAGATTCTAATTTGGCATTGTATGATAGATATATCCATCCTGAATTAATGATGTTAAGGGTTTCTTATTATTATAATATAATTTTCATTAGTATGTTTCTATAGTTTTGATATAATAATATATACTAATTCAAAAAATTTAAGTACATAATATTACAATGATTGAATATTTTAGAAAATCCTTATTTATATTTTTGTATTAATTAGTTAAAATTCAATAATTATAGGATGTGAACCCTTAAAAATCATCAAATATTTGATATAATAATGAATTAGGAATAGTTTTCTCGGAATATCCTCCTAGTCGTGTACGAGGGATGCGTTCTGGGCATACTCCCTTAGTTGTGTTTGGTAGGGTAGTGTCATCCATTACTGCTATAACTAGTGAGGATTTAAGTAGCATCACTGATCATGAATAAAATAGTGAAATTGAAATATTTAAAGAAAATGTACAAGAATAAGAATCCTATGGGAAAAAAGGATCAGAGTTGGTTGCAAATGGAAAATGATTTTGTTTTTGTATTTTAGCGGATAACCAGTACATTCCCTAAGAAAATTTCAAGCCCTAGAACTTATATAGTCATGGTAAATACTAAATTCCATATATCAATCACAAATTTTCCAATAACATATAAAACATCCATAAAGAAAACTAAAATGATACTTATATAAAGAAAACATGCAATTTAAGTCAAACCGACCACATCTTGTGTCAGATTGACGTGTGGTTTATTCTTACACATCAAAAATAAATTATAGATCATTATCATAATGTTTAAAAACAATTTTACTTTATTTTCATAGTTTTGACTATGTAAACACTTCTAAAATGAAAAAAATCATCTAAAAAGTGTCGGGGGAACCATGAAAATGATGTTCTATTTCCCGAAAATCAACCATAAATGACTGTGCAATTACTTTTGAAGTGTTGAAAATAATGACACATCATTACAAATAATAATTTTACTGTTATGTCCATAATTATATTTTTAGTGTTTCAAAATATTATAACGTGTGTGGAATGGTCAAAAAATAGAAAACAACCTCAGATTGATAAAAATCATGGGAAACCATAGATGAGTTGTTTTTTACATGTTTGCATAGACAACACATCAATCTGTTATGAATTTTGGTCAGAATAACTCAGTAAAGACTTATAAAAGGTACAAAATCCTTTTAAAAAATATCTTAGGGTGTCAAAACATGGAAAAAGGTGCTGGATTAACTTGAAATAAAATAAAATAAGTAGTGTATTTAGTTTTGAAATGTAGGAACTGATGACATGTAATTATGAATTACAATTTGGTCTTTGTGGATGTAAACACATTTTTAGAATTTAAAAACACTAAAACATGTATGGAATGGTCAATACCATAGATAACAACCTCGTATTGATGTAAAATCATGGGAAAACCAATGTTGAGTTTTTTTATGTTTACACATAGAAAATATGATAATATAATGTGCAGTGTGGTCCTAATTTCTTGATAAACACCTTGGAATGGTACAAAAGACTTTAAAAACATTTATTGGGGTCCAAAACATGGGAAACAATGTCGAATTACCCAAAAATAAATGAAAAAATACAACAGATTTCATTGTGAAATGTATAAACTGAAGTCATGTCATTCCAAATAATGATTTTCTTGTTAGGACTATAAATGAGTATAATGTGTCTTAAAACACTAAAAGATGTGTGGAATTGTCAAAACTATAGAAAAAGACCCATGATTGACATACAATCATGGTAAAATAACCAATTAATTTTTTGGACATGTAATCATAGACAACATGTCAATCCAATGTGTGGTGTGGTTGAAATTACTCAGTAAAAAATTCTAAAATTTTCAAAAGCCTTTAAAAACAAGTGTTGGGAAGTCAAATAAAAAAATGATGTCATATTTTGTCCAAATTTTGGGAAAGGACCATAAATATAATTTTTAAATGTATAAAATGACAGAATGTCACTCTAAATTGTAATTTTTCCATTGTGGCCATAAGTGAATTTTAGTGTTTTAAAACACTAAAACATGCGAGGAATTGTCAAAATCATAGAAAAGACCTCATAATGATGTGAAATCATGTCAAACCCACTAACGAGATTTTTTTACATAATTTAATAGAAAACACAACAATATGACATGTAGAGTTTTTAGAATTACTTGGAAATATCTTCTAAAAGGTTCAAAATCCTTTAAAAACATGTGTCGAGGGGATATAATATTGGAAAATGATATCTGATTTCCCTGAAATTAGGGGAAACCATCCATGGATTTAATTCGAAAATGTAGAAACTCACTAAAAATCATTTCAAATTATGGTTTCCCCATTATAAATATAAATACATTTTAGTGTTTTAAAACATCTAAACTTGTGTGAAATGGTTAAATACCCATAAAATAACTTCATAGTGATTTGAATTTGTGGGAAATACACTTTTGAGTGGGTTTTTATGTGTATACATAGAAAACAGGTCAATATGACACGCGACCTTGTAAGAATTACTTGATAAACACTTCAAAATGGAACAAAAGAAATTAAAACAATTTTAAGGGGGAAAATTGGGAAGAAGATGTTGTATTTACCTTAAATCATAGGAAAACGACCATGGATTTAGTTTTTCAATGTAGGAATTGACATTACATCATTCCAAATTATAGTTATACTGTTATGGTTGTAAAATTTTATTTAGGGTTTTAAAACACTAAAACATGAATAGAATGGTCAAAACCATATAAAACATCAGCAAATAGAAGTGTAATTAGTGTAAATTAACTACTTATTTTTTTAAGTGTACGTAGAGACAACACGTCAATCCAAGGTCCAGTGTGGCCAAAATTACTCGATAAACACTTCTAAAAGGTATAAATCCATTGAAAACAAGATTTGGGGGGGGGGTCAAAACTTGGTAAAAAACATTACATTTACCTTAATAAAAGGGAAAATTATCATGAATTTAATTATGAAATTTCAGAACTAACAAAACATCATTCTGAATTATGGTTTTCCCGTAACAGTTGTGAACAAATTATTAGAGTTTTAAAACACTAAAATGTGCCTGGAATAGTCAAAACTATAGTAATCAACACCTAATTGATGTGAAATAAGGGTAAAACCATCGATTCAATTTTTATGTGTACTTGTAGAATACGCATCAATCCAACATGCATTGTGGTTGGAATTACCCAGTAGATACATCTAAAATTTACTTTAAAAAAAGTGTCTGGGGTAAAAACCAAGAAAATGAAGTCCAATTTCTCCAAAATTAGGGTAAAATTACCATGGATTTAATTTTTCAAAATAGGAACTCACATAATGCCATTATGAATTACTGTTTGTTCATTATGGCTATAAATGACTTTTTAGTGTTTTTAGAAACAAAAGCGTGCCTCGAACTATCAAAACCATAACAAACAACCTCTGATTGATATGAAATCTTGGGACAACCACCAATGATTTTTCTAATATATTATATGTTGTGATATCAAAATACTTAAAAAAATTATCATGTAAACTTCAATCACACCACACATCACATTATAAATAAATTAGAATATTTACTAATCTCTTTTAAGATTCAGGTGTAAAATATCATCATAAATTGGAATGGTTATGTTTTTAAAGTGTTTTGAATTAAATAATATTTTTTACATTAAAATTTTTTCTATTTTATTTTTAGAATAATTTTTTACCGCATTCTAAATATATTATGTGTCTTTTCTCTTCCACATGTTTTTTCTTAAATGGTCTAGTTTCCATTGTAGGCGGTAGATATGAGATGTAGGTAAGAGGTTGACCATTTTAATCCATGAAATTCTTTATAAAGGCAGTTATGGTGGTTCTTAATGTCTATGGTATGACAGAATAATGTCAATTATTCAACAATAATTCAATTTATTATTTTTAGATTTATTTTTTGTTATAGCTGATGAGATGACATTATGGGTTCCAGTTGATGAGGTGATGTGGAGATAGACAGATCTAGTGGAGGTCGTGATGTGGATGTATATTGTTTTTGGTTTGTTATTGGAAACTTTTCATATGTATATATTGATGACTGAGGTATTGGTTGACAATTTTATGGGTTGACTGAGACTGAGGTTATGATGACCGAGTATGTTTGTATATCATTGTGGATGTATGAAATATGTGTGATTGGTTTATCATATATTTATGTTTTAGTTTATTTCATGTTAATTTTTTTATATTTACCATTTTTTGTTAAATATATTATAAAAAATAAAACAATTTAGTATTTTTTTTAAATGTTCCATTAAACCTATTTTATATAATATATTTAGTGACGATTAAGATTAAACACGAATGAAAATTTTGGAAAAAGGATTCTTTTATTTTATTAAAATTTACCTAGGATATTTTTTTATATATGAAATATTTCTGAATAAACAATTAATTGCAACTAAATGATCCAAAAATGAAACATACCACAACCACAAAGAAATAAAATAAACTCTCACTAAATTACTAGTGAACACACAATATGTAGTGGTTTTAATATACACTATTAAAATATTAGGTGATGATGTTAATCACTAATAAACTATTAAATAACCACCACTAATAACCCTTTTTTAGTTATACATGATAATAATATATACTCTTGGGAAGTGGAACATGGTGGAAGACACTCTCAGTAGGACATCAGGTTCTTAGTTGTTGGTCAAGGGATTAGAGCAGTTAGACTTGTTGTAGTTGTCCTTAGTGGAGAAAGATGGTTCTTTATATCTTCAGTCGATGGATGTTACCCAATTACTTTACATCATGTCATGGATTCTCAGCATAGTGATATAGAATGTGGAACCTTATGTACTCATATATCAATTATATGTGCTCGGGATGGATAGTCTGAATGCGAGGAACATGTTATCTTTTTTAGAGGATGGACTATAGTATAATTAACATTGCTGGAGGATGTGATGTGGGATTTTCGTACATTCCCTGTAGTGGAAGATCATGGTGCATAAAAGATGTAACAAGACCCCTGAGATATGTTTTGTTGTAAAGGAATGATGCATGCTGTTGCATAGTTATTATCTTGATGAATATTTTTTTTTCAACTGATGGCTTAGGACCAAATTACAACGGGATTACCATATCCCCTTGTGGGGAAAAAAATAGAAATTTGAAGGGATATCATTTGAGTTTTTTATGAGTATACCATGTACATATAGGGGAAATGAATCCCTTTGGGTGATTATAGACTGACTCACCAAGTCAGCACAATTCCTAGCCATTCGATATAATATTTTAGTAGAGAGCATGGTACACTAATGCGTAAAGGAGATATTATGAATCCATGGATTTCCCTCGATGATTATTTCCTTCTATGACACTCACATCACATTTTAATTATCGAGTGGATTTAAGGAGACCTTTGGGACTCATTTTTGGTTTATCATAGTGTTTCACCACCCGATTGATGACTAGAAAAAGAAAAGAATTCATGTTTTAGGGGAAATTCTAGGAGATTTTAAGTTATATTTTGGTTATTGTTGAGAGGATCACCTACCCTAGGTGGAGTTCACATACAAAAACTACTACCATTCCACTATTCATATATAACTATTTGAGGCCATGTGTGAGAGACCCTATAGGTTACAACTTTGTTGGACCAATCAAGGAAACCCAGAACACATGGGTCCAGAGTTGTTGTGAGCTAAAACAATGAATTTGAGAATTATCTAATATTAGATGGGGATAGATTAAATCCATTAGTAGTCTTATGCATACCGATGGTAGAGACCTATAGGGTTTAAAGAGGGAGATCATGTGTTCTTTATGGACTCGTCTAAATGTTTATTATAGTGATTTTTCATAGAGGAATTCTATCAATGAGATTTATTAGAACCTTACAGATACTATATAGAGTTGGTGCGGTGGTATACAACATGGATCTATTCTTGTAGTTGGACCGAGTAAAGGATGTCTTTCATGTGTCCCAACTGAAGAGGTACATGTGTGACCCATTTTATGTTATTGAACAATGTGAGATGGACATCGAGGATGGGGATACCTTTGGTGAGTACCCAGTGGAGATTGATAATTGGTAGGATAATATCATTTATGGGAGATCGATTCCCTTAGTGTGTGTTTGGGGGAAACAGGAAAATATTAAGGAGAGAACTAATGTGCTGGAGAACCAAATACGAGTCTAATACCCTTATATTTTTTAGTAGGTTATTCTTTTCTTGTGAGAGAAATTCGAATGGTTGGGAGAATATAAAAACTTTTATTTTTCCATATATTACTTTAGAAAATTATATGGATTATTTTTGGAACTAGGTGTCGATATGGTGTGAGATTATGAGGTCCGATGTTCCTGGAATTAATTGATGTATAAATATTATATATATTAATATCATCCGCATGATATTTTTCGGTTAAAATTGATTTACTCCTGAAGAGGGGTTATGGAACAAAAATATGAGGTCATAGTTATGTTCAAAATGTCATTTTTACCCTAGGATTGAAATAAGCTTTTTCAGTAGCTGTCGTTTGTGAATGAGTTTTAGGGGGTTAAAAATTATTGAAATAAATATATAAAATATTGATAGAAATACACTATTTAAATTTGTATATATACATTTTTCATGGTTATCTTCATATCCATGAAAATTTGGAAGGCATTGTTGGAGAGATTATTAGAGGAGATCTTAAGGAACGAAAATGGATTGAGATCCGATCCGTGATCATTGCACTATTAGAATTCATGGATCTCACCAACAATGGAAACATAATGTAATTATTTAACACTGATCAATCTAAAATCTAGGTAGGATTTTTATTTATGATATTTTACCCTATTCTTTGATCTATATTGAACACAACTCAATTCGAAAAGCATGAATTGATTCGTGCATTGAATGTTTCTTTATATTGAGATTGATTTATCTTTTTAACTATTTATTACAACATTATTTAACTCATTACATTACAATATATCATGTCTAAATGATTTAATTTCGATTTTAATTCCTTACATCTTGTAGATTATGGTTTTATCCCCCCCGTTTCATCACACATTCATTTGGGATTTTTCATCATACTATGGTTCAAATATTACCCAATATTTGATCATTATGTGACCATTAATATGCTAATGGATCAGTAATATGAGTGAGGTTCATGATTTAGTGTGAAATAGATGTGTGGAGATGATGGAGATATATTGGAGGTGGATTACAAGGTATTGGAGAGTCCCGGTCATCCCATTTTTTGACAGTGCAGTAACAGATGATGTGTGGGGGAGTTCCTTGAGCTGATTTGAAGCTCGAAATACCAATATCCTATAATGTGAGTGTTGGAGGACCCCAAATTTACCACCTCTAACAAATATATAGGCTCCAGTGATGCGGAGTACAACACAGTGAAGATTCTAATAGATCTCAAAAATCTTGTTTTACATGGCGTGTAATCAAGAATTTCATATTGTGTGGGACCCTAGAGTTGTGGATGTAGGGTTTCATTGTATAGTTAAATATCACACACTGTGTGAGTAATGATCAATGTTTTGGAATGTAACATAGGGGTTAAATAGACATGGACACAACCATAGTACACATATATAGACACAATATATAAACACGATCTATTATACACAGGCATAGCCAGATTACATGGGAAGAGTGTCAAGTGACCTCTTCATGTTGTTTACTATTCAGACACACCATGTATATGGATATTTAAATTTTATTTGAGGAATAACCACATGGGTATATAGGGGGTGGTTTGGACACCCCGTGTACCCCTATTATATGATGTATTGCCCACATTGGGGTGTTTGGAGCCCATTTTTTACTTCAATTTGGATTAGTATTGGTTGAGTTTGTTCTTTTAGTCTACAACCTCAAGGATAAAATGTGGTGTTACATCCACATATTAGGATTATGATCCCCTCCATATTATGTGTCTTCAATATAGTTTGTGGTGTCCCTTTATGTGATTGGATGTTGATCCTCTTTCATTTTGTACCCTAGCTATTGTTTGTGGAATTTGCATGATCTCCTTGGGATGGATTTGATCCACCATATAATTATATTTATTGGTAGGGATCATGGTATCATTGGTATATAATACCCTATGTAGTGGGTTGGAAAATATTAGGTTTGTGGTGTCCCCATATGGTCCTAGGTGTGAACCATGTTTTAGTATTGTGATCTTCTGAGACCAGAGAGTTTTTTTAGGTAGGGCCCAATGATCATGACCTCTTGGATGAGGGTCTCTGGTGATATGATGATTTTTAAATAATAATCTCTTAGAAAAATAATTTCATAAAGAAAAATCCTAAGGATGGAATTTTAGTTGTGTCCAATAAAAAGTGTGGTATCCTTCAAGAGTATATGTAGGTTTTTATTATTTTTATTTAATATTGTATTACTGTTATGGTATAACTATCTTTTATGCTTCATGTTTAGTGTTTTTGGGATTTCCCACTACTCATTGTTATAAAAACCCCAAAATGGGATCTTCCCACACATATCATGTCTTATGAAAATGATAGCCCATTTGATAGTGTCTTGGGTGGACAAGGAAGTGGCGGACCGTAGCATATTCTTGGAAGACCAAGGTTTTTTTAGGTTGGTTTCATATGATCATACTACTTCCCCTTGGAGAATATTTGACTCATCAGTTTTTGGTTGGGCATGTATTTGTTCCACTTTATCACATTCAGTACGTTACTTTTTTTCTCTGATTGTGGGATCATAGATGTATGCTTGCATTGGTTTCATTTATTTTACATTTTAGTGTTGTATTTATTAGAGAAGTGTTCATGTGTATAGGTACATTAGGATAAGGCATCCCATTTGTGTGATATGCCTACCTAGGATTGGTCACCAACCCCTAGCCTATTCGAGGTGGTCTCTGTGTAGTTGCGGTTTGGACCCCATTGGGCTGAGTCATTACATTAGACTATCATTGAAAATCTCTAGAACTATTAAAATATTATGATGTCAGAATTCTAAGCTACTTTTCATCCACAATTATATAGCTAAGACACTTTATTATATTGAATGAAATGTATACAAAAAACATAGAATATTAGGAAGAAATAATTTAATAATTTTTATTGACTTATAAAACATCATGGATGAAATCAAACTGTAAATAAAAACATTTAATGATCCAATATTGCTTGATTTTTTAATTATGCCAAGTTTTTTACTAAAACCTATAAATGTGTAATTTTCTAACAAAATTATGAATTAATATGATTAAAAAAATTTATTTATAGAATAAATTTAACGAAAATTTGAGTTTTATCAATCCCTCATAATTAAAAATTAGACTCTTGGTTATTCATAAAAAATTTGAATGAAAGTACACATCAAAACAAATAGTGACAAACTTTCCTAGATCCTTTCCAAAATAGAATTTAATCATGTTTCATCTATGTAAAATTTATCTTTAATTTTCATCTCCAGAATATAAATTCATTCAACCTCAAAAATACATATATGACCCAATAATTATTTTCCTATCATGGATATTTATGTCAATCATAACTAAATATTAATTAAATATGTAATTATTCTCAAACTTGTGTATTTCAAGTATCACTATAATATTGTGAAAATTATCATCTCTCCACACCATATGAAATAATTTTTCAATTATGGGGACGTTTTCTTGTTGATTTTGATGGAAAAGGGTTATTGGTTAAAAATATTTTATTATAAAGGATAAAAATATGATTTTAATAAATTAATTATAATAGAATAATATAAATTAAAACAAGGTTGATCCTCACACAATTCCCCAAAAAAATTTACACAGCACACTATTTTTCTTGACATGGTCCATGAGTCAAAATATTAATACAATGAATGATTTCATCATAAATCTCCCTTTTTCATTTGTTTAATTTTCTATTTTCTTTTCATGAAGGACAAGAAAATAGATGAATACAATGAATAACTGAAAATTAATTCCCTTTATTTTAAAGAGGTAAATGAATCAAAAGATTAGCAATAAGGAAAAATTCAATTCCTTTTCCATTTATTAATTTTTTTATTATTTGTTTCATTTATTGGAGAAACAGAACCTAAAAATTAAAAATAATGAAATAATAACCAATTCCCAAATATATCTCTCCATACACTACCTAAAATAAGGAAACACACCACACACCAAAAGGAACTAAATCCCAATGAATAAAAATTAACAGACTTACCCTTAGACTCAAACTTGAGATTTCCATGAAAATATATTAAGAGTGAAGGTAGGTAAGAAAAAAATAGCTTCTAATGTGTATTAAAAATATAAGTAAATTCATATATTTTAAGGGCTATAGAAGGGTATATATAAAGGAAGGTGTTAAGTTAAAATGTGACTAGCCAATCAAATTATTCAACAATTTTGAAATAATTTTCTAATAACAAATTATTTGAAAGACTAAAATCATAAGTTATGGATGAAAAAAATATATTTGTATTATAAGAATGTGTCGGTATAAGGTATAATATGTCAATGTGGAACAGAAATACTTAGAGTAAAGGAATTTTATTTTGTGTTAGTGTTTTATGGGAATTAATTTAAAAATATTTCCCAACTCATGAAATTTATTTAATGTAAAATTATAAGAAAAATAATGACATTAATAATAATTTCAAGTAAATTCATTAAAAATCATGAAATCTCTCTCAAAATCAATTCATATATGAAAAATGAAAATTAATATTCATTTAATGATAATGTTCCTAAATATGGAAAACGAAAAAATTAACATAAAAAAACTTCTAAGAAGGATGACACCCCCCATACACATAAATTTAAATAAAGACATTTAATCTTTAGAAATAAATATATGTGGGTAAAAAAACATATACTGAAATATTCAACCAAAAAATACTATTTACTGTGATCCTATAGTTATTATTTTTATTTTCAATACATATAACCTTAAAAAAATAACAAAATTTTAAAAAATAAAGATAATTTAAAAAAATGATATAAATTGGTTTGAACCCCAGATTGGGTAGCTATTTTTTGAAGCACCAAGTTGATTGTTCTAATTGGTTATCCTCAATCTAGTTATGGGAGTGGTTTCTTTTATTATAACCACCACATGAATTTTTTTTAAAATTTATAAGTGTAATCCAAAAATGGAGACCCCCAAAGAAAATAAAAAATGTCTCAACACCCATGAATGACGAATGATGGAATTTTATTTGTATAGGGGGATAGAAAAAAAGACAGTGGTTCTCTATGATGAATTTCACTGAGTAATAAAAAATTATGTATTTTGTTTTATTTTTTGATGAGATTGATGTAACGGCCCGGTTTCCGAAGCCACCCAGAGGCGCCCTGTACCCGGTTGGTCAAATGGCCTCAAGCACATTTCCCCAAATGCTAAAGGCTGCCGACTAGCAACGAGGGCCTTGGGTGTGATAGTGGGGAAACTATGCCCTCATTGGCAGAGTACACAGTGGAAGAAAAATAAATGCAATAGCGAAAGCAGTAATAACCAACAATATAACAGTGTAAGACTAAATCAACAAACTGGAGAAGATATGTATATATGAAATGATGCATGATACATAACTAGGAAAGCATCCAAACAATTCCCAATGCTGGAAAACACTACAGTACCAAAAAAAGTACAAAAAATAAAAGTATGCAACACATCAGTATCACGAGCCAAAACACAGCCCCCTGCTCTTTTTCTCCAAGAAATCAAGTTCCAGAAATCGAAGGGCTCTTGCTCTTGTCTATACCTGTAACAACATAGTCTCCTTGGGCCCAAAATCATGGCCCAAATAGGGTGTGAGATAAAATCCTAGTAGTCAATCACCCGAAGATATGTTCCTAACAGTCAGTGAGTTTATTCCAGGTAAAAGTACAATAAGTAGTAAATAACAACATCAAACAATAGGCAGTAACAGTAAGTAGTAAAACAGGATGATAAATAGCAGCAATCAATCCACAACAACCCAACAACAATGAAACAAACAGCTATCATGCCAGAAACCCTCTGAGAATTACTCACAACCATCCCCTCTAGTCTTATCCAAGAAGTACCACAACCCTCTGGGCAGTGCACTCAGCCTAACCCCTCTATCTCGGTCATATGAATTTATGAGACTCTCTGGGGAAGCTCACTCGGTCAAATCCCCTTATAGTCTAGGGTAGTCAGATACTCTCTTGAGGAAGATCACGTGGTCTAACCCTCTTATCCCCAAGGTCTAGAGACTCTCTGAGGAAGCTATCTCAGTCAATTCCTCATATATCCTCAAGTGTACCACAGACTCTCTGAGGAAGCTTACTCGGTCAATTCCCCCTCTAGCCTGGGATGGTTCTTAAAGTGATTAAAACAAGGCAAGAATCTCTGAGGAAGCTCAATCTTTCTACCTTCCTGTAGTCTATAAATTCCAAGACACTCTGGGAGCTCACTCGATCCATCCACTCTGTAGTCTGTAATATCTAAGACTCTCTGGTAAGCTCACTCAGTCAATCCCTTATAGTCTATAGCACCAGGTTCTCTCAGCCCCGTGCCAGACAGTGCATAATAATTCTATAAGGCTAATGTACACCTATAGAGCTACTTGGATAAACAATGTACACCTATAGAGATACTTAGATAAATAGTCTACAAGGTAACAATCATGTCATGAGTTTCACTTCAACCTATAACCGCAAGGCATGCCAACAGGTGTAGTAGCCAAAGGCAAAGGAGACCCAAAGGTCGTAAACAGAATAAAGCAAGGGAAAAATACATCCAAGAATATTAAATTATCCTCTAACAAGGTCAAATTACATCTAAACAAGAATAAAGGCAAGGCATGAAAACAATGAGGGCAAAAAGGTAAACACACAATACCCCGTTCATGGGTATTGGTGGAATTTGCACATAAAACTCAGAGAATTTTAACGGTAAGGCACAAACCACCTACCTCGATCCTAGGAGATTGATATACTTGAACCACGATGGCTAATTCCCCCTATAAAGTCATAGATCTGACAAAATGCACAAAATGTTCAACCTTAGATAACTTGAGAAATAAGAAGAATTGGAAAACAAGGCTCAAGTAGACGGAAGAACTCACCGCTATGCTTCCAACACAATCCACTGTGCTCAAATCGGAGAAAGGACGGAGAGGTAGGAGTTTGGGGAAGATCTGGCCATACTGGTCACTCACAGACGAACTCGACCTAGAAGAAGATGTTTATGATGATGAGGCAAGACCCTGGGCCATTTAGTGAAAAAAAGAAAAGTAAATGGTGTGTATTTTTAAAGTACACGACGTGTAGTTGGTCTTTCCGTACTCTGCCATAATCGGCCTCCACGTCGCCCCTACACACCGTGTGTGTGGCCCGGGCATGGCCAGCACATAGCTTTGAGCTGGAGAAGAGAACACAGCATGTAGTTCGAAATTTTCCAGAAACTCCATTTTTCATAAAAAACTCTAGAAAAAGAAAGACATACCTGAAATGAAGATCCGGGTTTTTACAATTGACACATCACCATGGGATCCTCAAGATCTTCTTCTTTAGCAACTACATGAATTTATTCTTTCTTAAAAAGAATCTCCAGGAAATTCTCTTTTTATGTTATGTGAGAAATTCCATGAATGGAGAAGTTAGATAATATGTTATCTTGAATAATATTAAAATATAAAGAATAAATATAAAAATATTCCCCTTTATGTAAGTAAAATTTTAATTTCGTCACTTTTTCTAGAGCCGTTGGAATCTTAGTCATAGCAGGAGATTCTACATCATCTTCTAAAAAATAAATATAGTAGTAAAGTGATTATTATTTTTCATTTTCATGTGTTATATAATCACATTACGTTTCAATTTCTATAAAATCAAACCATTACTCACGCAAATCATCTTGATCACCCACAAGTATATCACCTGACATGTTTTATTTAGAACCACTCTAATAAATTATTTTAACAGGTTGAATGGATCTTTATGTAATTATTTTTCAACCTCATAATTTAATTATTCTTGAACCATAACTGGGGAAAGTTCAACCTCTACAATTTTTGGTTCTTTATCTAGTTTTTCCCTTGATATTCATGAACATATTCAACTATCAATTCTATTTTTATCTCCATGTTCTATATGGATCCCCTATGTTCTTACAACTATGAATTTCATTCATTTTAAATTTCTTCTTCTCATGGAACCTTAGAGTATTCAGTCCCTGAAAAATAATTATTATTTAAATACATCATGGAAAATATATTTTTAAATATTTATTATTTATTGAAAGAAATAAAAATCAACAAAATGAAAATAAATATTAAATTAGAGACCACTTAGATCCTTGAAAACGGAACCATTTTAGATGAGTACATTCATGCATTATCTAGAAATTATTTATGGTTTTTTTCTATTTATATCATGGGGATAACCTAAGTCATCCCTCCTAGGGAGACTCTGTTTTAATAAATCACCATCTTAATTGCTTTATAAATTTATTATTTTTAATATTTGAAAACAATGTCATGTGTTTTGAGAATGATGAAATTTATGAAAACAATAATGTCAAGTAACAACTAAAAAAATGGGAAAGAAAGGACTTGTTATTAGGGTTCAATTATCAAGTTCTACAGATCTCAATTATTATTATATAAATTCTATTTAACAGTTCACCCTATCTTACATGAATGATAGTTACCTGATATAATCATAAGTTTATTTTACATTGTTCCAAAAATTTAAACAATACACCTCACAAAATAGTATCTAAACCATGTGAATGGATGGTCTTGTGCCTCTGAGGCCTGTTTATATAATGAATTTATACAAAAATAACTGTGAACATTTCTCCATAATTTAGCCACAATATAATCTTTTTATAATTCTTATAAGTTAAACTCGTCTACATAACCTAGGGAAACTGATTCTTATAAAAGGGGAGAGCACGATTGACATGTAATGGTAAGAATAATAAATTATAATTGAATATATTTTTGTGAGAATAAGATGAAAATATTTATACAATCAAAATACATAATAAAATTTGACCCAAAAAATCATATATCAGAAATCATGAAATAATCCCTTTCATAACATAATAAGTGAATTAAAAGAGTGTGGAATCATGATCCAAGAAATATGATCCCTGAGAGAAAAATATATGAGTTAGCATAAGAATTAAACTATGAAATATTTTACCAAAATTTTTATACATAGATATTACATTCAGGAGTGACACCATATGTTTCCACACTTATGGGACACTAAAATGTACTCATAAATAATTATCTCATGAGAAATAACCTTTTAATAAATATATTATAAGGAAATATAAGAACCCAAACATAATTATACATACATATGAGTGCCAATTGAAAGTCATTCACCTATCATATCATAGAAAACCCCATTGAAATAATATAGATTTTACAAACCATTTAAATGAAAATAATTATCATTCTCTAACATAAATAACCTATACAAATAAAATATATTTCTGGTCCATTTCAAATGGAATCACTTATTAAATCCTTTATAATTATAACGTGATAAACCTATTGAAAATAAATGGCTATCCAAATATATTTAGTAAGTTCTTTGTAAAATACTTTACACATAAAAAATAAATAATATGGTAATTAACGTATTTAGTTAATGTGTATGTGTTTATGTCATTAATTTCCCTAATCTATGGGTTTATGAAATCTAGGTGAGCACCATTAAATAAGAGGAAGAAAATGTAGAGTGTTTACAAAATAAAACCTTTATAACAATGCTTTTATATATACATAGTATATTGTTAGGTATCACTAAGATAGTGATGAATCATTCCTCCAAAAAGAAAGGAAATTACATAATCCATCCAAATAAAGACGGGGTAAGATATTTTTTTTGATTATCCTCATTCAAGTATAAGATATTTTAAAATAATAATGACATATATAAAAAAAGATTAGGTAATTATAAAAAATCATTGTAAATAAGTAATATCCTTGATCATTTGAAATCATCTTAATATAAATATATTTTGAACCAAGGAGAAAATTTATTTCCTCTCGAAACTATGCAAATGTGGATATAAATTTTAACATAGAATGGCAAAGAAGGTATAAATATTTATTCATAAAGAAAAATGACAAAAATTAATTTTTGAATACATTAATAGAAATATGAAGTTAAAAGTCACATTCAAAAGATTTTTCTAAAATGTTAAGTGATTTTTTTTAAAAAATATCTTTGAAAGTTAATATTCTATATTAGATCTTTGAAAATATAGAAACTTTCTCAAAATAAAAGAGGGTAGAATATATAAAAATTTATTTGAATGGATCGAATTCATTTTTATATATTTTCAAATACAATTATTGAAAAGTCATATTATCAAATAAGTAAAGAAATACATTTTTAGAAAAAGATATTTAAAATATAGAATTAACATGAGAAAAACAAAATTATTTTTATTTATAAATGATAGAAATTGTAGGAATGTAAAATATAGATAAGGAGGGGTATCACTCATTGAAGATGGTGGGAATTAGTATAAACAATGTGAATCTTCTTGGGAATGAAATTTTATCAATGTTTTAGATATGAATTAAAATGTAATCTTCCTCTCCAGAGAAATATAATATCCCATAAATAATATATCTTAAAGATTAATAAACCAATATTTTAACAAATAATATCAACATGAATCATTATAACTCAATAGAGAATGTTGAGAGAATAAAACAATTAAAATATTGGTACTAGTTGAATCAAAATACATTTAAAAGAGAACATTAAATGCCTATTGATACCCCTTAAATATGGTATGAGAAATTAATTATGAATAAATCATATAATTTTAAATGTATCATGGTGTAAATTAATAAATATTTCCCATAAAATTAAATTTCCGACCCAGAACCCTTAAAAAATAAATACTCTCTATTAAAAACCTATGGAATCCTATGATTCAAAATAAAAAATGAAATACCATGAAATATGAGAATATAACAATAAAAAAATTAAATATTAAGTATATACCCAAGTACAAGGAATACATGCTATATAATAATAAATATTTTTCATGGGATGAATAGTTAAGATAGAAAACCATTTCCATGATTCATGTACTCCACTAAAGCACTAAAACCACGTGTGTAAAAAAATAAATTTCTTAATAATCATTTTTTTAAACATATTCATACCCATAAACGTTTATATAATTTATTTATAAATACATTTAACATGTATATTAATTAATTAATATTTATTTTCAATATCAGGTGTCTGTAATATTCATCATTTTTAACAATTTTCTTAATAGTTGTGTTGTTATACACTTTTATCCAAAATTTTGTCAATAAATTTTTATATAAAGTAATGTAATTAATTTCTTATAACTATTTTTAATTTTTTAATTTTATTCTTTGTATGTTTTTGTCAAATTTCTTATATATAATGTGGAAACAAGTGTTTATGAGATTTTTAAGAAACAAATGGAGGTGTATTAATTAATATGTTTCATACTAGTTTTATAACTATATGATAAATATAAAATATTTATTTTATTTTTTATATCATATAATATCAGTAATTATATTCTTATAATCATCCATGAAACTATTTTCTAACATTTTTTTGTAGGTGGTTAGACTAACCAAAACATGAACATGCCATAATTAATGGATGATTGTGATTATGAAAGTTATTTATTTTAAAATTTTATTATTATTTTAGAATTATAATGAAATATTTTTTATAATTTTATGGGTTTTGATCATATTTTAATAGTGTTTTATAAATATAAAAATAAACTATATGAAAAATGAGATATGTTATATCATGGAGGTTGTAGTCAGTATAAAGAATTGTTAATGTTTTAACTTCTCTACAAATGAGATAGAAATAATGTGTATTATAATCTTTATTTTCATAATAATATTATATTTTTCATATTTTCTTCTAATTCCATCCTTATAACCATTGAATAGATGCAGTAGTGAAAAAAGTCATGGCTTTATAGAAGCAATGGTCCATACAACACACAAATGAATAATTAGTTTTTCTCAATAGAAAATGGGGTATGTGGTTAATAATTATTACCTTAGAATAAAACAATTATGTATGAATATAATAATTATATAAATATATATTAATTATAAAATTAAAATTGAGAAAAAAAGGAAAAATGAAGTCTGAAAAATGAGTATGTACATTGAAATCCATACATTTTCCTTAAAGTATTCCTTGACAATAGAGGTCTTAATCCAATATCATATATCCAAAGGATCCAATAAAATGAATTGGTTTATAAGGTATGGATAATGGGAAGATATTCTTGTGGGATATTAATTTTGGTAATGTTATTGAAGGGGTGGTGTGAGGGAATTTTTATAAGTGGTGAGAATGGATTTTCTGTAATTAAAACATCATAATATAAAGGGTTCCATGTTAAACAAGTAAATTATATTTAAGGATTAAAAAACATATTTATTATGATATATTTTAGGAAATAACTCAAAATTTAATTTTCATACATGTTATAATCATTTTTTTAAGTTCTTTAATCAATGAATTTTAACTTTTACCATTTTTTGTGTTACAATGGTAAATAATTTTTACACAAGTAATTCTCTGTTAATACCTAAAAAACAAACCTTATTAAATATTTTGTACCTAAGTTTTTCAAATATTAAACCTATTTCATCATATAATATTTCTATATATAAGAAACATTTATCTTATCATAAGCACGTATCACACGAAAAAACATGTTTTTGAATGAATATATTTTTATGAATAAAATTTGCGTCTTTGATAACATTACCAATGTTTTTGATTTATCTAATGTGAATTGTTTTATTTTAAAACAAATAAATTTTTTGTTCCATTAATAGAAATCAGAAAGAAAATTTACAAAAATAATATTTCATTAAAAGAAAAGACGAAAAATATTTTTTAATAGATAATATTAAATATGTCCTTAAAATATTGATTGTGGGTTTTATAAATTAAACAGCATATTTTTTTAAAAAAAATATAGGTTTAATTATATATTAAATGTTTCCCAATGAAAAGGATTATACACATCTAGGTATTTATTTTATACATATAAAATTAATATTTTTGGTGAAAACTATATTTTTAACTGTTCATCTAAAAACATTTTTTCTAGAAAAATATAAAAAAATTCATTCTAAACTAATTTTGGAATTATACTTCAAAAAATGAATTTTATTTTTCCATGGTCAAATTCTAGATTTTTCAATTTTATCTTTTAAACAAATATCATAAAATATAATGACAAATTAATTATCTTATTAATGTTATCAATGAGTTAGTAATTAAACATCCTTTTATGTTTAAAAACATATATTTAAAATGTTTACATGTGTTCAATATCATATTAAATTATTAATTACCATGTTATATCAACTTAATTTCAAGGTTCATATCCCCACAATATCTCTATATAATATCTAACCATAAGGTAATCTCTAGTGGAAACCCTCAGTGGTGACTGTTTTATCATGGATCTCATGGAAGAATCTATAATTTTGAACATATATAAATGGAATTTAAATCATATGACAATTGATTTAGTTTTCATTAGGATTGGTCTAACAGAACCCCTATCAAAGATACCTCTTTCCCAAGATTAGATAAATATTTTATAAGGAAGACATCTAGGACATGATTTCATTTCATTTCTTTTTTCATTCATTGACTTCATAATAGGGTTAATTTTTATTATATCTCATAATTTAATAGCTATATTATAAGAGAAAAATTTTATTTTATCAAATCATGTTTTATTGTAATTTGGTATTGAATTTATAACAAGATAATAAAGTAAAATTTATTTATAGTGAAATACTTGGTCATTACATTCTCATCATAATGTAATTTGATTCATATAAAAATTAATTATTTCTAACTAATGAAATAGTTTGTAGTCACCATATAATATATACGACTATAAATTTGATTTAAAATTAGGTTTCAACCATTGTATCATTGGTATTTCTAGGAAAATGATATATTATTTCATAATAGATATATCACAATATAAATTTTCTTCCTAACCATTTAAGCTAAATAATCTTCATTATGGAGGTTAAGGCACGTCTAAGGGAATCAATTTTTCGAGAAGGTTCATTGTTATTATTGCAGTGATAAGTGAATATATTTTTATTTGATATATAAAATATGATATCTCTATTTTATTACTATGGAGTCTATTTAGAGACATCAAATCCATTTCCAAGTCCACATCAAATTCATTTAAGAATGTATAATAATATTTCATATGTTTCTTTCCCATAAACATTAACATGGGATATAATAATAATGTTATTGGATGTTATTTAAAACAATTCAACATATAGTCATCTTGAAATGATTTAATTCTCTCATAGATAATATTAGCTATTAAAGAGTGTATTGAATAAGATATAGATATAATAATCATATTAGTTGTGTGGATGATCACTGTCATTCACTTCATATAATTTTCATTAATCATTATTATTACATTGCTTGCATAGTTTTTCTCTTGTTCCATAATCATTGGAAATTTCTAATAATTATCTTCATTGTTATCTATTGTATTAGTGCACTGATTTATAAAATGATTTCAGAAAATTTTAAATGTTTACCTATTGTTAGTACCTCAGGATGAAATATTTTTTATTTCACTATGTCCACTATACTCTTTACATTTCCAAATTAATCATTTTCTCTATTCTAACTTTTATTATATATAAAACAACACCTGGTTCCGTCAACACATACCCTTGGGTGATTTTCAATAAAAAAAATTTACATGAAAAAAATTGAGTGTTATACATTTTATTATATTTTTCTCTTGGACTCCCATGTGACTCAATCCTTTAGTTTTTGGTTGTTATTGGAAACTAAACATTATATAGGTTGTTAATTATAATTATTGATAGATGGTTTAGCATAATAATAGATTGTTCCCTCCAACTCTTATCCCATTAAATTTTGTATTGGTAAAATCTCATCATTTTCCATTGAATTCATTATTAATGTGATTCCATTAGGAATTGAGGATTATTTAAACCAAAAGGATTTAATCATGAGTGGTGAATAATTAATACCATAATAGAAATATTTTAAGATAATTAACTGAAAATATCAACCAAAAAATGTCATACGCATTGATATTTTTACACTAGCTTTCTATTAATCCTAATTCACTCTCCATTCAACCATGTTTTCTTCAGGTTGGGTTCTATCATATTCTTTATCCTAATTAATAAAAATAATAAATACATCATGATATATTGTATAGAGAATGTGATTAACCAAATAATCTCTCGAGAGTATTTATTCATGTGTGTAGTCTTAGACCCACTAATCATGCACCAAAGTAAACTCTGAGTTGATACTCAATAGTGATTTTTCAATGTGATTTCTCATAGAATCATCTATTCTAGAACCACATCCACTTTCCAGTATCCATATTGGGATATAACTTTATGGACGGAAATTAAATCCATACTAAAAAAAACTTCAGGATGTTGTTCTACACATAGAATCATCTTTACAGTATTAACTAAAGATATATAATCCTAATCCACTAAACAAATAAGGCAATGCTAAAAAATAACTAAACCATGTTATAAAACCATATTTTAAATCTAAATATAAATATATCTTTATTTTACTTTATTTGAATAATTTAATAATTAAATATCATAAAATAGTCTCACATTTCTAAGAAAACATGGGTAAATATCTTTGAGAACTAGCTATATAATATTTCTTACAATACTTATTAAAATTTATACATAATTGAAATGTGATAAACTATTAAACTTCTCATAATATATACTCATCATTATAAACAATGAAAGTGGAAACATAAGAAAGCGATGTGATTTGTTACTCAATAATGATAAGATTAATTGGTAAAAAAATATCTCTCATGAATATAAGAAGAGAATATGTGTATAGTCAATATATATAGAAAACTTATACCCAACAAAGAATATATAATTATCATGGAATAAGGATTGGAATATCATAATATATATATATATATCAAAAGTGGTGGAAATTTTATTCAATAAAAAAGATTCATTAAAGCATAATATAAGAATTATCATAAGAATAAAACTATCACACCATTCAAATATAGAACAATCGTTTCTATAGAGAAACATTATTTTTAGGAGGCACACCATCCGTTCCCATGCTTATTTGAATATATAATCTACTCATGAGTATAAATCCCATGTTATATAAACATTACTCAGTGCATTGGAGGGTGATATTAGACCCCTCCCTTTATAATCCATACATATGAGTGCCACTTGAAATTAATTCACATGTCACATTATAAATAAACCATGGAAATAAATTTTTTTACATAACATTAAAATGAAAATAATTCAATATTTATAGAATTAAAACCCCATTAAAATATAATTGGTTATATATACATTTCAAATTTAAAAACATAAAGATATCATTTAGAAATATAATATGAAAAACTCTTCAAAAATAAATCAGAATCCAAATATATTTAGTAACATTGAATTTAAATAATATTAACTAAATATAATAAATCATATGGTATTCGAACCATTTATATAATGGGTATATTTTTAAATAAAAAACTCCCCCAATCAATATATATATAATCTATGAAAACACTCATCAATGAGAGGATGGAAATGTAACTTTTTTATGGAGTAAAACACTAGAAGATTGCTTTTATTTATATAAAGATGATAATTAGTCAATGAAAATTCAATATTGGATCGTTCCTCTAAATTATAAGGGAATTAAAAAAATAACTATATAGAATGATGGTGGGTGGTATCATATGAGGATTATCCTAAATCATGTATAATATATGTCGAGGAAGAATTACTTATTTGAAAAATAAATTTTTGGAATCTTATAACAATCACTTTGGAAATAAGAAATATCCATGACCATTTTAAATCATATTAATATAAATATTATATAAATATTAGATAAAATTAATTTATTTTAGAGGCTATTAAAATGTAGAGAAAAATTTTAATAAAAAATGAAAAAGGCTGTTGAATTTTCTATTCAACTGAAAAAAAATTAAAAATATATTCTAGAAAACATTCATTAAAAAACAGTGTTATAGGTGACACTCAAAATCTATTTTCAAAATGGTGAAGTGAAGACATTGAAAACCAATTACCTTTAAATAAGAAAAATCAATCATATATCCTTGAAAATACATAAATATTATCAAATGAAATGTGGGATGAAAGGTAAAACATTTAATTTTAATGGATGGAAATCTATTTTATTAGTTTTTAATTTTTTTTTGAAAATAGAGTTATAAAAGGAGTAACAAATAAACATTCTAAAAAGTTGAGAAGTAAAATATATATATCACATAAGATAACACATTATTTGGTTTCAAATTATATAGGAGAAAATTAGAAGGATAGAAAGATATGGATAAAAAAGATGAATCCATCATTAAATAAGATGATAATTATTCTTAATAATGAGATACATGTCACTAATGAAAATATATTAAGGTAAAAGAAATCAATTAAAATGTGATATTCATCCTAATGGAAGAGAATATACAAGGAAATAAGAAATTGAGGTGGAATAAACCAATAATAGAAGAAAGATGTTCAAGATGATTAATTATAACTCAAAATATTGAAACCATGAAAATGAACTATATTATGAGGACAACCATCGATGATTTTGGATTAGAGATAAAAATTAATATGGTACAATACCACTCATCTTGTAAAAGTTATATAGAGGAATCATATGTTGAAATAAGCTATATGGTAACCTAAGGATGTTAGGAGAAATTGTTTTCCTCACTTGTTTTCTTCATAGTAATAATATTTTTAGAATGAAATACTTTTTTGGGGGTAGAATATAATGACCAATAATTTTCTTGAATACATTTTCCTTCACTAAATATAATGTCAATTATCATGTCATACATACAACACCAAACTAAAACTAAAAGTATAATACATTAATAAAAAAAATTATTAAATATGATTGATATACTATAGTTGTTAAATTTTTGGGTATCATTATTAGTAAACACCTTAATAAAAATATTTAAAAAATTTATAATAAAATAAAGTACATTTTGTGATTAAATATACACTACTGCTAAAAATTAATTTCTCTGTATAAATTGTGCTAATTTGAAAATTACTTTTTTACAACCTTATAAATTTTATTTGTTAAAATACATTTTATATTCATAATTAGTAGTTTTATATTTTATAAATATTCTAATTCTATTTTTATATATAAAATACTATTACTAAGATTAAAGATAAATATCATAATAATGGTAAAAATATTATTTCCAAAAAATTGTATAATCAACATTGGAGTAATTTTTATAAATAAAATAACATATTATATCTTAAAAATGAATATTATTAAATTTTTAAACCTATATATAAATAAATTAACACAAGGACAATTTTTAATAAATACTAAATAGTACTATGAACACTTTAGGTTAAGAATAATGTTTTTCAACAAACAATTTTTCTCTACATTCAATGTTCTATTTTAAAATTTTAATTTTATCTTACATAGAAATTGAATTAGATTATATGGAGATTAGATTTATTTTTGTAAGATTTAAAATAATATGTTTCAACAAATATTTTTTAATAAAATATAATTTATTTGGGTAAATAATAGCCACCATGGTAGAAATGAAAATAGAAAAAATGTAAAAAACATAATTTTAAAATAAAACCAAAAAATTTAAAACCTATTCTAAAATGAATTATAGGGGATTTATAAACCCTATAATACCCTTCAATTTATTATTTTCCAATTTGATACCATTTAATATTGAATAGTATCAGATCAACAGTAGAAAATTAATGGGTTTTTAAAAATCCCATTTTTATTCACTTATAATAGGGGATCACATTCACAAAAATTTTCCAGCCTTTACAAAGAATAATATCTACCATAATTATACCATAGAATCTTCAATACACACTCCCCATGCCTTATAAGCCTAGGTATTTCTAAATATAAAATTTATGGAACCTTAAGATGTTATCCAAGGAAGAACATCCCAAAGGAGTTGTAATGTTATAAACTGAACCCAATTATTTCTTTTCTTCTTATACCACCAAAAACATATTATATCCAAGAAAGTGTAATACCATAAATATTAATAATATTATAAATTATTATTATACTATTTTAATATCCAATATTATCCCTTCTTCAATCCATTCAAAAAATGAAATTACGCTTGTGTTATATATAGACTACTACCTCCATCATCAACATGATTTATTTTATATTTTCTCTTCGCAATGATACTTAAAAGGGGGTATTTAATGAATACGTTTGATACATAAATCATTATTAATATTATGAAAACATATAAAAATTACTATATCATTTATCTTCTATGAAAATGATCTCTTCAACAATGTGTATGTGTGGACTACCCCGTTCATTAAGGTGAAAAATTTTGTGTTGGACTCACCTATTTTGATAATCCCAAATCCTATTTTGATAATCTCAAATAATGTTTTATTTTTTTGATAATTATATTTCTCTTACAAGAAAATCATTTATGTGAAACTCATGTTTATATCTAAGTGAAAACTATGTAATTTTAATCTCACTACTCTCTTGTTTAAGCACACAGTGCTAAATTTCTCTAAGTGCAAAGGCCACCGATGCAAAGGTCACCGATGTAAATGTCATATATGCAAAGGTCACCGATGACAAGGTCACAATTTCAAAGGTCACAAATGCAAAGTTCACTAATGCAAAGGCCACCGTTGCAAAGGTCACAAATGCAAAGGTCACTGATGCAAGGTCACTGATGCAATGGTCACCGATGCAAAGGACACTAATGCAAAGTCACTGATGCAAGGTTACCGATGAAGAATTATCAATTAAAGGTTACCGATGGAGAATTCTCAATTGAATGTTATAGATGGAGGACTATTAATTTAAGGTTACTGATGTAGAATTATCAATTGATGGTTACCAATGGAGAATTATCAATTGAAGGTTACCGATGGGGAATTATAAACTGAAGGTTACTGATGATGAATTATCAATTAAAGGTTACTGATAGAGAATTATTAATTGAAGGTTACTGATGAATAGTTATTGATGGAAGGTTACTATTGTAGAGGATACCAATGAATGATATAGATGTGCACTTACAGTTTAAGCCTATTGTTGTGAAGGATACCATTACCAGTCTAATATACTCTTCTAATCCATACATTGTCAAATTCTTATGATTATTCTAACTGTCATATCAGCTAACTTTAATGCTTCTAACATTAATTAATGCTTATTGTAGACATATCGAGAGATATTACTTGGGGACTATATGAGGAATGAGAAAGATCGTACATGATGTACTTATACCTATTGTTAGACATCAAATATAAAAAATAAGAAAAGGAGGCGGGTCTAAAAATTATGAACAAGGAATAGAAGAACGTCTGAGTATATGAAGAAACTTACGTGCTAGATCAAAGACGAACAATTCAGCACTTACACTAAGAACCCACAAGCCCCATGAGAATCAATTGAGGAAAAAATATCTTTTACCTTCTGTACTACATCAACTCTTGATCAACACCAGAAGAAGAGAAATAAATGGTAGAGAGACACTCAATATTAAAGAAAACCTTCAATGAAAGACTCAAACATCAATTTCGTCACTCAAAAAGGTCCAGAGCTGAACTGCAAACACATAGAGCCTTCTAAACTCGATCTCATCATATTTTTTCTACTATGATCATTTTTTACATTGTTGAGAAGTGTGTGTTTGAGTCACACCCAATGTCTCCTATTCTTGAACTAGAGGATACAAAAATCCTCACATCAAAACTTCTCTTACAAATTATTTTTCCACGTATAACTGTGGAAGAGACCATGTGTGGTCTGTGTTGTTTATTTTTCCCATGAAGAATTGTGGTAGTGGGTGTGAACCCTGGACAGTTTGTGAAAAACTATTTTAAATCCCGATACAGTATTTTTATCATGTTTTTGTTAATATAAACTGCTTGGTGGCAGGTGATCACCAAGTAGAAAGGATTATGTCTCAGCTTGATATTGAACCTCTTGTTTAACTATTCTATGCGCTATATTTGGTAATACTCTATTTTATCTATTTTTTGATTCCTATTTCTAAAACATTAAACTGTTTTTCATTAAATTTAATAGTTAGTTTTAATAAGTATGTGTATGTGTTTAATTCAGTAAACTTTTTTCAAAAGTTTAAGAATTGTTTTACACTAATTCAACTAAGGGATAATCACCCTTTAAGAAACATGTTGACCAATTAGACATCTATATCTATACTACCTTAATTAACAGGGCCATTTTCAAATTTGGGGGATTTATAATATAATGTATTTAACAGAAATTTTAAGTAGGAACTCAATTCACCCCTCATGAGATTTCACTCTGACCAAAATTTGGTACCATAGGATCTTTTAATTTTTAATTTTTGTTTCTACTATCTAAACTGTTCTACAGGTTTTCCAATTCATTTCAACTGTGAGTTTAGTTGTATCTTAATGATCTTTAAATTTATGTCATATCTAAATTTTCAGTACCTTAAAATTCTAGTTAACTATGGATAATAGAGCCGATGGTGTTGCTACTAACATGCTACCTTTCTTTAATATAAATAACTATGCTCAGTGGAAATTAAAAATGAAAATGTATCTATAGAGGATAGGACCTGAAATCTGGGACATAATTGAAGAACAACATGTATTTCTTGCTACTACATGGGACACACAGTCTCAATTGACTAAAGGCACTTATAACAATAATTGTAATGTAATGAATGAATTGTGCTATTCTCTAGTTGATAAATAATTCAATAGAATATCTACTTGTAAAACTACATATGAAATTAGGGATACTTTAGCTATTTCTCAAGAGGGAACAACTAATGGTAAAGAAATGAGATTAAATACCTATACTATTAAATATGTTAATTTTAAAATGAAGCTTGATGAACTTGTTTCAAAACTGTATCTTAGGTTTAATGAAATAGTGAATACAATGAGTCTACTTAAAAAACCAGTGGACAACAAGAATCAGATTCTGATATTACTTCGATTCCTACTTGTCAAATAGAGAGGAACTTCTATTTCTATTTTATAATCTTGTGAAATAGTAAAGCTACTAGTGAAGGAACTAATTGTAAAGCTTATGATTTACGAAGAGTAGATTAAGGTAAATCAATACCATATGAAGAACCAATAAAGAAATCTGTATCATTCAAGACTTCTACATCAATTAATATGGACTATGAAAAGGCCTAAGCTCCCATAGATACTTCCACCAGTGAAGACTCAAATTATGATAGTGATGATGAGATGGATCATCTTGCTAGAAGATTCAAGAATTTATACCATAAGAAAAAGTTATTTGGAAATTTGAACTATAAGGAAGGTATGATATTAAAGGATAGTGAAAAAGGGAAAAAATAGAATGATAACTCAAATGAGATAGTCTTTTATAAGTGTAAATGAAAAGGTCATGTGAAAGCTGATTTCCCCAAGATGAAATTTAAGAAAAAGTATGAAGACAAAGGAAAAGGATATAAAAAGGATATGAAATCCACTTGGAGTGCCTCAGACAATAGCTCAAGTGGATTTGAAACTTCTGATGCTGACAAGAACAAACCTGAAAACCTATGTTTCATGATAGAAAAATCCAAGGTAACACCCAATTCTCCTTTACCTAATGATTATTATTCTGGGAATGAAAGTGAATCAAATAATGATGATAATATGAATAAGGATGAAATATTTGAGTACTATGGAATGCTTGTGGATACCTTTAATGAACTCAAGGATAAATATAAACTACTGAAAAGACAACATGCATTAAATTCTAATTACAAGTTTGATTTGGATATTGAGAAAGAAAATTGTGCTCAGCTGTTAAAAGAAAATACTGAACTTAAATTATCCAATGCATAATTAAGAATATATCTTGAGATGTTTACTATAGGTAGAGATAACTTGACTCAGTTACAAGAAAAATATATTGGTCCAAAATAAAAAATTGGTCTAGGATATCATCCAGGATCGAGAAGAATAATTAAAACTAAATTTCTTCCATGATTTGGACAATCCAGTTCCAGTTCAAGTTTTGGACAATCTTTTTTCAAATAATTATATAATGGACCAGACAAAGTATTCATGTCTCCAAATATATCTGTTAATTATAGTAAATCTATAGGACAAGTATGGGTTCCCAAAGATTTACTTTCTAACCTCTCTAGACCCAAGAAACGTTTTGTACCAAAGTTACCCTACACTTAATCTGTTTCGCAGAAAAACTGTTTGAATAGCTCCTATAAAACCTTATAGTACATGGATAGTGGATGTTCAAGACACATGACCAGATACTACTTGTGCTTCAAAATCCTTATTAAATTTTATGGTGTACATGTCACATTTTGTGATAATTAAAAAGGTAATATCGTCTATTTAGGCCAAATTGTTAACCCTAATACAATGTTAATTTTAAAAGTACTTTTTGTTGATAGATTAAAGTACAATATTCTAAGTATATCTCAGTTATGTGGTGATGGTATTAATGTTAAATTTGAAAATGATGCATGAAATTTTTTAAATTCTAAAAATTATTTAATATTCATTACTCTTAGAAATGAAAATGTATATATTGTTGATTTAAATTATGTAGATAAGAAAAATGTTTCATGTTTAAATGCTTTTCATGAAGAATCCTAGTTATGGGAAAAAATATTAGGACACTACAATTTACACTCACTTAGGAAACTAACTAGGAAAGGTATAGTTAGAGAATTACCTAAACTATAACTCCCACTCAACAAAGTGTATAATCCTTGTCAAAAAGGAAAAAACACAAAGTTTCTTTCAAAAAAAAGAAATAAGTTTCTACTTCTCAATTGCATGAGTTGGTTCACATGGATTTATTTGGAGCATCTATAGTTTCATGTTTGAATGGGAAGAACTATGTTTATGTTCTTGCATATGATTTTTATAGATATACATTGGTATAATTTCTAGCTCACAAAAGTGAAGCATGTTCTAACTTCATTAAATATTACAAATATATAAAAAATCTCAGTGGACTTAGAATTAAGACCTTGAAAAGTGATCGTGGTTGTGAGTTTGAAAATAATGAATTTGAATCCTTTTACTCACAAAATTGGTATACTCACATTTTTTTTGCACCTAGAACACCTAAAAAATGGAGATATAGAGAGAATGAATATGACACTTCAAGAGATTTCATGGACTATAACTAATGAGTATAATGTACAAATCTATATTTGGGCAGAAGCTATTAATACAACTTATTTCATTATTAATAGAGTCTTAATTTGACCTCTTATTAAGAATACCCCTTTATGATAATTGGAATAATAGGAAGCCTAATTTTAATTGCTTTAGAGTTTTAGAGTGCAGAGTATTTATCCATAATACTAAGGAAAATCTTGACATGTACAATTCCAAAATTGATGAAGGATTTTTTCTAGGTTACTCAATATCTAGGAAATCTGACAAAGTATTTAATAAGAGAACCAAATGTGTGGAAGAATAAATTCATGTCAAATTTGAGGAGACTAATCCACATGGACTCAAAACCTATATTGATTATCTTGAGGAAGATATGTCATTTCTAGATCTTAATGATAAAGATAACGAACCAGTAGTAAATGCAACCAACTTTGGAAAACATCCAAAATTTATTCATGGTAAATATGAACCTATAGACAATCATGAGAAGTCTAGTTTAACAATTTCTAGAGGTATTAGAACTCTCAAGAATCATCCTTTAGATATTTTAGTAGGTGATTTGAATATAGGAACATAAACTAGAGCTTCTTTGGGAAACCAGGTTGAACATCAAGCCTTTTTTTAATAGATTGAACCAAAAATCGTCAATGACGAAATCAATGATGAATTCTGTGTGATAGCTATGAAGGAAGAATTAAATTAGTTTGAAAGAAACAATGTTTGGGAATTAGTAGAACGACCTAAAGACACCATGACCATAGACACTAAATGGGTGTTTAGAAATAAATTTTATGAATTTGGAAACATCGTTAGAAATAATTCTATAATAGTTGCACAAGGATATAGTCATGAAGAAGGAATAGACTATTAGAACTTTTTTGAACCTATAGCTAGACTAGAAGACATTAGGAAACTACTTGCTTATATATATCATATGAATTTTAAACATTATTAAATGTATTTCAAAAGTTCATTTTAAAATGGGTACATAGTTGAAGATGTATTTATTAAAAAACCCCCTAGATTTATAAATACCCATTTTTCAAATCAGGTCTTTAAACTGTCTAAAGATTTTTATGTTCTAAAACAAGCTTGAAGATCATGATATGATAGACTTTGCTCTTTTCTTTTTTGAAAAGGTTTTACTAAAAGAATAGTGGATCCAACTCTTTTTATTAAAAGTATTCCTAAAGATGTTTTAATAGTACATATTTATGAAGATGAAATAATTTTTGAATACTCTAAAAATTCATCATGTACAGATTTTTCAAAAATAATGTAAAATGAATTTGAAATGAGTTAAATGGGGAAACATAAATTTTTCTTTTGTTTTCATGTTTTTAAAAATATAAATGGTATTGCTTTAAATTAGAGTAAATATATCAAGGATATTTTGAAATGTTTTGGTATGGACTGTAATAAAGGTAGTGATATACCTATGAGTACCACCAGAAAGTTGGATGCTGATGAAACTGGTAAACCAGTGGATCAAACCAATTATAGTGGTATGATTGGAAGTCTTCTTTATCTTACTACAAGCAGACTAGATATTATGTTCAGTGTATGCATGTGTTCCCATTTTCAATCCAATCCTAAAGATTCACATTTAACTGCTATTAAAAGAATATTTAAATATATCAATTTTACTACAAACGTAGGACTATTTATCCTAGAGGGAAATAATTTGATTTAATAAGTTATTCAGATGCTGACTTTTTTGGTTGAATGTTTGATAGAAAGAGAACCTCTAGAACATGTCACATTTTAGGAAAGTCACAAGTATCAGGTTGTAGTAATAACTAGAATTCCATTTCATTATCTACTATTGATTCGGAATATATAGCTATTTGTAGTTGTTGTGCACATATTCTATGGTTGAAACACACTTTACTAGACTATGGATATCAACTCAAACAAGTCTCTACAAAGTTTGGTAATACAAGTGCTATCAACATCTCTAAAAATTCAGTATCTCATGCTAGGACAGTGAACATTGATGTGAGACATCACTTCATGATAGATCATTATCAAAGAGGTGATATCACTCTTGAAATCATTGGTACTGAACATCTACTAGATGATATATTCACAATGCCTTTGAATTCTGAGAGGTTAAATTACATCTAACATGAGTTGGGTATGATGCACTATTAATTTAGGAAACTCGCCGATATAAACCTCACAGTTGGACCTCACTGTTAGAAACCTCACCGTTGGACCTCACCATTAGAAACCTCACCATTGGACCTGACTGTTAGAAACCTCACTGTTGGAACTCTCAATTAGAAACCACACCGTTAGATACCTCTCTATTGGACCTCACCGAAAAAAAACTCATTGTTAGGAACCTCACTGATATAAAACTCATCATTAGAAACCTCACTGTTAGAAACCTCACCATTGGACCTCACCATTATAGAACTTACAGTAAGAAACCACACCATTAGGAACTTCTCCAATAATAACCTCACTGATAGGAACCTCACCGATATAACTCACTGTTGTTACTTTACCGATAGTCTATTTTTGGGACTTCGGGTTTCCCAACCAGAATCTGAAATGTTTTTTTGTTTTACTTATTTCTTTAACTTAATCTGTTTTCAATCCCCAAATGATAAAATTAAAATACCATACCACATTTAGATTCACCTCAAACTCTCTCCTGAATTGCCTTCTCCATAACCTCAGAACCTAACCCTATTTCGAAACCCTCGAAATGTTTCAGACCGCATGGAAAGAGTGAAGAGACCACTGGTCAGTGATGAAGGGGATGTGCTAAATCCAAAGAGACCTTGAGCTAAGTCGAGCAGTGGAAGCTAAGATATGGAAAAACTGATCAAGCCTCATCTGGTGAAGAGGGAAATAGTAGTTTAAAAGAGCTTAGATCTGAATGGCTGCTGAGTAGTAGATATTTAGTGCTGATGGAACTTGATGCTCAAGGCTATATAGAATGCTTTTCAAATAACAATGAAACCTATTACCCGAAGTTAGTGAAGGAGTTTTATGAGTTTTTGAATTTCGAACTGACTGTGGTTGAGAATAGAATGTCTTCAATGGTAAATGTAGTGAGTGTAATTTTATCATCTATTGAATGGGATAAGTATCTGAGAGTACCACATGAAAAGATTTATGATTACTACTCAGAAGTGGTACCTTTCACTACTGAGTTCTTCTATTATGAATAAGCCTAGGATTAACCAACAGGGAGTGGGATCCACAAGAAATTCATTGCCACTGAGATGGAAGGAGAAGACAAGATACTTTTTACGTTTGTCCAGCATGTCTTCAGTCCCTCGAGAGGGGACTTTTCTACATTGAAATTTCTAAATGCATTTCTTTTTTATCTTTTGAAGCATGGACTGAATATTGATTTTTTAGGCTACTGATAATTCAGTTAGAAGATAAGAAATAGACTAGTTTCAAATCTAATGCCTTATTTCATGCAATATTGATATCCTTGATGTTGAAGATGAATGGAGTTTCTAGAGATAAGAATGAAGCAGTTGTTGTAAGGGATAATTTCTGTATTACATAGGTAATTTTCTAGTTGATGATGATAAATTGGAAACCCTGGCCAAGAAAAAGGGTACATGATGAAGGTAATTTATATGAGGAATTCAGTCCTATCACTCATCCTACTAGGCCTAAGGATAAGAGAGATCCTGTTCTAAATCCTGGTGAAGTAGTGCCTGCATATTCAGATGAATATGGAGAAGATGCTGTTGTGACATAAAGAGAGGGCTATTCTATAGATGATAGGAGTGATCCATACCTTCCCTCCAATCCTCATGCTAATACTGTATCCTTTGGTGAGCCTAGCCCACCAAAGAAATTCCCTAGAAGTGAGACTGTTCTAAGGGACAGTGATGATGAAGAGACCAATGTGGAATAATGGGAAAAAATGTATTAAGAGACATTAGAGGGACCTCAGATGAGGATGAGAACACTGAGTGTAGTCATGATGACATAGAGACTGCTGCCGATGTGAGTGAAGAAGAATGTATTAGCCTTAGTCCTCTGACATGGAATACAGAAATGGTTGATGTTGTAGATGAAGATGTTGTGGATTCAGTGGATGCTGGATTTATTTTAGAAGTTGTTGAAGATTCTATAGAGGAAGTGGCAGTGGACCCTTATGTTGATGTAGTTGCTCAAGGAGGAATGGTAGAGCTGGATGTGGATGATTAAGAGAATACTCAAAGTGAGGGGGAGGAACCTATTGCTATAGGTTCAGTTTCTATTTCTCATGAAATAGTAAATTGGTCAGAAGACCCTAGATTTGTGTTGTTGGGTTTAAATTATGGAGATTCTAATGATGAGCAGCCTATCAGAAGTCCTCCAATCCCTTCAGTTATAGAGACTACTATTGTGTAACCAGTAGTATCTTTGCCTCGAGACTATGTGAAGAAGGAATATTTGGAGTCAATAAAATTAGATATAAAGAGCCACCTTGATGAGAGATTTATTGGTTTAGAAAGGGTTATGACTCAAAATCCAGAAGTTGTTACATCTACAATGGAAAGACTAGTTTCTAGCTTTTACTCAATCCTGCTAGAGGAAGTAAAGGACTCTATGAATCAGATCAGAACCTTGGTAGATTCTACAGAATCTATGAGGTAGTCTATTTCTAGACTAGACTCTTATATCGTTTCAAGGATTTATGTGGAAAAAGATCATTGATATATTAAATGTGTGGTTCAACAAATTTTAAATGTGTTTGAGGACTTTAAGAAGTCCGTGGAGACACATGTGAGTGGCCAAGATGATGATGTGAAAAGGTTGATCAGTGGGTAGACAAAATCATTCAAGGAGATAGTGACTTTCACCATGCCACCCATGTGTGCATCTATTTCATCTTCAGCTTCTACTCTAGTTTTTCTATAATCTTTCATGTCGATTATTAAAGAAGAAGTGGAGAAGTTCTCTGGTGAAAGTCACATAGATCCTCAGTCTATGACTCATGTTATTTCCACTACAAGATAAATTCATAATCTTGTGGGAAATTTTCTAAGGGAATCTGATCATGATCAGAAGGCCACCAAAGAACAAGTTGATTTCTACTACAAATGGGTATACACTAAGCATCAGATGGATGGTCACTTCAAGTAGTTGTTGGAGAACTTGAGGACTCCACCTATCACTCAGGCATTTAAGGATCAGGTTAGCACATTTCGAGAGTTGACTCCATCATTGGAGAAATTTATGGAGAATAAGAACGATTTTATTTCATCCATGGAGAAGGGAGGAAGTATTATTATAGATTTCAGAAATCTTTTTCAATCCTTCCTCCTTGTAGACTGCACTACCATCATTTTTCCTCCATCCTTGCCTTCATCCTCAGCTACTGTAGGATCCACCAGTGCTACAAAAATGATGACTACTGTACAATCCATTACAAGTTTGAACCCTATGATTCCTCAGAGATATACTCACTACTGGTCTACTGATGCCTCTGTTGCTGCTCTTCTTACCCTGCTGACTGTTATCCCATGACATATCCCTACAACTTCAGAACCAGATTCCTCGACTTCCAAAGACAAATCTCCTTTGGACATCTCTGATGTGGATTGAATGTGGGTTTTCATAGATCATAGGGATCTTTGTAACCTTTTTTTTTATATTTTTATCTTGCTTCCTTAATGGAAAATCCTCCTCTATTTCTTTATATATATTATATTATTTTTGTTAATCACAAAGGGTGATAAAAAGGTTAGGTTTCAAGTTATGTTTTTAATTTGAATGTTTATATCCATATTTTGTTCATAAAAATCATGGTTCCAATGTTCTTATATACATATTTGAAGATTTTAGAAAATGTAACAAACCCTAATTTAGAAAATACTGACATAATTTTTGATTATTAAAAAGGGGAGATTGTTGGATAGACCTATTTTGATAATCCCAAATCCAGTTTTTATAATCCCAAATCAGGTTTTATTTATGTGATAATTATGTTTCTCTTACAAGATAATAACTTATGTGAAACACATGTTTATATCAAAGTGATAACTATGTGCTTTTAATCTCACTCCTCTCTTGTTTAAGCTCACAGTGAAAAATTTCTCTAAGTGCAAAGGTCGCTGATGCAAAGTTCACTGATGGAAAGGTCAGATATGAAAAGGTCACCCATGCAAAGGTCTCTGATACAATGGTCATCGATAAAAAGGTCACCGATGCAAAGGTCACCAATGCAAGATCATTGATGAAAATTTCATCGATGCAAAGGTCGCCAAAGAAAGGTCACTGATGCAATGGTCACTGATGAAAAGGTCACTAATGCATGGTCAGTGATGCAAGGTTACAGATGGAGAATTATAAATTGATAGTTACCGATGGAGAATTATCAATTGAAGGTTACCAATATATAGTTATTGATATAAGGTTACCATTGGAGAGGTTACCGATGAATGCTTCCAATGTGTAATTAATGTTGAAGCCTACCGTTGTGAAGGCTACCATTACCAGTATACCATACTCTTCTACTCTATTATTTTTCAAATTCTTATAATTACTCTAATGGTCATATCTGCTAACTTTAATGCTTTTTAAATTCATTAATTCTTATTGTAGACATATCGACAGACCGTATCTAGGGACAGTATGAGGTATGAGATAGATCGCATGTGATGTACATATACCTATTTTTGGACCTCAAATATAAAAAAGAATAAAAAGAGGCGGTTGTGAAAAAAGACGAACATTGAATAGAAGCACATCTGAGCATATGAAGAAACGAACTCACTAGATCAAAGAAGAACTTTCCAGCACACACACTAGGAACCCACAAGCCCCACGAAGATAATTTGAGGCCAAAATATCTTCTACCATCTATACCTCATAAAATATTGATCTACACCAGAAGCAAAGCACTCAAATTTTGAGTGACACTCTGTTTTGATGACAACCTTCAAAGAAAGACTCGAACATAAATTTCATCACACCAATAATTCAATAGCTGAATGGAAAACACATAGATCCTTCTAAACACATCCTATTTTCTCAGCTGTGTTCTTTTGTTTAACATTTCTGAGAAGTGTGTGTTTGTGTCACACACACTGTCACCAGTGCTTGAACTGGGGGATAAAAAAATCATTAGATCAAAACATCTCATACTCCTTATTTTCCCATGTATAATTGTGGAAGAGACCATGTCTGGTCTATGTTGTTTATTTTTCCCATGAAGAACTGTGGTAGAGGGGGTGAACCCTGTACAGCTTGTGAAAAACTGTTGTAAATCACATTACAGGTTGTGTATCAAGTTTATTGTTAATATAAACTGCTTGGTTGTAGGTGATAACCCAGTGGAGATTATTATGTATTGACTTTAGATTGAACCTCTTATTTAACAATTCTATGCTCTTTATTTTGTTATACTCTGTTTTATCTATTTTCTACAAGTTATTTCTAAAAAATTAATTTGTTTTCCAATCAATTTGGTAGTTAGTTTTGGTTAGTGTGTGTATGTGTTTAATTCAGTAAACTTGTTTCAAAAGATGAAGATGTGTTTTTCCCTAATTCAACTGAGGAATAATCACCATTTTAGAAACTTGTTGACCAATTACACATCTATATCAATACTAAATTAATTAACTAGTCCATTTTTAATTTTGTGGGATCATTAATATAAAGTCTTTAACTGAAATTTTAAGTAGGAACTCAATTCACCTCCCTCTTGAGATTCCAATCCAACTAATTTTTTTCATTCTAGTCATTAATAATGTATACAAATCTCTAAAAATATAGTTCAACAAAAAAATAACATCTAAATAAATTCATTTTGAATTCTAAAATATTCACATTCTTTTATATACCCCCCAATTAATTAAAGCTTGTTCATGTATATGTCGGTTTATCCACCAAACCTAACAATGTCATACTTTTCAATCATGGATGACAATGGACATATAGATACCTGTGTTAATCTAAAATAATGATTTTTTATTTATAGATTTAGAAAGGGTATAATGTTACCCCCAACCCAAATCACTCTAAAATAATTATTTTAGAGGCTATTGAGACCTATTATGTTCCTTCTCGTACACCCGAGGTTGCTGAATAGTAGTGGGGGTAAATAGAAGTATAATGTGTAGTCTATTCTCCCACAAAAGAGTGAGAAATAATAGAAAATTAACCAAAATCGTCCATCACTAATAAAAATCCAATAGAGTGTTTAGTAGAGATGAAATACAACCAACAATAAAAAATACCATTTAGAGACATACTGACAAACAGATCAACAACTCTCTATTGTGGTCGATAAAATATATAAATGAAAAAAAATAAATACAATGGGATCCACTACATATTTGATCTATATAACCTTTTTTTTTCCTGAACACATATGAGATACCCAGGCTGGTAACACAATTCTAGGCCTTTTTTTGAAATAAACCTACAACCAAGGGAGATATTCTCTGGTAATAATGTTCCATGGAAACCTGATCAAGACACCATGAACATAGTCTGGTACATAACCAGTAAATGTAGTGATATGTTAATGTGGTATGCACAGAGGAATAATTAAATTAAACAATATAAATTTAAATAAATAACAATTATATATCCTATGTTTCTGAATTGACACCTGAGATCAAATATACATACTTTGGATAGTGTTGAAATTTCTCTGAGTATATCCAAATATTGTTCCTACCATAAATAACTACACAGGGGAACTGATACATTCCATATTACAATTATCCCATATCATACCAACTTCATCCAATATTATAGTGTCTTTCAGGACATCAAGTAATCATATCACCACAACTAATCATCTAAGTTTTTAGCTAACCTTGGTAATGAGAGAAAAAAACCCAGGGTGTGACTCACAACTATATAAAAGTGATAAATATCTGAGTAATAGAATAACTTAATGTACCAAAAAACCTATGGTCTAAATCACCTTGGAATTAAATCATAATGGAAATCTCCCCACCATGTTCATCCACATGACCCAAATATGTGAAAGGGTCACATCGCCTACATTTAAATCCTAGGAGTGTGTCCAGAGTTTCACAAACTGGGTGTGGGCACATCCCCTATCCATAAAGAAAACCTACACTTGGAGTATTTCATCTTATACTATGAATCGTATGCCTCAATTAATATACACAGTAAGAGGAGTCCCCCGTCCATTTAACATCACAAAAAATGATAAAAAAATATTAATAAAGTAAAGTCATTCTCCAAGAAACCACATTCCCAAAATCCATTTTCATGTTAACCCTTACAATTATATTTTGATGAATTCATATGACATTATAATTACTTATATAATTTAACCTCTTGTTTTACAATTTTACCAAATTGAGGGTCAAACTACTAATAAAAATCTATAACCCCTTCCCTACCCCTTCTCTATGGACTACATCAATTAGGAACCAGTGAGGGTTTCTAATGTTATAGTACACATGAGTGACCCCACCTTGGGTCCTCTAGTCTACTTCAAATCATAGGTCTATGCCCATAAATTAGGGGTACATCCTCACTTTATGTGTCCCTAGACATATTATAGCTCTATTACCATCCAAATTAAGAAGGCTCTCTTTTAGGTTCTAAGGTAAAAAATATTTCTCGCTACCTCTAGTATGTCATTGAAAACTACCCTGGGGAAGTCACTCAGGAGAAATCTATATTTCCTTTAATCCTTAATCATGTATTAAATTCAATTCTATATAATTTAATTCACACCCCTCACAAGTCCTTATATCATACAAGATTCCAATTTTACATATAATCCCCATCTATTAGAAGTCAAGGAATCAATAATATTCAAGGGACCATTGTTCTCGTTAACACTTCATTCTTACCATTTCATTTTGTAAAAAAATTCAATTACATTAAATATATTTCATCAATGGTGGTTAGAATACTACATCACACACCATATAAAAACATGCATAAATACCATAGGGTATGTATAAGAGACCACCTACCTTCATTGAAGTCAATTAATCTTTATATATATGTCATGATGGATCTAATGAGGCTTGACCATACATCAAATGACACCCCAAGAACCTATCTCACACCTCAAGGTAAAATAAATAATTATAATCAATTATAATTATTTTTAAAATTCCATTATTACAAAATATATTTAATTTAAATTTTTTTTGAAAGAATAAATAACCACTGATAACTCAATGGGAATCTCCGACACACTCAAATCAAAACAAAAACAATATGGGAGGTATATGATGTAAGCTTAGTATCATTGGGGTTCAAATCCGTAACTCAGGACATCGATTCAATAATTAATTTAGATTAATTTTATTCGAAATCCTAAAAAAATCATACTATGATGCACCTCTGCCAAAAATTTGGGAAATGGTGTATGGAAATCATAATGAGAGATCGTCTTTAATATGAGTGAAAACCCCATAATTCTTGGATGACTTCACAATCATCTTATGAAATCATCATGAGATACCTAAATCAAGGAATCAAAAAATAAAGAGAGACTAGATTGTAAATATGAAAATTATTAATGAGGGTTAATATCACCTTAAATTATAATAAGTATCCATACATATACACAGATCAAAGGGTAATAGAGGGGTAAGATATGGGGATGCTGAAAATAATATGGCCCTCTCTTGATTGGAATTTTGTCTAAATCCTTAGGTTTTGGGTTAGTAAATTACCATCATTATCCCATTTAAACACCTCCAAATCCCAACTAGGATGCTATTATAGGATCATTGATGAGATAGTGGCCTATCAGTAAGCTAGTGATCCCGTCTAGTCTACTAGGATACTTTTTAGATCACCGGAGAGAAGGCGGGAGACTTAATATTAGCTGGTAGCTGCTACGACAATCTAACCACCCCAACCACTTATTTTACACCCTCTTGGACTCTTAGTATCCCATACAATACTAAATTAATGACTAAAACATCTCTTTTATAATTTTAAATTCTTAAAACATAATTCTATATTTTATTTCGAATCTCGATTCTGTAATGTCCAACAATTCAAATTTCATCAGACATTTTTTCACCGATATAGACATGGGGTTTTACAACCACCCCATCATAAAAATTCTCAACCTATGTAATTCTCACTGATTATATCATCATCCAGATCAACCTAAATCGGTTACCAATTCATAAAAAACTCATCATTCCCTATTCTAGAACACCAAATGATCTTCCATATTATTATTTCACACACAAGCTTCTCAATTCTCCAGAACACGATCCACCACTCACCACCATCAATGAATCACTAGGATAGAATGTAACTTTTCCCATCTATCTTAGAAAGTCATGGTGTCATAAAAATACTCATCATTAAGGTTATGAAACTCCCCACCATATTCTTCTTCTCACAATGGATGATTCCAAGCAATATTGAGCCCCACAATCAGAATCTCCTATTGAAACAAATTATTGGCTTTCCCCCAACCCACACAGTATAGTTTCCAAATCACCACAACCATATACACTATTGAGTTATGATAAAAAATTAGAACACATCCTTATACTGATTCAAAACCTAATTAGTTGAGCCTCCCCCATTGATGAAACAAAATTAAACATGATGAATTTTCTTCCAAAATCTTTGACTAAACCCAAAATATACTCATCTTGTAAAAACAATACATTATATGTTTTTTATATCGACACATCCAGTTACATGTAAAACCACCATCTAGCCTTCCTTTGGACATACTTTTCCAAAAATGGTTGGATCAAGAAATAAAATAACTATCAATTTAATTAAAAATGATGTCTTAAATCTTGAAATCATCATATGATAATACATACGTACTCACTAAAGACTTAAATGACACATAGTGGAATTCCATGATCAGATCCTCAATCATCCACTGCCTTCATCATTTTTTACTTTGAGCACTGATGCACCCCTGATCTAAATCACCCTCAAATCCCCACATTTCCATCTTGATCGTAATATTGATGATCGATTTCTATCAATCATTAAATTATTGTATTAATCCAATATTAAACATGGAATTATATCTTTTTGGGTTCAAATACTCACTATAAACTCAATTCCATATCAACCATCCACCAACTGGTCCTAGGAATCATTTAGCCTAACAACATGAGGGTTATACACTCACTGCCGATATGACTTTCCCTCCTATGGGATTATATCCATAATCACTATTCAAAAAAAAATTTATTATCATGTCCCATATGTCATGTATTACTATATATGAAGACAGTAAGTGGTTATTCCACTCATACCAATTTGTAATTTAGAAACATCAATCCATCTCAAATTCCAATCTCATGGAAAACCCTTTCATGACTATTGTCCAAATATGATTCCTAACATGGATCATACCATAAAATAGATTATAGTATTCTCCCCACTATATGAATCTCATGATATCAGCCTTTTTAGAACAACCTCAACTCGTTCCATCATCACACATCTATCACTCCTCCCAATCCATGACCACCACCATGACAATACCTAACCATAATCATCTCCCAGATCATTTGTGTCATATCACCCAATCCACCTCTTATTTCATCCCTTGACATAGGTTTATTCTGGATTATTATGACAATATATGGGCTTCCATTCCTTTAGGAATCTCATTTATATTAAAATTTCATTATCACACACACAGATGCCCAGTAATCTATAACATAACAAGTGTCGTGTGTGCCCAACATGAAATTCCTCTTTATCATTAAATAATAATTGTAATATTTTCCGATACCACCCAATATATATTCTATATATCATATCACATTCACATATCTCACTTTTTAACATGATCTCCGTTAAACTTACTATAATTATTCTTCTTTGAAACCTAATCGGGGAACCCAACCCATGATCTATTTGTAGCATACCACTAATAATAGACTCACTCACTAAATATAATATCGATACAAACCTCTCTTGTTATCATCATCAGGTGAATTAAATACCATATGATCTTATTAATATCCTTATATATCACCCATGCATCAAAAAACGAAACACATAGCTTCCATTTAGAACCATTTCAATGTCATGAGCACCCACCCATGCTTTCATGACACTTATAAATGTACATCCCTGAACAATTGTGTCTGCAACATGATCAACCATAACATCAAAAATACAACTTTAATACCAAATCATCATCACTTAGGGTTCTTCAAAACATAATCTTCAAGGTACCCTTGCTGCCTATACCATATCCCCAGTAGCACCTCTTGTGATTTTTTCTCAGAGAAAAGGCACCTACTTGTGCCTCAAAAATTTATAGAATCTTGGGAATTAAAATTTATATATTCCTTACTTGGTAGTATCTCATGCTTATTTATATCATAACTTGATGAATATACCCATGTCTCCTACCTCATGGACACTCAAAAGACTATGATAACCCCTCTCACAAGATACTTTAATATAGCCCACCTCATATCATCCATAACATAAAAAACATGATCCTATATTTATATCTCATTAATATTAGGGTTTCATACCAAAAATATAAGTCAAATCTCATTTTAATCATAACTTGAATGAAACACATCCATTTCATGTTTCAGGAATTACATGAAATCTCACATTCCAAACACTCACTCAAGGAGTAACACCCTAATATTTTAAAAAATGCTTCTATGATCAATATAATTAAATACATGAAATATAAATATTGAAGAAATCGTGAAATACATATAATTAAATATGTTGTGGTAGGTGGAACCCTAGTAAAAAATAAATTGAAATATAGTATACAGTTATTACCAAACCATTAAATTGGATTGTATGAATATGAATAACTAAATTAAGAATATTATTTGGTTTAAACTTGTATAAAATAAATTAAATTGTTATTTATTGATTAAAAACTATAATAATATCCATTTTAATGAAAATAAATTGTTTTATGAAAAAACTGTATTTTCCTCAAAGAAGGTTTGACCATGATTTTCACAAATACATTGAAATTAATTTTTAATATTTTTTTTTAAAATATTGTTTAAAAAACATTACTCTACTTTTAACTAATCATATAAAAATTAACTTGGTTAAAATGTTTATATTTTCTAGAAAATATTGATTTTTAGTAGACAGTGAATGATACCGATTTTTGTAAAATAAAATGTGATTTATTTTCAAAAAATCAAGTGATTCATGAGTCCCATTATGTTTTGAATTTGATTTTATGTAACATAATTATTATTGATTTATATTTAATCCACATAATTTAATTAAATTAATTCCATATTAGATCTTAGTATTAGTTTATTTTTCGGATAAAAAAGGGAATTTTTTTAAACTATTTTAATAAGCATAATGTTTTTACTTTTTAATTAATTAAATCACACCATAATGAAATATTATTTAAATTTAATTTATATTTTATATATTTAAAATATAATTTTAAATCAATATAATTATTATTACATGTCATTTAGTTAATATAATTTTTTTCATCATTCTTCAAAAACTGATTTTTGGAAAAAACAAATTTTTTATCGTGTCAACACAATTTATTTTAAATTAAATTCTACCACTTTTGTGAATTAATTTTTTTTTAAAATGGATTAAATTTATTTAATCTTAGTTATTTATATTATATAATAATTTACACCTAATTTTTAACCATTACTAATAATTAAAATATTAAAAAAAATTACTCATGTTGAGGTAAAAAATCATTTACCAGGGGTTAACCTAAAAATATAAGGTTTAAAATAACCTAAAATTTTAATAAAATATATTTTATAGAAATATTTATGCCTTATATTGTATTATACATGATAATGGTCTATTTATGAGCCATTTGGTATGTGAAAAACTTGGGTATCACTTTTTCTTTTCAAAAATTACAAGTGTCTCACTCACCACCCTTATAAAAGTCCACCCCCTCTCCATTTATCTACATAATATAAAAGATATTTTTATTAAAAAATAAATATCCAAATACTATAATTTCATACATACCCATGATCTTGATCCTTTATTTTGATTATAAATACTTCTTATGAATTCTTTTGGTGCTTTCCTAAAGAGGTTGTCTAAAGAAGAGGATTTTGCATAACCGAACATTTTTATTTTATTTTTTCATCCAACACCATAAAATATTCATAAATTATTATTATATAATAAAAAATAAAACCCATATATAAATATTTTGTTATTATAATTTCATAACCTATATCCATATCCTCTTCAAGAAAATGGGACAAAAAATCATCATTTGTGTGTACATCAGACTATCACATTGCAAACCGACGTCATTAATTTTACATCATCACATATCAAAAAAATTTAAAATGATATATTTATAGTATATATATGATATTTATAACATATTTCTACCTATTTATTTATGATATCACATATAACTTATTAGCATCAATTTCTTGATGGATACGATAGCGTCGCTCATGTGTACGGTGGACTACCACCTCACGAAGAAAAGTGATTTTTTTTCCACTATAGCATTACATGGAAGATAATAAAGATAATGTTAATTAATATATGTTATATAAATTAAATAGTTATTATATTAATAAAAAATTTATCATTCTTAAAAGATAATATATTATATTATATCTTACACTAAAAAATGATTACGTCGTTCATTTGTATATGTGAATTACCGCCTCCTCAAAGCGATGAGACTCTTTTACCCACACTAAATCACATGGATGATGTATATATGTATATTTAATGAAATAATTTTTTTATTTTTTTAAATAATAATTATTATTTAAATATGAAATATATCCTTCTTTATTTCCATAATGATTATTGAAAATTGAAAATGTTTCTCATGTGTATGTATGACCAATCATCTCCATGAAAGCAATGTAGTTCATGTTTAAAAACCATCTTACATACTAAATTTTAAAATTAATATTGATATGTAAATATTAAATAAATTTCATTATTAATAATCTATATATTTTCAAATAATTACTACATTGATCATGACCAACACACTGAATCCATTTTGAAACAATGATCCAACCATCCTCAAAACATCTGATGTAGAAAAAACTAATTAAGTATTTAAATATGTTATTAAAATAAATAAAATAAATTATTTAATTATTTTTTAACCCAATAAATGGTTCTTATTGAATCAAATAATTAATATAATCATATTATATAATAGTTAAAGGATGTACATGGAACTTTTTGGCATGAGGTAAGGGTTTGTCATCTCATATTTATTTCTATGAGATATTTCACATATTCACAACTTATTTATATTGTGTTGTGTATATACTGCCCCTTTTACAGGTTAGTCATATATAATTCATAATTAATTGTATATTATATATCAATTTAATTTTTTTAATCTGTCTTTATTTGAATTGAATGATACTAAGTGGTAAAAAATTTAATAACTCAATTTCTTTCAATTGGGTCATATTACTTCTCTATTGTGTTTGATTTTCTAATATTATGTTTTATGAATTATTATTATCCTATGTTATATTTACACTTGATTTATGTGTATTTATATTTTATTTGCATAACTTATTCATTGATTAATTCTCACATCAATGTTATGATCATTATAAGGGTTGGTGATCTCAAATTATCTTCTATAGGACTTATGTTATGTTGTACGCAAATATTATTTTATGTGAAGTGTATCCTATAACATGAATATATTATATCATAAAAAATATTATTTAATGAAATTTAATCTGTTATTTTATGTTATTATTCCATGTTCCAAAATAAATATGAGTTACTAAAGTTAAAAAGTATTTGTGTTACAATCTATTTTCATTTAGATATTTTTAATGTTGATGGTTAATTTGGTGGAAATAATTTTCTCCAATATTTTTGATCCATATACCCTTATTCTCCCCTAGTTATGATTTTTTTCTAGAAATTTTTTTCTTTCCTTATTTATTTAAAAAAACATCAATAAAGTCATTTATAAGTGATATTAATCTTGTATTTTCTTTTAGATCATCAATATTTATATTCCATATATATTTTTTATAATATTACATGAAAGGGTTCATTATAAAAATAAATGGTTTCCTAAATATAATTTACATGTTATTTGAAATTATTTTAAAAGGTTTCAAAAATATAAATTTTAGAGTTATTTCAAATTTCCATGAAGATTCTGTTATATATTTTCATGTTTTTTTTCAATGATAATGTATTTATATTTTTTTTAATTTTTTCTTTTTAAATGTGATTTTCCAAATTAAATGGTCATTTAACTCAAATATGATTTAATGACCTTTTTATGGTATTTACATTCATCATAAAAACACATTTATGTTATTTATTTTCCATTAGGGATATTTTGTAATGACATCATCCTCATTATTTCCCTAGATGGATTATGACTGTTTAATGAGATTATTGGGGAACCCATTTCTTTTCAATGCTATAATCATGTTTCAAATAGCTTTTTATGGAACCCATTACGTTTTTACTAGTTATTCGTGTTCTAAAAATAATAATTGTTATTTATTTGAGTTTATGATGAAATAAATTCTCTATGTACATTATTCATTATATAGTTATTGGACATTGTTCCTGATTATGGTTAGTTCTATTATAAATAATACATGAGTGGTTGCAATATTAACCATGGTTGGGTGGTTCCATGATAAACAAAGGATGGGTGGTTCTTTGATAAACTAAGGATGAGTGGGTCTATGATATCCCTATAATCTATTTGTTACTGTAGATATAGAATTTGACCACACTTTTTATTCTATTTTCATGATTTACCTGAAGATAATTTTATAATATAACAGTACATGTTCATTATGATTGGTATGGGTTTTAATGGTTTCCATAGATCTAGATTGACATCACATGGCTCATAATTATTGATTAATATGACTCCTACCTATATTATTTTTTTATTCCATGACACATAATTATTGATCTGGGTTTTATGGGTGTGAGTTATCTTTCATTATACTCATGTACATTGATTATGTCATCATACCATTAGACTCATCTAATTCTCACTTATGGAATTCAATTGTTAATGCTTTTGTTAACCCTTACTGAGAATTTTAGATCACCATACTTATGTTGCCACTATCCAAGGACTTCAAGAATGATGATTAATGAATTATTTATAGAAGGGTTTCATAGAAATGATGATGACGACTTAATGGGAAATAATACATTTTGGTTATTGCATTTTAAAGAGTTGTATGAAATAACATTCTAAGATTCCAATATTTTTTATGCTTTAAATATATTTTAAATATTTCCATTGATGAAAATTGAAAACACATGGCACATATTTATTGATTTTTATGACACTTTCCTTTGATAAATATTAATTTTGTGTCCCATATTTATTTATATAAGGTTAAAGGGTCTGATTTCCCTTTTGATATTCTCATGAACTTTTATTAGATCATCATACCTATATATCCATCTTTTTCTCACATATTAAATTCAATTATAAATGATTATGTTCGCCCTTACCAAGAATTTGAGCTCACCTTCATATGTTTCCTTTTCCCCAGGTTATCAAGCATTATTTTAAATTAATTATGTCTACAAGTGATTCTTTTGGATGATGATGATGACATAATGTGAAATAAAAAATGTTAGGTTATATGGGAGAAATTATATTTTAAAGACAAGTGTATGATTTTTAAGAGTTTGTATTAATTCAATTAAACTCTACACCTAAAATGTAATTGGGTTTGTAAGTCCCCCAATATTTACTTTTTCTATTTTACAATTTATATGAAGAAAATTGGGTCACCTTATTTGGTATCAAAGCCAAAAATCTAAATTTAATGTTTTTAGTATCAAATACGAGAGTGCGGATTCAGGGCGGTTATATAAGGGTTCTCAAAAATACGCATCAGGCATAACTTTGACAAAGAAATAGAAAACTCCTAGAGAACCCACCCCCTTTGATGATTTTCACAGTAGACTACTCCTTGGATGATCATATCTCATTCATAACCCCATATACATAATGTTTTCGTCATATGACCATCCATGTCAAATAACCATATCTATACAGGGATAGTTAAGTATAATTAAACCGATAACCTATATTGGAAATCATCATATAGAATATAGATGCTAACTTAAATAAAAAACCGTTTCATATACATAGACATCATTAGGGATAAAATGGTAGTGAATGCCTACTATGGTCACCATACACATACCTTACATTAATGGATGTATACCCTTAATCATTGAGTATCTTTCCATGGATCTATATGTCCATTCATCATAAGGATACAATATCATGGTCTAATAAAGTGGATTCCATTACTTGTTATATGGGAAAACACAATGTAATTTTTTAATGATACATTAAATAGTTTACCCCTCATCATATGTTATATCAATGACCCACAGTCAGCCACATGTCATGAGAATTATATGTGACAAAAATGATACGTGGGACACCTCTTTCCCTTATGGACCAAAACAAATCCTCAAAAAACATAAATATGAACACCATGTGTATCACCCATGATGAAATATTATACAACCATAATAGTGAGAGCCACAAGCAACAATCCCATTCCCCTATATACCAGAACTTCTACAGGAAAAGGTGTTCGTGATACACCTATATGAATTACATCAAATGTCATTAAACATTCTTATGCCTCTAGTATTATATCTTTTGAAAGAGAAAATAAAAGATAATGTAACCTTAAAAAAGCATTAAATCAGTCACACAACTTCTCTAATACCACTTTGTAATGAACTATCTTGGATCACTCTACAATAATTGGGTTGGAGGCTACTGGGACACCAGGAACACCTCCTCATATTTCAAAAGAAACCAAAAAGTAATGGGGGTAAAATTTAGTACTATTGGGAGACTATGCCCCCATAATCGAGTCCACAAAAATTATTAAATAACCAAATATCATATATCAAAAACACACATACATCAATATAACGAGATGCAATAAAATACAGACAACAATATTAAATTCCATGAGGAAGCATAGAATGAAATAGATAAATTGGTCACCCAGGCATCAAATAATATATATAAATTAAAACAAAATAAATAAATAAATAAATATAATATGCTCCAATGAATATTTGATCCTTAACTCTTGTTGGTTTCATAAACTCTTATGAGTTATCTCAATCGTTATCACAACACAAGTCCTAATCTTAACTTCATCCCAGAACTACGTGAGAGATCTTTTGTACCCAAGTTTCATAGTCAACTAAGTAAGCTATGATTAAAACATGGCATGAAACCCACAACGTGGACCCATACATAACTGGTAATATATAGTGATAGGTGAATGTAATATGATTAGAAGAAGAAATAAATTACCCACATTAATGGATATAAATAATTGTCGTTGATCTGTGAGTTCTAATGTGATGCCTATGATTTAATATAACTACTTCAACAAGTTCAAGAATGTATTTGAGAACTTCTTGGGATCATTCAATCCATAAATAACCACAAGTGCGGACTTTATCCCACACTGAAAACATAATCCCATATAATTTAATCTTTATTTAATACCTACAATCTTTGAATACATTGTGTAATTGTTCTAACCCAAGTAATCACATTGGGATCCAATTCAACACATTATATGAAATATAAAGACCTAGGGTCTGACTCACCCCTTTATACAATAGATAAAGAACTATGGAACCACTCACTATAATATAAAAGATATGGAAACCTTGGTTCTAACTTCGTTACATCCTGATATTTTAAAAATAAATACATCATTCGATAGTGTACATGTTACGCAACATCAAGATTATATAAACAAGTTGATTTTATAATTTAAATGTGACCATTATAACATATCCATTAATTTTGAAAGAATATATATGAATAACTGATTTGTGAAATAAATATATAGTCCAACTCAATATAAATGTAATGGTAAATTATTATAAAATAATAACATAAATTTTATTAAGGTCATTTTTTTCTTCTTGAATACATTTTCGTCATAAATTAGGTTTTCTTCTTTTAATGATTTTATATTATAATTATCTCTAGAGTTTTTTTAATATTTATTCAATAAAATTAAATTCATTACTAAACTCATCATATCAGAATTATTCAATGATTAAATTTTGAGCATTTTGTTAAAAATTTGTATATTTGTGAATACTAAAAAATATAGGTTTTTATAAAATAAGGTTTCTTTTGTGAAATCATAAAAAAATATGATATAAAAATTTATTCAACTTATGTAATCAATCATGTCAAATATTATAATATAAATACCATGTGATAAAAATTCATACTCTATAAATCGTTATTTATTTCATGATAAATATGGAAATAACTTTCAGTGTTTATTCAGTGCTTGTGCCACACAAGAAAAGTCAAATTACCTTCTTATAGCTAATAATTGAAAAGTGAAAATTCTTTTAATGAACTTTTTATTAAATTTCATCCATAAATTTTTTTTCGGGCTGATAATTTCTAATTTTTGATTAATATAACAAGAATCATATCCAAATGATTGTCCAATGGTTCTGTAAGGCGTGAAATGTAAAATTATGAAATTAAATAATTTGTCTTGACAAGGATATGAGTAAATGTACATAATTAATGAGAATAAAGGATTATATTGAGGCTAGTTAATTTATTTTTTAGATAGTAATTTTTTTATTATAATATATATGATATAATTTCCTTATATGATTAGGCAACAATGATGTAGTGCTTGTTCAAATGGAAGAAAAAACAATAAAATTATTCTATAAAAACTGAAATTAAATTTATAAGAACCATTAAATTCCTCAAGCAATATAATAAATATTATTATTTAATTATATATAGTCCATTATCATCCAAGGGTCTAATTTATTAACAATATGGGCACTTGGGTGAGATTATGACTTTTAAATTATTTTATTTAATGGAATGTCAAACATGACACACTCTTATTTTTATTAAGTGTGATATATTTACTATAGTGAAATCTAGAAGATATATTTTAAAATAAATTATATTTTTACAGATAACAAATTTATATTAGTCTTGTTAGTTTCTTTTTTTTGGTAATGAATGATTTCCTATTAATTCTTGCATAATAATTATGTAGTAATTATTTAATTAATATAACAGATCAACTAAATGATATTGTAAATATTAAAATAAATATAAGTATAGATATTTGAGGTGGTAAAAAAATTATACTGATTAACATGACATGATTATGATATAATAAAATATTTTGTTTTATTTTTAGAAGTTGTATTGATGATTTTAACGTCAAAGTAATGAATATTAAAAAATTTGACTATAAAGATATTTTATGGGATTAATATTTTAATATATTATTTAAAAGACATAATAATATTAATTAATCACAAAATGGGTAATATATAGTCTATAATTTCATCCCCAGTGCATTTATAGTCCATTTGGAATAATTTGTCTCTAGAATTTTCTTAATGTATTTTAATATGTTGAGAAATTCCAATAGTGCCCCTCTCATCTCTTATAAAAGAAAACCTCTTCTTCACATGACTTCACGCAAAAAAGCCTATTTTTTGGTCCAATACCTACCTAAATACTATCCAAATATTCCTACCATAATTCTATTTAACACCAACCTTAGTGGTCATATGTTTTTAATGAAATAAAATTACCCCTAGAAGATATATTCTTTGTAATAGTGTGATTCTATTTGAATTATTCTTATACATCCCTCAAACCTTCTTTAACCCATGATAAAATAATAAATTCCGTATAAAAAATATACTTATATTTTATGCTAGTGTAATTACCCATATCCGTCTCTTATTCAATCGAATGATTAAGGAATGTGTTTTCTGTGTGTGTGGAGGACTACCGCCTCACGAACCGATGTAATTCATTTCCAATAATAATCTCCCAAGACTGGTTAAAATGATGGAATTAATGGTTATATATTATATTAATGATATATTTTTCATTTTTATAAGATAATATAATACATACATTCTTACCTTTCCGTGAGTAGAAAAATAATAACGTCATTCATGCTTATATGCGGACTACCACTTATACGAAGTGATGTGATTCGATTTCCATCACCACATGAAATGGATGATACATATAAGTATAAATAAATAAATAATATAATATATGTGATATTACTGTAAATATTAAAAAATAAAATAATACTTAAATTCATTCTATAATGATCATTTAAAAATGAAAATGTTACTCATGTGTATGTATGGCCTACCGTCTACTTGATTGTAACATAGTTCGTTTTCATAACAATATTTAATATAAGTATATAAATTTATAATTGATGTATAAGAATGTAAATTATTTTGATATTATTATTTTGATTATGATGGAATAATTACCACTGTTCCCAAAGTCAACCATCCAAATTAATGTTCGACTTACAAAAAATAACCTCAAAACATCCAATACAAATTTAAATAAATATTGAATTTTTATAACTTGGTATTGAGGGAAATAAAAGGAGAAATAAATAAGAAAAAGTTTCTTATGAAATTATAAAATTAACATAAGTTTAATTATTCTAGAAGATAAACATTGTATATGATGAGTATGAATCAAGGTAAGGAACTTCATCTTGATCTCCTTTCATTATGTCATATTTTTATGTTATGTTCCTATATTCATTTATGAGTTTTATATAAATCCCCTATGAAATTTTATATCAATAATTTATCTATTATAACTATATGTAATGTTTTTTTAGTTATATTTTATCACAGGTCTTATGATTCAAATGTTTTCAATGTGGTAAAGGAATTTCTTTTATAATTACTCTTTTAAAGTTACTATTTAATCTTTTTTACAAATGTCTAAAGGTATGTATTTTTTTAACTTATACTACATGAGAATATTTCCCACTTTTTTAATTCCATAATAAAATGATGTTTGTATTATAAATTTTCATTTTTTTTAAATAAAGCTGTATATTTTATATGTGCGAAGCTTTTGGCTTTTAAGAAATCAATTGAAAAAATGTTATTTTCTTCAATGAGTTTTTTAGGGTTCATTATTTCTTATTTTATGATTATAATATGGTTATTGGGTATTGAATATTGTTATGGGTGGTTCTGTGATAAATCAATGATGGGTGGTTATTTTATTAACGGATGATTGGTGGTTTTATGATAAACTAAGGACATGTGGTTATGTTATAACATCTTATGCATTAGGTACTTTGGAGTTGGAGGTTGATCATATTGGTCACTCCATTTGTAAGAGTAATATTTAAAATGATGTCCAAATTTAAATAATTAACTTTTATGATCTGGCTAAAGAGTTTTCATAGAAGTAATTTATTTTCAAAAGGTAAGATAATCATCTTTTGAAAGGATGATTCATTTTTCATGGTAAAATGGTAAGATATTAAGAAAACAAATTCATGGGTTTCCACTATACTGATATTTTAATTATTTTATACCCCTTAAGGATATTTTTATTCTCATCCAACATTTTTAAATTTTTTCTACAGGGTTTAATTATTTGTAATGGAAAATAAAAAATGAATTTTGAAGTTATAAATAATTTTTTAAAACAAATCAGGAATTGTTTTAAATGACTCATACTGTGAAAAAATGGATATTGAGTAGAAGTCTTTATTTTTTAAATTATATTTTATGTAAGATATTTTTATTATTCTTTGAAAGTATAAATATAATAGTTTATCAGGATTGTAAGAAATGAATTCTTGTTTAAAGTTATAATAGTATGTAATGTTTATGGTTGGGTATTTAAAGTCGGTATTAGGGGAGGGTTATAATATATTTGGAGATTTGGATGTTTTGTTGTGAGGTTTTCATAAATTTTTGTATATCATAATGGGTTTATGATTTTGAGCTTTATCAAAATTTAAATGTTTTGGAAACCCCTTTTTAGGGGTTACGTTTTGAAATTTTTATGTGACTACTGATATCTTTTGAGACTTTTATTTTTGAGGTAATTATGCATTATTACATTTTGGAATGAAAAATTAAATGTATGAGATAACCTTTGAGGATAGAAATTTTATTTAATATTGAATATATTAAGGTTATATTTTAGGATGTTTCCCATGTTTTTTGTTTTTTAAATGGATTATATTAATATAGTATTAATAAAAGGAAATACCATAGGATTGGGGAAAAATTGTCATGACTATCAAGGCCGCGAGGATTAGACTCTCAATAAAAGGGAAATAAGAGTTTATACCCTACCACTAGCAAACATGGTGTCCTGATTAGTATGGAATTTTCATTTCTCTTAAGAAAATTTATATATGTAGAAATAGTTTATTTTTTTGAACATACATTTTATCATATTGATAACCATGGGATTTAAAATTGATTATTTGTAAACTGATTAATGTTATTTTACAATACATTAACTATTTTAAGAACACTAAATGATTAAGGTAAAAATAATACCATAGGATTTTATTTGAAGAATAAAAATGTTAAATTATATTTTTTAATTATATATTATTTTAATGCTGATTTATGTTGATTGATATTATTCATGGAAATGATTAGCCTACTTGAAGATTATGTGATTTAAGAAATAGTATTTTTTATGAAACATTATGAGTGAACGATGTCATTTTGGTGTATATATATTAAATTTATCATGGAATATTATGTGATTAAATCATTCTGAATTTTGGACTTTTATATTTGTCTGGACTATTTTGGGGAATCCTACAGATAGTTATTTGTTGAATGATCAATATTGATCATTGGGTATTACTGTATAATTTTAGAGATTGATGTAGTTTTTCATAGTATGAATGTTTCAAAAAATTGAGAGAATTATTTTATCTTAACCAAAGCATTTGGGTTTTGATAAATATAAAATGACATGAGGAATATATTTTTTTCTTTTTTTGGTTTTTTTGATTCCTATATGTTGATTATAATTCTTCATGAAAGAATAATTCTCCTTGAATAGTCATCATTTAGAGAAAAGGATGAATTTTTAGTAGAATTTGATTAAAATATGGAATTGTTATTGAAAATTATGTTTATTTACTTTTTTATTAGACTTTGATGTAAATAAATTAATCAAATATTGGAAATTATTTTTGAATAAAAATTATATTCATTTACCATTATTATAGAAAAAATCAATGGCCTTTTAACACATAACAAGTTTATAGTTTTATTATCATTAACATTCTCATGACGATGTTCTCTATCACTATCTATTAAACCTTGGGATACATATTTTCTCCAATATATCCTTTTTTCATTTTGCACATATTTTATCCTACATGGAAACTTAGTATGTTTCATCTCAAGTGACATTTGTGTTTCGTTTCCCTCTATTGAAGTGAATGTTTTATTAACACTTTTCATTATATGGGATTATAATAAATGTATTTTGAAATTTCTATACACTATTTTTTTATCCGAAGTAAAAATATTGAGGAAAAAATTTATTAAAGGGGTGAGAATATAACAAGAGAATATTTTAAAAATAAGGACTATGTTCGATAGAGTACACGATAGGTAGCATCGGGATTAAATGAAAAAAATGGGATTTTTTTATTTACATGTGATCATTAAAACCAAGAAATTAATATGAAGGGAATGAATATGAATAATTGATTTATAAAACGAATATATATTTCCTACTAAATATTAATTTATTTCTAATTGATTATAATAAATTACATAATATTTAATAAATTCATTTTATTCTTTCTAAATACGTTTTCTCCAAAAATGAGTTATTCTTATTTTTATGAATTAATATTATAATTAATTTATGTAAATTTAAGAAAAAATATTTGATAAAATTAAATTATATTTTAAAAACATAGTATCAAAATTTTTCTATGGTGAAACATTAATAATTTTCATTCAAATTTATTTTTTTGAATAGTAAAAAATACACTTTTTTATCAAATACAGTTTCTTTTGTGATATCATCAAAAACAAGTGATGATAAAAAATTTTATTAAACTTATGTAATAAAAAATTTATGATATTATAATATAAATTTCAAATAAAAATAATTCAAAATAAATGTAAATTATAATTTATTTATGGGAAAAAATGAAAATCACTTTCATTATTGATGTAGTGCTTGTGCAGCATTAGAAATGTCAAATTTTTTATCTTATAGATAATAAGTGAGAGCTAACCAGTATTTCCAATAAATATTAATTATATTTTATCCATAAATGATTATTTTTTCTTATAATTTAGAATTTTGGAATTATATAACAAAAATATGACCCAAATAATTGTGCATTGCTTACAAAATGCTAGAAAAGCCAAATTAAAAATTTAAATAAGGTGTCTTCAAATAGATATTACTAGATATACATAATGAACGAATTTATAGACTTATATTGAGAATAATTAATTTATTTTTATCATATTAATTCAATTTTTATTTTTATATATGAAATAATTAACATAAATGCTTAGGAAACACTAACTCAATTCTTCTGTAAGTATAAGAAATATCAACAAAATTATTATAAAGACTCTAAAATTAAAATAATAAGAACCATTAAATTTAAAAAAACAAATGAATAAACTTTATTGTATGTTTATATATCATCCATAATCATTGAATTATCATATTTATGACCTTTTGGGGTTATATGGATGACATTATAACCATTTTAATATTTATAAACATGGGTAGAAATAATTCTATATTAGTTGCACAAGGATATAGTCATAAAGAAGGAATAGACTATTAGAAATTTTTTGAACCTATAGCTAGAATAAAAGACATTAGGAAACTAATTGCTTATATAGCTCATATGAATTTAAATCATTATTAAATGGATGTCAAAATTTCATTTTAAAATGGGTACATAGTTGAAGATGTATTTATTAAACAACCCCCTAGTTTTATAAATACCCATTTTTCAAATCAGGTCTTTAAACTGTCTAAAGCCTTATATGTTCTAAAACAAGCTTGAAGATCATGGTATGATAGACTTTGCTCTTTTATTTTTTGAAAAGGTTTTACTAAAAGAATAGCGGATCCAACTCTTTTTATTAAAAGTATTCCTAAAGATGTTTTAATAGTACATATTTTTAAAGATGAAATAATTTTTGGATACTCTAAAAATTCATCATGTACAGATTTTTCAAAAATAATGTAAAATGAATTTGAAATTAGTTTAATGGGGAAACTTAAATTTTTCTTTGTTTTTAGAGTTTTTAAAAATAGAAATGGTATTGCTTTAAATTAGAGTAAATATATCAAGGATATTTTGAAATGTTTTGGTTTGGACTGTAATAAAGGTAGTGATATACCTACGAGTACCACCAGAATGTTGAAAGCTGATGAAACTGGTAAACCAGTGGATCAAACCAATTATAATGGTATGATTGGGAGTCTTATTTATCTTACTGCAAGCAGACTGGAAATTATGTTCAGTGTATGCATGTGTTCCCATTTTCAATCCAATCCTAAAGATTCCCATTTAACTACTATTAAAAGGATATTTAAATATATCAATTTTACTACAAACATAGGACTATTTATCTTAGAGGGAAATAATTTGATTTAATAAGTTATTCAGATTCTGACTTTTTTGGTTGAATATTTGATAGAAAGAGAACCTCTAGAACATGTCACATTTTAGGAAAGTCACTAGTATCAGGTTGTAGTAAGAACTAGAATTCCATTGCATTATCTACTATTGATGCTAAATATATAGCTATTTTTAGTTGTTGTGCACATATTCTATGGTTGAAACACACTTTACTAGACTATGGATATCAATTCAAACAAGTCTCTATAAAGTTTGGTAATACAAGTGCTATCAACATCTCTAAGAATTCAGTATCTCATGCTAGGACAATGAACATTGATGTGAGACACCACATCATGATAGATCATTATCAAAGAGGTGATATCACTCTTGAAATCATTGGTATTGAACATCGACTAGATGATATATTCACAATGCCTTTGAATTCTGAGAGGTTAAATTACATCTAACATGAGTTGGGTATGGTGAACTGTTAATTTTGGAACCTCACCGATATAAACCTCACAGTTGGACCTCACTGTTAGAAACCTCACCATTGGACCTCACCATTAGAAACCTCACCATTGGACCTGACTGTTAGAAACCTCACCGTTGGAACTCTTAATTAGAAATCTCACCATTAGATACCTCTCCATTGGACCTCACCAAAAAAAACCTCATTGTTAGGAACCTCACTGATATAAAACTCATCATTAGAAACCTCACTGTTAGAAACCTCACCATTGGACCTCACCATTATAGAACTTACAGTAAGAATCCACACCATTAGGAACTTCTCCAATAATAACCACACTAATATGAACCTCACCGATAGACCTCAGTATTGTTACTTTACCGATAGTCTATTTTTGGGACTTTGTGTTTCCCAACCAGAATCAGAAATGTTTTTTTGTTTTAATTATTTCTTTTAATTAATCTGTTTTCAATCCCCAAATGATAAAATTAAAATACCATACCACATTTCGATTCACCTCAAACTCTCTCATGAATTTCCTTCTCCATAACCTCAGAACCTAACCCTATTTCGAAATCCTCGAACTGTTTCAGACCGCAAGGAATGAGTGAAGAGACCACTGGTCAGTGATGAAGGGGATGCACTAAATCCAAAGAGACCATGAGCTAAGTCGAGCAGTGGAAGCTAAGATGTGGAAAAACTGATCAAGCCTCATCTGGTGAAGAGGGAAATAATAGTTTAAAAGAGCTTAGTTCTGAATGGCTGCTGAGTAGCAGAAGTTTAGTGCTGATGGAACTTGATTCTCAATGCTATGTAGAATGCTTTGCAAATAATAATGGAACCTATTACCCGAAGTTAGTGAAGAGGTTTTTTGATTTTTTGAATTTTGAACTGACTTAGGTTGAGAATAGAATGTCTTCAATGGTAAATGGAGTGAGTGTAAGTTTATCATCAATTTAATGGGATAAGTTCCTGAGAGTACCAGATGAAAATATTTATGATTACTACTCAGAAGTGGTTCCATCCACCACTGAGTTCTTCTATTATGAATAAGCCTAGGACGAACCAACATGGAGTGGGCTCCACAAGAAATTCATTGCTACTGAGATGGAAGGAGAAGACAAGGTAGTGTTTACGTTTGTCCAGCATGTCTTCAGTCCCTCGAGAGGGGACTTTTCTACATTGAAATTTCTAGATGCATTTCTTTTGTATCTATTGAAGCATGGACTGAATATTAATTTTTTAGGCTACTGATAATTCAGTTAGAAGATAGGACAAAGCCTAGTTCCAAATCTAATGCCTTATTTCATGAACGATTGATATCCTTGATGTTGAAGATGAATGGAGTTTCTAGAGATAAGAATGAAGCAGTTGTTGTAAGGGATAATTTATGTATTACAAAGGTAATTTTCTAGTTGATGAAGATAAATTGGAACCCCTGGCCAAGAAAAAGGGTACATGATGAAGGTAAGTTATATGAGGAATTCAGTCCAATCACTCATCCTACTAGTCCTAAGGATAAGGGAGATCTTGGTCTAAAGCCTGGTGAAGTAGTGCCTGCATATTCAGATGAATATGGAGAAGATGATGTTGTGCCATAAAGAGAGGGCAATTCTATAGATGATAGGAGTGATCTATACCTTCCCTCCAATCCTCATGCTAATACTATATCCTCTGGGGAGCCTAGCCCACCAAATAAATTCCCTAAAAGTGAGACTGTTCTAAGGGACAGTGATGATAAAGAGACCAATGTGGAATAATGGGAAGAAAATGTATTAAGAGACATTGGAGGGACCTTAGATTAGGATGAGAACACTGAGTCTAGTCATGATGACGTAGAGACTGCTGCATATGTGAGTGAAGAAGAATGTATTAGCCTTAGTCCTCTGACAGGGAATACAGAAATGGTTGATGGTGTAGATGAAGATGTTGTGGATTTAGTGGATGCTGGATTTATTTTAGAAGTTGTTGAAGATTCTATAGAGGAAGTGGCAGTGGACCCTTATGTTGATGTAGTTGCTCAAGGAGGACTGCTAGAGCTGGATGTGGATGATTAAGAGAATACTCAAAGTGAGGGGGAGGAACCTCTTGCTGTAGGTTCAGTTGCTGTTTCTCATGAAATAGTAAATTGGTCAGAAGACCCTAGATTTTTGTTGTTGGGTTAAAATTATGGAGATTCTAATGATGAGCAGCCTATTAGAAGTCCTCCAATCCCTTCAGTTATAGACACTACTATTGTGTAACCAGTAGTACCTTTGCCTTGAGACTATGTGAAGAAGGACGATTTGGAGTCAATAAAATTAGATATAAAGATCCACCTTGATAAGAGATTTATTGGTTTAGAAAGGTTTATGACTCAAAATCCAGAAGTTGTTACATCTATAATGGAAAGACTAGTTTCTACCTTTTACTCCACCCATCTAGAGGAAGTAAAGGACTATATGAATCAGATAAGAACCTTGGTAGATTCTATAGAATCTATGAGGTAGTCTATTTCTAGACTAGACTATTATATGGTTTCATGGATTTATGTGGAAAAAGATAATCGATATATTAAATGTGTGGTTTAGCAAATTTTAAATGTGTTTGAGGACTTTAAGAAGTCTTTGGAGACACATGTGAGTGGCCAAGATGATGATGTGAAAAGGTTGATCAGTGGGTAGATAAAATCATTCAAGGAGATAGTGACATTCACCATGGCACCTCTGTGTGCATCTATTTCATCTTCAGCTTCTACTCTAGTTTTTCTATAATCCTTCATGTCGATTATTAAAGAAGAAGTGGAGAAGTTCTCTAGTGAAAGTCACATAAATCCTCAGTCTATGACTCATGTTATTTCTACTACAAGATAAATTCATAATCTTGTGGGAAATTATCTAAGGGAATTTGATCACGATCGGAAGGCCACCAAAGAACAAGTTGATTTCTACTACAAATGGGTATACACTAAACATCAGATGGATGGTCACTTCAAGTAGCTGTTGGAGAACTTGAGGAATCCACCTATCACTCAGGTATTTAAAGATCAGGTTAGAATGTTTCGAGATTTGACTCCATCCTTGGAGAAATTAATGGAGAATAAGAATGATTTTATTTCATCCATGGAGAAAGGAGGAAGTATTATTATGGATTTTAGAAATCTTTTTCAATCCTTCCTCCTTGTAGATTGCACTACCATCATTGTTCCTCCATCCTTGCCTTCAACCTCAGCTACTGCAGGATCCACCAGTGCTGCAACAATGATGACTATTGTACAAGCCATTAGAAGTTTGAACCCTATGATTCCTCAGAGATCTACTCACTACTAGTCTACTGATGCCTCTGTTGCTGCTCTTCCTACCCTGATGACTGTTATCCCATGACCTATCCCTCCAACTTCAGAACCAGATTCCTCGACTTCCAAAGAAAAGTCTCCTTTGGACATCTCTGATGTGGATTGAATGTGGGTTTTCTTAGATCATAGGGATCTTTGTAACATTTTTTTTATATTTTTATCTTGCTTCCTTAATGGAAAATCCTCCTCTATTTCTTTATATATATTATATTCTTTTTGTTAATCACAAAGGGTGAGAAAAAGGTCAGGTTTCAAGTTATGTTTTTAATTTTAATGTTTATATCCATATTTTTTTCATAAAAATCATGGTTCCAATGTTCTTATACACATATTTGAAGATTTTAGAAAATGTAACAGACCCTAATTTAGAAAATACTGACATAATTTTTGATTATTAAAAAGAGGATATTGTTGGATAGACCTATTTTGATAATCCCAAATCCGGTTTTTATAATCCCAAATCAGGTTTTATTTATGTGATAATTATGTTTCTCTTACAAGATAATAACTTATGTGAACCACATGTTTATATCAAAGTGATAACTATGTGCTTTTAATCTCACTCCTCTCTTGTTTAATCTCACAGTGAAAAATTTCTCTAAGTGAAAAGGTCGCCGATGCAAAGTTCACTGATGGAAAGGTCAGATATGAAAAGGTCACCCATGAAAAGGTCTCTGATACAATGGTTATCGATAAAAAGGTCACCGATGCAAAGGCCACCAATGCAAGCTCATTGATGAAAAGGTCATCGATGAAAAGTTCACTAAAGAAAGGTCACTGATGAAATGGTCACTGATGAAAAGGTCACTAATGCAAGGTCCGTGATTCAAGGTTACCGATGGAGAATTATAAATTGAAGGTTACCGATGGAGAATTATCAATTGAAGGTTACCGATAGATAGTTATTGATGGAAGGTTACCATTGGAGAGGTTACCGATGAATGCTTCCAATGTGCACTTACTGTTGAAGCCTACCGTTGTGAAGGCTACCATTACCAGTATACCATACTCTTCTACTCTATTCTTTTTCAAATTCTTATAATTACTCTAACAGTCATATCTGCTAACTTTAATGCTTTTGAAATTCATTAATTCTTATTGTAGACATATCGAGAGACCGTATCTAGGGACAATATGAGGTATGAGATAGATCGCATGTGATGTACATATACCTATTGTCGGACCTCAAATATAAAAAAGAATAAAAAGAGGCGGCTGTGAAAAAAGGTGAACATTGAATAGAAGCACATCTGAGCATATGAAGAAACAAACTCGCTAGATCAAAGACGAACTTTCCAGCACACACACTAGGAACCCACAAGACACACGAAGATAATTTTAGGCCAAAATATCTTCTACCATCTATACCTCATAAACTATTGATCTACACAAGAAGAAAATCACTCAAATTTTGAGTGACACTCGGTTTTGATGACAACCTTTAAAGAAAGGCTCGAACATAAATTTCATCACTCCTAGAATTCAATTGCTGAATGGAGAATGCATAGATCCTTCTAAACACATCCTATTTTCTTAGCTGTGTTCTTCTGATTAACATTTCTGAGAAGTGTGTGTTTGCCTCACACACACTGTCACCAGTGCTTGAACTGGGGGATAAAAAAATCATTAGATCAAAACTTCTCATACTCCTTATTTTCCCATGTATAATTGTGGAAGAGAACATGTCTGGTCTGTGTTGTTTATTTTTCCCATGAAGAACTATTGTAGAGGGTGTGAACCCTGGACAGCTTGTGAAAAACTGTTGTAAATCACAATACAGGTTGTCTATCAACTTTATTGTTAATATAAACTACTTGGTTTTAGGCGATAACCCAGTGGAGATGATTATGTATTGACTTGAGATTGAACCTCTTATTTAACAATTATATGCTCTTTATTTTGTTATACTCTATTTTATCTATTTTCTACAAGTTATTTCTAAAAAATTAATTTTTTTTCCAATCAATTTGGAAGATAGTTTTGGTGAGTGTGTCTATGTGTTTAATTCAGTAAACTTGTTTCAAAAGATGAAGATGTGTTTTTCCCTAATTAAACTAAGGACTAATCACCATTTTAGAAACTTTTTGACCAATTACACATCGATATCAATACTAACTTAATTAACTGGTCCATTTTCAATTTTGTGGGATCATTAATATAAAGTCTTTAACAGAAATTTTATGTAGGAACTCAATTTACCTCCCTCTTGAGATTCCACTCCAACTAATTTTTTTTTTCATTCTAGTCATTACTAATGTATAAAAATCTCTGAAAATATAGTTCAACAAAAAAATAACATCTAAATAAATTCATTTTGAATTCTAAAATATTCACATTCTTTTATATACCCCCCAATTAATTAAAGCTTGTTCGTGTATATGTCGGTTTAACCACCAAACCAAAAAATGTCATACTTTTCAATCATGGATGACTATGGACATATAGATACCTGTGTTATTCTAAAATAATGATTTTTTATTTATAGATTTAGAAAGGATATAATGTTACCCCCAAACCAAATCACTCTAAAATAATTATTTTAGAGGCTATTGAGACCTATTATGTTCCTTCTCATACACTCGAGGTTGCTGACTAGTAGTGGGGGTAAATAGTAGTATAATGTGTAGTCTATTCTCCGAAAAAAGAGTGAGAAATAATAGAAAATTAACCAAAAATCGTCCATCACTAATAAAAATCCAATAGAGTGTTTAGTAGAGATGAAATACAACCAACAATAAAAAATACCATGTAGAGACATACTGACAAACAGATCAACAGGTCTCTCCTGAGGTCGATAATATATATAAATGAAAAAAATTAAATACAATGGGATCCACTACATATTTGATCTATATATCCTTTTATTTTCCTGAACCCATATGAGATACCCAGGTTGGTAACACAATTCCAGGCCTTTTTTTGAAATAAACCTACAACCAAGGGAGATATTCTCTGGTAATAATGTTCCATGGAAACCTGATCAAGACACTATGAACATAGTCTGGTACATAACTAGTAAATGTAGTGATATGTTAATCTTATATGCATAGAAGAATAATTAAATTAAACAATATAAATTTAAATAAATAACAATTATATATCCTATGTTTCTGAATTGACACCTGAGATTAAATATTCATACTTTGGATAATGTTGAAATTTCTCTGAGTATATCCAAATATTGTTCCAACCATAAATAACTACACAGGGGAACTGATACATTCCATAAAACAATTATCCCATATCATACCAACTTCATCCAATGTTATAGTGTCTTTCAGGACATCAAGTAATTATATCACCACTACTAATCATCTATGTTTTTAACTAACCTTGTTAATGACAGAAAAAAACCCAGGGTGTAACTCACAACTATATAAAAGTGATAAATATCTGATTAATAGAATAACTTAATGTACCAAAACACCTAGGGTCTAACTCACCTTGGAATTAAATTATAATGGAAATATCCCCACCATGTTCATCCACATGACCCAAATATGTGAAAGGGTCACATCGCCTATCTTTAAATCCTAGGAGTGTGTCCAGAGTTTCATAAACAGGGTGTGGGAACATCCCCTATCCATAAAGAAATCATACACTTTTAGTATTTCATATTATACTATGAATTGTATGCCTCAATTAATATACACACCAAGAGGAGTCCCTCGTCCATTTAACATCACAAAAAATGATAAAAAATATTAATAAAGTAAAGTCATTCTCCAAGAAACCACAATCCCAAAATCCATTTTCATGTTAACCCTTACAATTAAATTTTGATGAATTCATATGGAATTATAATTCCTTATATCATTTAACCTCATGTTTTACAATTTTACCAAATTAAGGGTCAAACTACTAATAACAAGCTATAACCCCTTCCCTATCCCTTCTCTATGGACTATATCAATTAGGAACCGATGAGGGTTCCTAATGTCATAGTACACATGAGTGACCCCACCTTGGGTCCTCTAGTCTACTTCAAATCATAGGTCTATGCCCATAAATTAGGGGTACATCTTCACTTTATGTGTCCCTAGAAATATTATAGCCTCCATTACCATCCCAATTAATAAGGCTCTCTTTTAGGTTCTAAGGTAAAAAATATTTCTCGCTACCTCTAGTATGTCATTGAAAACTACCCTGGGGAAGTCACTCAAGAGAAATCTCTATTTCCTTTAATCCTCAATCATGGATTAAATTCAATTCTATATAATTTAATTCACACACCTCACAAGTCCTTATATCATACAGGATTCCAATTTTACCTATATTCCCCATCCATTAGTAGTCAAGGAATCAATAATATTCAAGGGACCATTGTTCTCGTTAATATTTCATTCTTACCATTTCATTTAGTAAGAAAATTCAATTAAATTAAATATATTTCATCCATGGTGGTTAGAATACTACATCACACACCATATAAAAACATGCATAAATACCATAGGGTATGTATAAGAGACCACCTACCTTCATTGAAGTAAATTACTCTTTATATATATGTCATGATGGATCTAATGAGGCTTGACCATACCTAAAATGACACCCCAAGAACCTATCTCACACCACAAGGTAAAATAAATAATTATAATCAATTATAATTATTTTTAAAATTCCATTATTACAAAATATATTTAATTTAAAATTTTATTGAAAGAATAAATAAACACTGATAACTCAATGGGAATCTCTGACACACTCAAATCAAAACAAAAACAATATGGGAGGTATATGATGTAACCATAGTATCATTGTGGTTAAAATCCGTAACTCAGGACATCGATTCAATAATTAATTTAGATTAATTTTATTCGAAATCCTAAAAAAATCATACTATGATGCACCTCCGCCAAAAATTTGGGAAATGGTGTATGGAAATCATAATGAGAGATCGTCTTTGTAATATGAGTGAAAACCCCATAATTCTTGGATGACTTCACAATCATCTTATGAAATCATCATGAGATACCTAAATCAAGGAATCTAAAAATAAAGAGAGACTAGATTGTAAATATGAAAATTATTGATGAGGGTTAATATCACCTTAAATTATAATAAATATCCATACATATACACAGATCAAAGGGTAATAGAGGGGGAAGATATGGGGATGCTCAAAAAAATATGGTCCTCTCTTGAGTGGAATTTTGTCTAAATCCTTAGGGTTGTAGGTTATTAAATTACCATCATTATCCCATTTAAACACCTCCAAATCCCAACTAGGATGGTATTATAGGATCATTGATGAGATAGTGGCCTATCAGAAAGCTAGTGATCCAATCTAGGTTTCTAGGCTACTTCATAGATCACCGGAGAGAAGGCGGGAGATGTAATATTAGCTGGTAGCTGCTACGACAATCTAACCACCCCAACCACTTCTTTTACACCCTCTTGGGATCTTAGTATCCCATACAATACTAAATGAATGACTAAAACATCTCTTTTATAATTTTAAATTCTTAAAAAATAATTCTACATTTTAATTCGAATCTCGATTCCATAATGTCCAACAATTCAAATTTCATCAGACATTTTTTCACCGATATAGACATGGGGTTTTACAACCACCCCACCATAAAAAGTCTTAACCTATGTAATTCTCACTGATTATTTCATCATCCAGATCAACCTAAATCGGTTACCAATTCAAAAAAAAACTCATCATTCCCTATTCTAGAACACCAAATGATCTTCTATATTATTATTTCACACACAAGCTTCTCAATTCTCCAGAACACGATCCACCACTCACCACCGCCAATGAAACACTAGGATAGAATGTAACTTTTCCCATCTATCTTGGAAAGCCATGGTGTCATAAAAATACTCATCATTAAGGTTATAAAACTCCCCACCATATTCTTCTTCTCACAATGGCTGATTCCAAGAAATATTGATCTCCACAATCAGAATCTCCTATTGAAACAAATTCTTGGCTTTCCCCCAACCCACACAGTATAGTTTCCAAATCACCACAACCATATACACTAGGGAGTTATGATAAAAAATTAGAACACATCCTTATACTGATTCAATACCTAATTAGTTGAGCCTCTCCCATTGATGAAATAAAATTAAACATGATGAATTTTCTTCCAAAATCTATGACTGAACCCAAAACATACTCATCTTGTAAAAACAATACATTATACGATTTTTATATCGACACATCCTGTTACATGTAAAACCACCAGCTAGCCTTCCTTTGGACATACTTTTCCAAAAATGCTTGGATCAAGAAATGAAATAAGTATCAATTTAATTAAAAATGATGTCTTAAATCTTGAAATCATCATATGATCATACATACTTACTCACTGAAGACTTAAATGACACATAGTGGAATTCCATGATCAAATCCTCAATCATCCACTGCCTTCATCATGTTTTACTTTGAGCACTGATGCACCCCTGATCTAAATCACCCTCGAATCCCCACATTTCCATCTTGATCGTAATATTGATGATCGGTTTCTGTCAATCATTAAATTATTGTATTAATCCAATATAAAACATGGAATTATATCTTTTTGGGTTCAAATACTCACTATAAACTCAATTCCATATCAACCATCCACCAACTGGTCCTAGGAATCATTTAGCCTAACAACATGAGGGTTATACACTCACTGCCGATATGACTTTCCCTCCTATGGGATTATATCCATAATCACTATTCAAAAAAAAACTATTATCATGTCCCATATGTCATGTATTACTATATATGAAGACAGTAAGTGGTTATTCCACTCATACCAATTTCTAATTTAGAAACATCAATCCATCTCAAATTCCAATCTCATGGAAAACCCTTTCATGACTATTGTCCAAATATCATTCCTAACATGGATCATACCATCAAATAGATTATATTATTATCCCCACTATATGAATCTCATGATATCAGCCTTTTGAGAACAACCTCAACTCGTTCCATCATCACACATCTATCACTCCTCCCAATCCATGACCACCACCATGACAATACCTAACCATAATCATCTCCCAGATCATTTGTGTCATATCACCCAATCCACCTCTTATTTCATCCCTTGACATAGGTTTATTCTGGATTATTATGACAATATATGGGCTTCCATTCCTTTAGGAATCTCATTTATATTAAAATTTCATTATCACACACACAGATTCTCAGTAATCTATAACATAACAAGTGTCGTGTGTGCCCAACATGAAATTCCTCATTATCATTAAATAATAATTGTAATATTTTCCCATACCACCCAATATATATTCTATATATCATATCACATTCACATATCTCACTTTTTAACATGATCTCAGTTAAACTTACTATAATTATACTACTTTGAAACCTAATCGGGAAACCAAACCCATGATCTATTTATTGCATATCACTAATACTAGACTCACTCACTAAATATAATATCAATACAAACCTCTCTTGTTATCATCATCAGGTGAATTAAATACCATATGATCTTATTAATATCCTTATATATCACCCATGCATCAAAAAACGAAACACTTAGCTTCCATTTAGAAACATTTCAATGTCATGAGCACCCACCCATGCTTTCATGACACTTCTAAATGTACATCCCTGAACAATTGTGTCTGCAACATGATCAACCATAACATCAAAAATACAACTTTAATACCAAATCATCATCACTTAGGGTTCTTCACAACATAATCTTCAAGGTACCCTTGCTGCCTATACCATATCCCCAGTAGCACCTCTAGTGAATTTTTCTCAGAGAAAAGGCACCTACTTGTGCCTCAAAAATTTATAGAATCTTGGGCATTATAATTTATATAATCCTTACTTGGTAGTATCTCATGCTTATTTATATCATAACCTGATGAATATACCCATGTCTCCTACCTCATGGACACTCAAAAGACTAGGATAACCCCTCTCACAGGATACTCTAATATAGCCCACCTCATATCATCCATAACATAAAAAACATGATCCCATATTTATATCTCAATAATATTAGGGTTTCATACCTAACATATAAGTCAAATCTCATGTTAATCATAACTTGAATGAAACACATCCATTTCATGTTTCAAGAATTACATGAAATCTCACATTCCAAACACTCACTCAAGGAGTAACACCCTAATATTTTAAAAAATGATTCTATGATCAATATAATTAAATACATGAAATATAAATATGGAAGAAATCATGAAATACATATCATTAAATAGGTTGTGGTAGGTGGAACACTAGTAAAAAATAAATTGAAATATAGTATACAGTTATTACCAAACCATTAAATTGGATTGTATGAATATGAATAACTAAATTAAGATTATTATTTGGTTTAAACTTGTATAAAATAAATTAAATGGTTATTTATTGATTAAAAAATATAATAATATCCATTTTAATGAAAATAAATTGTTTTATGAAAAAACTGTATTTTCCTCAAAGAAGGTTTGACCGTGATTTTCACAAATACATTGAAATTAATTTTTAATAATTTTTTGAAAATATAGTTTAAAAAACATTACACTACTTTTAACTAATCATATAAAAATTAACTTTGGTAAAATGTTTATATTTTCTAGAAAATATTGATTTTTAGTAGACAGTGAATGATACCGATTTTTGTAAAATAAAATGTGATTTAATTTAAAAAAATCAAGTGATTCATGAGTCCCATTATGTTTTGAATTTGATTTTATGTAACATAATCATTATTGATTTATATTTAATCCAAATAATTTAATTAAATTAATTCCATATTAGATTTTAGTATTAGTATATTTTTTTGTTAAAAAAGGGAATTTTTTAAACTATTTTAATAAGCATTTTTTTTCCTTTTTAATTAATTAAATCACACCATAATGAAATATGATTTAAATTTAATTTATATTTTATATATTTAAAATATAAATTTAAATCAATATAATTATTATTACATGTCATTTAGTTAATATAATTTTTTTTCTCATTCTTCAAAAACTTATTTTTGGAAAAAACAAAATTTTTATCGTGTCAACACAATTTATTTTAAATTAAATTCTACCACTTTTGTGAATTAATTTTTTTAAAAATGGATTAAATTTTTATAATCTTAGTTATTTATATTATATAATAATTTACACCTAATTTTTAACCATTACTAATAATTAAAATATTAAAAACACATTACTGATGTTGAGGTAAAAAATCATTTACAAGGGGTTAACCTAAAAATATAAGGTTTAAAATAACCTAAAATTTTAATAAAATATATTTTATAGAAATATTTATGCCTTATATTGTATTATACATGATAATGGTCTATTTATGAGCCATTTAGTATGTGAAAAACTTGGGTATCAATTTTTCTTCTCAAAAATTACAAGTGTGTCACTCACCACCCTTATAAAAGTCCACCCCTCTCCACTTATCTACATAATATAAAAGATATTTTTATTAAAAAATAAATATCCAAATACAATAATTTCATACATACCCATGAACTTGATCCTTTATTTTGATTATAAATACTTCTTATGAATTCTTTTGGTGCTTTCCTAAAGAGGTTGTCTAAAGAAGAGGCTTTTGCATAACTGAACATTTTTATTTTATTTTCTCATCCAACACCATAAAATATTCATAAATTATTATTATATAATAAAAAATAAAACCCATATATAAATATTTTGTTATTATAATTTCATAACCTATATCCATATCATCTTCAAGAAAATGGGACAAAAAATCATCATTTGTGTGTACATCAAACTATCACATTGCAAACCGACGTCATTCATTTTACATCATCACATATCAGAAATTTTTATAATGATATATTTATAGTATATATATGATATTTATAACATATTTATACCTATTTATTTATGATATCACATATAACTTATTAGCATCAATTTCTTGATGGATACGATAGCGTCGCTCATGTGTACGGTGGACTACCACCTCACGAAGAAAAGTGATTTTTTTCCACTATAGAATTACATGGTAGATAATAAAGATAATGTTAATGAATATATGTTATATAAATTAAAGAATTATTATATTAATAAAAAATTTAGCATTCTTAAAAGATAATATATTGTATTATATCTTACACTAAAAAATGATTACGTCGTTCATTTGTATATGTGAATTACCGCCTCCTCAAAGCGATGAGACTCGTTTACCAACACTAAATCACATGGATGATGTATATATGTATATTTAATAAAATAATTTTTTGATTTTTGAAATAATAATAGTTATTTAAATATGAAATATATCCTTCTTTATTTCCATAATGATTATTGAAAATTGAAAATGTTACTCATGTGTATGTATGACAAATCATCTCCATGAAAGCAATGTAGTTCATGTTTAAAAACCATACTTCATACTAAATTTTAAAATTATAATTGATATGTAAATATTAAACAAATTTCATTATTAATAATCTATATATTTTCAAATAATTACTACATTGATCATGACCAACACACTGAATCCATTTTGAAATAGTGAACCAACCATCCTCAAAACATCTGATGTGGACAAAAATAATTAAGTATTTAAATATGTTATTAAAATAAATAAAATAAATTATTTAATTATTTTTTTTAAACCAATAAATGGTTCTTATTGAATCAAATAATTAATATAATCATATTATATAATAGTTAAAGGATGTACATGGAGCTTTTTGGGATGAGGTAATGGTTTGTCATCTCATATTTATTTATATGAGATATTTCACATATTCACAACTTATTTATATTGTGTTGTGTATATACTGCCCCTTTTACAGGTTAGTCATATATAATTCATAATTAATTGTATATTATATATCAATTTAATTTTTTTAATCCGTCTTTATTTGAATTGAATGATACTAAGTGGTAAAAAATTTAATAACTCAATTTCTTTCATTTGGGTCATATTACTTCTCTATTGTATTTGATTTTCTAATATTATGTTTTATGAATTTTCATTATCCTATGTTATATTTACACTTGATTTATGTGTATTTATATTTTATTTTCATAACATATTCATTGATTAATTCTCACATCAATGTTATGATCATTATAAGGGTTGGTGATCTCAAATTATCTTCTATAGAATTTATGTTATGTTGTACACCAATATTATTTTATGTGAAGTGTATCCTATAACATGAATATATTATATCATAAAAAATATTCTTTAATGAAATTTAATCTATTATTTTATGTTATTATTCCATGTTCTAAAATAATTATGAGTTACTAAAGTGGAAAAGTATTTGTGTTACAATCTATTTTCATTTAGATATTTTTAATGTTGATGGTTAATTTGGTGGAAATAATTTTCTCCAATATTTTTGATCCATATATCCTTATTCCCCCTAGTTATGATTTTTTTCTAGAAATTTTTTTCTTTCCTTATTAATTTAAAAAAACATCAATAAAGTCATTTATAAGTGATATTAATCTTGAATTTTCTTTTAGATCATCAATCTTTATATTCCATATATAGTTTTTATAATATTACATAAAAGGGTTCATTATAAAAATAAATGGGTTCCTAAATATAATTTAAATGTTATTTGAAATTATTTTAAAAGGTTTCAAAAATATAAATTTTACAGTTATTTCAAATTTCCATGAAGATTCTGTTATATATTTTCATGTATTTTTTCAATGATAATGTATTCATAATTTGTTTTTGAATTTTTTTCTTTTTAAATGTGATTTTCCAAAATAAATTGTCATTTAACTCAAATATGATTTAATGACCTTTTTATGGTATTTACATTCATCATAAAAAACCCATTTTTGTTATTTATTTTCCATTAGGGATATTTTTTAATGACATCATCCTCATTATTTACCTAGATGGATTATGACTGTTTAATAAGATTATTGGGGAACGCATTTTTTTTCAATGCTAAAATCATGTTTCAAATAGCTTGTTATGGAACCCATTACTTTTTTACTAGTTATTCGTGTTCTAAAAATAATAATTGTTATTTATTTGAGTTTATGATGAAATAAATGCTCTATGTACTTTATTCATTATATAGTTATTGGAAATTGTTCCTGATTATGGTTAGTTCTATTATAAAGAATACATGATTGGTTACATTATTAACAATGGTTGGGTGGTTCCATGATAAACAAAGGATGGGTGGTTCTTTGATAAACTAAGGATGAGTGGGTCTATGATATCCCTATAATCCATTGGTTACTGTAGATATAGAATTTGACCACACTTTTTATTCTATTTTCATGATTTACCTGAAGATAATTTTATAATATAACAATACATGTTCATTATGATTGGTATGGATTTTAACGGTTTCCATAGATCTAGATTGACATCACATGGCTCATAATTATTGATTAATATGACTCCTACCTATATTAATTTTATATTCCATGACACATAATTATTGATCTGGGTTTCATGGGTGTGAGTTATCTTTCATTATACTCATGTACATTGATTATGTCATCATACCATTAGACTCATCTAATTCTCACTTATGGAATTCAATTGTTAATGCTTTTGTTAACCCTTATTGAGAATTTTAGATCACCATACTTATGTTGCCACTATCCAAGGACTTCAAGAATGATGATTAATGAATTATTTATAGAAGGGTTTCATTGAAATGATGATGACGACTTAATGGGAAATAATAAATGTTGGGTTATGTGGGAGAAAATCTTTTTTAAAGAGAAGGTTATTGTATAACTATGTGTTTGTCCAAATTATCTAAAATGATAATCCTAAATGGTTCTTTGGTTGTTGTTATAAAATATTTTCATTTGACATAGTGTTTTCTATATGGGGTATATTTGGTCACCTAATTTGGTATCAAATCCATAAATGTAATGTATTTATTTTTATAACTCAATGTGATAGTGGGGGTTTGGGGTTGATATTGCTGGTATCAAAGGCAAGGTTTATATTTATTTTTATATTAGAATATATTTATATGAGATAATATTAATACTTAAAAATTCCAAAATAGTTATATAATATTATGTTTTATCATATGTTCAATGTCATAGACATGTCTTCGAGGTTTCTGGAAATGAGATTATAAAGTAATTAATGACATTTTTGAAGATAATTTATTAAGTTGAAGTATATTAAAATGTTTAGTTTAATGTGAAGTATTAAATCATTTTTTTTGAAATAGGTATTAAAATACTGATATAATTTTGGGTGTATATGATCTTATATATTTTTTTAATTATTGGAATAGAAGTTTTATTATAAGGATAACCATGTGATTGAGATGTTATTTGTTTAGAAAGTGATTAATGTAACTTTAGAATAAGATCAATATTTTTTAGCAAATAAATTATGAAATGTATGAGATAAAATTTAAGATTAAAAAATCATTAATTCATAGGTTATTGAGGTTATTTTGGTTACAGGGTTATTTATTTAGGGAATGATTTAGTCTCAATATCGAGTATTACTATTGACTTTTGAAGATTAATGAATTATTTCACCATATGAAGTTTTATTAATTTTAGGAATAATATTTCCACTATATAACCATTTTGGTTTTATTTAATCTCTAAATAAATTTAAAATATCATCATTAAACCTTTTATGGTAATGTGGCCATTTAAAATCTAATTTTAGTGCTTTAAGTATGAAACAAAATGGTGTTGAATACTCATCGTTTGGAGAAAATGATGAGATTGTGTTGTAAATTGATTAAAGGATGATATTATACTAATAATATAAGTATATTTCATTATTATTTATTATTAAAGGTAAATTAATTCTTCAAATCTTGGAAAAGGATCATGATTTTTTATAACCACTACTTCAAATGAAATCAATGACTATTTTTACATCTCTTTTGTATGTGGTTTTTTTGTTGAAAATCACATTATAATTCACTATATTATGATTAAAAATCTATATAACTCTTCATCATTATTTTGAATTTAATATTTTCATTCATGTCTAAATATTAACATCCTTATTTATTTACTTCAATTTTTAATTCTATTATGTGTTGTTACGGATGAAATTCACACTACCTTTTCTCTTTTACCTAGATGTTTTTTTATTTATCCTTTTTATGATATGGGTTTCTAATAAATAAATTTTCGGATTATCACAATTGATTAATGAGATAATGTTCAAATTGAATGAAACGAATTTTTCAAATGGGGGAGGATTTAACACACCATGATCTTAAAAAAGGAATTTATGCTCTGTATTGTGAAAGAAAAACAAAAACAAACTTAAAAAACCCATGAAATATAATTATTTTAATAGATTGTGGTATACACAACTCTGAGTATATAGGATATTTCATATAGTATACCATTAAAACCTTGTAGTTAAATTGGCTGGTATGAGTAAGATAAATTAATTGTAAAGATTTTATGATTTATATAAGTAAATTATAAAATAAATGGTATCTTTTAATTATAATATAAATAATAATAATTTAAATAAAAAAGAAATTTTTATTGAAATATTTTATTTTTCTAAAATGTCGTCTCATCGAACATTTCACACAAAAATAGAAGTTAATTTTTTCTAGTTTTACAAAAAATCTTTTAAATAATTTCATTAATATTTAAATGAAGATATAAATATTAAATTAGGATGAGATTATTGAATTTTTCAGAAATTATTTATTTTACTGTGAATACTGAAAAACAACGGTTTTAAAAAAATGTTGTTTCGTTTCAGTAAATTATGTAATTTGAATGTAACATTATGTTTTTAATGATATTTTAAGTAAAATAATTATTTTTTAGTCATCATAATTTCACATTATTAATTTTTAATAAAATTTATATTGGATATCAGTATACATTTATTTTTGGTTTTGGAAACATGTTTTTTCAGAAAACCTTTTAAAAGTTCATAATGATTCTCCATTTTAATTAATTAAAAAATCCATAATGAAGAATGATATAAATTTAATTTATAAATTATATATATATATGTGTGTGTATATATAAATTTAACTTTATATAATTATTATTACTATCAATTTATTTAATATAAATTCTTCGTATGCTTGAAAATACATATCTTGAAAACCCGATTTTTCATCTCGCATGTGGGTTTTATTTAAAATTATATTACACACCTTATATGAATATAATTTATTGAAATTGATTCTATATTATTAATAATAGTAATATATATTATAAAATAACTTAAAATTGTTTTCTTCCATAATTAATTGTGAAAATAGTATAAACTTACAACTTTTGTAAAGGTAAAAATAGATTTTCCAGAGGATTAAACAAAAAAGATACGTTTTATAATGAACTAAAATCCTATCTCAAATATATTTTTTGGAAATACTTCGAACTTATATTTTATAAATCTTTATAAATTCCCATTTATTCTTGTTGTAATGTGAAATTTTCATCTATCACTTTTTCTTTTCAAAATTTACAAGTGTGTCACACACCTCACTTATAAAAGGACACCCCCTCTTCTCTCCTCTTCACATTGTCAAATCCCTTTGAATCATACAATACACACCAAAATATACTATTTAATTACCTTCCCATTACATAGAGAAAATATTTTTAACGTAAATCTATCATAATAATACTTCTGGAACATACCAAATGAGGTTGTCCCAAGAAAAGGTGTCATGCTTAACTAAGAATATTTATTTTATTTCTTCTTCCACCTCCTTAAAATATTATTAAATTACTATTGTATAATTATAAAATTATATTAAATATTACTATGCTTCATGATGTTAATTTAATAACCTAAATACATATACTCTTCCATTAAATGGGATATGAAATCATCAATTGTGTTTACAGTGGACTACACCTCACAAACCAAAGTCATTAGTTTTCCATCATAACATCTCATTAATTAATAAATTGATTTATTAAAAGTATATATATTATATTTTTAACATATCATACTTCATTATTTATGATATCACATATAAAATCTTACATTGCATTCATTGGGGGAAATGATAACGTCGCTCATGTGTACAACAGACTACTACCTCACGAAACGATGAAATTCATTCTTCACTAACCCTTTAAAAGGAAAGTAAAAAAGATAAATTTAATTATTATTTTTTATATAAATGATATAATTTATATGTTAATGAAACATTTATCTTCACAAAAATATAATATATCATTTTTTCTACATGAAAAAATGATAACGTCGCTCGTACGTATTTGTGAACTACCTTCTCCCTGAATTTATGTGACTCTTTTTTCATAATTAACTAAAATAGGTGATATATATAACTATATTTAAATAATTAATAATCTATTTATAATAATAAAATTATTCTAGAAAAATTAAATATTAGTTACCTTATTTCTATAATGATCACTGAAAAATTGAAATGTTACTCATGCATACGCACGACCTACTGTCTCTATGATTGTAATGTTGTTAATTTTTCATAATCATATACCAATATTTATTTTATAAGTATAGCTAATATATAAATATGATAAATAATTCAATATTTTTTTTATGTTTAAATAATGGTCTCTTTGACCACAACCAACACAGAAGTTTCTTTGAAACAATGATCTGAATGTCCCCAAACAGCCTATGGTAGAAAAAGTTTTTCAATATTTAAATATGTAATTATAAAAAATAAAACATTTATTTAAGTTTGTTAAATTAATATTATAAAAGTTTATTTAGAAAATATAATTTATATAATGTTAATATACATGAGTTAAAGGACAAACATGGATATTGTGGACTTAAGGTAGGGCTTTCTCATCTCACTTTTATTTTTATAAGACATATGTTATATTCACCACTTATTTATATTTTATGGGTCTATGACATTTTCATTTTTAATGTTATATATTTAATAATTAATAATTCATGGTATTTTATATCTCAATTTGAATTATTTCATCAAATCAGATTTCTCTTGAATGTTAGGAATTGATAAAAAACTTTCATTGGTTAATTTGTTTTAGTTGGTTAATATTACTTCTTTATTGTCTTTAAAATTTTAATATTATGTTTATAGTGACTAATTATTATATTATATTGTACTTAAAATTGTTTTATTTTTATTCAAATTTGATACACATAATCTATTCATTGAATAATTCCCACTTCAATGTTATGATCATTATAAGGGTTCCTCATCTCAAATTGTCTTCTTTAACACATGTGTTAAGTTAGAAACCTATATTTTTTTTGAGAGTGTCTACTATCAGGTTGAAATATTATATCATAAAAATTTTATTTTCATGAAATTTAATGTATCATTTGATGTTATTATTTCATGGGGGTTATGAATAAAGATTACCAAAGTGTAAAATGCTTTATGTTACAATCTATTTTCATTCCAGCATTGTTTATATTGAATCTTATTTTAGAGTAATTCATATGTTATTATTTAATTGAACCACATATAATTATTACAAAATGGATATTCATTTTTAATATATTATTTTCTGAATTTCATTCCTTAATGATAAAATAAACATCAGTAAATTCATTTGTAAGTGATACCAATCATGGATTTTCTTTTAGATCAACTATATTTCTATTCCGTATACATGATTTATGAAATGATTTCAAAAAATTTATTTTCTAAAATAATTTATTTCATAAATATTATTTACATGGTATTTTACCTTATTTTAAAAGGTTTTAAAAATGTAAATATCTCAATATTTTCCAAATGGGTCACTTTTGACCCAATTTGTAAAATGTTTGTAGACAATGTTTATTTATATCATTTTTGACATGAATGTATTTTAATGCCCTCATGTACATTATTTTACATGATTATTACTTTATATGGTTTTATGTATGTATTAAAATAAATTTTTTAATCATAAACATTTTTAATTTTTGGTTTATGAAAATGTTTTGTCAATATTAAAGGATTATTATCCTTAAAAATGTTTTTAATGATAATTTTATGGTATTTCCATTCATCCACCACAAAAACCATCAATGTTTCCTATTCTCCAGTAAGGATATGTTGTAAGTATACCATCCTCATTATTTATTTGGATTGAATATGATTATTTAATTAGATATTCATGGAGCCCGATTCTTTTCCAAGGGTTAATCATGTTTCAAAAATATTTTCATAGAACTTATTTATTCTTCTCATATAAATAATTTTATAAAAGGAAAAATGTTTTTTTCTACGAGTTTATAATTATATTAATTCTATATATAATTTTTTTATAATATAGTTCATGATTTTTTTTATGATGATGGAGGGTTCTATTATAAACCAAGGATGGTTGGTTATGTTATTAACTAAGGATGTGTGGTTCTATTATACACTATGGATTGCTGGTTCCATGATAATTCATTAATAGGTGGGTCTGTGATAACCCTCTAATTCATTTGGTACTCTATAGATTAACATAATACATTTTGGTTATTCCATTTGTAAGAGTTGTATGAAATAACATTCTAAGATTCCAATATTTTTTTATGATTGTAATAGATTTTAAATATTTCCATTGATGAAAATTGAAAACACATGGAACATATTTATTGATTTTTATGACACTTTCCTTTGATAAATATTAATTTTGTGTCCCATATTTATTTCTATAAGGTTAAAGGGTCTGATTTCTCTTTTGATATTCTCATGAACTTTTATTAGATCATTATACCCGTATATCCATCTTTTTCTAACATATTAATTTCAATTATCAATGATTATGTTCGCCCTTACCAATAATTTGAGCTCACCTTCATATGTTTCCTTTTCCCCAGGTTATCAAGAATTATGTTAAATTAATTATGTCTACAAGTGATACTTTTGTATGATGATGTTGACATAATGTGAAATAAAAAATGTTAGGTTATGTGGGAGAAATTATATTTTAAAGACAAGTGTGTTATTTTTTAAGAGTTTGTATTAATTCAATTAAACTCTACACCTAAAAGGTAATTGGGTATGTAAGTCCCCCAATATTTACTTTTTATATTTTACAATTTATATGATAAAAATTGTGTCACCTTATTTGGTATCAAAGCCAAAAATCTAAATTTTATGTTTTTAGTATCAAATACGAGAGTGCGGGTTCAGGGCGGTTATATAAGGGTTCTCAAAAATACACATCAAGCCTAACTTTCCCAAAGAAATGGAAAACTCCTAGAGAAACCACCCCCTATGAATATTTTCACAGTAGACTACTCCTTGGATGATCATATCTCATTCATAACCCCATATACATAAAGTTGTCATCATATGACCATCCATGTCAAATAACCAAATCTAAACAGGGATAGTTAAGTAGAATTAAACTGATAACCTATATTGGAAATCATCATATAGAATATAGATTCTAACTTAAATAAAAAACCATTTAATATACATAGACATCATTAGGGATAAAATGGTAGTGAATGCCTACCATGGTCACCATACACATACCTTACATTAATGGGATGTATACCCTTAATCATTGAGTATCTTTCCATGGATCTATATGTCCAGTCATCATAATGATACAATATCATGGTCTAATAAAGTGTATTCCATTACTTGTTATATGGGAAAACATAATGTAATTTTTTAATGATACATTACATAGTTTACCCCTCATCATATGTGATATCAATGATGCACAGTCAGCCACATGTCATGTGAATTATATGTGACAAAAATGATATGTGGGACACCTCTTTCCCTTATGGACCAAAACAAATCCACAAAAAACATAAATAAGAACACCATGTGTATCACCCATGATGAAATATTATACAACCATAATAGTGAGAGCCACAAACAACAATCCCATTCCCCTATATACCAGAGCTTCTACAGGAAAAGGTGTTCGTGATACACCTATATGAATTACATCAAATGTTATTAATCATTATTATGCCTCTAGTATTATATCCTTTGAAAGAGAAAATAAAAGATAATGTAACCTTAAAAAGCATTAAATCAGTCACATAAATTCTCTAATACCACTTTGTAATGAACTATCTTGGCTCACTCTACAATAATTGGGTTGGAGGCTACTGGGACATCAGGAACACCTCCTAATATTTCAAAAGAAACCAAAAAGTAATGGGGGTATAGTGTAGTACTATTGGGAGACTATGCCCCCATAGTCGAGTGCACAAAAATTATTAAATAACCAAATATCATATATCAAAAACACACATACATCAATATACTGAGATTCAATAAAATACAGACAACAATATTAAATTCCATGAGGAAGCATAGAATGAAATAGATAAATTGGTCACCCAGACATCAGATAATATATATAAATTAAAACAAAATAACTAAATAATTAAATAAAATATGCTCCAATGAATTATCATCCTTAACTCTTCTTGGTTTCATGAACTCTTATGAGTTATCTCAATCGATATCACAACACAATTCCTAATCTTAACTTCATCCTATAACTACGTGAGAGATCTTTTGTACCCGAGTTTCATGGTCAACTAAGTAAGCTATGATTAAAACTTTGTATGAAACCCACAACGTGGACCCATAAATAACTGGTAATATATAGCGATAGTTGAATGTAATATGATTAGAAGAAGAAATAAATTACCCACATTAATGGAAATAAATAATTTTCGTTAATCCGTGAGTTCTAATGTGATGCCTATGATTGAATATAACTACTTCAAAAAGTTCAAGAATGTATTTGAGAACTTCTTGGGATCATTCAAGCCATAAATAACCACAAGTGCGGACCGTATCCCACACTGAAAACATAATCCCATATAGTTTAAACTTTATTTAATACCTATAATCTTTGAATAAATTGTGTAATTGTTCCAACCCAAGTAATCACATTGGGATCCAATTCACCCCATTATATGACACACTCTTATTTGTATTAAGTGTGATATATTTACTATGGTGAAATCTAGAAGATATATTTTAAAATAAATTTTATTTTTACAGATAACAAATTTATATTAGTCATGTTTGTTTATTTTTTTAGTAATGAAATATTTCCTATTAATTCATGCATTATAATTATGTAGTAATTATTTAATTAATATAACAAATCAACTAAATGATATTATAAATATTAAAATAAATATACGTATAGATATTTGAGGTGATAAAAAAATTATACTGATTAACATGACATGATTATGATATAATAAAATATTTTGTTTAATTTTTACAAGTTGTATTGATGATTTTAACGTCAAAGTAATGAATATTAAAAAATTTGATTATAATAATATTTTATGGGATTAATATTTTAATATATTATTTAAAATAGATAATAATATTAATTAATCACAAAATGGGTAATATATAGTCTATAATTTCATCCCCAGTGCATTTATTGTCCATTTGGAATAATTTGTCTCTAGAATTGTCTTAATGTATTTTAATATGTTGAGAAATTCCAACAGTGCCCCTCTCATCTCTTATAAATGGAAACCTCTTCTTTACATGACTTCACACAAAAAGCCTATTTTTTGGTCCAATACCAACCTAAATACTGTCCAAATATTCCTACCATAATTCTATTTAACACCAACCTTAGTGGTCATAAGTTTTTAATGAAATAAGATTACCCCTAGAAGATATATTCTTTGTAATAGAGTGATTCTATTTGAATTATTCTTATACATCCATCAAACCTTCTTTAACCCATGATAAAATAATAAATTCAGTATAAAAAATATACTTATATTTTATGTTAGTGTAATTACCCATATCCATCTCTTATTCAATCGAATGATTAAGGAATGTGTTTTCTGTGTGTGTGGAGGACTACCGCCTCACGAACTGATGTAATTCATTTCCAATAATAATCTCCCAAGACTGGTTAAAATGATGGTATTAATGGTTATATATTATATTAATGATATATTTTTCATTGTTATAAGATAATATAATACATACATTCTTACCTTTCCATGAGTAAAAAAATAATAACGTCATTCATGCTTATATGCGGACTACCACTTATACGAAGTGATGTGATTCGATTTCCATCACCACATCAAATGGATGATACATATAAGTATAAATAAATAAATAATATAATATATGTGATATTATTGTAAATATTAAAAAATAAAATAATACTTAAATTTATTCTATAATGATCATTTAAAAATGAAAACGTTACTCATGTGTATGTATGGCCTACCTTCTACTTGATTGTAACATAGTTCGTTTTCATAACAATATTTAATATATGTATATAAATTTATAATTGATGTTCATGAATGTAATTTATTTTGAGATTATTATTTTGATGATGATGGAATAATTTCCACTGTTCCCAAATTCAACCAACCGAATTAATGTTCGACTTACAAAAAAAATATCCTCAAAACATCCAATGCGAATTTAAATAAATAGTTAGTTTTTATAACTTGGTATTGAGGAAAATAAAAGGAGAAATAAACAAGAAAAATATTCTTAGGAAAGTATAAAATTAACATAAGTTTAATTATTCTAGAAGATAAACATTGTATACGATGAGTATGAATCATGGTAAGGAACTTCATCTTGATCTCCTTTCATTATGACATATTTTGATGTTATGTGCCTATATTCATTTATGAGGTTTATATAAAGCCCATATAAAATGTTATATCAATGATTTATCTATTATAACTATATGTAATGTTTTTTTTAGTTATATTTTATCACAGGTCTTATGATTCAAATGTTTTCAATGTGGTAATGGAATTTCTTTTATAATTACTCTTTTAAAGTTACTATTTCAACTTTTTTACAAATGTCTAAAGGTATGTATTTTTTTAAACTTATACTACATGAGAATATTTTCCCACTTTTTTAATTCCATAATAAATTGATGTTTATATTATAAATTTTCATTTTTTTAAAATAAAGCTGTATATTTTATATGTGCGAAGCTTTTGGCTTCTAAGAAATCAACTGAAAAAATGTTATTTTCTTCAATGAGTTTTTTAGGGTTCATTATTTCTTATTTTATGATTATAATATGGTTATTGGGTATTGAATATTATTGTGGGTGGTTCTGTGATAAATCAATGATGGGTGGTTATTTTATTAATGGATGATTGGTGGTTTTATGATAAATTAAGGACAAGTGGTTAGGTTATAACATCTTATTCATTAGGTACTTTGGAGTTGGAGGTTGATCATATTGGTCACTCCATTTGTGAGAGTAATATGTAAAATGATGTCCAAATTTAAATAATTAACTTTTATGATCTGACTAATGAGTTTTCATAGAAATAATTTATTTTCAAAAGGTAAGAAAATCATCTTTTGAAACGATGATTCCTTTTTCATGGTAAAATGGTAAGATATTAAGAAAACAAATTAATGGGTTTCCACTATACTAATATTTTAATTATTTTATACCCCTTAAGGATATTTTTATTCTCATCCAACATTTTTAAATTTTTCTACAGGGTTTAATTATTTGTAATGGAAAATAAAAAATGAATTTTGAAGTTATAAATAATTTTTTTAAAACAAATCAGGCACTGTTTTAAAAGACTCATATTGTGAAAAAATGGACATTGAGTAGAAGTCTTTATTTTTTAAATTATAGTTTATGTAAGAGTTTTTTATAATTCTTTGAAAGTATAAATATAATAGTATATCAGGATTGTAAGAAATGAAATCTTGTTTAAAGTTAGATTAGTATGTAATGTTTATGGTTGGGTATTTAAAGTCGGTATCAGAGGAGGGTTATGATATATTTGGAGATTAGGATGTTTTTTTGTAAGGTTTTCATAAATTTTTGTATATCATAATGGGTTTATGATTTTGAGCTTTATCAAAATTTAAATGTTTTGGAAACCCCTTTTTTGGGGTTATGTTTTGAAGTTTTTATGTGACTACTGATATTTTTTGAGACTTTTATTTTTGAGGTAATTATGCATTATTACATTTTGGGATGAAAAATTAAATGTATGAGAAAACCTTTGCGGATAGAAATTTTATTTAATATTGAATATATTAAGGTTATATATTAGGATGTTTCTCATGTTTTTTGTTTTTTAAATGGATTATATTAATATAGTATTAATAAAAGTAAATACCATAGGATTGGGGACAACTTGTCATGTCTATCAAGGCTGTGAGGATTAGACTCTCAATAAAAGGGAAATAAGAGTTTATACCCTACCACTAGCCAGCATGGTGTGCTGATTAGTATGGAATTTTCATTTCTCTTAAGAACATTTATATATGTAGAAATAGTTTATTTTTTTGAACATACATTTTATCATATTGATAACCATGGGATTGAAAATTGATTTGGTGTAAATTGATTAATGATATTTTACAATACATTCAATATTTTAAGAACACTAAATGATCAAGGTAAAAATAATACCATAGGATTTTATTAGAGGAATAAATGTTAAATTATATTTTTTAATTATATATTATTTTTATGCAGATTTATGTTGATTGATATTATTCATGGAAATGATTAGCCTACTTGAAGATTATGTGATTTAAGAAATAGTATTTTTTATGAAACATTATGAGTGAATGATGTTATTTTGGGGTATATATATTAAATTTATCATGGAATATTATGTGATTAAATCCTTCTGAATTTTGGACTTTAATATTAGTCTGGACTATTTTGGGGAATCCGACGGATATTTATTTGTTGAATAATCAATATTGATCATTGGGTATTACTGTATACTTTTAGAGATTGATGTAGTTTTTCATAGTATGAATGTTTAAAAAAATTGAGAGAATTATTTTATCTTAACCAAACCATTTGGGTTTTGATAAATATAAAATGACATGAGGAATATATTTTTTATCTTTTTTGTTTGTTTGATTCCTATATGTTGATTATAATTCTTTACGAAAGAATAATTCTCCTTGAATACTCATCATTTGGAGAAAAAGATGAATTTTTAGTAGAATTTGATTAAAAGGTGGAATTATTATTGAAAATTATGTTTATTTACTTTTTTTATTAGACTATGATGTAAATAAATTACTCAAATATTGGAAATTATTTTTGAATAAAAAATTTATTCATTTACTTTTATTATAGAAAAAATCAATGGCCTTTTAACACATAACAAGTTTATAGTTTTATTATCATTTAATTTCTCATGACGATGTTCTCTATCACTATCTATTAAACCTTGGGATACATCTTTTCTATAATATATCCTTTTTTTCATTTTTCACATAGTTTATCCTACATGGAAACTTAGTATGTTTCATCTCAAGTGACATTCGTGTTTCGTTTCCCTCTATTGAAGTGAATGTTTTATTAACACTTTTCATTATATGGGATTATAATAAATGAATTTTGAAATTTCAATACACTATTTTTTTATCCGAAGTAAAAATATTGAGGAAAAAATTTATTAAAGGGGTGAGAATATAACAAGAGAAGATTTTAAAAATAAGGACTATGTTCGATAGAGTACACATTATGTAGCATTAGGATTATATGAAAAAAATGGGATTTTCTTATTTAAATGTGATCATTAAAACAAAGAAATTAATATGAAGGGAATGAATATGAATAATTGATTTATAAAACGAATATATATTTCCTACTAAATATTAATTTATGTTTAATTGATTATAATAAATTACATAATATTTAATACATTCATTTTATTCTTTCTAAATACGTTTTCTCCAAAAACGAGTTATTCTTATTTTTATGAGTAAATATTATAATTAATTTATGGAAATTTAAGAAAAAATATTTGATAAAATTAAATTATATTTTAAAAACATAGTATCAAAATTTTTCTATGGCGAAACATTAATAATTTTCATTCAAATTTATTTTTTTGAACAGTAAAAAATACAGTTTTTTATCAAATACAGTTTCTTTTGTGATATCATCAAAAACAAATGATGATATGAAATTTTATTAAAATTATGTAATAAAAAATTTATGATATTTTAATATAAATTTCAAATAAAAATAATTCAAAATAAATGTAAATTATAATTTATTTAAGGGAAAAATGAAAATCACTTTCATTGTTGATGTAGTGCTTGTGCAGCATTAGAAATGTAAAATTTTTTATCTTATAGATAATAAATGAGATATAACCAGTATTTCCAATAAATATTTATTATATTTTATCCATAAATGATTATTTTTTTCTTATAATTTATAATTTTGGAATTATATGACAAAAATATGACCCAAATAATTGTGCATTGCTTACACAATGCTAGAAAAGCCAAATTAACAATTTAAATAAGTTGTCTTCAAATGGATATTACTAGATATACATAATGAACGAATTTATAGGCTTATATTGAGAATAATTATTATTTTTTATCATATTAATTCAATTTTAATTTTTATATATTAAATAATTAACATAAATTCTTAGGAAAACCCTAACTCTATTCTTCTGTAAGTAGAAGAAATATCAACAAAATTATTATAAAGTCTCTAAAATTAAAATAATGAGAACCATTAAATTTCAAAAAACAAATGAATAAACTTTATTTTATGTTTATATATCATCCATAATCATTGAATTATCATATTTATGACCTTTTGGGGTTATATGGATGACATTATAACAATTTTAATATTTCATTTAATGAAAAGACAAACACATCACACTCTTGTTTTTAATAAGTATGTTTTTTTACTATGGTGATATCCAGAATATAGATTTTGATATAAATAGTATTTTTAAATATAATATAATTATATTTTACATGGTAGATTATTTTTAATAATCTTAACAAAATATTTACCTTAAATGCTTGGAAAATGGCATGGCTATAATTATTAAATAAATTGAAAAGTCAAATAAATGATATCCGAAAAATTAATATTAATATAATTTGATATATTTAATGTGATAAATGAATTATATTTAATACCAATATATGTTTTGGATGTAATAAATTTTTTCTTGAATTTAAATTTATCTACTTATTAATTTAAAGTTAATGTAATGAATAGTATCAAATTTGACAATAGTGTTATTTTATGGGATTAATATTTTAATAAATTTTTTAAAAATCAAAAAAATATTAAATAAAAACAAAATAGTAAATATATTATCTAAAATATCATACATTATGCATTTATAAAAAATATCGATGCTTTTGGATCAAGAATAGTCATATTTTATTTTAATATTTTGAAAAATTCATAGAGTTCCCCTATTGTGTCTTATAAAAGGGAACCACTTATTCACAATCTATTATAGTTAAAAAATTGTATGGTTCAGTAAGTACCAACCAAAATAAATTCCTATATTCCAACTCCACGTTATAGTGGTATTTTTAGGCAACTGACCATCTGTTAAAAAAATAAATTGTCTGAAGAAGATGTATCATTTTTAATTGAGCATTTTTGTTTTGCTTATTCGTAAACATCAGTGCGGGAATATTCAACCATCATAATAAAATAATTATACTATAATCTATATAATTATATTTTATTATTTAATTTTTTGGACCTATATCTATCACATCTTCCATTAAATGGAAAAATAATTCATCGTCCATGTGTATAGCAGACTACAACCTCACAAACTGATGCGATTTGGTTTCTATAACATTCTACAAAGACTAGTTATAATGAATGAGTAAATGATTATATATTATATTAATAACATATTTATCATTATTATAACATAATATGTCTCTTATATTCTTATATATCCATGCATTGAAAAATGATAACGTTGTTCGTGTGTATGTGTGGACTACCACCTCGACAAGGTTATATGATTTTTTTCTCCTTTCCACATCACATTGATATTATTTACATATGTATATTAATAGAATTAATATGATATATATAATATTATGATCATTATATAGAGATAAAATAATACTTATCTTCTTTACCAAATGATCAATGAAAATTATATTTTTACACATGCATACATACGACCTACCGTCTCTATGATTTTAATGTATTACATTTTTCATAAGAATATTTAATTTAATTATTTGAATGTATAATTGAATAATAGAAATTATATTTATTTAATTATTATTATTCTGTATATGATAGAATAATGACCTCTTTGGCCATATTCAACTGACTGAAGTCCTATTGGACTTATGAACTGAATATCATAAAAACATCTAACGTGAATTCAAATAATTAAGTAATTTTTATCACATTATAGTAATTGTAATAAAAGGAATAATAAACATGAAAATGTATTTTAGAATGAATAGAAGTACCAAATATTTAATTATTCAGGAGTATAAATAATATACATGACAAGGCATACTCAAGGTAAGGGACTTCAACTCAATATCCTTTCATTAAGGCATATTTTGATGTTATGTACCAGTATTATTTGATGATATGTATAAACAACCCATAAAAAATTATATGTAATGAATTTATCTATTCTAATTATATTTATGGTTATTTTAATGATATTATCTCATGATTCTTGTGATTCAAATTTTTCAAATGTTTTAAGGGACTTTCTTTTAGTAAAAATCCTTTAAAGATCCTCTTTTAACTCTTTTTAAAAAACTTCAAAAGGAATTTATTTTCATAACATATAAAACATGGTATTATTTTACAACTATTATAATTCTTTGATTATTTGATGTTTCCTTTATAAAATTTTATAGTTATTTTTAATGAAAATGGTTACTTTATATGTGTGATGTTTTTATTTTTGAGGAAATAAATTCAAATAAAAAGGATATTTTCATCAAAATGTCTTTTCAGGATACAAGATTTCATGTTTTAAAATTATTATATATTTAGTGTAATTTTTTATAATAATTGTGGCTTTAATGATAAACCAATAATGGGTGGTCATAGTATTAACAAATAATTGGTGGTTTCGTGATAAACCATGGATGAGTGGTTATGTTATAATATCTAATACATTGGTTACTATGTAGTTTGAGGGTGACCATATTGGTTACTAAATTTGTAGGTGTGATATTGAAAATGATCTCCCAAGTTTCCTACTTATCTTTTATATGCTCACTAATGAGTTTTCATTGAAATTATTTATTTTCAAAATGAAATATAATGGTCATTTTGACAATATGATTTCTTTTTAGGGGTAAAATAGTATGTTTTTTAGAAAATGTTTTTATGGTTTTTCACTAGACTAGAAATTTTACTTCTATTACGTCCCTTACTGGGCATCTTATGCTCCTAAAAAATTTTATAAAAAATTAATAGGCTGTAAGGATGTGTAAAGGAAAAAATAAGTCAATTTTAATGTCACCGTGATTTGTATTTAAAAGATATCATGCTTGGTTTTAAAAGTCTCATACTGTGACAAATGTATATTAAGTACAACTGTCTACTTTCTATAAGATACTTTATATATGAGTTCATCTTCATTCATGAAAAATGTAAATTGGAAATATTATCATTTTTATATGAAATGAATTATAGTTTAAAATCAATATAATATATAATGATTAATATCGGATTCTTAAAAATTTACCAAAGTATATAGGAACAATGATAAAATACTAATTAGGGTTTTAAATAAGATCAAAATATATGCAAGGGGTCACATACCTTAATTTGTTTTCCCATGAGAATGTGCTTGGAATCCTAAATTATATCGATAGTCGCATCCCCTATCTATGAATCTATTTTACCCCCAGGGGGGTCACATCCCCTACTTGAAACTATAGGAATAACCCAATATACACACTCAAGATAATCTATCATCCCTAAAACATAATTAAAAATTATTTACAAATATAAAATAATTCAACACTTTTCTCTGCAACCTACAATTCTCATAACCACTTATCATGTGTACCCATTCAATTAAAATATTACTGCTTGCAATAGTTTACCATTACTTATAATATTTAATTATATACATTACAATTTTAAAAAAGTAAGGATTTATCCTAGGACTGATAAACTATCTCCCATACACAAACCATTCACAATGGTCTATAAGAACATGGAACTTATTAAGGTTCCCAATGTGATATCACACATGGGCCACCCCATCTAGGGTCCTTTAGACTACTTAAAATCACATGTCCAATCAGATAATGTATGGATAAATAATCCATTAATATGAGTCCAATTATATCTCAACCCTGTTGGACTTCCTAGTAAATATTTATTTCCATTTTATTCTATAGTGACACCTAAGGCTCAATAGCTTTAGTTCATCATTTCTCATTGATTAATGAAAGTAACTAAGGTATCCATCTCTAGATCCTTTATGCCTCAATTATTTATTCAATTAAATTCTATCTCATTTCATGAACACCAAAAATACGTCCTTATATATAAAAAAAATCGCTTTCTATCTCATGTCCTTGACCATGGGTTCTCGTGGCATTACTAACTTTAAAGGACCACCATGGACCGTGACCCTTCATTCTACCCATTTAATTTTATAAAGGAATTCAATTAAATTAAATATTTCTCATAAATGATAGAAAGACCACATAACTGACATTACACAAAAAATAATGTATTAATACATTAGCAATTGTATAAGAGACCACTTACCTTTAGCGAAGTCAATTCTATTTAAAATCCATAGTTTGATAGTTCTGTCAAGGAATTACAGTGACTTGAATCAAACCAAAATAATATAGAAAACATCCCAAGGTAAAATAAATAATTATAATCATTTGTAATTAATTATTGTATTCAGTTATATAAAAATATAATTTATTTATAATTTAATTAAAAAAATTAAAAATATTGATAACTCACTTGGAATCTCCATTACACTCAAATCACAACCCAAATCACAAGGGAGGTCTATGATTCACTCCTCATATCATATTGGGAAAAATTATAAGTCCCCAACCTTAAAAATAACATAATCTTGAGTTTATTCAAGAATTTTCTTTCATGAACATTGAGGATAATTTCATGTTTATAGTTTTGGATTATTAGACCATAAAATATTACATAACATCTCAAATATTACAAATTTGACAAGTCTACATGATATCAATTTTTTCATAATCTAAAATATATTAAAATAAGACATGAATTCTTTTTCATTATAAAATTATTTAGAATGTTCATATCTTCTACTTTCATTCTTTCAACATACCTTATACCCCATAGAAAACATTTCAATAACATGGGCAAAGTACAAGAATCTCAATAAGTGATATAAACCAAGAATGAAACTGTTAGTCCTTCAATATTTTAATCTCCTAAAAACATTTTCACAAAATCATACTTTTCACCAATAAAACAACAGTACATTCAAATAACTCATGAAATCATTATATTCTTGAAAAACATATTAGAAATCTTAAATAATAAAGGTAACATTTGGCAACGATATCATACTTACATTGTAGCATTCATAGCTATATAGGGAGTAAACTCCATGGTTACATTTGGAATACCCATCATAGAATATTCCTAACATATCTTAAGTAAAAACTTATCATTTAAGTCCATATCATTATCCAATTAATTGTAGAGATATCACAGGCTCACCATAGATTTTTTTTATCATGAAACCACCAATATACAGAAGTAATTCCCAATAACAAAAATATAACCACAACACAAAAATCATGAATAAAAATAAAATAAAATTTCCACATTTCATTCAAAATATATCACCTCAAAATATTAATAAAATCACTCAATTATCAAAACCATTTTCAGTACCAAAATACCTGAAAATGGAATATAGTATTTCTTTCCCTTTTAAAAACATCAGGGTTTTTAGAAGAATCCATACATCAAATAATTGTCATAGCGGCAGAAAATTCATTGTCACTGCGTAAGTTTAAAAACATTGCATTTATAATTTAGTAAAACACATCATAGAAAATATTCCTTTCGAGAAACTTTTAATGAAATTAAAATTCAATGGGGTGAGTTATATAGCATATAATAGAAGGTGGTATATATTATCAAAATATGCCTCAATGAAAGGTGATTCAGACGAAGTCCCTTACTGTGAGTCTAAGTAATCACATGCAATATTTATATTCATGAATAATAAAAAAATATTAATATATAATTGATTGAGAAACTTTTTAAAGTTTATTACTTCTTTTATATCACTTATTACCATGTTGTAAAAATTACATAATTATTAATGTTCATATCGTGTGGTTTGTCGACATTTGGTAATTGAGTCGAAAATGAACATGGTTTGGTGTCACAAGTCCATGTGGTCATAATTTCTTCATCTTTAAAAATAATATTCATGACATTGTCATAATTTTTATATATAGATTATAATTTTAAATAAATCTATTAGTTATGGTTATGAAAAATGGACCACATTATAATCCAAGATATTGTAATCCAAAAGTACACATGAGTAATGTTATACAATGATCATTGTTCATTATGTAATGAAGGTAAGTGTTACTTTATCTTTCCCAAAATATAATAACATCAGTAATATAATATATATCATTTAAATAAATAAATAAATAAATATTTATATATATAATTCAAGTGATAAAATTAATAAAAAAGAGTCCCATTGCTTCGTGGAGGTGATAGTTCACACATACGCATAAACAATGTTATCATTTTTTGTGCATGGAATGTAAGGATATAATTTATATATTATTATATTATAATGAATAATTTTTCATTAATATCACATATGTGTGCATGAATGATTAATTCCTTTCCCATTTAATGGAAGTCGATATGTATTTAGGTGATGATAATATCATAATAATAACTCAGTATATTGGGGATACTGGTTTTATTATTTCATCTTGGATGAAGAATATCTGAAGGATGTGGAAGTATAAAAAAAAGAAATACTTAAAGAAAATGATATCTCTTCGTCAGTGGATCACCTTTGAAGAACACCGTAAATCCTATATCGAGTGTGGTAATCCTAAAATAAGGTCTAAATAATGTGGGGAGGGATCTTATTAAGGGTTTTTGGTTGATCATGTAAAAACCAAAAGGTTTTGGAAGTGTGATTAATAGAGATGAATGCGTTCTTTTTTATAAAAGAGGGGAGAGGTACCCTTGGTATTATTGAATGTATTAAATTAATATAAAATAAATTTAAATTTTCAATGAGCCCAAACACATTTAGTTCAATGATAAGATTAGTATGGATAGAAATATAATCATATAATTATAATCAAACATGTTTTAGTTTTTTTTAATCCTTATATTTTTGTTTTAACCCCATTAAACTATTACAACTTTATCAAAAAAATTACACTTAGAGTGTTTAGATAATTATTAAAAACATACCAAACATCAATTAATGAGTCATTAATGACATTTGGAGAGTTAGCACAACTTTTTTGATGAATCATATATTTTTAGAAATGTTATATCATTTAATTAAATATTTTATTTTTTTAAATATGAATTATTTCAATTTTGACACTATTAATTACATGACATTATTAAAATATAATGAAATCATTATTCTATTAATAAAACTAAGTTAAATATTGCCTAAAAAGTCATATTATTCCATAAAATTCATGGATGGAATCAAACATTTCAAATTATATATATTTTAATATTATTAATATCATTTATTTGATTATTTTTTTAATAAATCTATTACTTCATCATATTTATGCCATAATTAAATTTATTTATTTAATACCTAAAAATTATAAATAAATCTCCATGTTTTAGTTAATCTATTGATCTTTATATATAATATTCATAGCTTATGATATCACATACATACCCCATATTAATTTTTTTAGTAAGATTATACATATTTATGACATATTTGGATTTACTTTAAATTAAATGTTATAATTGTCATAATCACACCCAAGTGGACTCAAAAGGTCAAAATTTCGTACCAAATATGATCATGGTCAATAATAAATCATCCAGTAATATTATGACAACTCTTAGGATGGTTTTATAATTTTATATTTTAATTTTATCTTTAATTACCCTATTTACCTTCAACTTTAGTAAATAAAATTCTAAACATACAATTCACAAAAACTAATTTTGATCATATTGGACCACAATTTTCATACTGATTACAACCCTATAAGTCTGTTTTTGAAAATATAATTCACATATGTTGTTAAATTAGGTTTAACACTAATCCTAATGACGGATTGAGAAAATGGGTTTTTCGGTAAAATGTTCAAAATTTCACAATGTTTTTCTATTTAATTTTTATTTTGAAAAATCATCCAATGAAAAATATTAGATTAAATGATAAAAAAGCCTCTAATTAATCCTTAAAACCATGTACTGGTATAATATTGTAACATAAATAAATAATATGAAATGGCAGTTTGAATTATACTTCAGTGTTTTTCATTATTCCTTAAAATAGGAATAAAATTAGAAAAATTCCAAAAATTCCAAAAAAGTATATTCCAATGTCTAGATTATAAATTATAAGATTACTGTTTAAATATTAAAATATAAAGTTGAAGAAAACTAGATCTAAAAAGTGTTCTCCAACAAAAGATGATAATAATTCTTTTTTTGAAAAATACTAATTTAATTTATAAAATTTAATTTCTTTATAAATCATGCCTAGGAAATATCTAAAATGTATTTAAAACATCGTATTTTATTTATATTTCCTTAATATAATCCAAAAATAGTGATTTTATGATTTTATAAACAAAATTATTTACACTTATACAGTTTTTCCAAAAAAAACACATTCTTTATATTTAACTGTTTTTTATATTAATTTATAATTAATTTTCTAAGCAGTAAATAATTATATAAACATGTGTAAACACTATTTTCCTAATTAATTTAATACCGCTAATTCATTCTATTTTAACTATTATGTGATAACTACATCTTAATATAATAATATTAATAAAATATTATTTTTTAGAATAACTCTATATTGTGTGTCAAATAAGACTTTGCATAAACCAATTATTATGTGTCAGGTACGCTATCAAACATAGAGTTTGTTTTAAAGTAAAAATTACAGTAAAATTAATTGATTTTAATAAATATTAAGACCTATTATTCAATAATTACCTAATATGTTACATCCTTCCCCCATTTTTAAATTGCATCCCTGCAATTTTAAATTTGGGCTCAGTAACTATGGTTTCACTTTACAAGATTACTTCATTGAAATCCCACATTATAAAAAGAGTCAATAAACATTACACTTTAAAAAAATAAAGTGAAGTAAAAGGTTACACAAGATAACACAAACTAGGATTCGATGTTGTAAAACATGGACATAGAAGTAAAATTAACCATTAGGTTCAGATGTAGAGTCATAGAAATTTATTTTAGGAAAATATTAACAATCATAATGTTATAAATTTGATATTGGTTAACAGGTATTTGATTTCATTATATGAATTGTAAACATGTTTTTTATGTTTTTTATAACCATTTTGCTAAATTTAAGGAATTATTTTACTAAATAGAATAATAACATAATGAAATACACTTACATAAAAAGTAGATACCCATCCTTTAATTAAATTACACCACAAACTCATAATTTTATCCAATGATGAGTATTCAAGATGAAATATTTTTACACTTGATACACTATAATAAGAATCTATATAATCACACAATCCAAAAATTATTAACTATATTTTTTCTTATCTTTAGACAATGAACATAACCTAAATAGTTTGTACAATATATGATAATTTTCCAAAAAAAAACAATATGGAAAAAAATTACTTCAATATCAAAAATTCAACACTAATACCCAAAAATAAACATATCTAACTCAATAAAAAACCATCCATAATGTTCTTCAAAATTATCCAAACTGACATTGAAACACAAAATTTTGAAGGATATGATTACATAGTCTTACACGATAAATTTTAGCATTTATCTCCAAATAACATCGTTAACTCTCAATGTATCATACCAAAAATGTAATTTACAAATCACATAGGCTAATTATTTCCATAAATAACCCCAATTTCTATATTTCAAATATAAAAACATAAATTCAACCAAAATAAAATTGATCCATTACTCCTAAAAAATCCAATATTATTCTATTTTACATGGGTATATAGGGTTCCCAAAAAATTGAACATCTTCTAAAATAACATTTTCAATTAATCCTAAAATAATTTTCCAATACCAAGGATATATATTTGATAAAACATAAGCTACTAAAATCATATTATTCTTATTTGATCAACTATTTAACTAAAAATATGATATTTTACTATCTAGGTACATCGTGTAGGCTAGTGGTAGTTGATAAATCCTTATCGCCCTGTGGTTGTGGGATCGATTACTGCATCTTTTTCCAATGAAATGGGTTCTCACCCTTCATGTTGGTTGTCATTTTCTAAAACCATAAAATTATTATAACTCTTATAACATTCTCATTATGTGTTAAAATCCTAAAATATAACCCTAACATATTTTGACTTCAAAGGTTATTTCTTACCTCTCATTTTGCATCCCAAAAAGTAATCAACCTTAATTACCTTAAAAACAAAATATCTCATGAACCTTAAAGGGTATCGATTACTTTATAATTATTTCCACAAAAGAGAAGATAATTATTACTCGAATAAAATTTTCACAACACAATCTTCACGTATACACTTACTAGAAAAATTCATCCAAATTAATCCAGTCATCAGAAGAGTATTTAAACCATTAATAAATTCATCATCAATAGATATAACATAACTCTTGAATGCCTTATGTGGATAAATTTTAATCATTCAGAATTATTCATGTTCCATTAACTAATATTTTCCATCTTAATCCTTAATACTTCTTTCATATAGACAAAAAAATTAATCATGTCCTAAGATTTAATAATGTCAAAACATGAGTCAAGAAATAAGACATACCTTTCATACATCATTTTTTGTTTCCTTATCTTCAATTAGAATGGAATTAGGTATTTCTAAACATATATTTTTACATTCATGCTGATCCCAATTCAGATCATTTTTTATAGGAAATATATTTATATAATGACCTTACTCTCCACATTTAAAACATTCAATTGATAACTTGGAAGGATCCCCTTTTCCATTTCTTGGATTCAACTGAATGCTTCCTTTTTTCCATGGTAGGTTATTCTTTTTGAACATCATTACGAAATCTATAACACCTTCCCGTACCATTAAAAAAAATTCTTGGGTGTTTCTTTCCACATCATTGACCCTATGTTGATGAATATTATTACCTTTATGATCATTATTACCTAAACAACCACAAGGATTCATTTCTCTCGTATGTGAATCATCAAAAAAATCACAATGGTTCAAGTTGTTAATCATTACCCATGATATATGGTTTAGAATAACCATGAGAGTGATCATTGAAGTTCCCATTTAATTTTATTTCTTATTCAGTGAACCACCATATTTTTATTCACATCCATTGTTACTTTGGTTCCTGTTGGATCCATCCATTAACTTAAACCATGAATGATAGTGTGAGCATATCAATAAAATGATTATATAATATCTTAGGTGGAAAATAATCACTAAAAAATACCTATTAATGTTCCCTCAAACTCATTAAATTTATCTAAAATAACAATGCATCATACTATAATAGTATCCGTTATAGTTATAAACAAATTTTAACTTCTGATTAAATAACACAATAAGATATACAATTATTTAAACCGACCTCTAATACCAATTATAAGTCCCAAGCCTGAAACATTACATAATAAATTTTTACGTAAATATTTTACATTTATTTCTATTTAAGATCTATTTAGAATTAGAGTTTTGGAGAATTAGGCTATAACTATTCCATAACATCTCAAACATTACGAAGTAGACATGTCTACACGCTATCCATTTTTTCATAATCTAAAACATTTTAAAATAAAACATGAAATATGTTTCATGATAAAATTCTTCATAAAATTCATATTTTCTTTTTTTCATTCTCTTAACAATCCTTATTCTCTATGGAAAAAATTTAAAAAACTCATGATAAACACAAAATGATCAGTAAGATATATAAATAAAGAATGAAACTGTTAGTCCATGAATATTTTAAACTCATGAAAACATTTTAAAAAAATTCTAATTTTTCAACCATAAAACATAAGTTATTTAATAAACCTCATGAAATCATATAATTCTTGAAAAAACTTCTTAAGAATCATAATTCACAAAACGAAATTTGTGGTATCCTTATCATACTTACACTATCTTTCACATCTACATAGGGAGTAACCTTCATGGTTATGTTTGGAATACCCATCACAGTATATTCCCTAAATAATATAGGGTGAAAATGTATCATTTAACACTTACTCATTACTCAATGCATTGGAGAGATAACATAGGGTCATCCTCCCATAATTTATAAGGGAACCAACCATATATATAAGGAATTCCCAAGAACCAGATTAATAAGTTCAACACATAAATCATGCATAAAGGAAAATAAAATTTCCACATTTCATTCATAATATATCAACTAAATATACAGATATAGTTAATCCACTATCAAAACCATTTTCAACACCAAAATTCCTAAAAATGTAAAATTTTATTTATTTTTTTGAATACATTAAGGATTATAGGGGAATCTGAATATAAAATAACGGTTATGGTGGAGGAAAAATAATTAATGTTATATACATTTAAAAAAATTTCTTTTATCATTTAGTAAAATGATTCATATAAAAATATTAATTTTTAAAACCTTTTAATGCAATTAATATTCAAATGGGATAAGTATACACCGTATAGAAGAAGGTGGTATATATAATCATAATCTTTCATTATGAAAGGAGATTGAATCTATAACATTCCAGGTAAATAAAGAATAATAAATATTTCATATTTATTAATATTTGTTAATTAAATATTAATTTTACTTTAAAGGGGTTGTTATTTTCGATAGAGTACCTGATACTCAACAACGGGTTTCTTTAAAATCATACGTTGCACACTAATAATAAAATATTATTATTTTAAATGGAAGTTAACTCATAGACGTTGTATTGGTGGGAGTGAACAAAACCAACTAAAATATGATTATAAATATTTTTTAGATGTATTTACTTTTATCTAATAAAATTTAGATGCTTAAAATGTGAATGAATCTAATTTTAAGCATAATTTACATTAAAAGGCCGATTTACCGCCTTTTAATGGTGAAACCTACTTAAATATAGTATTGGATCTTTTTATATGTTATAATTGACCAAATAAATTCTTTATTTAGAATGGGGACATCAAAATTTACTTTGTGAGAATTTTTGGGATTTTTTCGACAAAGTTCATTTTTTAATGAATAGTGAAAATATTGTATTTACATTTTAATGTGCCTTTTAATATAATTTATTTATATTGTTAGATTATATATTAAATTGGTTTTAAAGTTTAATTATAATATAGTTTTACCATTTAATCCAATTTTGGTCATTGGAATTAATTTCCCTTTGAAATTGGACATAAACAAGCATCAATTTTTTGATAGTCATTGTTTTTTAAAAACATGCTATTTGTTTTAACGACAAGAATTAATTTTAAAAATAATTAATGACACATTTATTTTTTTATTTTGGAAAAATAAACATCATTTTTAAATTTGGAATATCAAATAATTCTTAGGCTGGTTTTTTGGTATTTTTTGGAAAACATCTATTTTTGATGAATAGTGAAACCACTTAGTAGTAGTTAAAAAATGACCTTTTGATTTTAATGAAATTTTACCATTCCATGAAATGAATTTCGAAAATCCAATATACATGGTTGTTATAAATAAGTAAAATTTGGTTCAATAAGATGAAAATAATTTTTGGTGAATAGTAACTTTTGACTTTTATTTACCGCGGTTAAAGATAAATAAGGTAATTCAAGGTATAACGAATATTATAATAATTTTAAATTACCTTAAAAGTTGTCCAAAACTTATTTTTTGAGTCATTAACGACCATGGGTATCTTTGGGTCGATTTTGGGACCCCATTGAGCCACTTGGGAGTGATAATGACAATTTAGATTAATTAACTTAAATGCTAAAATGACAAAAGCAAATATCTTTTAGTAAATTAATTTTTATAAGGGGTAATATAAATTGTCTTTTTGGATATAAATATTCATCAGAAATCTAAAAATATATCCTAAATCATGGTATTTTTTTTATAATTTTTAGACATCAAATAATTTAAATTATTTATGACACAATAATGATGTAGTGTTTACCTCATTAATAAATCTTTTAAATAAATTAGATTATAATGACTATAATATTATCCAAAATCTATCCAATTCCTATTTAATGATTTTATTTCGACCATGATTTATTTTATCTTCTACTATAATGATTTTTGGACCTTTTGAAACCGAATATCATTATACAAGAAAATAATAGGTTCACACTTTCCTAAAGAGCCCCTCCTCCCCTTATAAAAAGAGACAACTTCTAAACAATTCCTCACACATCTACAGACATTTGGATCATCCAAACTCTACCCAATTAATCTTACTACAACTCTCTCCTCCTCCTATAAGCCTTACCTTAGGTAGAAGGCACATCAAGAAGTCCTTTGGTTCAAACCAAATGGAGTTACCCAAATTAAAGGTAACAGTTTCTCTTAAATTGTTTTCTTTTATTTTACTTCTACGACCCCTAAAATCTTTTTATTCCTTTATTTTGTAACAAAACCAGTATAATCAATATACTATTATGTTTTTATGAGAATAATTATAACTACACTTACACTCACCTCCATCTAATGGATGAAGAACATAATGTTTCTGTGGATGGAGAACTAACGCCTCACGAAACGATGATTGTTCAAATATCTCCAAACTCCTCTCATGGTGTCCATTAGGATGACAATATAATTATATATGATATATAATATGTTTATGTTTTCTTTATAGTTCTGTATTTTTCATTTATATCATGCCTTTATGGTTTCCATTATGGGTAAAGGCGATAATCTTATTAGAGGAAGTGCGGACTACCGACCCCTCATAGTGATATGATTCGTTCATACCATATGTGGTGCCTATAAAGGATAGATTTGATGATATTATATATGATACAATACTGAACTTATAATACTACTATGTATCATTATGTTTTAATTCCATTAAATATGAAAGTTAAATGGAAGTAGCGTTCATGCGTACATACGGCCTACCATCTCCAGGAACGGTGCATTTCATTTCTTACCTCTAAATGTTATGTACTATTATAAATACATGTATATGATGGATATATATGATATATATGATATCCAGATCATGAATATAATTCTTGATATAATGAACCTTTGACCACATGAACAACATTTAATTATAAGAAGTCCATTTTTTGACTCATGTACCAAATATCGACAAAACGAACATCATTAACATAAATTATTACATAATGTTTAAAACATGGTAATAAGTGATATAAAAGTAATAATAGACATGAAAAAGTTTCTCAAGAAATTTTAAATTAACATTAGTTTATTATTCAGGATATTAAAGAACGATCGACTCAAGTCAGACACAAGGTAAGGGATTTTCTTATCTCACTTTTAATTCCATGAGATTTCCATTTTTCACATTTTTTATTTTCATGTGGTGTATTGTGTGATAAAATTTGATATATATTATCATTATTCTCCTTATATTAATGGTATTATATGATTCCTTTGGTGGTTATTAACATTTGGTTATACAACACAGTTGATTACAATGTGGTAAAGTGTTTCATCTCACTTTTTATTCCTGTGAGATTCATGCTATATTTGACATTATTTCATTTTGTGTGGTGTATGTATTTCCCATGATTGTAATCATTGTGTAATATAATTTTATTTATGAGTATTTAAATATTTATTGTATAATTCTTCTTTCATGTGGCATATGTTTTGTAAGTTACCAAATCGGTAAGGGAACCTTTCACCCTCCTCTTTTTAAAAGACTTTTTTTTGTTGTGTCTTTTAATTTACATATTATTATGTTAGGATATGTTCTTATATATCTATATTGATGTAAAATGTATTTTCAAGTGATGAGATACCCTTATTTGTCTCATCAATATATTTTCTTGAATTTTAAAGTTATGTTGTTAGGCTGTCGAATTTTTACAAGGGAACTTCGTAACCCAATTTCAATTCTTTTGGTTCAACTTGTAATTATTAAATATGCCATCCTATGAATATGTGTGAATTAAATCTTATTGTTTTAAACATAATATCCACTTATATTGGGTGTATTTATTTTTTTCATGCATAATTATGAGATTTATTTATCCTTAATTTAAGGATACCTTCTTTATAAGGGATTTCATCTCAATTTACATTTCCATTGAGACTTCATTGTTGTTATGCACTAATTCACTCTTATATGGTGTATATACTGTCCTTTGAAATATTATATCATGAATCCATTTATTCACATGATATTATAAAGTTCTAATTAAATGTTATTCCTCAATTGGATTTATTCAAGAGTCTCTCATTTTGTAAAAAACGCTTTAACTAAAATATCATTTTAAATGTTTTAATGATTTATTATTCAAAATATTGATCTTTAATGTACATGTTTTAAAAATGGGTTTCATTATTTATTTATATAGACTTTAATGTTTTTAAATTATAATTCCATTAAAATCTTCAATGTGGTATGGGACACTTTGATTCAGAAATCTCTTTTTAAAGGGTTTATGAAAATGGATTGATTATTTCAAAATCTTGAAAATTCTTCTTGTGACTTCAAATTAAATGGTATTAGTGAAATTTTTATATTTGTAATATTTTATGTGTTTTGATGGTACTTGGAAATTTGACAGGTGGTTACGTGATAAACTATATGAAGGGTGGTTCCGTGAATACCAGGGTGGGTGGTTACATTATAAGCTACAATGCATTGGGTATGGAAATCGGTCGTATGACTATTCCATTTAGTGATATGTGTGGAAGTCAACCGTATGGTTATTCCATTAAAGTATGTTTATTTCCCAAGTTACTATTATATTTGATTTGTTCTTTATATGGTTTTTATGGTAGTCTTTTGGTTACAAAAGGGTAAGTAATGATCTTTTATCCAGTGAAGAGTTTTTACTACTTCCTAAAAGTGAAAACTAATACTTAGGTTAAAGTATTAGTGGTTTATTTGTTGTTTTGAAAAACTAACAGTTTTACCTCTTAATGTATCCCTCACTGAGCTTTTTATGCTCATTTCATGTTTTTGAAATGTTTTTCAATGGACTTAAAGAAGATTAGGGTCAAGGATGGGATCAAGGAAAAGTCATGATGTCCAAAAACCTGGAACTAGACATGACTCTTTTTTTCAAGAGTTCATGTTTTGTAAAAAAATGGAAACTTTTTAGAAGGTTCTACTTTGTAATATTTTGATATGTAATAATTATGTCCTAATTTTCTAGAACTATAATCCTGAAAATACCCTCAATGTGAATTATTCATTTAATTCAATATTATGTAAGTTTTAAGGCCGGGTTCTTATAGTTGGTATAAGAGGTCGGTTTAGACAACTTTAGGGATTATGAGTTTTTGTTAGACACATGGTTAGTCCCTTTGTCCATTATTTCAGTTAAATTCATGTTTTATAACTTTTTTAGATCAAGTAATGTTAGTTACAAATGGAAGGAGGAGGATCTAAAAAGAAATTTCTATCTCTTCATAATGACATGCTTGCAATAATTATTACAAAGTCATGTTCAGATGATTTTGAAACTTTTTCTAGCATACAACTCACTTGAAAGTAGTTGTTCGTCATATCAAACACCTCCACTATACCTCGTTATTATCATGGATCATGGGTTGTATTTAGACAAATCATATTTTCATAATATACTCATATTTTCATTAAAATTAAATATTGTCAAGGAATTTTTAAATATTTTATCTTATCACAAGATTTTGAAGCATTTTATGATTTTAAAAAAGGTGTTGAAGAAGGAGATGGTTGCACAACCTATTTATATTTTCTTTTAGAATATAGTATCTCATCACATACCTATGGTATTTTAAAAGGATCATTAATTTAAATGTTCAACTGAAATTGGTTCTAATTATTTTATAGAAATCATGTTTTATTAGATGTTTTTTGAAATTATATGTCAAACATGATTATTTTCCATAACTCTTTTTCTATGAACACCCATATTACCCATGTTGTACAAGGTGTATTTGGATGGAGGAAGAAAATGATTTTGAAGGATCTCTAAATCATTATTGAAATGAATGGACCTTCTACCTACATGAACAAGATGACGACGAAACCAAATGGACACCATGATCAAGGTATGATGTTCTTTATTTTGGGGATTGTTTTATTTTATCATATGTTGGTGAAATAAGACAACAATTATTAAGATGTTGAGATCATAATTAATTTGGATGAAAATTAGAGTTATAAAGAAACCATTGAGTTTAAAACATGATAGGGTTATTTTTGAGTTTTATAAAAAGGACAACCCATAGGATGGGTGAAAACCCGTCACATCTATTAAGGCTGCAGGAATCAAACCCACAACCGAAGGGTGACAAGGGTGAATCACCTACCACTAGCCTACTTGAAGTCCCTGGTTATCATGACTTATTATTTTAGAAAAATGTTTTTATAGAACAATAATAAGTTGATTTTTTGAAATTATGTTTTGTCAAATGGATATACTTAGTATAGAAAAAAAATTTAGTGATTACGTGATAAAGGTTTATGTGGAAGACGTTCTCTCTTTTAAAGAAACATTACATGCCAATGGAAGATAGAATACTATGGGATTTAAATTATGGAATAATGGTTAAAATTTCAGTTCTGAAGAATCTATGTATTTATTATGGATATATGATGATTTTGTTTATTTATTAAACTGATTAACCTATCATGGAGAATGTGTGATTAGGTTAATTACTTTTCAGTATGAGATTTTATGAGTAACTAATGTTATTTGGTGATAAATGATAATATTTCTCTTGGAAGACTATGTAATTAAATCCTTATGAGATATGGGTTTCAATATTAGTTTGGATTACTTTTTATGAATTTTAATGATAGTTTTTTATTGAATGGTATTTTTTGATCTTTGGGTTTTGTTTGAAATTTTTTGGAGATTAAGAGTAGTTTTTCTTCTTGTAAAAGATTATCCTTTCTTGGTATTATATGATCTGGCACTAAATATTTTGGTTTTAGTTGATGTCTAAAGACAAGGGAAATATATAGTTATTTTTTTGTGGATTATGTGATTCTCAAAAATATTATTCTTGTGCTTTTGATGTGACAATGTATTTATGAATGCCCTTTATTTGGAGAAATGATTAGTTTTTGGTAGAAACATATTAAAGGATGAAACTCTACATGAAGGTAAGTATATTTCCTTATGTTATTATTCTATGTAGTAAATGAATTCCTCAAAATTATGAAAAGGAATGTAAAACAAAAATGTTGTTGGTTTACGTTTCCTATTGGGTAATTAAAGACCATTTAACCCATCACATGTTTGTGATTTTCTGATGGTAAACTTTCTCCTAAACATGTTTTATATCACTCTCCATCAGAACTTGAACCTTTGTTTTATCTTCCATATACATGTTTTACTACATGGAATCCTAGTATGGGTTATTTCAGGTAACCTTTTTTCTTATCTTTCTTTATTTTAAAGTGATAGTTTTACTGAATCTTTTTTTGATGTGGGACATTCAATGATGTTTTCGAGCCCATTTTTTTTAAATTTCGAGGACACAATTCCCAAAAGGGGGGAAGGATGTAACATCCCAGGTAAATAATGAATAATGCATCTTTACTATTTATTAATATTTGTGAATTAAATATTAATTTTACTTTAAAGTTGTTTCTATGTTTGATAGCATACCTGATACGCAACAACGAGTTTCTTTAAAATCTTACGTTGCAAACTAATAATAAAATATTATTATTTTAAATGGAAGTTTACTCCTAGCTGTTGTATTGGAGGGAATGAAAAAAACCAACTAAAATGTGATTATACATGTTTGTTAAATGTATTTACTTTTATCCAAAAAAAGTTATACGCTTAAATTGTGAATGAATCAAATTTTAAGCATAATTTACATTAAAAGGTCGATTTACAGCCTTTTAATGGAGAACCCTCTTTAAATGTAGTTTTGGATTTTTTTTATATGTTCTAATTGACCAAATAAAATCCTTATTTTGAATGGAGAAATAAAAATTACTTTGTGTAAATTTTTGGGATTTTTCTGATAAAGTTCTTTTTTAATGAATAGTGAAAATATTATATTTTAATTCACAAGTGCCTTTTAATCTAATTTATTTATATTGTTAGATTATATTTCTAATTGTTTTTAAAGTGTAATTTGAATATATTTTTACCATTTAATCCAATTTTGGCCATTGGAATTAATTTCACTTTGAAATTGGACATAAACAAGTATCAATCTTTTGATAGTCATTGTTTCTTAAAAACAGGCTATTTGTTCTAACAACAGAAATTAATTTTAAAAATAAATAATGAAAAATTTATGTTTTTATTTTGGAAAAATAAACAAAATTTTTGAATTCGGAATATGAAATAATTCTTAGGCTAGAGTTTTGGTATTTTTAGGAAAACCTTCAAATTTTTTGATGAATAGTAAAACCACTTAGTAGTAGTTAAAAACTGAATATTGTATTTAAAAGAAATTTTACTGCTTCTGTGAATTAAATTTAAAAATTACAACATAATTGGTTGTTATAAAGAATTAAAATGTGGCTCAATAAGATAAAAATAATTTTTGGTGAATAGTAACTCTTGACTTTTATTTACGGTGGTTAAAGGTAAATAAGGTAATTCAAGGTAAAAAAATATTATAATTATTTTAAATTACATTAACACTTGTAAAAACCTTATTTTTTGTGTCATTAATGACCATGGGAATATTTTGGTAGATTTTGGGACCCCATTGAGCCACTTGGGAGTGATAATGACAATTTAGATTAATTAACTTAAAGTAATGACAAAAATGACAAAAGAAAATATCTTTTAGTAAATTAAAATTTAGAAAGGGTTATATAAATTTTAATTTCGAATATAAATATTATTTGGAAATATAAAATTTTTTCCTATATCATGGTATTATTTTTGTAATTTTTACACATCAAATAATTTAAATTATTTATGACACAATAATGATGTAGTGTTTACCTCATTAATAAATCATTTAAATAAATATGATTATAATGATTAAAATATTATCCAAAACCTGTCCAATTCCTATTGGATGATTTTATTTCGACCATGAGTCATCTTATATTAGTCTGTAATTATTTTTGGTCCTTTTGAAACTGAAGATCATTATATAATAAAATAATATGTTCACACTTTCCAAAAGAGCCCCTCCTCCCCCTTATAAAAGGAGACCAATTATAACCAATTCCTCACACCTCTCAAGCCATTTGGATCTTCCATAATCTACCCAATTAAGCTCCCTACATCTCTCTACTCCTCCTAGAAGACTTACCTTAGGCAGAAGGCACTTCAAAAATTCCTTTGGTTCAAACCAAAGGGAGTTACCCAAATTAAAGGTAACAGTTTCTCTTAAATTGTTTTCTTTTTTTTTTACTTCTCCAACCACTAAAATATTTTTATTCCATTATTTTGTAAAAACACCAGTATCCTCAATATACTATGATGTTGTTATGAGAAGAACTCGAACTACACTTACACACACCTCTATCTAATGGATGAAGAACATAATGTTTCTATGGATGGAAAACTAATGCCTCACGAAACGATGATTGTTCAAATATCTCCAACCGCCTCTCATGGTGGACATTATGATGACAATATATTTATATATGATATATAATATGTTTATTTTTTCTTTATTCTTCTATATTTTTTTTATATCATTCCTTTATGGTTTCCATTATGGGTAAACACGATAATCTCATTAGAGGAAGTACAGACTACCTCCCACTCAAAGTGACATGACTCATTCATACCATATGTGGTACATATAGAGGATATATTTGAAGATATTATATATGAAAAAATTACTGTAATTAGAATACCACTATGTATCATTATGTTTTAAGTCCATTAAATATGAAATATAAATGGATGTAGCGTTCATGCATACGTACGGCCTATCGTGTCCATGAATGGTGCATTTCATTTCTTACATATAAATGTTATGTACTATTATAAATACAAGTATATACTGGATATATGTTATATATATATATATATTATATCCAAATAATGAATATCATTCAGGATATAATGAACCTTCGACCACATGAACGCCATTTAATTATAAGAAGTTCTTTTTTGACTCAAGTACCAAATATCGACAAAAAAACATCATTAACTTAAATTATTACATAATGTTTATAAAATTGTAATAAGTGATATAAAAGGAATAATAAACATGAAAAATTTTCTTAAGCAAGTAGAAATTACCATTAGATTATTATTCATGAGATTAAAGAACGATCGACTAAAGTCGGACACGAGGTAAGGGATTTTCTTATCTCACTTTTAATTTCACGAGATTTCCATGGTTCACCACTTTTCATTTCATGTGGTGTATTATGTACTGAAATTTGATATATATTATCATGATTCTTATTATCATCATGGTATTATATGATTAATTTTTTGGTTATCAACTTTTGGTCATACAACTCAGTTGATTACAACTTGGTAAAGGGTTTCATCTCACTTTTTCTTCATGTGAGATTAATGCTATATTTTACAGTATTTCCTTTTGTGTGGTGTATATACTTCCCATGATTATACAATTTGTGTAATATAATTTCATTTATGAGTATTTACATATTTATTGTATAATCCTTTTTCCATGTGGTGTATGTTTTGTATGTTACCAAATCGGTAAGGGAACCTTTAACCCTCCTCTTTTTAAAAGAAATTTTTTTGTTTTGTCTTTTAATTTACATCTTATTATGTTAGGATATGTTCTTATATAACCTTATTTATTTAAACATTATTTCCAAGTGATTAGATACCCTTTTTTGTCTCATCAACTCATTTTTTGAATTTTAAAGTGATGTTCTTAGGCTGTCGATTTTTTACAAGGGAACTTCTTAAACCAATTTCAATTCTATGGGTTCAACTTGTACTTATTGAATATGTCATCCTATGAATATGTGTGAATGACATATAATTTTTTTACAATTAATATCCACTTATATTTGGTGTTTTCATATTTTTCAAACATAATTATGAGATTTATTTATCTTTAATTTAAGGATACCATCTTTATAAGAGATTTCCACTCAATTTGCATTTCCATTGAGACTTCATTATTGTTATCCACCAATTCACTCTTATATGGTCTATATACTATACTTTGATATATTATATCATGAATCCATTTATTCTTCGGATATTATAATTTTCTGATTAAATGTTATTCCTCAATTATTTTTATTCAAGAGTCTATCATTTTTGTTAAAAACTCTTTAACTAAATTATCATTTTAAATGTTTTAAAGATTTAAATATTTATCATTAATGTCCATGTTTTAAAAATGGTTTTCAGTGTTTATTTATATGGAAATTAATGTTTTCAAATTATAATTCCATTAAAAGCTTCAAAGTGGTATGGGACACTTTGATTCAGAAATCTCTTTTTAATATGTTTTTGAAAATGGATTGATTATTTCAATATCGTGAAATTACTTCTTGTGAATTCAAATGAAATGTTTATATTTGAAATATGTTATCTTTTGTGATGGTACGTGGACATTTTATGGGTGGTTACGTGATAAACCATATGACGGGTGGTGTTGTGAATACCAGGACGGGTGGTTACGTTATAACCTCTAATGCATTGGGTATGAAATTCAGCCATATGGTTATTCCATTTAGTGATATCTATGGAGGTCGACCGTATGGTTATTACATTTATGTTTTTTTTATATCCCAAGTTACCTTTATATGTGATGTGTTATTTATATGGGTTTTATGGAAATCTTTTGGTTACAAAAGGGTATGTAATGATCTTTTATTCAATGAAGAGTATTTACTACTTCATAAAAGTGAAAAGTATTTTTTATGTGAAAGTATTCATGTTTTACTTGTTTTTTTGAAAAACTTATAGTTTTACTTCTTTGTGTATCCCTTATTGAGAATTTTATGCTCATACCATGTTTGTGAAATGTTTTTCATAAGACTTAAAGAAGATTAGGGTCAAGGATGGGATCATGGAAAATTCATGTTTTCTAAAACATGGAACTTGACATGACTCTTTTTTTCAAGAGTTCATGTTTTGTAAAAAAAATGGAAACTGTGTAGAAGGGTCTACATTGTAATATTTTGATATATAATAGGTATTTCCTAATTATCTAAAACTCTAAACCTGAAAATATCCTCAATGTAAATTATTCATTTAATTCAATATTATGTAAGGTTTAAGACCGTGTCCTTAAAGAGTCAATGTCCATTACCATGAGCCCAACATGTCACGTAGATTATTTATATTCCCAAATAATAAAATTACATCAATTTATACTTGCATGAGAACCTTTTAAACTTTATTAGATCTTTTATTTCACTTATTCCCATGTTATAAAAGTTACATAATTATTTATGTTCATATCAGATGTTTTGTCAATATTTGATACGTGAGTCAAAAATTAATGTGGTTTGATTTCACTATTTCCTATGGTCATAAGTATTTCATTACCAGAATAATATTTATGCAATTATTATCATTTTTATACATAAATTAATCTTTTAAATCAATCTAGTATGTATGGTTGTGAAATATGAATAATGTTTTAATCATAGAGATGGTAAGTTGTATGTACACATGAGTAAGGTTTTTCATTTTTCATTGATCATTTTGGAAATAATTTAAGTATTGTATTCTATTTATAGAATTATTATTACATAATTATTATCATATTAATCACTTAAATGTAATTATATTTTTCATACTAGTGATATAATGAATAAATGAGTCACATCACTTCGTGGAGGTGACAGTTCACCCGTACACATGAATGACGTTATCATTTTTATGTACAAGGAACATAAGAACATAATTGAAATGTTACTAACATATAATGATTAAATTTTCATTAATATAACATTTTAACATTTATTCCATTATTATAAACATTCATGATAGGTGGTTATTAAAAATGAATTAGATAGGTTCGTGGAGGTGATAGTTTATACAAACACATGAAATTTTAATTCCATTTCAATTTAATAGAAATGGAGATGTATTTAAGTGATTATATTATCATAATAATATCCACATATATTGAGTTTAATAGAGTTATCATTTAGTCTCAGAAGAATAATATTTTAAAGAAGTGGAAGATGAAAAAAGTAGAACTACTTAAAGAAAACAACACCTCATATTCTATACCATTAAAGAACACCTTAACACCTCTAAGGAGGGTGTTGTTTCTAAAATAAGGTCTTAATAATGTGTGGAGGTATTTTGGGAAGGGTATTGGGTTGAGTTGTTCTGAAAAAGAAGGTTTTGGATGTGTGAGTAATAGAGAGGAATGGGTTACTCCGATCTCTGTGCAGGTGTCAGCTCTACCCACCATTCATGCCCCTATCTTGGTGTACCCTAGATCACTAATCTCCCAGATAAATTTGAATTAAACCTTAGGATATCATAGGGTGCCTCGGTATCACATTTCTCTTAGGGATGGATAGGTTTCCAATGGGGGTATCGGCTAGAGGTGCCTCTCATTGGTTACTACTGGAGCGGTTCCCGCTATGAAGGATTTCTGGAGGTCTCCGGTGAGAAAGGCTAAACATGTGATGGTTGATGAAGAAGGATTGAATCCTTATCTAGGAAGGAGGAAAAAAATGTGAAAGGATTATTCCTCCCCTCATGATGGAATGTTTAGTTCTAAATCAGGGATCCCATCTTTCCCTCCTCAATGCAGGTAATTTAGTGTAGGAATTGAAACCCCCAATGTTGACATGGGTGGCAGTTTTATATCTCATCAATCTTGTTCTGGTAAGGCGGTGTGTCTTCTATTATATGAGATTAGCCAAATTTATCTAATTATCCTGCCCTCTATCTGAGGGGATGGGCCAAGAATATGGAATTAGTGGTCCTGGGTAATTGTTTCATAACAAGTATAATCACACATTGATTTAAGTGGAAGTTTTATGCTGCATTGACTGTTTTTTGAGGAACTCTATTAGCTTCTGTTATTTTATTTTTGTTGTGAAATTCTTCAATAACACTACTAGATCAACATGAGATTCGGTTTTAGAGAATAAATTGTTCACCAGCACATTCCATTCAGATTTGGACACTCTAGAGGGTATGAATAATTCCATCGATACCAGGTATGTGTATCTTTTCATGGGACAGCTTTCTAAGGGCCCATGCAAAGGTGGAGGCTTGACTTAATGATGTTGATTCTGGGTAAAGGCACCTCCAAATAGTTTTGATTTAGGTGGCTTTTCATTTTAATGTTTTTATTTGGATTTTATTGTTAGGGTTCACACTTACCATTAAATGTGTCATTTGAAAACACCAAAAAATGGATTTGGAGGGAGGCCCACCTTTGAAATTATTAAAAGTATTAAATTAATATAAATTAAATTTAGATTACAAATGTGTCAAAACTCATTTATTAAGAATACATGATGAATATGGGGATAAATATAATCTTAAAATAAAAATTAGACAAGTTTTAGTATTTTTCTATTCTACATCATTTTTAATACCATTTAACTCTTACTGTTTTATCAAGTAATTTAAACATATACGGTTAAAATAATTACCAGATCATGAAAAAAAGCCCAATGACTCAGTAATTAATGTAGTATTTAGAGTTATATAATCTTTTTGGAATAATATTATATTTTTGTAAATTTTATATCATTTATATAAATATTTTTATATTTTAAAATATGATCTATATCCATTTTGACACTATTCATTACACGAGTGTTTTAAAATATCCTAAGAACTTTATTCAATCTAATTAATACATTAAAAAAAATAACATGTCATATTAATCCATATTATTCTTGGATGGAATAAATAATTTCAAATTATATTTATTTTAATATTATTAATATCATTTATTTGATTCTTTCATTAATAAACCTATTACTGCATCAACTTTGTGTCCTAATTAAAGTTAATTATCTAATTACTAAAAATAATTAATAAATTAATAAATTTTAGGTAATATTTTTATCTTTCTTGTAATATTAATAATTTATGATATTACTTACATATCCTAATATAAAAACTGTTATAGTAAGACAAGACAAATATATGACATATTTTCTTTTACTTTAAATTAAATGATATAAATGTCATAATCACACCCAAATAGCTTCTAAAGGTAAAAATTTCTCCCTAAAGAATGTAATGGTAGATAATAACTCATATAATAATATTAGGACAAGTTTTAATATAATTTGATAATATTATAATATTAATTTTACCTTTAATTTCCTTATTTACCATTAACCGTGGTAAATAAAATATTAATGTTACTATTCACCAAGAATTATTTTGATGCTATTGGACCACATTTTTAATACTATGTAAACCATTTAGTTATTTTTTTGATAATTATATTCATATATGTGGTTAAATTAGGATTAACAATAATCTCATTGATGGATCGACAAAAATAGGTTTTTAATGTAAAACGTTCAAATGTTTACATCTTTTTATTATTTAATTTTTAATTTGGAAAAGAATCTAATGATCTAAATTAGATTAAATGATAAAAAATTCATCTAATTATACATTATTACAATATAAAAGGATAATATATCAATATAAATAAATTAAATAAAAGGTAGTTTGAATTAAAATGCATTGTTTTCACTAATCATTAAAATGTGAATTTAATCAAAAAAATAAGAAAGATTCAACAAAATTAAAATTTGATGTCCCATTTCCAAATAAAAAGTTAATTTTCTAAAAAATAACATATAAAAGTGAAAAATTATATTTAATAAGGGTTTCCCTTCAAAATGCTGCAAAAATTCCTTTTTTGAAAAAATACTCCTTTTATTTATAAAATTGAATTTATTCTTATATCATGTCTATAAAACATATAAGATGAATTTTAAACATCATATTTAATTTATATTCTTTTTACAAGAATCCAACAAGAGTGATTTTATTTTTTTATGAAGTTAATTATTCACATGTAAATATTTTTTTCACAAAAACATATCCTTTATATTCAATTGGTTTTTATTTTCATTTCCAATTAATTTTCTAACCAATGAATCATTATATAAATATTTTTAAACCATATTTTCATTATTTAGTTAATATCGTTCACTCCATTCATTTTAATGGCTATGAAATAAGGAAAGGATAAAATATTACTATTAATAACATATTATTTTTTGGAATGACTCGGTCATGTGTGCAACATATGATTTCTAAGAAACCCACTATTGCGTATCAAGTACGCTATCTGGAATAACTTCTCTTTTAATGTAAAATTACTATTAAATTCCTGAATATAAATAAATATGAAATGTTATTATTCTATAATTATATCTGATGTTATGTAAATCAATTATATGTGACATCAATTCAATAATTAATTTAATTTAATTTTAACTAAAAACCATATAAAATCAATATTGTGTTTCACCTCCACCAAAATGTGGAGAAAAGGAATGAGGAAATCATTATGGATCCCACTACATAAGATCAGTTAAAGATTCATCATTATATGATGGTTTCACTGTACTCCATTGAAATATACATCAAATTCCTAAACTATAGAAATACAAAGTCAAGAGAAACTAATGGGTTTTGAGAAAGGAGGATGATGGAGGATAAATCTCACATTAAAATGAAAGAAATCTACCCAAAAAACACCCATATCAGTGGGGATATAATAAGGGAATGGGGGAGGCTCTATAAAAAATATCCCTCCACTGAGAGGACTATCCTATATGTTCTAAGAGAGGGTGGGTTAGTAAATTACCAACCATTACCCTATTAAAAAAGCCCAGAAACTCCCCCACCATGTAGCCAATATAGGATCAATGATTAGAAGGTGGACCCCATCAAGCTAGCCTGAGCACACCAGCTATACGTTGAGTCTATTAAAACTATTTTTATTATTCCTTGACCACCATCCAACTATTTTTACCCCACCAACCAACTATTCAATACCGTGGGAGCCTAGATACCCCATCGAATTTTCCAAAGAAATAGCTTGTTCCTAAGATCCCTTTATAGCCAGATTCCATGACTCAAAATCATATTATAGAGATGTTGAGATGTGAAAAATTTAGTGAAAATGTTCAATTAAAAACTAAAACCCTTAATGAACACAATTTAAAATTTCCTCTATCATTTTCACACCTATATGGGCATGATATATAACATATTCTATTATTAAACATATTATTTTTGTATCTCCATTTTATTTTTAAAATTACTAAAACAAAAATATCATTGAAATTATTTTCATGAATCATAAAAAAGTATAAATCATTATAAAAAATATATTTAGGTACCTATAATGAACTGATAATAATGAACATGGAATATATAAACTAGAATCAACACCTTCATTATGAAGAAACTACTAAAAAATAATCAAAGCTAATAAAAATTTCAGATTAAAATAAAATATAACTAACTAGAATATTTATAATAAATGATTATAAATTATTTTAATGATATTTTATATGCATGAATTTGGTTTTAAAATATATGATTAAGATAGTTATTTTTTATTTCATATGATAGAGGATACTCATCTTTGTGTTGGTTAATGTAGGTATTTTTCTTTATTCAATATCTTATCTTGATTTGTAATGAAAAATTATATATTATTGTTACAATAATATTTCTTTCATATATTTTATAATGATATTGCAATTAATTTCATTATTATATTTTATGTAAACACATTGATGAAATTATTTCTTCATAGAATATCATAATGTTAAAAATAATTCCCAATCTCTCCAAATAAGCTCTTTATCTTCCATTTCCACATTTACTCTTCCATTCATTCTTATCATTACATATTATGAAGTTAAAATATGTTTAATTTCATATAATATTCAAATTAATCTTTAACTATTTTAAAATGAATTATTTATCACTTCTTTTGAGATTTGGATTTCAGTGAAAGTATTGTAAACATTTTATAAAAGATTTCCCTTTTATGTTGTTATTTTTATTCTACCTTACATTTCCTATGGAAAACCTTCATGTAATATTTAAGGATCTAATAAATTATTATATTTTATATTAGAGTATGAATATGTTTTTCATGATATCTTCTAGAAAATAATTTTTTAATAGTGAATTTTAATTTCAAATTTTTGTGATTATATTAATAAATGTTTTATAAAATATATTTTTCCAGATTGAATTATATTTTTATATTTCAACAATACAATTATTATAGATTAATGGATTTTAAATCACACATGATAAAAAATTCATAATTAATTATTATTTTTTGTGATTTAACTAATGGTATTAACCAATATAATTCTTATATTATTTATTTGTTATGCCTTTTAGAAATGTTAGAAAACTCATTTTCATTCAATCTGTTCGTTATGATACAATGGATGATTAACTTCAATTGGATCACATATATATGAATGAATAATTTTTGGGATTCTATATATCCCTCCAATTCCTTGGATAAGGATTTATATAGCATTATATAAGGATGTTAAGTGTTGAAATTTTATATCTTCACAACATGAAGTGTGAAAATTTTGTTTGTTCCCAACATGAAGCATGGACATTTTGTATTTTCACAACATCAGGTGAAGAAATTTTATTTGACAATTTTTTAAAAATTCCCTTTTCTAATTTTTGTGCCATAATATATTTTTAATTATGTTTATTAGGAATCCCAAAAACTTATTCCTATGAATATACTCCAGGGATCATATTTATTATCTCACTCTCTTATTCTATGTTACATAATTTTTCATTTTATATTGCATGACCTTATATAGTTACTTATATAAAATCCATATTGATCCATATTTTTTTTATAAGATCTTACTCCCATTCCCAACCCTTGATTAAACATTGATATGTTTTTCCTTACTATCATTTTGATATCACCCGTTTTTTATGTTTCTGTTCCCCAAGTTATGTATATGAGTAACACTTAAATGAAACCTAGAGAGGAGTCTAGTGTGGATAAATTATTGATAAATTCTCAAAAGTGTTGTAATATAAGTTTCTAATATATTTTTTTCTCAAATAAACTAAAAATTAAGTTCTTTAGATTTAATGTTTATTTAAAATGGGTAATGTTTAACATATTTCAATAATGAATAATAAATATATGTTTATCTTGGTTCATCTAAATTGGTATTAAATAATTTTTATAAAGTATGGTTTTTTATCCCCACACACTGATGTGTGGGTTGGGGGAACCTCAGTGGATTGTTCATCTTCCTCACACAGTGATTTTAAATTTATAGAAAAACTTGATTCCTTTCATGATTATGCATCTCCACTCAACACTAATGTAATTATAACTCACCCATGATCATGATTCTAATAAATAAAAATTAAATAATTCTAAAATCATGAATTAATTTCATTAAGAAACAATTCAAAGCCTGACTCTAACACAAATGTGACAAAAACTAATCACTATAATTTAGAACAGTGATTTTCAGAGAACATAATCCCTCTGTATAAGATAAATATGTTGACAATGTATCAATTAAGATTACTCAGACCCCCATTCAAAATTCAACTTCATAAACCTCAAAAGGGTTCTTTGATCATTAAAATATAAATGTTTACCTCAATATGACCATATATATTTTGGGGAATCCTGATTATCACATGATCTCCTCTGAAAACATCATCCACCAACACCTCATGATCCCCTATATTATAAAGGCATACCATATCCTATCATATTTTTTGATGACATATAAAATATAAATATAGTATCATACAATTCATTGGAAGAGCCCATTTTTTATTCCAACCCATTGTAAACAAAATTATAGGAACTAATGAGGTAAAACTATGAAATATTAATAAGGGTTTTTGGGAAACTGAACTCCCAACAACACTCAAAAGTTTTGGAAAGAATCCTTTGTCAAGGGATTCTTCAAGATATTCCTGACCTGATAATTTGTTAAAATATACTCCAATAATAAATCACTAAATTATATATTTTCCTTTATGAATTTGTACTTGATGTTAATATTCATTAACATAAAATATGGGAATATATAGTTGAAAATTTTATTGAACTTATATTGCCACACCCAATCATAATTTTGTATAAAACATCAAACCTTATGCCTTAAAGAATAAAAGAATCCATATCATTTGAGTTATGTATTCTGATACCATAAAATATTCATATTATTTTGAGATAAGAGTAACTGAATTATAATTCTTGGAGTTCCATGAAATACATCTCCCCTTAATAAATAAATCACCACCATAAGTACACTTTTGATCTTTAATATATCCTATATAATGTTCCCTGGTATTTATAGAATGTGATAATGATTTTTTATATCATTACTCAAGATAATATCAATATTTCATTTAATTTAGAACATGAAATTTTAAATACAATAAGATGTGTCTCTATCAGTTTTCACTAGAATTTTCTCAATGTGAAACTGCAAACACAATGTTTGGTCATGACATTTTCCAATAGATTAGTATTCCAAATAGGCTTCATCATTTGAAATAGTTTATGCTTCCAATGATCTTAGTCTCATGTGATATAGGAGTGGAAACACATTTGGATTCTTATATTCCATAAACATTTTGTAAATCATGAAGATATACTTATTAGGAGAGATAGATAAAATATATATTACTCTCAATATGAAAATCCAAAAATAATTTTATTTCACTAATAATTGATGTTTCAAATAAATCTTTTATTTGGGTAGAAAAATTCTCAAAATATTCATTATTTTTTATTGATTATTTTATGCAATAGACATACATAATGTTACCAAGTGAGTTTTTTTATTTTCCTTTATTTTAGTGATTTGATTCAACCATTATTTTCTTGAATTTCATGCATTATAACCTGATTCCCACCTTTGAATACCTTTCATTATGTGCTTTTTTGAGCCCGTATAATTCCTTTATCATCATCCACAATTGAAAACCATCATCTTAAAGGGTGAAACATTTTCATTATTTAATATAGACCCCTTTCTAAAGTTCACAGCTAATGAATGAATATTTTACAACCATTTGGAAAACAATATATTTTCGTTGACCAAAAATCATAATAAAATTTTTAATTGTTTCTATCCATGTAATTTGAAAAAAATTATCATCATAATCAATTACCTCAATTTGATAATGTCCTTTGCAAAAAAGATGAGAATTATTTCAATTTTTTCACCATTCTCAATGAGATTATTCCAAAAACCCCCACTCTTCCGAATCACATTTTTTTAATTCATTGAAAAAATCCCCATGATTAAAAATTTTCTATTTGGGAAAACTCCTCTTCCATCATTGAAATCCAATACATATATTTTAGGGTATCGTTAACACATTATGGTTTAAAGTAATATAATTAGTTGGTTTGATTAGTAATTATAAAGACTATTTATTTTTGTACTCCCTGCTTGTAACACTTTGATTTTTTATGATATATTTATCTTTAAATAATATTTCATTAATAGCTTGTGATACACAAAACCCCGAGTCTAAATTAATCGTAAAAAAGAATACCATCATAATATATATGTTAAATAGGTAGTGTGAATAAGAATAAATATATTTTAAAAAAATATGTACAATGCTTTTAGATAAATCAATTATACTAATAAATAAGTATTCAATTATCAGTAAATCCACTATTGGCTTTAAAAATACAATTTCCAAAAAACAGTTGTTATTTTTTTATGAGAAAAAAATAAATCTCTTCAATAAATAGAAAAATTATTTGACAAAAATAAAATTTATTTTTGAACGGAATATATCAAAATTAATGTAGGGTGATATTTTAAGATTTTTTTAAAATGATTGGTTTTTCATTGAATAGTGAAAAAATAGATTTTTCAAATATTATCATTTATTTCCATTAAATTAATTAAATTAAAATTCCTAAAAAATGTATTCTTTATTAACATTAAATATTATCCATTTGATTTAGAATAATATAATTTATTCTTTTTGATTCATTAATATTTTTGATTTCATTAAATAAATTTTTAAACTTAAAAATTAATTTTTTTGATTTTTTTGAGTTTATATTCAAATTGAATTATGAAATATCTAGATATCTAATCTAGAATTATAGAAATATATATGGAATCAAGAGGCTTAAATATGGTAAATATTTCCCTTTTAGTTTTTGTCATCGTGAATAGTAAATGTGGTAAATAGTATCTCCTTGATTAGGGTAAAATAGGTAAAATAGTGTTTAAATCATTAGATAAGGTCTCGTAATAAATATAAAACATTAATTTATTTCATTTGATGGAAGAAATTCATCTATATACATCCACATTTCGAATATAAGGCCACCTGGTACAGTTTTCTATAATGAATTTTATATCACTTATTGAAAATAGTAAATACAAATGTTACTCTCATACATTTTATATCTCTAAAATTATTACATAAGGATTAAAAGGGGATAATTTTTGTTTTGAATTTTAAATTGAGTGAATAATTTTTTTTCATGTTAAATAATTTATAATTTTAAGTCACTGAATAATTGCATTAAATGATTACACAACCTCAATACAGTATTAATTCAAATAATAGAAAAATAAAATAACTAATTTTAAAGATATTAAATGTTATTCAATTTTTGTAAATTATTATGTTCCATGATTTTTTAGAAAAATATAAAATATTATTTTTAAGATATTTATTTTTGTTCGAGGTATAAATCATTTTATTTTTGTTCTGAATGATTGGCTTTATCAAAATTTATGTCCTTAAAGTGGTTATAGAGGTTTAGGGAAAGATCAAGATTAGTTTTGGACCTAGATTTTCAATTTTAGAATGAAATATATATGTGAATGATTAGTACTAATTTTCAAAATTAGATATGGGTCCCAAAAGGAGTGAATCGTATTATTTCAATGCATGAAACAAGATCCCCATAGCCTTAAAAACCTGTAATAAATTACAATGAAATCACACATTGTTTATAAAATAGTTCTTATAGGTTAAATAGAGCATGGGCTTTAACAAAATTCCAAATATAGAGTTTTAATAAGATGTATTTTATTGTGCACATAAACCTTGAAAGATATGGAAACTTGGGAAATTGGTGTGCACAGTTGTCACATAGTTTTGAAAATCACATGGACAAATTCTATTCCCCTTATAAAAGGAAATGACTATTCTTACTCTATATCATATAAAAATTATCTTCCAATTTATCCTACTCAAATACAATGTAGCTCCACATGTGAGGTCTCTCATTCTTACCACTTCTAGGATTTGTTTTATCTACTCCATATAGACTCTATTTAGAGTTTTTTTCATCGTGTTGGATCTCCCCTTGGTAAGACTGACACTCCTCTTACTTCCTTTCATTACATTCTTTTCCATATTTAGTATTATCTCTATGAAACCAAATATAACTAATTGTAACTGTGTTCTTATGTTTTCTCATTTACTATCTTTTCATTCAATACCTGAGTTCAATACTGGATAATGATCCTATTACTGAGCTAAAGTATGTGGTATGTTACTTTTTCCTCAAATTCATAGTGTTTATAATTTCTCACCATTGGAAAATATGAGGGGCATTCCATGAATCATTCCTAAAATGTGTAAATAATTAATTTAATATCTTACCCCATGATCTTGATGTTAATTGGACCCCTTTACATGGTTATGGGTTGAATATCTCAACACAAACCCCTTAGGTTGTGTATGAATTAAAATCTAATGAATACTAGTCATTCCTAGTGACCAAATCACCCATTCAATGTGTTGATCTAGACAATTACTAGAGGGATTCCATAATTGAATAAAAGGAATGTTTAAATGGTTTAATTCCCCTTGTGGTAATTTTCCATTGTAAATGACATGGTTAAGGTAATGTTCTAAATAGAAATTTTTGAATGATATGGATAATTCTCTCGGCCTATGTTCATTTATTAATTTTAATGTGCCAATAGATTATCGACCTATATCACCAAAAAGGAATATATATCCTTAAGTAATATGTGGATTCCTATCCTAAAATTCCATAGAAGAGCTCATAGGACGCTATATAATTCATTGATGTTCTCACTAAGTGAGATAATATAGTAGGGTTTGGTCAATAAATTATATATATAAATTCATTTCAATATCACTATTGATTCACCTTTTTCTGGAGAAAGTAATAACACATGATTATATCCTTGGAGTTAGATTGATTTCCTCATACACTAGATTCCATGGATTATATCGTTGGGCTCCAAATCATGTTTATCCTTAGATTACCTTGGAATTGTTCCTTGGATATGTTCATCAAACTCTATTAGAAACTATTCTAATGGAATGAAAATGATTCTTCCCTTTTACCACACTCATTACCCTGTAGTGGACCTTCATGGTTTATTATAATGAGCTAGCTTGACATCCCATGGTTAGTGATTCCTTGGTTTCTCCGTGGATCCCATATTATTATACACGGACAATTGGCTATGTTCCTTAGGTTCATAACTATTTATTTGTCATATGATCAGACACATATGGAGAAGGTTTAATATGGTATGGTCATATAGGCATCCCATGATGATCCTAAGCTCGGATTAGTTTTTAACTTTATTTCACTACCTCATTTATCTTACCTACACACTATTACCTATCATATTCACATGATGTATTTTCATTTGACGTCATTCGATGTGGCCTTATGAGTTTTTATCACCCCCATTTTAGGTTGTTTACTCGTACTAGGTAAAACAACTTCGATATAGTTAGGGATAAGGGGAAGAGACTAGTTTGGGATGCTTGACATCTATTAGGATGATATATTGGGACCAGATTACGGAGACAATGCTCACGATTTCCTTGGAGATTTCATTTTGGACATTTCAGTTTCTTTCTTGTATATATTAGTATTATATTATCTGTCATCTACCATGTCTTCACACGTTCCCTTTTTTATAATTGTACCATCATCATCTGTATACGATTCTATATATTAATTTATGTTCCTTATTGTCTTCTGGATGGTCTACTTCTGCTTTTCATTTATATTATTTCCACTAGTTCATTATTATTTACTATTGTGATGCACTCTGATATATAGGTTATAGTCTCCACACTGTTCCACCATATAACATCACTAATAGTTGGAATCCTCTACCATACATAGAGGTGAACTTGATTCCATATTTCTAATTGTGTTTTGGTACTTATGAGTGAACTGGGTCTAGGACAACACAATGTGGTATCAGAGCGGTTTCTTTTCCTTTTCCTTACTATGTTGAGTTGCTAGATAGAAGAATATAAGTTTAAAAACATGGTAATAATAAATTATTTGGAGTATTTGACCCATGTTTGCGAGAAAATAAATGTTTTCACTAATGGTAATTGATACTCTAGATTTCAAATGTTACTATTGTAAAAATTCTAATATTGGGTAATGCGCATGATTAATGAAGTCTATGATGATTATGGATTTTTAACCATGGTCTAGAATGGAAAGCGAGTATTGTCACATTCATTATCATAGGATCTGAATTCATATTCTGTAACATGTTTTTTTATTTCAATCATTATTTTTTCCCTATCATACGTTCCTTGATTGTTATACCTGTATTTTTATAATAAATCTTGCATGTAAATGGAAGAAATAATTTGTTACCTTAAGTGTCTTCATCAACATAAATGGTGTTTCCATGCATATCATGATGGTATAACCTTAAATAACCTTTTATGACTTGTTCTATCTATGCAACATTAGTTACGTGGGTTGAAACATTAGTTGTTTTTATTAAATGGAGACAAATTTTAATTTACATTGTAAGTGATTTTATAAACTTGGAATGGTGATCCATGTACTTGAATCATTTTATATGGACCTGTTACATTCTAAGACTAGATATAAAGCATTTTTATAGTTACATGGAATTCCAATTGTCACATAAAATAATTTTTCCTTTATAAATTTAAAATTTTAATACATCTAACTTGACTGTTATATAGAATGGAAAATATTATTTGGAAATTCCAATTAAAACGTTAACAGTGTTTTACCCTAAAAAATGTAAATGAATCTCCATATAATAAAACCCATGTGATTAAAATTTGAAATCGTACCTTGAACAGACCCTAGAAATGGGGAGTCGGTTTTCTTATCTCTAGATGCAGGACATATTCCTATTCTTGTCTTCCTATATATTTCATTATCTTCTTTTTTTATTTTTAGGTGTGCACATTGAATTATATATATATATATTCTTCTATGAAGGCCTTGGGTAATGTTTAAAAAAGGATAATATGGATATGTTACTGAAATTGAGGGACCCAATCCCCCTATAGTTCCACCTACATCACGTTCAGTTGTACCATATGTTTTATCTGATCTGGGAAATAACACTCAATTGAAAGAGACATTATTATGATTAGTGCAGTCTTTATAAGGATCTACATGACCTTCAATAACTATATTAGTGATTATAGTGAGTTTCATTAGCAGTGACAACCTACATTCATGGTGGATAGTGGCCCCCATAACACTAAGCTATAAGAAAATCTCATTCATGTTATATTTGATAATTTCGATATGATTATAGAAAATAGGTTCATAATAATGGCTTAAATGTTTCGTGGATCTACCAAGCGATAGTTTGATTTCTTAACAAGGAATATCAAAATAAGGGTATTCTATTGGGGGACTTCTAGACCAACTTCTATGATTAATTCTTCTAGAAAATGTTGGGATCTGATCGAGGTAGAGATTTTATTCACCTAGAGTAGGGTACTATGTCTGTTATTGACTAATCAACTTTATTTACAGAGTGACATCACATTTCACTGTATCTTACAATTGTTGCATTTTCCATAGTTGGATGCTTTATATATGGGCTCATGTTTTCCATCAAATCACATGTAAAAATATTTTAATTGTATACCATTATTGAAATGGTAATACATACCATTGTATGTATGTGATACTTGAGGGAAGATAAAGGTAAAGGGAATGGTATTTAATCCCCCATGCTAGGAATGGATTCATCTAATAGAATAAAGGGTCTCATATTGACATCTCATAGTGGGAAGTATTAGGTAGAGTGTACGCACATTCATTTATGTGCTATATAATTGGTGTTGAATGAATGTTCACCTAATTCCTTAGTGTGACATGGACCAAATACGTGTTGAGATTGTAGTTTAATGTTCCATCTCTATAGGTTCTTTCAGACCTTCCATCTTATTCCTAGTGGAAAACGATTCATTACCACTATGATTTATAGTGAAATATAATTAGCTCAATGCTAGAAATAGATATAGAGTACTACCTTTTTTTAGGCTAAGGAGGTGGGTGATGTTGAGGAATACAAACATATGATATGTAATTCATGTAGTGTGGACCATCTTAGGGTGGTCATGTGGAATCTTATAGCTGAGAATTAGGTCAGTCTCATATAGTGTATCCTTCACCTAAGGAGGAAACTATCAGGATATATACAGTGTGGGGTACACACTTAGTGTCCTTGACATCATTGTTTTATTTTTTTAGCATAGGTACATTAAACTATTTTATATTTGTATCTATCACAAAAATTTTGGGGATAGAAATTGACTTCATTTTTGAATTGATGACTCAAGATACTCTTATGGGAGTATGTTATGAAAGTGTCTGTCGATGAAAGAGGTGTCCCCATGAGATCATTAGTAACCATTTCATATGGACCCCTTTTTTTCTTGAGATGTATGGTTTTGAAATAAATCTCTGGATGGACTGGTTTTTGCCTTACTGATGTCATATCAATTATAATCACCAAACTATATCCTTATCATTAATTGAGGTCAGTATTTATGTTCACAATAGATAATTGGATGTGCATTAATGTTTAGGTGGACCTAGAACCATGGCCTAAGTAGAGTGTTTTCCCAGTTTTCCAATATTTTTCTTGATGATTGTGGATTATGAAAAGATATATTTCTTCCAGTGGTGAAACAATTCAGATATCTGTTCCTTTATGTCTTTTCTTGTCAACCTCATGAGATATAGGGTTAGATTTCACCATAGATCATATTCTAGGAGTAGATCTGTTGTGTATTCCTCTATACAAGATAGTTTTTTTAATCTTTAGAAATCTTGGAAGAAGCTAAAGGTCCTAGTTACCAATGGGTTTATCCAACCCAGTACTTATCCATGTGGTTTTTTATTCTTCCCTCTAAGAAGGTGGATTTTACCCATAGGCTATGTAAATACTATGGATATTTAAATAAAATTATATTGAAGAACTACTAACCAATTCCTCGTATAGATGATCTCTTTGACCATCTCCAAGGAGCCATGTCATTTTGAAAATTAATTTCAGGTCGGGATATCATATGGTGTGAGTTGGACCCTTGGATATACCACTTACAGAATTGCATAGTATGTATTGATTTTATAGGTATTAGGTGATGTCGTTTAGTCTAATGTATGTTTATACATGTTTTTAGGATTGAAAAATTTACTTTTCTATATGTATATTCATTCATTATTATCATTATCATGGATGGTGTATTAGGGTATTCTCAAACATGATATGATCATTGCACACATATTATCATCATATTTTCTATAATAAGAGTGAATAGGTTCTATTCTCTGATCACAAAAGGACAATTTTAGATTGGAGATTTTCACCTAAGAGGACATATTATATTGAAAGAAACAGTATATGTGAATCCAAATAATGTTTTATCTTTTGATTCCTTGAATTATTCAAAGAAATTATTTTATATATAGAGTTTCTTGGAGATAATCGGTTATTATCAACATATCATTCTTGAAATATCACACCTTGCAACACTGGTAAAATTATTAATCATGAAATGTGTAATTTTTACATGGTTTTAATCTTATGAGAATTCCATTCAATAGTTTAATGTAAGGATGACGTCATTGTTGAAATTGATTTTATCAGCGCCTGGTAGATCCCACATATACTTTTGTGATTCATTATGCATTAGGATGGGAGCCATTATAATTCAATTGGAATGATTAATGTCATGGAGGTCTCAGTAGTTTAGTTCACATGAGTAAATTACCCAATTCATGGTCTTGAGTTAGTAGCTCAGGTTCATAACATGTGCCATTGGAGACATTACATGATCAGAGATAAAAAAAATTTATACACAAACTCTAAAAAATGAAATTAATATTCAATAAATTTGGCATGATACTTTGAAAGTGAATATTTGTTGAATACCTTCTGTCTTTAGACGTTAAAGTCACTTCTCAGCTAGAATAATTAGATGATAGCTATTTAGGAAGCTAGTATAAAAAGGTACTACAAGACTCTTCTTTTTAAAATGTATTTTGACATTGAGGAATGTAACAAGAATCCTATATATGTGGATTTATTGGTTACATCATCATTTCCTATTACTATTAAGGGGAGAAACATTAATATCTCTAAGAATTTTTACTTTAGGAAAGTATTTATATGGAGGAAACACCACCTATTTGGGTTGATGAGGAAGATTAGATCCGATATAATCATGAGAATGTCTGGGAACATAAAAACATAAAATAGGAAGTGATTATATAATATAATGATTTTAAATAGGTAGCACATCCTAGAATCACTAAGAGATACTATGAATCATTCTATCACTATTAGAGGCATGGGATGAAAATACATACTACAAGATTCAAGACTCGATGTTCCAGATATTAGTAGGTGAATGAAAAATACCTACATATTAATATCCTTTTAGAATCTGTTCTCATTAGAGATGGGAAAAAAATATAAATACAATAAGGATTTTGTTATGGTATTAGCAAAGCCACCATGATGCAGTGATTTTGTGTTTGAAATTATGGACAGACTGGTGAATTTCACTTACTTTATTCCAATTCTAGAGACCTTTTCATTATAATAGCATAGAATACATTATATCAATGAGATTTTATGTATTTATGGTGTTCTATGTACCATTGTATCATATATATATATATATAATCTCTTCACTTCTAGGTTATGGAAAATGTTGGGGAGAGATATTTGATCACATGTGCTTCTTAGTACATCATATCACCTTCATGTTGATGGTCAATCCAGGTATTCTATATAGTTATTAGTAGAAATTCATAATGATTATGTCTCTAAATTTAGTGTTTCATTGAAAAACACTAACCTATTGATGAATTTTCATTAAATAATAGTTTCCAAATGAAAATCAAGATGAATCATTGGGAGGAACTGTATGGTAGGACTTGTCATTAACCCATGTGCTAATTAGAGGTTGGTGAGGTAGTGTTATTAGGGCCTCATATCATTCAAGAGATGTTACAGTATGTATAGCTGGTCCAGAAATCTATGGCTATGGATCAGGCTATAAAGATGTCAGATACCAATATCTATCATTGATCGTTAGAGTTTGAGGTGGGAGATCAGGTCTTCTAGTATACTTGAACTATAATGGGCCATTAATAGATTAGGTGACCAGGTATGTATTTTCTATGATTCTTTTCGCCTTTTGAGATTTTGGAGAGGTTCCCTCTAATAGTATATCAGATAGCCCTTCCTTATTAATATAAGCCTATACATGATTTATTTCATGTTTCTCGACTTGTTCATTACTATTCCCACCCATATCATTCTTTTGATTATGAGGATGTCAAGTTAGTGGCTGGTGTATATTTTGAGGAGTATCCAATTTTTATCATTGATAGTATCATGAAGAATCTTCAGACCAGGAAATTTCTTTTGGTTCATGTGCTATTGAAATAATATTATGTACAAGATGCGCCATATGAGTGGGATACTGATATACCTGCTATGTGGTCGGATTTATTCTTAGATACAACTCAACCATGCTTGAAAGGGAATATTGGGGTCAATTTGTGAGTAGGTTGTAAGATCACAATTTTTATTAAGGGTGTGGATCCTTTTTATCATTGTAATCCACTGATTTTATCTATATGTAAGTTCCCAAAGGGTTCATGGATGATTTGAGAGTGTTTGGGATTGGCTTTGGGCTTGGAGTTCTAGTATTTAGAAAGAAAGGATGAGTTATAGGGTTAGATTCTCTCTAGAAATAAATATGTGGATCAACTATGAATCCCTAAAAAGGTGGATAATAATACTTAAAACCACGAAACATGAGCTACATGAACATTAGAAACCTTAAAAAAACTTAATAGGAATCATGTATGGTTTTTCAAAATGTGTACCTAGAGCATGCGAGGTGCGCACTTCAATATTGTTCCAAGAACATAAATTGTCTTGCTATGTGAGGTGTGACACCTTTTATAGTCGGTGAAAATATTTAGCACGTGGGCTGGAAAACCAAATTACCAAACCTTGAACCCATTTAAAAAGTGTGAAGTTACTTTTTTACCCTCCATACTTTAATACTTCTACTCCCATTTCTCCTCCTCAATCACCCCCATCTGGACTCTGAGTCGATAGTTATCCAATGAATTGGACCAACCATGATAATTATAACAATCGACTTACCTCCTTTATCTATTTTCTCTCCTCTTTTGGTGTTATCTCTTTGTGGACTAATATATCTTATTTTTGGGGAGTTTTTGTATTTTCTCTTTTTATCTCATTCTAACCCAAATCTGAGGTTGCTACTAGATTAGGAGTAAACTATCAAGCTATGAAATGTAGACTGTTAATTTTTCCCCCAATGTAGTGGTGTTTATAATTTTATACCATTGTCTCAGAAATAGGTATTTCCATGCATTTATCCAAAAATATTTCACTCCTTAATTTAACTTCATAGACCATGAACTTGATGTTTCTTATATCCATTAACACAGTTAGAGATCAAATACTTCAACCCAAAAAACCCTATTAGTAAATTCTAATGAATATCATTATTTCTAAGGGACTGAAACACTCTTTGGGTTCATTGATATGACTAATTGCTAGTGGGATGTTATAATTTAATTAAAGGAACTATAAAAATTTTCAATTCTCCTTGTTGGTCCATTTTCATTTTAAATGAAAATGGTAATGTAATGGAATAAATTCTAATTATTAAATTATTCTTATAATTATATCATACAATCATTATTTATTATATGAAACATACTGCCCGCTTATGGGATTGGATCACATTAATGATGTGGACTGCCTTGATTTAGGATTGTATTCCCGACCTAGAATACATTAGGTGAACTCATAACATGATATCTAATTCATCTATGAATCTATTATGTGATATACCAAACTATTGGTTGGTTAATGTATTATATTAGGGAATTCCTCAAATTATCAAAGATGATTCACCATTACTTATAGAAAATATAATAATATGATTATCTCCTTGGATTTGGATAGATTTCCTCAGTAAGGCTATGTCATGGATTATCTCCTAGGATTCTAAATCATTATTATCTTATTATTACATTATACATGTTCCTCATACTCACTTAGAAACCATTTCAGTGTAATTAAAAGTGTTTGTCCCTTAGATTACACTCATACCTCAAAATAGAAGTTTCATGATATATTATTGTGATTTAGATCAACATCCTAAGGTCAAGGATTCATTGGATTATCCTTGGGTCCTATATTATTATTATACATATAAGCATTGAATTTGTACCTTAGGTCCTTTTCTGACTGTTTTCTATATACTTAAAGACATCCGACTTAGGAAGAAGCAGGTTTGGTCGACAAGGTGTTTCTTGAGTAACCTGAGCTCAAAATGGTTTTTACATTTATTTCACAACCATAGGTATCTTACCAACAAACTATTATATGTTATATTCAATTATTGAATTATCATTATAAACCTTTGGTGATTTACTACTAATTTTTAATAACACACTTTATAGGTCGTTGATTAGTACTTAGACATATTTTTTAGATGTAGGTAGGGACAAGAGGATACGACCAATTATGTATTCTTAATTTATATTATGATAGTATAATGGGATTAGATTAATGGTGTAGAATGAAAGATACCCTTATATATAGATTTTTGGTATTTTTTTGTTTCCTTTTGGTATATATTGATACTATATTTTTTAGATATTTCCTTGTTTTCCAACTTCTTATTTTGTATTTTCATGAAATCATCATTTGTATATGATTTTTTCTTCTTATTAATGTTTAAAACTATTATTTGGTTGGTTTAACTTGAAAATTATTCTATATTATTTCTATTTCTTCATTATTATTTTTTAATTTGTTTTACTCTTATAATGATGGATAGTCTAGCCATTGCACAATCATAGGCCCTCGCTGTTTATTAGTAGCCTTAGGTATACAAGGTGGTGCAATTTTGGCCTCGTGTCTGACCAGGTTCAATTAATTAAGGGAAAAAAGGTTCATAATTCTTTATTAGAGGTTTTTGTATTCTTTAAATACCATTCCAAGGATCCTTAAGAATAGATCTAAAGGATTCCTACTAATGAATAAGTAATGTTCATACTTTACCTCTTTCAATATTATTTCTTCTTCTACCTTTTCTAAATCATTGGTTCTCCTCATATTATAATAAGCCTAGTATCTTAAATGTACTATAATTTAATTTTTTTAATGTATCAATCATTATCCAACCACTTCTCCATCAAATGGAAAGTGAAGAGATCTCTAATGCATATGGGTGAAAAAATGCCTCCAGGAAGCGATACAACTCATTTTACATTACCATATTCATGGATGATTATTATGATTGGTTTATAGTTTCTATATTATATTTAGGGTAAAATTATACTTCTAGAATTATAATATCACATATTTCTTCTTACCTCTCCTTAAGTTGGAAAATGATATTGTCACTCGTGCGTATGTGTAAACTACCACCACCACAAAGTAACATGAATCATTTTTTATTTATGATATGCATGGATGATAAATAGTATATATTTAAGAAATATATATTATATATATAATATAATATTGATTAATTGAAAGTGAAGTATTATTTACTTTTACTTCATTCTATTCTTTGAAAAGTAAAAATAGTTTTCTTGGTAACGTACGGCCTACCGTCTCAATGAAGTGTCAAATTCACTTTTCTATCTATGTCCTTCATGGATTAATATATATATATATATATATATAATTAATATATACTATATTTATATCATGATTAAAATTCATAATATCATGTAATAAAAATCAAGTTACAATGACTGGATCTAACAAATCGAAATTCCCATGAAAAATAAAACCGTTAACACCAAGATATGATGATTTATTACAGAATGATTAAACAATGGCAGTTGAAATGTTAAAAGTGTATAAAATATGTTATTATAAATATTTAAATTATTATTATATATATATATAATATATTTCAATTTGTTATATCATATTTTATTTTTCTTTCAATGAAATTCAAACTTGAGATGTGGATTTTATGTTACAATATCTTTGTTTACTGAGATTGACTATGATTGAGTTCTAAATGAATAAATTTCATTATATACCTATCAATACACTATAAAAATATCATTCCCTATAGTTATATCTAAATATTTTATTTTTTTATTTAATTTTTCTTTTTTTATGAACTCATGATATAGATAATATATTTTTATGGATATCTGTATTTATTTCACTCTTTTATTAAAAATCATTTTTCATCCATGTCCATGTTTTCTGAAAATTTTCTCAAAAATGTTTTAATGGTCTTATATGATTGTTTAAAAAAACTTATACCCACTAGTGACTTTTAAATACATGGTTTAAGTGGAATATTGTTTCCATTTTTTGAGTGAAATACTTTTGAATTTTAGCAAAAAAATGTTAAATGAATCATACTCCTAATATACACGACATACATAAAATGTCCCACTATTATGTCCACTAAATATTTTTAAGAACACATTAAATTTCCCCATGTTTGTTTTCAATATATAAATTCTATAATATTTGGAAAAATCTTAATATTAAATAATTTTTTCAATATGAAAAGGGTATTTTCTTCACAAAATACTCCAACAGATATTTTAAAGGAATTTTTATCTAAGATGACATCCTTTGTTGTTACTTATGTTTTTATGGGGATAAGATCCTATAATACCATATTTATTCATTCTATGATTGGTTTATTGTTGTGATAATGGAATATTGATATAACCCATTTTCTTCTCCAAAGGAAATGTTATAATGAATGTTTTTATGACCTTAAGGAATCAATATAAATGTATTTATTATTATATAATGGATGAGACAATAATTATATACCAATACAATTATTTTGGTAATGATTAGTGTTACATGATGTCATAGGTTATATAGGATGTAATTTTAATATCAAAAGACGGTGCATGAGAGGTTATCTCAACCCCAAATAAAGGTACATAGAAGGTTATATCACACTCAATGTAGGTAAATTCATGGTTATCCCAATCCTAACATATTCTAAATTTCATGATGGGTATATGTGACATAAGAATTAAATGATTATGATTATTCCATTCATTATTATAATATTTTATGACAATATTATATGCCAATGTTATGTAATCATAAATCATATTCTTTGATCCATTTATGATTCATGTCTTATAAACAAAAAAGTTTTTCACCATGAATCGATATTATTATATGTGATATGAAGGGTATGGTTTTTAAGTGTTAATATCATGTTCCCATAACCTTATTCTATCGTTATTTTCTTTTGTGATCACTAATATCTCCATTGTTTACCCTTACTAAGCTTCTGAGATAACCCTTTCTTATATTTCCATTCCCAGGTTATAAAGAATGTTTTTTAAGTATGATATAAAAATGTGGGTTCTATTTTTGAAGAACTAAGTGTTGGGTGATATTGATCTCTTAAGAATGAATTTCTAATGTGTTCATGATTCCAAAAAAACTAAACTTATAGGATTACATTAGGGATTTTAATTTTATGTAATTAGTATTTATCTAATAAGATGGAATATTTGTGTTTGAAATGTATGTCTCTCTATACTATTGTTGTCTTAATGAATTTTTTTGGACTTAAACTTTTCTAGTGTATTTTTAACAATATAATTCTTTCTTTGGTCCTTAATAACTACCTTAAATTTTATAATGGTACAAAAAAGTATGGAAACATTCCACTTTATCCAGAATCTCCCCATCTTGTTGCGGGTTTCTTCAAGGTGTTCTTTAATGTTATCATCATTGGGAACCAATGTTTTTGAGGAATTTTTATCTTACACAATAATAACATAAAATCTATAATATATATATGATTATTTTTGTAGTATCATTAACTTCTTCATCTAGGGGTGTATAGAAGAAAATTGTCATTGTCTACCCTCTCCATGGATATACATATATATTCTACTTTAATCATGATAATTCATGAGATTATAAATACCATCACGTTTATCAATCAAACCATATTTATGAACCAAAATTCTTATGGTCTTTTAAATGAATTGGAATAGATTAACTGTTGATCTACTTTATGCCATAATTTTTATTATATATCGATAATTACACACCTCTATCATTTATTGGTTTTTTTATTTTTTTTATTTATCTATTTTATTATATTAATTTTAAATTTTAAATTATTAGTTATGGATTTAATATTAGACTGGGAAAGATGTTTTTTATATTGAATAAGTTTTACAATTTTCTTTTATGATATTAGAATGGAAAAGTCAGTCTATAAGGAGATGATGGAAAAATGTATTCTGATGTGATAATATATCAAATTTTATATCAAGAAAAGTTAGATTCCATTTATGAATAAACCACAGAACGTATAACTTGTGTAGGAATCATTATCATCCAGGTAAGGTGAAGAAAAGTGTCATGTCAGAATAGACTATCACATGGAATTTCTCACCTATGAATATCAATTGAAGGATGGATAACATCATATTAAACCATAACCACAATTAGTTCTCATTTATGAGTAACTCATCTGACCTAAAGCTCATATATAAATCTCAATAATGTTTTTTATGAATCCTTAGTTTCTCTTATCTAATTAACCCAATCAGAATAACTTTCTACATTAGATTATAAGGATAATTCCTCATGTATGATGTGTTAAAACGTTATATAATTCAATTTTTGGATCTTTAAAAGGGACTGTTATGAATGGAGTTATTTATAGAAATTTTCCAATGTATTTTAGGATAATTTTTTTTAGGATTTAATTAATTATGTAAATTATGATTTTTATCAAGATTCAAATTGAAAAATTACTAACCATTGTCAAAAAATAATATAATCGATTATTTATAGAGTAATAGAAAAATTATATTTAAATAAAATTAATAATATTATATAAATTATTGAATTTTTATAATTGTTATGATGGAAAGTATGTTGAGATAGTTAATAATGAAATCACATGAAGGGAATCATTGAAATTTTTATATTGAATGATCATTGAAACTAATATAAATTACATATTTTTAAAGTTTATTCTTTAAAATGAATGATAAATCTATACAAATTTCATCACATGATTCCAATACTAATTTGAAATTGCTATAACATTTCAAATATATATTATTTAAAATAATTCCAAACTAAATTTTTTATGGTTTGGTTGGTTTCCAAAATATTCATCATTGAACATTTAATTTTAAAGGATAAAGTTGATTTATTCTACACAAGAAACCACTTACATAGATATTCACCTTTTTTATTTTTTTATTGATTTTTTTAATACTATATTCATATTGTACTTTTAATGTTTTTATTGAGTTGTATCGTTGATCAAACATGCTTATAACTCATTTAAATAGTTTGCTACTTAGATATGATAACATGGAAAAAAATATTGGTCAACAGTTTTTCCTTATCTATTGTTATTGGATAAAGGTTTTGGTTATCCTCCATGTGTGAAAAATGTAAAGGTTTTTTATTATTCCTCGATCTAGTGAAAGAGAAGTTGTAATGAGTTTTTACTCACACTGAAAAAGTGATTTATACTTAGTGGATGTTCATACCCTTGAATTGATATTGTAAAGAGTTCACATAAGATCATTTGGATATGATATATTATAAAATATTTTCATATATCTCATGTGCTTTATTTATCCTACACTATCTAAATATAAATTTCATATATTTTTTACTGTTAAGTTGTTTAATTTTATTATCCATTGAATTTTACATGATATTTATAATATCTCTAAATGGTTTAAGATATGAAATTTACTCCCCGCACACTTTCCACCTTCTATATCTTTTATCTAGTTTAAGAGTAAGAACTGATTTAGAATGCATACTTTCATGATTGTTTCTTGTCTCCCATGGAATTTTATTATTCCTGCTCCAAAATCACTATTCATCTCATATTCACCATGAGTTGATTCTGCATGTTGATAACTCCATTTTGGTGGGGGTGGTCTATAGAGCTATATATTAATGTCTTCATATGTGATTCTGAAAATATAAATAAAAAAACATTCTTTTATATCAAACCATTACCATATTGAAATATTTTGATGACATACCACGTTTGAATCTAAACATTCTTCTGAAAGAGTTTAAATAATTCATGATCTTGCAATTTACTCATCATTAAATACACTTGATTATATTTAGTAAATTCATTAAAAATAATCAAAAAATAATTATCCATATTTCTATTCCTCTATCTCATAATTACACACAAAACTAATTGTACTAACGTAACTGTATTCTTGGATTCAGTTTCCACTATTGTTTGACTCTTGTTTACCATCATTCCCCTTTTACATGTGGCACATGTGTTGATTATTTTACAATGAATCGTTTCTATATTTCTAATATATTTATTTAATATAAGATTAGTACTATTAATTTACCCAAATATATATTTATAATATTATAAATCAAAGCTTCATCTATAGTACTCAAGAAATAATAATTTTGATCAATAAAAATATGAAACTAGTTATATTTTGTTTATTAATCCTTCAATAGAATTATTACATCCTTTAAAAAAATTATGAGAGAAGTATTGGTTTATAAAACCACCTCAATACCATTCCCCCTAAGTTGAGAAACACTAAGTATATTTTATATCAATCTAGTGATAAATTGAATATCACTGAATTTCATCTTACTATTTTTGTTGTGTCCAATTCCAAGAATATTAAAATGATCATTCATTTATGTATGAGATTTCACCTCCATTAAATCATAGGATTTATTTCAATATATTTTTATTTGTAGTCATATGTGAAAATAAACATCTCTCAATAATCTATGATATATCAAATTTGAAAAAAATATGCATTTACACCACCATATAATCCTCTAAATTATTATTCTTTATAATATATTTGGAATAATCATTTTTCTTCATATAATATGGTTTCAATGTAAGAATGTTTTTGGGAATGTGTCTATGTTTGTCAGACCTCCCACGTTTTTTGTTAAGAGAATCAATGGATTTCTGAAATTGTACCTTATCTTTAAGAGGGTTTCTTGTCTAGAGATTATGAATATTAAATTTAATTACCCCTGATTCAACACCACTCATTGATTATGGTATTGAGAGATTAATCCAACACACAAGGGTTTTGGATTGATCATGAATATATTATTCTTCTTGATTCACATAGAATCTATAAAAAATTATTCAATATTTTTAAAAATAAAACATATAAATGTTAGATTTCCATTTTTTTACATTTTATATATTGTATACGCTTTGAGAATAATGTGATAAATTCTTAAAAATGAATTGAATCATCCTTATCTTTAGCTTATTTATCATGGTACTTCATTGAATAAACATAATTTGATCCTTTTATATAACTGAATGCAATATATTTATTTGATTTATTTATATTGAAACATACTTAGGATTTTTTATGGTCCACTCATCTATGTCATGGTCCCCTAGGGTTAAAATATCCACTGAAAATTTATTTAATAGGAATCTCATTAGATTATTCATAATAGAAGAACGTTATTATTTTTTAACATAGATTCGAATTTATATTACAATATTTTTTAATTTAAAAAATAATTCATCCACTAATTCCCCATCACTGTTTTATATATCATTAAATACAACATAAATGGGTTTAAACCAATAATCTATGGCCTTATTTTCTCTATCATGGATATCAGGGATTTTTATAAATATTCCCTTTGCAAACCTCATTAACATAACTCATGTGAAATGTATCTCTAAAATATATTAGAGTAATTCATTTCATCCTCTCCCATCAATATCAATATTCTTATTTTCATGAAATGTGATGGCAATCCCAATTTTAGGAGAATTAACACCATTATTGGTGATATAAAGAATATCAAGGATGTGTGATAGAAGATAGAAGACCATTATATATTTCTATAGATGTAATCGTTTTCCATAACCAACAGGGACCCCTTATTTTTCACAGTGTTCATTTACTCCATAGATTTAATATATCAAAGATATAAGTAATTGTGACCAAACATAGACCAACAAGAATCATACCTGGAACCATTTTTATCAATTATCAAATAAAATTTAATAGGAAAAGTGGAAAGTGTGCCACCATTGATAGAGGGGGATGAATCAGTGGTCCCCTAAAATCCCAACTCCCATTTTCTCCCTATATTATTCCTATTACGAGTTATTATTAAATTATCTTGATGGATATGATTTGATGATGAGATGCTGAGTGGGAAAGAGAACCCATCTAAATAATAGTTTTTTACCAGGATTACTCTCGCTTTTTATCAAGAGGATAATTCATGGTGTACAATAGTTAAGACCCCCATACCCTCATAAAAAAATTACTATGAAAGGTATAAGGAATGGATTAAATGATAGTCTTGAAATTTAATTAAAATATGAACAGTAAGTGTTAAAAATTCAAATTTTATATACTTTGCATACCTTAAGTGCCTATTGAATTTGGACTTGGCATTCACCGTTTTTATTCAGCTCAAAATACTACTATATACTCTATGAAATTATCCGTAAATAGGAATCACTAACATTTCATCCACAGAAATTCATTCTCTTTGTGGGTTACCATTTTTTCATTTAAATAACATACATTGTAAAATGATTCAAATTGATGTGTTGTGGTCTGTAAAGATAAAATATATGAATGAATAAATCAAAAATATCTCAGAGTATCTCATAAGATATGTCAATATATTTAAGGAATAAACCATTGATGGAATTATTGAATCTTAAATTCATATAAAAATATTAATCCTCTAATCTCATATATTCATACCCATCACATCATGGTTCGCGCATTGTAGTGTGGCATGCCTAAAATATAAAAAACTAACAAAACCTGAATCCTTTTTCACCAAGGTGGTAATGACATGGTTCCTCCTAATATGTTCTAGTTTTATTTACTTCACTACAACTTGTATCATGATCTATTTTCTCATTATTCACTCACCACTCAACTCCATAACAATTGTTGAGATAATGTTCATAGGGTTTTATTCATAGTGTAATTAAATCTGTAGAATTCCCAAAGATACACCATTGTGGAACAATAATATAATATTTTGTGTAAGTCTTATATTATCTTATTCAGTCCTTTATCATGTCATATTAACTCTATAGAATAAACTCCCATGTCACATTAACTCATTCTCTAATATATATAATCCTGATTAAATCATGTAGTTTATGGCTTGATCAGCCTCACACGTAATAATGCCATTCATTAAGAGGAATAACTCAAGAATATTTACTACTCATGCAAGGTAAAGTCGTTATTATAAGAGAATAACTCAAACATGATGTGATTTGATCATCTCCATCTTGTCATAATTTTTCTTCTGTACTAGAATATCATTAATTTCATTCATATAAATCACCAAAAAACTCCAAAATCAATCCAGTTATCCATGATATTAATTATAAAAAATAAATCATAAATCACATTAAAATCATGAATGAATTTCCTCAAGAAATTAGATATATATTTTCTCCAATATTAAGGTCATCTAAACACCTCATCATAAAATATAAGGGTTATTGTGAGAGAAATCCCCCCCAAAATGAACGATCAATTCATTTTTTTCATATCCCAAATTCAGATGAATCAACTCTTCATTTTTTAATTATAAATAATGAACATGATGTGGGTTATTTAATCCTAAAACTCACAAATGGTTATTCTCTTTTAATAAATGTTAATTGTTTTCAATGATTTAGGATTCAATAAATGGTTGAAGGAATACTTATTATATGATATGATGAAGAGTGTGAAATTAAAACATTAGAAATATATGTTATAAGAATAATTTATATTAATATATTTATATTTTAAATATTTATTTAGGACAATAAAATAGTTTCATACATTTTTCTTGAGTTTTATGGACTTTAACCCCACCATTTTTATCAATTCTTATATATATCACATTTATTTGTTTTTTTTGATAAACTATAATTTAATTGTTTAATAGATCAAATATTGATTTTAAATTTTTTAATTTCAACATTGTACTTATTAAAATAAAGGCTATAAATAATTGTGAAGGCGTTGAAGATGTCACTGAATTCCTATATGTGATATTGAATTCCAAGGATATATTTAATGAATTTTGAACTAATTTTGCAATTATTGTTCTTGAATCTCGAAAAAATTCAAGAGAAATTCTCATAAAGTTCCCATATTGGCTGAATTGTGAGACTTATAAGAGAATTTTCTTATATGGAATACCTTTTAATGGGTCATGAGTTATTTTAATGTGACCATATGATATTCACATTTTTTGAGATATTCTAAAGTCAAAATTCATATGCAGACTAAAGTTGGTCAACCATATGACATTTCATCTATGAGTTGCAGAATTATCCTACATGTATGAATTTTTCTGTGTATAGTAGATTTCATCTGCATAGAAAAAATTTAAACAATATATATGAAATTTCATCCACTAGAAGGAAATTTTCATATGTGTATGGAATTTTTCCCACTTAGGAAATTCAAGCACCCTCCAAGGATAATTACATTGTGAAAAATCAATTTAAGGATGATCACAAGAAAACATTGAGGGATATAAATAGATTTAGATTCATTATATTGGGAAAAACTTCAATAAACATGAAAACATTCATAGAACACCACATGGATAATATGATGCAGAATACTTTGATCAAGTACTATTGAAGAATGTTGTGGATTATCCGGTAGACCAGATCAAAATGGAGAAATGAAGCCACATAAGAGATGGAAACATTCCAAAAAAAAGAAATATAAATTATTTCATGGGATTTGGTTTACTAAAAACAATTTAGGCCTAGACTCATTCAAAAAACATGACATTGAACTAAACAAGGGACTAGGGTCATACAGACTACTAGAAAACATATTTCTACTATTGTTTACTACTTTCAATTTCTTTTATGATTTTTATAGTTTTTACTGTTTTATCTTTCCTTCATCAATTTTATTACACTAAAAATGGAAGTGTGAAAATTCAATGATATGGGATGTAAGGTAGATACATTTTAATTATTTATTACTACACTAAATGAATTAAACCCTCTTCTATAGATTGATTTTAGTTTCTAGTGGTGGTTTGACACTTTAAATTCCATTTTTAGATTTTAAACTAGTTCATTGTTAATAATGATGTTGATATTTTGTAATCTCCCTCAACCAAGTTCATTTTTTCAAAAGAAATTTTTTATTTGGGGTGTGTAACACCCCCAACTTCCACAGTATGTTTCACTTTGAATAATGTAATAGCTTTCCTTGTACGCAACTTCGAGATTCTAACACACCGCGACCAATCAAACTAGCCGTTGTGAATATTAATACCCACTTTATGAATTATTATATATTTTATCTTTCAAAATGGATTTTATTTTTGGATTCAAAATATTTAAATTATCTTAGATTTAATTTTTTGTATTTTTCTAAAAACATTCAACTTTTGATGAATAGTGAAAAACACTATGTTAAGTATAAAACCGATTGTTTATTTAAAAAATTATTTATTTCATTTAAATTTATCTTAGGTCAAAATAGATACATAATACCTATATAAGTTCAATGTAATTCATTAAAGTCAGTTTATAATAATTTTAGATATAAAAAGTTTATTTAACTTTTTAACCGTCTTTTACCCATCTTTTAAGAGCATTTGCAAATTTTAATAAAACATAATTTTACCACTTCTATGAATTGAATTTAAAAAATCAAAGAGACATGTTTCACATCAGTATATAAAATGTGGTTTAATAAGATAAAAATATTTTTTGGTGAATAGTAGCTTTCGACTTTTATTTACCATGGTTAAAAGTAAATAGGGAAATTAAGGGTAAAAATGATATTATTATTACCTAACAAATGTCCTAATTCTATTGGATAAGTTTAATTCGACCAAAAAAACCTTAGGAATAAAATATGATTCTTTAGGTCTAATTGTATTAGATTAGAATATTTATTATTATTTAATTCAAAGAAGAGTTAAAAGAGTAAAAATCATTGTTTAATAACTAAACAATTTTTAATATAAGCTTATGCATAAGATAAATTCGACAATAAATATTCATTAGGAAGCTAATAATATTTTCTACATAATGGTATTTTATTTATATTTTTTAGATATTATAAAATTTAATTTACTAATGACACAATGACGATGCAGTAATTAACTAATTAATGAAATATTAAAATAATTGATATTATAAATATCCAAATACATGTAATATAAAACATTTTATGAATTCCACGAATTTTATAGGTTAATATTACATATTGGGTTTGGTTAGATGAATATTTTTTCGATGTAATAATGGGGTTATGAATGTAGAAAAAAAAGATACCAAATAGTGTCAAAATTGACATAAAAGAGTTTTTAAAACAAATATTATATTATTAATTGATACTCTATTCCTAAAAATACTAGGGTTGGAAAAACGACTTATATAACAATAGGGGTATTATTAATTAAACACTTGGGGTTATCTTAGAGTTATTTACTTTGTTTAGTAACCGTATAATATAAAAAACAAAGAGACATGGTAAATGTCAAACTATTTAACTAAGAGTTAATTGTAAAAGATAAAGTTAATATAGTGACCCAAACCAGTCTAAAGCCAATTGGTTGATAGGTTTTCAACCCATACCCACCTTATCCTTTAAATAATACATTTTTTAGTCATTATAAATCAAAAATGATTTTTATTATAAAATAATATTTCTAGGTTTTCCTAAGGTGCCCCTCACCCCTCTTATAAAAGGGAACTCCCACTTCTCTTTAATTAACACATTCAAAGCCATTTTTCTCGGCAATACATTGCACAAATACCCTCTAACATGACCTCCCCTCACACTAGAGGCCTTCCTTTATCTAGAAATCCAACTTAAAGATCCCATTTGATCAAATCAAAAGGAAGATCCCGAAGAAGAGGTAAATGTTTCATCATCTCTTTCAAGTTCTATTCTTCTTCCACTTCACTTTATTTGTTTCATCAATTCTAAAATAATAAATCCATTATCTTATATATATTGTGATTTTATTATAAATATGTTACAACCATATTCATTATTATATCCATCCTTTTAATGACATGTCACCATACGTGCGTATGTACGGCTTACCGTCTCCTCATCGTGGTGTAATTGTTATTCAATACATTATTACTTTTATGGGTATAATAATGATGTGTAATTGATGTAAATAATAAATATAACATGATAATTATTCTGTATATATGATATACCATACAATTATATATTATTTTAATATCAAAAGAATGATATTGTCCCTCGTACGTACGTACAGATTACTGTCTCCACGAACGCGATGAGATTCATTCCCCATCGTAATCCATTCAAGACTAATTTTCATTAGATGATTATAAATAATGTTTAAATACTTAATATCATTCTGAATATGAATAAGATATATCCTATTCATAACAAACACTACTTACGAAACAAATCATATAAAGGAAAATGAATCCGTTAACAACAGAAAAGACGATAATACTAAAATATTATGAACAAAACAATGTTAAAAGATCATATATGATATCATATTAATGTATATGATTATTTAATAATTTAATAACAATTATTTCACCATTATATATGAGGTTAACCTACCCTTTACCAAGGAAATGTACAAAGAAAGGGGTTTCTTATCTCACTTTTAATTCTGTTAGATTTCCATTGTTCGCCACTTATTTATTAAATGTGGTGTATTGTGTACTATCATTTGATATATATATATATTATAATTATTCTCTTTATATTCATGTTATTATGTGATTCATTTTATTCTTATTAACTTTTGGCCATACGACTCGATTGATTACAATGAAGTGAGGGATTTCATCTCACTTCTTATTTCCATGAGATTCATGCCATGCTTCCATTTTTTCTTTTTGTGTGGTGTATGTACTGACCAATGATTGTATTCTTTGTGAAATATAATTTAATTTATGAGTAATTACACCTTCATTTTATGATCCACCTTTCATGGGATGTATGTTTTGTAAGTTACCAAATTGGTAAGGGAATTTCAAATTTCAACTTCCACTCTTTTGGCTTTACGCATTCTTTAATGATTATTTTAATCCATGATTATGTGTATAATAAATAATTATTATTTGTGTAGTAATTTCAACTCCCTTTTATGTGTATATACCGTTGATACACATAATCACTCAGCTGATAAATTCTCAAGTCATCGATATGAACTTGATAAGAGTAATTTTAACACAATCGCCATTTATTGAGCTAAACATCCAATTCATTGGTGTAGTTATTACAAGAATTTGCGTGAATGTCCTCTGATTTATTTACATAGAATATCTGATTATATTGATTATATTTATATTTTTTACTCATAATTATGTTGTTGATTTATCCTTAACCTAAGGAGACATTCTTTATAAGTGATTTCATCTAAATTTACATTCCATTGAAACTTCTTCGTTGTTATACAAGAATTCACTTTTATATGGTGTATATAATGTAATTTGACATAGTATATCATGAATCCCTTTATTCCCATGATATTATAATGTATTTATTACCTCAATTACTTGTATTCATGTGTTTCTATTTATGTTATGAACTCTAACTAAAATAGAATTTTAAAATGTTTTAATGATTTATTATTCTAAATAATTCTTACTAATGTCCATGTCAGAAAAATGGTTTCAAGAATTTATTTATATGAAAATTAATGTTTTAAAATTAAAATTAATTTTAAATGTTTCAAAGTGGCGTGGGACACTTTTATTCAAAAATATATTTTAAATGGCTTCTTGATAAATTGTGAGACTTTTAAATGTCTTCAAGAAAAAGGGGGATATTTCTCTCAAATAGTTTTGATTATTATTTTCATCTATGTCAATATCATTAATTATTCTCTATTGAGGTTGATATATTGTAATTAAATCTTCCATATTGTATTGAATGAGTTATTTTTGACTGTTGATGTGCTATTTTTATACCATTCATGGTTTGTGGTTAAAATACTGACATTTTGTAAGCTAGTTTTAATACAAATATTCAGATTATGTTTCAACATTTTCATATAAGGAATTTATTAAACTTAGTATCTGACAGGTGGATCCTGTTATAGCTCCTCGATGCATCGGTAGGTCTCATGAGACAAAATAGTGTCTTGGAAGAAGTCATTTACAAAATCTTATTTGTATTCTTGGCAGAAGGCCTTGCCTATGTGGTTATGAAAGTCTAGCATTATGAATTCCATCATTATGAAAGTGGCTATTGATATTGCATGTGGTTATAAGACTAGTAGAATATCCATGTGAATATGTAAATGGAATTATTTGACTTCATCATTTCCATATTATTCTGATGTTCAATTTTAAAAGTCCTTTGTTTTAGTCTTATACATTTCCTTAAATTTTTATGCTTATTTATGAATGTTTTTTCTATATTGTTATCCTTAATTAAAATCTGATCTCACCCCTTTCTATGTTTTATTTTTCCCAGGTTGCGAAGAAGTATATTATGAATGACCTATAGAGATGGTCTATGGGATCTCAGTGTTTTCTATGGAAAAAAATTTGTTGTAGTTTTCCATTTTATGATGTAATGTAAACCTTATGAATGTATCTAGTACTTCAAATGCTACTAAACTAACTGGTCTTTCGAGACTTGATACTTTGTGATCATGCCAATGATACATAATAATGTACTAACTCTGGGATTTTGGGGTCGGGGTGTTACAGTTGGTATTAGAGGAATTTTATTACAAACCTTGGAAACTAGATTTAGATAAACTATGATTAGAGAACACAACCGTATGATTTAATTTGGGGATTAATATAGAAGAACTTCCTAAAATTTTGGTATTGTAGTGATTTTGTGAGTTTTCCAATAAATGCATCCCTGTCTGGATACAAGCAGGTAGAGGCGGCTCTGGCACAGATGTACCTAGGGGAAAAACCCGAAAAAATCTCTTAGAGATAGACTCGAATGGGAACTGGTGCACGACAATGGGCCTTACTGCACTCTAGTTACGACACTCCTAGGGGATATTCTTAGGATAATTTAAATTTTCTTTACAAACTGATTTGAAGGATTTTAATATAATATGAGAATAAATGACCTTGGTTAATCCTAAGGTGTTTTAAATTGAAAAAATGGTGTCATGGTATTCTCTAAATGATTTTATGACTACTTTTAGTCACACAATGCATTCTGGTTTTAGTCAATCATTAGATTAAAAAGGAAGTCATAGTAACTTTGGGAATGATGTACAAGGTGGGAATGGTGGTTCAAATGAGAAACAAAATGGATTGTTGACAGGTGTAAAAGATATCGTGTTCATGCCAAATCAATCTTCCATAAATATGATCAATAACATATATATTAACCAACTCCCGACCTCAAGAAAGAAGAGAAATATGCTGAATGATAAGATCTCCAGTAGTAGAGACCATGGTGAAAATAATCCTCAATTTCCATCATGCATAAAATTTGGTAGGAGAAACCCAGGAAAGTGTCACAATGGAACAAATAAATTCATTACATATGGTGAAGAAAATAAAGTAATGAATTGCTGAGGAAAAATGAAGAGTACTATAGAAGAAAATAAAAATGGTCCCAAGAATCCATTTACAATCATTTCTGTAAATATAGGGGACCTGGCCATTACCTGATTGAATTCCCTATTCTATAAGATATTTTCTTGGTCAAAGAAGAAAATATGAGGAAATAAATGGTTGGAGAAATGATTAAAAGTATTAGTTCTCTTTGTTGATGAGATTACTTTGGAATAAATTTATCTTGTATTTGTAACCCTGCAGTTTTTCATGTGAAAATGATATTTGAGGAAGAATTATCTTTTCTCTTGTGGATATATTTATAAATAACCATTTCGTTTTATATGATCATTGGGTTTGAGGAAATTACAATTTATTATATTTTTGGATGAAAAGTCAAGGTATGAGAAAAAATATGTGGTTAAATTATTGTATGGTTATTTTGAGGAATATATCTCGTTTTGGTAATGTTATAAAATATAGTTTTTGAAAAAGGACAACACACAGTCCATGTGACAACCCATCACCTCGGACAAAGCTGTGGGAATTGAACCCACAACCATTGTGCGATTGGGATTTATCGCCTACCACTGGACTACGTGAAGTCCATTGTTAGTGTGACTAATTATTTTTAGTTAAATTATTTTATTGATCAATAATAAGTTGATTTGGGATCTTATGTATTATCAAATGAATACACTTAGTATAGGAAAATGATTTGGCGATTAAGCTATAAATGTTATTTTGGAAGACGTTCACTCTGTTGGGAACACTATATGCCTAAGGAAAATAGAATACTATGGGATTTAATTTGAGGAGTAATGGTGAAATTTTATCTATGTTTTTATTTTGGATTTATAGTGATTTTGTTTATTTATGGAAATGAATATCCTATAATAGAGAATATGTTATTAGGTTAATTACTTTTAAGTATGTGACTTTAAGAGTAGTCGATGTCATTTGGAGATATAATTTAACGTGGAAGACTACATAACCAAATTATTCTATGTTTTGGGTTTCAATATTAGTTAGGATTATATTAAATGATTTTAAGGAAAATTTTTTATTGAATGGTATTTATTTAACTTTGGGTAATTATTGGTTTAATTTTAGAAATTAAGATTTGGGTTTCTTTCCCTACAAGAGTATCCTTTTGGGGGATCATCTGATCTTATAATAACCATTTTCATTTTTATTAATCTCTAAAGACAAGGTAAATATATATTTTACACTTTTTAGATCATGTGATTCTCTAGAAGTTTATTCTAGCTCTTCCGGTATAACCAAGTCATCTTGAATACTCATAATTTAAAAAAATTGAGTTAGTGGTAGAAATTTATTAAAGAATGAAACTCTACATAAAAAGTAATTATATATCTTTATGTTCTTAGTCAATATCATAAATAAATTCCTCATCTATATGAAATGAAAAATAAAATAAAAAAAACATTGTCTGTTTACTTTTCCTACTGGGAAACTAATGACCATTTGTCCCATCACAAGTTTGTGGTTTTCTTGTAGTTAAATTTCTCCTGATCATGTTTTCTATCCCTCTCCATCAGAACTTGAGACTTATTTTATCATACATATTCATGTTTTTCTACATGGAATCCTAGTAAGGGTTATCTCGGGTGACCTTTGTACTTCTCTTTCATTATTTTAAAGTGATAGTTTTATTGACTCTTCATCCGATGTGGGAGTTTAAATTATGTTCCCAAGCCCAATTTTAAAAATTGAGAGGATGAAAATTCCAAAAGGGGTGAATAATGTAACACCCTAATCTTTCACAGTATGTTTCCATTTGAATAATGTTATAGCTTACATTGTACGTAACTTCGAGATTCTAACACACCGCGACTCATCAAACTAGACATTATGAATAGTAATACCCACATTATGTAATTTTATACATTTTATCTTTCAAAATGGACTTCATTTTTGGATTCGGAATATTGAAATTATCTTAGAGTGAATTTTTTATATTTTTCTGAAAACATTCAATTTTTTATGAATAGTGAAAAACACTGAGTTATAGTTTAAAACCGAATTTTTATTTAAATAATTATTTATTTTATTTAAATTTATTTTAGTTATAAATAGATACATAATACCTATATAAGTTCAATGTAATTCATTGGACTTAGTTTATAATATTTTTAGATATATAAAAATTTAATTTATCTTTTTAACCGTCTTTTACCCTCCTTCTAAGAGCATTTGCAAATTAGAATAAAACATAATGTTAATGATTCTATGAATTTAATTTCAAAAATCTGAGAGGCACGGTTGATATCAGTAAGTAAAATGTGGTTCAATAAGATAAAAATAATTTTTGGGGAATAGTAACTTTTGACTATTATTTACCATGGTTAAAAGTAATTTGGGTAATTAAGGGTAAAAATGATAATATTATTAACCTAACACATGTACTAATTCTATTTGATATGTTTAATTCTACCAAAAAACCTTAGGAATAAAATATGATCCCTTAGGTCCACTTGGATTAGTTTAGGACATTTATTATTATTTAATTCAAAGAAGAGTTAAAAGAGTTAAAATCAAAGTTTAATAACTAAATTTTTTTTAATACAAGGATAAACATAAGATAAATTCAACTATAAATATTAATTAGAATACTAAAAATAATTACTACATAATGGTATTTTTTTATATTTTTTAGACATTAAATAATTTAATTTATTTATGACACAATGATGATGAAGTAATAACCTAATTAATGAAATATTAAAATAATTGATATTATAAATATCCAAATAAATATAATTCTAAGGTTTTTATGCATCCCAAGTATTTTATAGGTTAATATGACATATTAGGGTTGGTTAGATGAATTTATTTTTGAATTAATAATGATGTTATGAATTTAGAAAAAACAAAATACCAAATAGTGTCAAAAATAACATAAAGGAGTTTTTAAAACAAATATTATATTATTAATTGATATTATATTCCTAGAAATATAATGTTCATAAAAAAGCCTTATATAATGATATTTTTATCATTAATGAACCACTTGGTGTTTTATTGGAGGTATATAGTAAGTTTATTAACCGTATAATATAAAAATATAAAGAGACATGGTAAATGTCAAACTATTTAACTAAGAGTTAAATCTAAAATATAAAGTTAATATAGTGACCAAAACCTATCTAAGACATATTTTTTGAGGGGTTTTCGACTAATCCCTGACTTAGCCTTTATATAATCTATTTTGGATCCACTATTAACTGAAAATTAGTTTATTATAAAATAATATTTCTAGCATTTCTTAAGGTGCCCCTCACCCCTCTTATAAAAGGGAGCTCCCACTTCACATTAATTCACATCATAAAAGCCAGTTGGTTTGACTAAATCTTCCCAAATAACCTCTCAAGAGTCCTCCATTCATATTAGAGTACTTCATTTTGTCAGGAATCCAACCTATAGAGCCCTTTTGATCAAATCAATAGGAAGAACCTGAAGAAGAGGTAAATATTTCATCGCCTCTTTCAAGTTCCTTTCTTCTTCCATTTCCTCTTTCTGTTTTGTTTCCATTATACAATAATAACTACATTATCTTATATATATTTTGATGTTATTATAAATATGGTACAACCATATTAATTATTCTATCCATCCCTTGAATGACATGTCACCATATGTGCATACGTACGGATTGATATCTCCACGTCGTGGTGTAATTGTTATTCAATAAATTATTATTTGATTGGGTATAATAATGATTTGTAATTGATGTAAATAATAACTATAACATGATAATGATCCTTTATATATGATATACAATACAATTATATATTATTTTAATATAAAAATAATGATATGGTCGCTCGTGCGTACGTACGGATTACCGTCTCCAAGAGATTAATTCCCCATCGTAATCCATTCAAGACTAATTTTCATTAGATGATTAAAAATAATTTTTAAAGAAAAAATATCATTCTGAAAATGAATAAGATACATCCTATTCATAACAAACACTACTTAAAAAACAAAGAATGTAAAGAAAAATGAACCAGTTAACACCCGAAATGACGATAATACTAAAACCTTATTAAAAAATCAATATTAAAAGATCATATATCATATCATATTAATGTATATGATTCTTATATAATTTAATAATAATTATTTCACCATTATACAGGAGTTTAACCTACCTTGGACCAAGTAAAATTACAATGTAATCGGTTTCTTATCTCACTTTTAATTCTGTGATATTTCCATTGTTGGCCACTTATTTATTAAATGTGGTGTATTGTGTACTGTAATTTGATATATATATATATATATATATATTATCCTGATTCTCATTATATTAGCGGTATTCTATGATTCATTTGATTATTATTAACTTTTGTCCATACAACTCGATTGATTACAACAAAGTATGGGTTTTTATCTCACTTCCTATTTCTGTGAGATTCATGCCATACTGCCACTATTTCCATTTGTGTGGTGTATGTACTGCCCAATGATTTTGTTCTTTATGGAATATAATTTAATTTATGAGTACTTAAATTTTCATTTTATGATCCATCTTTCATGGGATGTATGTTTCGTAAGTTACCAAATTGGTAAGGGAATTTTAAATTTCAATTTCAACTTATTTAGCTTTAGGCATACTTCATTGATTATTTTACTCCATGATTATGTGTGGAATCACAATTTATTATTTGTGTATTAATTCCCACTCCCTTTTATGTGGATATACCTTTTATACACATAATCACTCCGTTGATAAATTCTCATGTCATCGATATGAACTTGATAAGAGTAATTTTAACTCAATCTCTATTTATTGATCTAAACATCCAATTCATCGGTGTTGTTTTTAAAAGAATATGTGTGAATTTCCTCTGAATTATTTACACTGAATATAAAATAATATTTAGAGTATTTATATTTATCAAACATAATTATTTAGTTTATTTATCCTTATCCTAAAGATACAGTCTTTAAAATAGATTTCATCTCATTTTACATTCCATTGAGACTTCTTTGTTATTACACGCCAATTCACTTTAATATGGTGTATATAATGTATATTGACATACAATATCATGAATCTATTTATTCCCATGATATTATAATGTTTTTATTACCTCAATTATTTTTATTCAAGTGTCTCTCTTTTGGTTAGGAACTCTAACTAAAATATAATTTTAAAATGTTTTAAAGATTTATTATTCTAAATCTTTCTCATTAATGTCAATGTTTCAAAAATGGTTTCAAGGATTTATTTATATGTACATTTATTTTTTAAAATTAAAATTAATTTTAAAATTTTCAAACTGCTGTGGGACACTTTGATTCAAAAATCTATTTTAAACGGCTTCTTGATAAATAGTGAGACTTTTAAATGTTTTTAAGAAAAAGGGGGATATTTCTCCCAAATAGTTTTGATGATTATTTTCATATATGTAAATATCATTAATTATTCTCTATTGAGGTTGATCTATTATAATAAAATCTTCTATATTTTATTGAATGAGTTATGTTTTACTGTGTATGTGCTATTTTTATACCATTCATGGTTTGTGGTTAAAATATTGACATTTCATATGGTAGTTTTAATACGAATGTTTAAATTATGTTTCAACCATTTCATATGAGGATTGCATTGGACTTAGTATGTGACGGGTGGAGACCTCTATAGCTCCTTGATGCATCAGTAGGTCTCATGAGACAAGCTAGTGACTTTCCATAAGGCCTTGAAAAAATCATATTTGTAGTCTTGGAACAAGGCCTCAACTATGTGGTTATGAAAGTCTACAATTACACATTCCATCATTATGAAAGTGGATATTGATATTGAATGTGGTTATTAAACTATAATAATATCCATGTGAATAAGTAATTGGAATTATTTGATTTTATCTTTTCCATATTATACTAAAGTTCATGTTTAAAAGGCTTTTGTTTTAGTCTTATACATTTCCTTAAATGTTTATGATTATTTATGAATGTTTTATCTATATTGTTATCCTTACTGAGAATATGAGATCACTCCTTTATATGTTTTATTTTTCCTAGTTTGTGAAGAAGTATATTATGATTGACCAACAGGGATAGTCTATGGGATCTCAGTGTTGTCTATGGAAACAATGTTGTTACAGTTTTCCATTTTATGATGTAATGTAAACCATATGAATGAATCTAGTACTTCCAAGGCTACTAAACTAATCGGTCTTTCAAGACATTATCCTTTGTGATCATGCTAATGATATGTAATAATGCATCGAATCTGGGATTCTGGGGCAGAGGCATTACAGGGTGAGTGTCTAATTTTTTTTTGAAATGTGTGTGGAGGCAGGGATGACATCAAAATTACCCAACAGAACCAATACTAAATTGGGTATTTTATTGGTAATCAATTAGTGGTTTAATAACCTTTCACACACACATGAAGGGGTTTTGTAGATTTGTGATAACATTTATGAATGTCTCGATATTATCCTTCTATAAAGGGTAATTTATGAATCAATTGTTGAAATATCTCACTTATAAATTATTTATAAGTGAGGGAAATTGTGTTTTAAAGACTATGATACAATTATAACTGGAAATGTAACCATGAATCCATCATTATCTTCATAAAATTTATTTAAATTTCATTTATCCATTAATTTTACCTATATCTACAGCCAAAAAAATTCAAAACACCCATTTTTGTAAAGTGAAAACTACTTTTTGAGAAATTTTCCATGGTGCCAAACTAAGGTTACCACTACTTCTAAATTATAACAAAGGAAATAATTTCTTTTTTTCCTCCCCAAAAATTATTACTATCAAAACATGGGGACATTTCAAGGGAGGATGTTTCAAATCACTCAATTTCATATGCATGGAAAAATTATAAATGAACCAAATTCACACAACTAAACAAATGAGGAAAAAAAAACATTATAACCAAACATTTTAATTGATAATTGCAAATAAAATCTGAGGTGATTTGTTTAAAAGATATCGTTAATGAACCATTTACTCACTATGATTCCATTAACATGGTAGGAAGAACAAATCAAACTCTATGATATTTATGTACACTAAAATTTTCAAATCCTGAAAATAAAATTTTCATATCTTCTTTTTTAAATTTAATTCGAATTAAAAATTGCATAATATAATTTTTTCAATAATTTTATGGTCACATAGAAATATACCAAAATAAAAAAATCAAGGATTTTACACCAGTGTTCTCAAACATGAATCCAAGAGTATTGGATAAGGAACATGTAAAGTGGGGGGGAGTACCTTTTTCACTTGGAATAGATTCAAATAATTGGTGTATATACTACAAATTTGTAAAATCCATGACAAGGATAAAATGGAATTAATATTATTAAAAATAGTTTTTCAAAATATAGAAACAGTACCATAAGAATAGAAATATATGCAATTATGAATTTATTAAGACATACCCTTTATATGTAATTAGAGTGGTTAGAGAAATTTACATCTACCCACATCATGATATTTAATATAATCACTTTCATTCCTCATTCCATAAAGGTCTTTTGAAAAGATATAGGAACCTATTAGATGCATCATTTGGGGAATACCTCGTACAACTACACCTAGTGGAGGATAAGGGGTTGATTGAGAAACAAATAAAAAATAACTCAAAATAGTTTTGTACAATGGGTACTAGCATCAGAGGTACTCATGAGTTAAGAACATATTATTCATAACCTTTTCATAATTTAGGAATATTTAGTTAGACAATTTTGTGAGATAGATGGATTTGAAACAAAAATGTGGGTAATAAGCACCAGCCAAGGTAGGTGGTCTATGTTCATCCCTAGCTCGTTTCCTATAATAATTCATTTAAGTAATTATTATATAGTGTTTTTATTCATCACTCAATCCAAGGTAGTTTCAACACTCAAATAAATGATGGATATATTAGTCCAAAATACTATATGAATTTGGGAACTAAACGAATATGGATAGCCCACACTTTCAAAATTATTTCCAACAAAAACAACTATTACAAGAAATTTATAAGTAATCCTATAACAAAATTTCATACAATAGTCCCCCTAAATTCAATCAAAATAGAACCTTTTAAAAAAATACAAACATTACAACACCTTTGGTATAGAAACAATAACGTACTAAGGATGAAGATCTAAAGAATTAGGTAACAGAACATAATGACCAACTAAGATGTTTGGTTGAAATTTTTTTAAAAATTAAAAAACATTTTCTCCCAAATGTCCCAAATTACAAGGGTAGTGTACGCATGATGACCACAATAAGTGGAACATAACTTCCACTACTTTACATGGATAAAACTAAACTAGAACTAGCTAAAATTAAAAAAAACTGAAGCTGTAAACTCTATAATTATTTTTATAAAACAATGAAAGGAAGGTGAAGAAAAGGGAGGAAGAAAATGTTAAAATAAGAGAAATGAAGAAAGAAATAAACCATTGATTTAGAAAATTGTGAACATATATCTTCCAATTTCATTCATATCATGTATTATAAAATAAATATTTATTAAAAAGGAAAATATTCAAATAGAAATTGGAGAATCTTTTTTGGATTTTTGAGAACATCAATATCCATCATGAAGTTCTAAAACAAATTCCCAAGTATTCCATGTTCCTCAAGAAAATATTTCACTAAAAGGTAGGCTTAAAGGTAAAAAAAATTAATCTAAGAATAAATTTATCATCTTGAATCATAATATAGTTGTTAAAAAATTTCAATGATCCATACAAATTCCTTATCCCTTTCAGAATTTGATCTATAATTTCTACTGATGATCTATGTGATTTATGTTATTCTATATATTTTATTCCCCACTAAATTTTTACTTAATTATAGATATGGTAACCGATCCTATAATAGTGTTGGAACAACATTAAAATACAACCCTTTCATTTCTAGTAGGAGTTTTGGAATATGTGTTAGTTGGAGTTCAAAATCTAATTTTACCAAGATACATCTATGTGAGGAACATAGATTTAATTAAAAATGTATCCAATAACTAATCATTTTTAGTATTAAATTATTAAAGGAAACCTATAAAAAATCAATGTGAAATAAGGAACACACTTCATTGATTTTGGAGAAAACATATTCCTCTTCAACATTTTTGACTCCATGAGGAACCCTTTGGGGGATCATTCACTTATTTCCTTCTCTTTTTTTCTCAGGATTCCACGAGTAGAAATAGCAGATTATCAACATGGCATAAATTTCAGACCGCATCATTCACTTCTTACACTATAATAAATTGAAGAGAATTAATTCATTGAAGACCTAGGAATGATAAATTAATTGATAGATATAGTAAAACATTTAATTATTGAAAATTTTATGGAGTAGGATTATATTCATGAATCCAAAAAATATGTTTTTAGATTAGTGAAAAATATTTATTCTAACTTCTTTGACAAATTTTAATGGTTTATTTAATAAAGTGGTAGGTTATATATAAATTTTTTTACATGAAATCCTTGATTTGTAAGCGAGGATCTCCAATTTAATATCATATTTATAGTTTCCCTTAAATTTGAAATTAAAATCCTAACCCTTGTATTTGAAGTATGTTAACCTCATGGAAAGAGAGAGAGTACCATTTATAATTTTTAATAATATGACGGAAAACCAAGAAGAATATTTATTGAATTTGGAAGATAAAAATCAATGTAATAGTTTTTTAGGTGATTATTTCCATAAAATATGGGTATGTATCCAAAATGGACTAGTTTTATTGGGACTCAGAAGTGTATCCTCTCTATCTTGCGAAGGAGGTGCTGTTGTTATGTTATTTACCTCAAATTTACCATTTTACATCAAATAAACATAGGGTTTTGCCCGCGTTATTGTATTTCAGGGGTTAAATGATATTAAATCATCTATATAGGTTGCATCATCTTTAAATATTCTCCAACATGTTTTTTCATGGATCCAGAAACACCCAACATATCTCATGTCCATTGTTCCTGGACCTACTTTCCAAAGGTAGAAATTTGTTGAATGATCTTCCCAACGACATTTAAGAACCGTCACTGGTCAAGGGGATGGAAATTTGGGGTCATAAAACCCATTTTGGGGGAACTATCTCTTATTTTGGGTCTTTTATTGTTCTAAGTCATGTTTATGAATCCTTGGTTCCTTCCCAAGTGTGTATATTATATATTACCTTGGAGCAACGATCCATTATGATTACAAATTGGTTCAAAATCTTATCTATGTATCTGGAGTTCTCCAACAATGGAGATATATGTATGTATCGATGGTTCTCCATAAATGTTATCCTATTGTGAATAGAATAGAGATTATTTTGTTTCTTTTTGAGATGGAAGTAGTTTCAAGCCACGTGATAGGGTGCTCTATTTTTTATCATTATCCCAGGGAATGAAATTTTTTTCATGTTAGGATCAAACCCGTAATATGGGATTCTTATGTGTCCTCGCGATAGTAATTAGAAACCACATATTTTGGTGCTACTTAAGTGGACACATCACCTTTTAATCTTTTATGACATAGAACCAACCATATAGTTTTACATCATGCGGTAAGGATATCCATGTGAAAGGTTTCCTGGTCAAGGATTGTGTGGGAATTATTAAAGGAAGAATGAGTTACCCAAAATAACTATGGTCACCTAAGATTATATGAACCTACTACGAATGTGGAACTGACAACATTAAGATGGTTTCAGTTGTTGGGTTTAGACCTTAGGGAGGCTTCCTACAAATCTATGTTCGTCTGGAATCAATGTCCTAATAGTTTAGTATGACTAGGACATGCACATTAAAAAATTTCCATTAAATGGGAATTATTGGGGAATATGAATGTTTTCATCCCACATGTATTGAATTTGGGGATTACATATATGGAGAAGTCCCATTAAGGGGAATGTGATTGGGGCTATACTATACGGGAGGCCCACAAGGATTGAAGATGGGTAATATATCTATGGTGAAGGCCCATTAAAAGGAAATATTTGGAGCACACTCATGGGGGGTACCCATGATATGTTTTTTGATCAAATGGATGTCAAGATCACTGCCAAAGTCTCATCCGACATGAGTCATGCTCAGGGTAAGAGACAAGAGGAGGCATTAGATCTGAATATCGCATGTACCGCTCCGTATGCTGATGGATGGTGTGAGAGCCTAAAGGGGGAGGGAGGGGTCATTTTGTGTGCATGATTCCTATCTTATTTTCATACAAAATATATTTATATTTGGTTATCTATACAGATATTTCCTAGGATGAGGTGAAGAGGCTTCCACCCATATGAAAATCTAGGGGCTTACCTTTAGAGGAGTTCCCTATAATTGGATGATGGTCACCACATGATTACTATATGATTCGTATTATGTTTAGTGCATAAGGAATATCATTTTCTCATATGATGAATCCTATATATTTCATATAGGTTAAAATATAGTATAATTTCATGTATCTAGGGTTAGTTCTATACATTCTAATGTCATTTTTTCGGGATGATTCCCATAAATTTTAATGACATATGGTTAGGAAAACTAGGATAAATATGCCAAGAAATATTTGTTGTAGAAATCAAGAAAAAGAGGACCTTTTGGTTCAACATGGAATATATTTCATGTGATGGGACTTTAGGAGTATCACGAGGAGTAGTTAGACACATTATATTTAAGGGAAAAAATATTGGGATGTACCAGGTGTGTAACCAAAAATTTCGTCACCCCGACCTGAAATGTTTGTAGTGTGACTCAATTTTCCATGGTGGATATTACTAATAGTGAAGGTACTAATCCAGAGGTTTGGGACTGAATCTTGACATTGATTCTAAGAGTGAGTGTGGGGGCTCAAGCCCCATAATATAGATTACTGAGAGCATAATATTTTTCACAAAGAGCTTTCCATGTAGTAGCTGGCTGCAAAGGACCTTCCGCAGTGAGGCTTCCACGAGGGACCATCCACATAGGGGGATTCCACGAAGAATAATTCTCAATGTAGATTGTTGTACATGATTTCCCATGATGTTTTTCTAGTAAGTATTCATCCATGAGGTGTTTTCACAAATGGGTGTCCACAAATGAGCATTTGTAAAGTGTTAGACACAATGGGTATGTCCATAAAGCATTTTTAATTGTTTGAGGGGTCAAAAATGATTTTTATTTATTGAAAATAGAATTTCATATCCATGTAATCTTTTACATAGGGACTTGTACATATGGTTTGGGGGATGGTTTCTAGGGAGGTCCACCTAGATATGGTTTGCGGGATAACGTATGCAGACTTCTTTGGGTGTGGGAGGGATTTCTGCCACACATCCTCATAATCCTTTCTCCATGGTACATCTCACCTCTTCTACCAAGTCATATTTTTTGTCCCCCTAATAGTTATTTTAAATATGAATTTCATACCAGGTTTACTTGTTCAAATTTTCCGCCGGGACTCAGTTTTTGGGAGCCCACAAAGGACCTTATTAGTAGGGGTCACCGTTTTCGGGTGCTGGCGATGCCAGCTCAACTCATAAACTACTTATTTTATGGGTATGCTGGTTTTCATGGGTGTAAGTCCCCATATTCCCCAAAAATTGTATTATATTTGTTTATGGACATCATCGGTACCACCTCAATCCCTTGAACTATTTAGTTCATGGTTGCTTCATTAAGTTGTGGACGACCAGGCAGAGCAGTGGTCCACAAAATGTTTTGTGCTTTATGGTATCTCCCATTTTGATATTTTTTCAGTCATCTTCTAGAATTCATTTTTACCCTTTGTCGAAACTGTGATAATTTTACTCTTATATATAAGATTTATAAGACCCAACAATGATATTCTATGTATTAATCCAAAAATTTACATGCATAGTATTATACTTGAAGAGAATTCCTAAATTATTAGGCCACCATAGAGGAGGTTGAATATCATCATAATTAAGGTAGAGAATAATTAAATATAATGGTGTTTGGAATATGGCATCATCTATCCCATTTTTGGAATACAGTGGGCCAACCTCCTTCATATTTTCTCTAAAACAACCTGAACAAAAATTGTGATGAGTGAACAAAATGATTTAACCCCTGTGAGAATTCGTAATGCTTAGAGAATATGTATATAATATATAATGTTTAATTATGTCAATATAAACAATCAATCCCCTATTCATTTTATTGATAAAATGTAATATAGATTATGGAAATGAACTCGGTATTTTTTGAAAAGTTTATTCAAGAAACACTTAGGTACCCATTACTCTATGGGATCAGGGGATGACTATATTTACATTTCCTTCTTCCACCTTTTCTTACAAAAGTATACCATTTTAATTGTCCAATACTCCAATTATATATCAAAACTAGAAGGAAATTATAAATTATGACCACATTAGATACTACCAAGAGGTATTTTTGGATGAATTTACTATTTATAGAGATCTTATTTACCATTTCATGAATAATATTGAAAAATCGTATGAAAACATGCATTGAAAATAAAAAATAATCATAATTTTTAAATGTGTGATTTTATGGTAGAAAGAGGAATAATATATTGATATGACCATTCATTATTCCTCGTTCCACTATAAAATCACATATTTAATGATTAAGAATATTTTTGTTCAATGAATTTTTTCTAATGTTTTTCAATAGGTTCATTAAGAACATTAGTAATATTTCTCTTCACCTTTCCAAGTTACAAGATGAAGTATTTTATTTAATGTAAAATGTATGAAATATTTTTATGATTTAAATAATATATTGATCATGAAACTTGTAATGGAACCAAAAAACTAGGAGAAAAATTTTGAGTTATATTTTAATGTTTCAAACAAAGTAGTGGGTGAAAGTCCTTCTCCAAAAAATAGTGGAAAAGTATTACTCCATTTCATATACGTCCAAAACATTGGGTTCCTCTCAACTCAAATACACAAAAAATTATATCATTTTTATATACATTTGATGAATTCGTATCTTACTTACCTTGAACTCAAGTTGCAATATTTTTTAATCATCCAACCCTTAGATACCTGATAATGAAGACTAAAGAAAATATGCAATTGGTTAAATGGATGTTGGTACTTGAAGAATTTTATTTGGAAATCAAATCCAATAAAGGAAATAAGAACCATGTCTATGATCACCTATGTAGGCTACCCAACACATTATAAGATGAAATTTATGATTAATAATGATTGAATGATCCCATTTGCGGATAGAAGTTGTACTTGAATTAAGTATAGCTTAATTGGTATTATGATATGGATAACTATTTGGTAACTTCCAAACAATCAACTCATTTAAATCCAAAATAATTTTTTAGAAATAAATCTGATTCAAACATTTAAATTTGGGAAGATCATTACAAGTGGGAAATCAATAATGATCAAGGGATAAGGTGATGTTTACCTGTATGAGAAAATACAGTATATTTTTTAATTAGGCCACACTCTATCTTATGGATGTAACATTAGACCTAAAATCATGACAATAAATGTTTTATAATAATAATTTTTTTCAATCATTTTTTTATGTATTCAAAATAATTTTGTAAAAAATATTAAATATTTATTTTTTGGAAACATTCCAAAAAAGGTATGAAATGCCCCCAAAACCAATTGGATTTTGTAAATTTTTTGAAGTATCAGGAAATTAATTTATGGTGATTTTTCTCATATATTTTGGTAATTCATAAATTCTTTTATTAGGTGATTATGTTTCCAAATGGGTAGATAAAAAGGCCACATAAATGAATGATTCCAATTTTGTGTCTTCTTTTATGAGGATTACAATATTTATTACATTTATTATTCTAATATACATCATCAGTGAAAAATGGTCTCATTTTTTAAATAGGTGCATGTAGGTCTTGATGAGGTTTTATAGAGTGTATAATAAGATTTCATCACCCAGCCATATACATAAAAAACGTAAGTATTATGTTTCTAATAAGGAAATCATATTTATTATTGTTAGAAATGATAAACCCAGTAGGAAAGATTAGAGGTAAAGGTATGAAGACACTATAATGTCATAAAGGGTAGACTATAAACCCCTCAACGTAATGAATTAAAATAGGTTAATACATGTAAAGATATACCACCTACCAATGGATTTGGAACACAGAAAATTCTACATTGTCAGAGAAGTTAATATGGATCTAGAAAGTTCTATAAAAAAGTGGAGAATAATGTTGTCTGAGTTAAAGGAAATTAGATGAAAATCCACTGAGAAGTCAATAATTTAAAAATAAAAAACTATATTAGGTAATAAAAATTTGAACTAATAGAAATTTTTTCAACCAGGGGACCATCACTATTATACTACTCAAGACATTAGTTATTGTATGGTGAACTTCATCCATGATGTGAGGGTGTATTTATAGTTACTAATGTATATCCCTTAACTTTTGTGTAGTTAATTATGGAATGAAAGAAGAACCCACTAAATTTTAATTTTAATAGGTTGGATAAATTCCATGGACAATTCCCTCAAGAACCAAGGGAAGGGATCACTCTTATCTAATTTATCTATCACTCAAAACCATTAGGTCGTACCTCTCCTTGAATATTGATTAATTGTTGGGAATAAATATAAAATTGACCCATCATGATAAATATTTTAGAAGTCATTGAGTAAATCGAACCATTTAAGTGTAAGGTGGGGGAACCTTTTAAGAGTTGAAATTTTTATAGTTTTAAATTATGTTTTTAAATTTTTTTTTCTTTATAAATTGTTAGTGTGATTTTAAAACATGATTTTATTAATTTGAATGACCATGAATATTTTGGACCTATGAAAATGTTGGGAAGGTTATTTGATATATTTAATCACTATAGAGGAAAACTGAAATAATTTTTAAAAACATTATATTTAAGTGAGAGTCATAAAATTTACACTAATTTGAGATTCTCATGCCATGAAATACTATCATATATTTTATTTTACTCACATTTAGTTTTTAACCCATTTTGACATATTATTTTCAGTAGCATTTTTCTTAGGACAAATAACACATTCTTGAGTAACCAATCCTTTTTTGAGTAGTCTAGTAAATACCTTAGAGATCATGATGAATTTATGTTATTCATGATTGAGTTGTTATATTTATTTTTATAACCATTTTAAAACCATTTCTAAATTAATTCTTATCTAATAATATCATTTTATTTAACCCTTATAAAACTTATTATCCAGGAATGACATTGAGTGGTATAAATTTTAAAAGAAAAAAATCACTATCCACCATGTTATAGATGAAAATTGAAGATATAGGTTGACTAAAAGGGTGTGGGAAGGTAGAAAGTGAGATAGAAGAATTTGTTTTATAGATTTTAATGGTATAATGAATAAATTTTTTGTGTAATTTCCCGAGTTTTTCTAAAAAAAAAAAATCATGAAATTATGAAAATGTTACCATGTTGTCATCCAAGGTTGAGCATGGTTGTCTGCCGATATTTTTTGTTAAAAATACATCTCTTTCCCTGTTGAAACTAAAATCCTCAAATTAATTCTAGAATCTAAATTTTTGAAATATATATTAATACAAGATAAAATAAGGACAAAATAGTATAAAATACAAGTGAAATATATCATTTATACAGAATTTTTGGAAAGGTATATAGTTTAATAAATGAAAGAATGATTTTAGGGAGGAATTGATAAATCTTCTTGGGGGAGGCCCTACAACACTTGGGGTAAGTAAAATCTCACACCAATGATAAAATTATTCCATGTTCCTCTATACCTTAAAGAGTATAACCCATTTAAAAATAATCATCATTAATAAAAACTAATTGGAGTAAATAGTGAAAGGGGAAATTTTTTACAATGTAAATTCCAATTGTGTGTAATGTCGTAATGAATCAAAAAATAATTAGTGATAAATTATAGGATATAGATAGAAGAAGGATTCCATTATTTAATGAAACTAAAAATCATGAATTATAATTCAACATATAGTTTAAACTCTTAATCTATAATAAAAATATTCTATTTATAAATACTTAAACTTAATCCTCATAAAAACCATAAAAACACCTCATGATATTCACAAATACATGGCTCCTTATTTGGATATAAATATATTCTTCTAGCCTATGGGGTGACATTCATGAACGTGAAATGATCAAATCCTTCATTAAAACTAATACTTTAGTGTTGAGTGATACTTTTATGGAAATTTAGGTATAATTTTTCTTGTGAAGATCCAAAAAATTAGAAATTAATAGAATTTACATATGGAAGAAAATATAATTAAGTATATTAATGAGTAATGATAAGAATTAGGATATTGGTTTTGAAAAATGAAACTCATCCTAGCTATTTTTTGAATTTTTCTTAACTAATATTTTTTAAGATCAATTTCATGGAGACCATGTACCAAGTGAAGAGAATTTAATAACCAAACATTTACTTATAGTTTTTATGAGATTCAATGATATTAATCTAACTATTTTAATTAATTACTATATAAGTGTTATATTTCTTCATTTTTGGGATAATCTATTATTTAATTCTTAAATAGATCAAAACATGATTTTTCATTAATTATTTGAACCTTTGAATTATTATATTAAATCCTACACATAACATTGGGGGTTTCAATGATTTTAGGGTATGTTCAAAAGTTATTTTGGAACCTCGTGATTGATTTCATGAAGTTATAGCATATTTTCCAAGTATTGTGTTGGAATTATGAAAAATGGATAAGGAAATTGTCTTATGATGCCTTTATATGAAAAAACTATGAGATATATAAAATAATTTTCCTACAAGTAAGATATTAAAATAGACTATAAGATATTTTAATAAGGTTGTATAATATCCATGTGCACCATGATTTTTAAAAGTAAAAATTCATATGTGATGACATTTGGTCACCCGTAATACATTTCATTTTTGCATTGGAGAATTATCCTACGAGTAAGGCATTTGGATATGTATTGGATATTTCATCAATAAAAATTAAATTCTAATAGTATATATGAAATCTCAACTATTTAAATTAGAATTATCATATGCATATAAAACATGCCCCGGATAAAATTTTTCATCACCAGTGAATGATAAGTTACTTTATGATAGATCAAATAAAGCATGATCATAAGACAACTCCAATAAACTCATCTATATTCCAATTTTTTAATTTGGGGTTCCATGTAAAGAACTAAACATTTATAAATGAAATTTTCTCCCTTATTGTAATTATAAAACACATACATAGAATAAATATCCTAATAAAAACATCATTCTCATACATAAAGAATGAAATAAGTAATATTCATAGAAATTAAGGAACCTATACTGAGGGAATTTTAATATGACCCTTAGAATAGTAAAATGGGCATTTGGAATAGTAATCCATCCAATAGATTAGTAACCCCACTTATGAAATTATAAATAAAATTTAATTATATTATAAATAAAAAAATTATATAAAAAAATTATATTATAAATAATTAAATGATTATAACATGTTTATTTAAGGGTTGTAATTTTTTTAAGATATAAATCATTATTTAAAATTATATAATTAATATATTTGTTTAAAATAGAATTTATTTTTATACAATATATTTATTAATTTATATTTTTTTGTCATATGATTATTATATAATTTAATGAGACATTAAGTAATTTCTCCAACTAGCATAAAATAAGTTATAATTTTGAAACCGATATTTTTTGAATAAATGATGATTTTAATTAAAAATTAAAATTATCATATCAAAAAAATATTTTAATTAAATGGAGTTGATTTTTTAAGTCTACACGTTGAAATAAAATTTAGGGTTAATTCTCTATATTTTACTAAAATAGTTGAATTTTTTGTGATTAGTGAAATACATCAATTTATAGTATAAACAAAATACAAGAATTATTGAGTCATAGATGATGTATGGATGATTAAAACCCATAATATCAAACTATCCTTATCTATTTTAATATATTTATTGATATCATTCATACTATTTGTATTCTTGAGCCAAATAAATAAACTAATGAATAAAATAATCAAAAACACCCCTCTCCTCCCCAATTAATACAACCTCTCACCAGCGCTTCTCCTCACAATTTTGAAGCCCCAAAAGATCCCTAATTTCTCTCCATTACCCTTCCCAATCCTTTTACCCATTTCTGTGATCCATTGTTCTAAAAAAATGTCTAAAACAAATTTCCCTAAGGAAGTTTTCAAAGAAAAGACTTCAAGAGGAAAAATCCACTTTATTTTCTTTTAATTTCATTTCAATTTATATTATTTTCTTATTCTCTCCTCACCTAACATTTTCCAATTGGATTGATAAATCTATTAACATATATATATATATATTATTTCAATTGAATAATCTACCATCAAACCTCTTATCCTCTCCCTTTTATTTTAGAAATTAAAATGTCATCTATGAGGCACGGATTTATCAGATTCAAGGACAATAAGTTTTCATTTTACTTTATCACCTTCAAGTATTGTAAAAAATTAATTATAATGGTTGAAAAATAATTTAAATTTTATTTACAAACTTTTTGATGTTCTTTAACTAACATATATACATAAGATTAAATAATTTAAAAAATCAGTTCTTTTTTATAAAAAGCTTCCAGAAATTAAACTAAATGATTATCATTAACATATTATCTAATTAATCATCTTCGTATCAAGAAATAATAGTATATATAAAACTAATTAAACATATTTAATTTCATTAATAACATATTATTTAAAATCTGAATAATTATCCCCATTTTACACAATCATTCATACATATATACAAGTTAACTGATCATGAAAACCAAGAAAAGGAACACTCCCAAATAATGAAATTGAACATTATGACTCATGAAAATTCCCATAAAAAACATAATTAATTTATAATTAACAAAATAAATGTATAAAAGGATCTGGATTTTTTAATTATAGAATCTAATTTTATTATCCAGTATGTTAAACTAAACAAATAATTAAGAGATATGGTATTGGGATTCTTGTACCGAATTTCCGTTCTATGGGTTATTCCTATTTCATGCCAAATTTCAGTGTGTATTTTTTTCACATTCCACAAATATAATTTATTTTTTCTTACATTTTCTTTGTTGGGATATGCATTTTTTCAATGTTCTTTTACGAAAAATTTTATGTTTTTTTTCAAAATAACTCTTTTTTTCAAAAAAAAAGTAGAATATCTTTTACTTACCTTTATATTGTTTGCAATTCAGTTAATATTAGTTATTATTATACCAATTATTTTATTCCATTTTCATTTTGAGAACCCAAATGATTATTCATAAATGTAAGATTTTTTAAATTCTTATAAAACCCATTTCCTTTCCATGGGTTATTTTCTGGAAATGATTATTATACATTATATATGTCATGCATGATTATTTACATGTTAGGATGTGATTGGGGCAGCTAGAATTGTATATAACTTCAATGAATGTTGTAATGTGATTTATCTCATGAATAATTGTAAAAAATATATGAACCTAATGCTAGATTTTCTATAATGATGATGTTATGGTTTTGCATGTGTGATATGCATGAACCTGATGCTAGCATTACTCACAAAAATGTTTGGTATTTTACCACTAAGACATGATGTCTCATTTTTATGAATTTCTACATTCCATGAATTTACCTAATTCTTCCTCTCATGATTATGAAGATGATTCCATACTTATTTTATAATGATGATGATTATGATCACCCATTTTATATTGATTCAGGTTCTTACCTATACTCTTTCCAAGATTTTAGCTCACCCATTTATTTGATTTATATCCATAGGTGACTACTTATACTAAATATTACATGTGGGCCAATAAGAATCTGGGAAAAAATTAATTAATTAATTTTTATATTAATGTTATTTTCGGTCCAAAAATTTCCAATACACTTAATATTTGGATCATGGTTTCATAAAACTATTATATTTTTTATCTCTAAAATAATATAATACAGATGTAAGAAAAAGCAGGTTCTCGATATTTGGAATCATAGAATGGATTATTTAATTTGGTTATTAGGATTAGATAACATTAGTAATAACCCTTATTATGAGACTTAATATATTTAATCACCCAAAAAGCTTTGTTTTAGAAAAAGTATTAACATAGGGATCCCAAAAGACATGAATTTATTGTTTATTTCCTTAAAGAATAAATTATATATTCATGACCTGTTGAATAATGTTTTTTTGAACAATTTCTATTTTATAAAATTGTGGGAACCAAGAGAAACAATAAAAAACAATCCATGTGAGGGACAATGCATAAAATCCCCAGATGACATTTCCAATGGCTTGGGAGGTGGAGTTCAAAATTTCATTGCAATGCTTACTCATCTGTCTCATGGTATGAATAATAACTTGAATATGTCAAACGTTTTCCTTAACCTAATAGGAAACATATAGTTATTGGTTCATTTATATGGAAACGTCTTTAAATTTTTTTTGGATCATCTGATCTACTAGTCGTGGAATAGTGGTTCAACGTAATGTAGAATATATTTTCCGGTCTATAATGTTATGAGATGCAGAAGTTGACTCTAGATGTCTATCATTCAAATGGGGAGGCCAATGAAAGGTTTGCATTAATTAAGAACACCAATCCGGTGTATCAAATTGAAGAGATGAGATGGGAATACATTATTAAAATATTTTTTAATAAGTACTTCCCTTAAACTATCCATATAATGTTGGATAGATAATAAATAGAGTTGAAGAAAAAAGTAGGTGAATCTATCACATCTTTTAAAGAGATTATAAAAATCCTTTCAACCTAAATATTCAATTTTGTTAAAAAAAATGGTATAAAAATAGATAGATTATTTAGTGGTTTAAAACCACGTCATTGAAATGATATAGCTATTTGAGACTTTAAGAGTTTTGAATATGTTGTTCTATGTTATCTCCATGTGGAGATAGAGTTTTGAGAATGGTCTCATGGCTATAAAGATAAGAAATAAAATATTGATTTTTGAGTTATAGGATCTAATGAAAAATGTGGAAATAAAACCCAACCACTCACATGTGAATAATTTTAAAAGGATCATCATTAGAACAACTTCAAAGGGATGGGGAAATTCTTCAAGTGTGGGAGATAAGGACACCAAGATCATAAATGAGGAAGAGACATGAAGAAGTAGGAAAATGTGGTGGAAGGAATAATAACACCACTTATAGTTCAATGCTTCAATTATTTGGACTGAGGGCTATATGAAAGTCAGTTCACTCAACCTCTAGTACTGAAGGGTAATTAGAATTAGCAGCTAAGAAATCTAAAGGGGAAAGGTAATTCTTAATCCATAACTACTACTAAGGTGGAGCATGATAATATTGTGTGGATAGGTACAATAGTTATTCATTAAAGAATATTAATCAAACTATTTGATTCTAGTTCTATTTATTCATTCATATCTTTCAGGATTAGTAGAACAATTCAAATAACACCCCAAAATATAGTGATTGAGTTATTTATGAGAATATCAAATGGAGAAATTATTGCATCCAAAGCATAACTCCTTACCAGTTAATGTTTTGGGGATTGAACCTCCTAGAAAATATTGACTTACTTCCTTTGGTTTGGTTTGATACTATATTGTGAATAGATTGGCTATATTTATTCAAATCAAACATCAACTGTCAGGAAATAGATACCACTCATCTCATCATGAGGCATCCTCTAATTCAGTATAATTTTTTGGATGAGGATGAATATCATTCAGAATCATTGTATCATGAGTTGATATTTTTGCCTTATGATCAATGATTTCTATCTGAAATTGTTGAGGAAAATGAGAGAATCATTCCCAAAGACATGATCATTGTGAGGGACTACACTAATGTGTTCCCTAAAGAATTACATGGTAATCCTAATGACTGAGAGTTTTATTTCTCTATTTAACCTGATTTTGAATCACTAATAATTTGAAAAATCCTTTTTGAAAGGACAGATTTTTGTTAGAAGAATTGAAGAAGCACTTATAGGAGAACCAAGAAAAAGGCTTTTTCACACCCGAGTACTTCAAAATGGGGTGCATAAGTTCACTTAGTCAAAAAGAAGGATTGATAAATGAGCCTCTTTATTTATAAAAATGATCTCATAGAAATCAAGATAAATAAAATGTATCTATTATCACAGATAGATGACATGATCAATAAATTTTGTGGGGCCAAGTATTTCTCTATGGTGGACCATCGGTCAGGATATCACCAATTAAAGGTGAAGATGGAATATATTCCCAATAAAATATTTCGAATAAAGTATGGACACTATGTGTTCTTAGTGATAACCTTCAGACTCACTAATTCTCCATAAATATTGATAGACTTAATGAATAGATTATTTATAGTTTATCTTTGCAAATTCATGGTAGTATTTATAGATTATATTCAAATATACTTCATGATAAAGGGGGAACATGGGGAAAATTGGAAAACTATGATAAAGATGTTGTGGAGGGATATAATTTATGAATGGTATAGTAAATTTGATTTCTGGGTGGAGGAAGTATCATTATTGGGGCTTTTAATCACTAGAAAATAAATATGTGTAGAACCCTCCAAGATAAATTCAATCGAAGAGTCGACCGGGAAAAAATATGTAATATAGATATGCAGTTTCATTTTTCCAGTAGGGTATTACTGGATATTTTCTAAATTTCATCTCATGATTTTCAAATCTAATAAATATGATGACTTAGATGTGAGAAATGTTTTCCTGGACCAGTTAATATAGAGACTGCTTCACAAGGATAAAAAAGAGGCTCTTCACCATGATAGTACTCAAACTATCGATTGGTGGGGATCTCTTTGTGATATACAATGATTCTTCAAAGAAGATATTAGAGTATTTACTATTGAAAAATGGTAAATTGATAGCCTATTCCTTTAAAAAGTATAAAGTTCATGACAAAAACTATCCCAAACATGATATGAAGTTGACAATTGTGATCTTCACATTTAAAATCGAAGGGAATTATCTCTAGGGGAAGAATATTGAAATATATACTAATCATAAGATCCTCAAATATATATTCACAAAAAATGATCATAATTTGTGCTAGTAAATATGGTTAGATCTCATCATGTATTATGACTTCTCAATCCACTTCAATCCTGGAAATGTGAAAAAGTGGCGGATTCTCTAAGTAGACAGGACCTTATAGTATTATCAATGATGATAATTTATAAGGATCCAATATTCTTAGATTTACAAATGATATAAATTGGAATTATTAAGAAGTAATGTCATCAATCATTTCTTAAATGATTTCTCTACCATCCCTTAGGGCGAAAATAAAAGATTCTCAAAGAAATGATGTTGAAATTCAAAAAAGGGTGAAAGTTGTCATAAAGGAGAAATAATTGAAGTTCAAAATTTATGAGGAAAGAGTTGTATGTTTTGGTTCATGACTATGTACCATCTAATCGACATATAAAGAAAGATATTCTGGGTGACTCGCATTGATCAACCTTATCTATTCACATAGGGAGAACCAAATATATCAAAATCATTAAGAGATTTATTATTGGGGAAATATAAAGAAGTATGTCACTGAATATACATCAATGTTACTAGTATGTAAACATGTGAAGGCTAAATGAAAAAATTCTATGGGTATAATGAAACAATTTCTTATAAAAATATGGAATGGGAAAACATCACCACAAACATTATCACCAGACATCCAATAAAATATACAGGAAACAATAGAATATGGGTTTTTTAGATCATCTAACAAATATAGTTCACTATTTCAAATTTTGAGATAACGCATCCCTTGATTAAAATAAAAGGATATAAATCAGATATTTGGTTTGTTTTCATGGAGAAACACTATTGATTATGTCTGATCGAGAACCAATATTCACAATAATATTCTAGAAATGTCTCAAAAAAATTATCTGAACCCTTAGCTAAACTCTATTATATCTTATTATCCACAAACTGATGGACAGTATGAATGGAATATTTAATAATTTGAAGACATGTTGAGGGAATGATATATGGATTTCGAAGGAGGATGAGAATAACATCTACCACAGTTTAAGCTCTCTTACTACAATAGTTTCCACTCATTCTTATAAATGTCTCCTTATGAAGCCCTTCATGGTAAAATATGATGAATAGTGGAATTCTGGGATGAATTCAATGTATGTAAGCTGATAGAATATGAAATGGTCCAATAAATGGTAGAAAAGGTAAAAAAACATTTAAACATCAAGGTAGACTAAATTTTATAAAGGATCTATACATACAATCATTGACAAGAACTAAACAATGAGGTTGATGAAATGCTATTCCTCGACATATCTCCATGGAAGAGGATCATGATATATGGGAATAATGGAATGCTGAGTCCTAGGTACATGACCCCTTCGAGATTCTCAATCATGTCAAAGTTGTGGCCTCTCAACTAGCACTTCCACCTACCATGTCCCATGTACATGATGTATTCCATGTATCCCAATTGAGGAAGTACATGCTAGAAACCTCACATATACTGAATCTAGTGGTGGTATAGCTGGAAAATGTCCTCTCTTATGAGTAGCATAAAATGAAGATCATGGAAAATAGATACAATGTTCTATGAAACAAGACTACTCATAAGGTAGAATTAATGTGGAGGAACCATAAGTAAAATGATGAAACATGGGACCTGAGGAAGTGGTGAAGGATAAATACTCTCACATTTTTATGTAAAATGAAATTTTGAGGGAGAAATTTCAAAAGGGGGGAGAATGTAACGACCCAAACTTTTATCAAAAAAATTGTTTTCATTATTATAATTTTAAAACATATATATATCATGGAGATCCCAAAAATACATCATTACCACAAATGAAGAATGAAATATGTTATATACCTATAAATTAAAAAAAATATTTTTAGGAAAGAATATCTTGACCCTAGGAATAGTAACACGACCATTAAAAATAGTAGTTCATCCAATAGAATAGTAACCTCACTTATGAAATTATAAATGGAGTTTATAAATCTTATCAATGAAAATATGATATAATTATATCATGCTATATGTAATTAAATATATTTAAAATGAAAAATTATGTTTTGGAATTTTTATGAAACATAAATGTCTATTTACTATTATATAATTAATTTTTGGATTTTAATGGAAATTTATTTTCATAAAATGAATTTATAAATTAATAATTCGTTTTATTATGATTATAATTTAATTTTTTGATACCTTAAGTAATTTATTAAATATTATAAAATCAATTATAATTTTAAAACAAACATATTTCGAATAAATGGTGATTTTAATTTAAAACTAATTTATCTGATTTAGAAAATTATTTTCCTAAAATGGAGTTAATTTTTTAATTCTAAAAATTTACAAATGTTTAGGGTTAATTTTTTGGATTTTTCTAAAATAGTTGAATTTTTATGAATTGTAAAATATGACAATTTATTGTATTTAAAAAAGACATGAATTATTGAGTCATAGATGATGTATGGATAATATAATACCATAATATTGAAAACTCTTTCATTATATTAATATATTATATGATAAGGTTTTGACAATTCATAGTGTTGAGCTAAAATAATTAACTAATGAATAAAAAAATCAAAAAACACCCCTCTCCTCCCCTATAAATACCTCCTCTCACCACCTCTTCTCAACACACACCATACAAGCCTTGAAGATTTCCAATTTCATTCCAATAATCTTCCAAAAACTTTTATTCAATTCCATGATCCTTTATTATCAACAGAAGTCCAAAACCAATTTTCCTAAGGAGGTTCTAATGGAGAAGAATTCAAGTGCTAAAATCCTCTTTCTTTTCATTTAATTTCTTTAATTTTTGATTCTCTCCTCGCATAACAAAATCTAATTTTTATGATAACTCTATTATATTATATTTATTGTGATTTTATTTTTTTAATGGAATAATCCATCATGAAACCTCTTCTCATCTCCCTTTTATTCTAAAAATGAAAACGTAGTCTATTAGGTATTTCTTTATCACCTTCTAGGACACCAAGTTTTCATTTTCCATTACTACCTTCATGTCTGGTCTAAAAACCATTATAATGGTTGAAAAATAATTTAAAATTTATTTAAAAACCTTTTATATTTTTTTAAACTAACATTCCTACATAATATTAAAAAATAAAACAAAACTACTTCGTTGTGATTGAAGTCCACCAAAATAATCTAAATGATAATAATTTACATTTTATCTAATGAATCATCATAATATCTAAAAATAAGATAATATATAAAACTAATTGAATTTATGTAATTACATAAATAACATTTAATTTCTATTCTGGATTATTATCCTCATTTTATATTATTATTCATACTTGTATATAACTAAACCGATCATGAAAACCAAGAAACAAACACTCACAAACTATTAAATAGAACACTATAACATGTTAAAATTTCAATAAACAATCTTATAAAATTGTAATGAACCAAATTTACAAATAATAGGTTCTATGTTTATTAATTATTGAATTTAATTTGATTATCTAGGATATTAATGTGAACCAAGTATTCAGGAATTTGGGAAGGGAGTTCTTGATCCCAATTTCCATTATATCGGTTATTCCTCTTTCATAAAAACATTTTTTTGTGGATTATATTTAATATTCCTAAAATATAATTTTTTTTTCTTACTTTTCACTCTGGTATATACGTGATTCCAATCTTATTTTATGACAAATAAAAATATTTTTCCAAATGAACTATTTTTTCCAAAATAACAAATCTTTTAACTTCTCTTATGATTTATTCTTATTCTCTTGAGATTGATTATTCTTATAACAAGTATGTTGTTACCTTTTTATATTGGAAACCCCAATGATTATTCATGAATTTTTTCTTTAGGAAATTCTCATGAAACCCATTTCCTTTCACATGTAATTTTATAGAAAACAATCTTATACATTCTATGTGGCATGAATTATTATATAAATGTTATTATGTGATTGGTGTGCCTAGAATTAAATATCAATCCAATTCATTGTGTAATGTGATGTATATCATGATATAATGTTCAAAATGCATGAAAATGATGCTATATTTTTTATCAATAATATTGTTATGCAAATTCACATCTAATATACCTGAACATGATATTAGCTTTATTTAGAGTTATGTATCGTATTTGACCACTAAGACATTATATTATGTTTTATGAATTTCTATATTCTATGAATTTATATAATGATTACTCTTATTATTATGATTATGATTACATACATATGTTATGATGGTGATGATTATATTAATCCATTTTATATTGATTCATGCTTCTATCAATCCTCTTATAGGGCTTTTAACTCACACATTTCTTTGATGTATATCCTCATGTTACTACTTATACTAAAGAGTGCACGAGGGACAATAAATAACTAGAGAAAAATGAATTTTAGAATTTTTATATAAATGTAAATTTTGTTTTTAATTTTCCCAAGATAGTAAATCTTTAGATCCTGGTTTTGTTAAACCATTATATTGTTTTTCTTTAAAATGATGTAATAGTAATGTATAAAAAAACAAAAGTTGTTATATGAAACATAAGAATTAGTGAAACCATTCTAAGGAGGCTAGATGAATAATAATATACTGAATGTTTCTATTATGAACTATGGAAGGACTCTACATATTTTTAGGAAGACATTATCATAATCGATATTTTGATAAACAAAAGACTAGGAGACATTCAAAAATATAAAAAAAAATATTTTTGCAGATTTTACTAACTAAAATATAATAATCCATGGACATTTATAAGGAAAATAGAAAAACCTGTATGGGAAATTGGACTCATGTAAACTATTGGAGACCATTATTTATTTTTTTCTTACTATGTTCAATTTATTTTCTTTTTCTGTAGTTTTTAATGTCTTATCCATCCTATTTTATCACTATTCCACCATGAATGGATTAAAAACAATTTACTGACCGAGGAATGTAATTATATCCATTATAATTCTTGAGTCCTATACATAAATATTATTTCCTTATTCAAATTATTGATTTTTATTTTCATTTGAGGTTAGATACTTTTAATGAAATTATTTCAAAGGTTTTAAACATGTTCATTTCTATTAATTATGGTCATAATTTATAATATCCCTTCACCTAAAAAATATTTTCTAGAAGAAAAATCAATAGTTTTATGGTGAGTGTTTACATATTACTCAAATGTATATAGAAAATGGATTATTTTTATTGAATGACATAATAGAATAAGACCAAAAATATACTTAATAAAGGTGGGAGGAAAATAATTAAATCAAATTTCAATTTAAGAAAATGGAAATATTGCAACCAAATTTAATGAGTTGGGTTTGATATAAATTATTTTTGGACTAAATTCTATAGATATATATATGGTAAATAGATTTTAGAGATAAAAAGGTTGACATTCTGTATTAACCCAATGGTGATATGATGGAATGTAGAGATCATTACCAAAATTAGGAACCACATTTGGTGAAGAATAGTTTATAAATAAATACATTTCTTATAAATAATGGATATGGATAATATATTATGGAAGCATCTAATTAACTATAGTGGATATATAATGTATGGATACATCTTGATAGTTTTATTTATCATGGTCATGGAATGATGATATCATTTAATGAATATGATGGATAAAATCAAATTAATTGACGTTTTTTCTTATAACTATGTCTATTATAGTATATTGTGTTAGTGGAAGATGTGTGATCATGAATTGAGTTATTTAGAATGGGTTTTTGATAGTTTTACTGATTAAATATTTTATCACACAGTGACAATGTTGTCCATGCCATGAAGGATTGTGTGCATGACTAATTTGGGACATCTTAATGCAATGAATTATTTTTAAAAAATGTATAAGAATAAATATGGAGCTTTATATGGGTTTTTATCCCATTAAGAAAAAAAAATGTCATAATTGTATTGTATTAGTGTAAAACTCAGGCTATGTAAGAAAAATAATTTTTAAAACCAGTTACGAATAAGTGTAAAATATTGTCATGTATGAATAACATATGGAGTGTCACGCCATAACATTCATTATCAATCCTCCATTCATGATGAAGTTAAAAAAATGGGATGAATCCATTCCATAATGGGAGGCTCAAAATAATTGTAATGGATTATGAATATGATGGTTAGATGAATCATGTTGCAAGGACATGGAATACTATAATGACCACAACTAAAGAAACCCAGAGTTTGTGTTTACAATATTATATTGGCACTAGATATAACAGATCATATATTAGGGGATGAAATAGTTTAATAGTATTGAGAGAATAGATATACACATGATTCTCACATTACATTTTATAAATTGGAATAAAACATAAATTTATTGGGAACATTATTATTTCTTATCTTGTATCCATGATATTATTCAAATTTCACTTATAGGTACCCTGATTATATGAAATAAATAAATGTTTTTTCTCAAATTATCATTATGATAAATAATATAGATATATATGTTAGTTAATAAATAAGGCATGTATAATATAAAAGAGATAAACAATAATCAAATATGACATATAAAAAATATCATAAACGATAAATATATACTTGGATGAAATGGAATATAAATAATCGCATTGATAATAATAAATTTTTTATAATGATATAATTAAGTACCACACCCATCACAAGGTGTTGAAAATTTAATCTTCTCTTATATTGTGACTAATTATTTTTCTAGCTACAGTCAAGGTCGATCCCATAGGGAAAGAGAATAAGAATTGATCAGTGCATGTTAGTGAGTTTAAGCTGATAATACATATATAATAATGATTATAAATTGATAAAAATGTTAAAAGATTTGAAAAAAATACAATTAAAACAAAATAAGGGACATAACAATCATAAGAGAAGTGTTTTGAGGATACAACTCAATTAAATTTTATTTTAATAGTAATTACATAGTATTAAAATTATAAATTATTATTATTATTATTTTACCATCAATATTAATTTTTACTATTTTTTCTTAGTTTGAAATCATAAAACTAGGTATTTAAATAGTTAACCCCCTGGTCTGGTGATTAATCACTTAAAACACATTTTATGTTCATTACCCCTAATATAGTGGCATCAGGCTCACCAAATGGGCATTGGTTTTCCCACTGAACCTCAGTTATTTTTATCCATTGGTGTCATTATTTTTCAAATATGACACCATTAATGAATGTGAATTTTTTTCCATAAAGCAATTGTTAGACAAAAATCATCAAGAAGGAAAATAATTGGAATTACAAGGCACCTTTAATCTTTGTTATAACCCTGTCATAGGAGAATTAGCCTCTTACAACTGTGCTCATGATGTTTGGGTTGAGAAAAACTAAAAACCTACCATGAATATGATAGTAGAAAATGGAAATCATGAGCTTACACTAAAAAAATGAAGTAGAGAAAGAAAACTAAAATTTGGATATAGGGGAGATCGAAAAGAAGAGCGACAATATCTTCCCCTTAGATGTCCAACCCCCATCTCAGATTCCTACTTATCTATTTATACAAAAATATATTACATGATTTGCACCCAAAATTACACTCCATGTACTTGGTTCAACCATATGCTTCCTTATTTCCTCAACCATTAGGTAGCCAATCATGCCACCTATTGAATTTGAAGAATTGGTGGTCAGTAGATGTGGGGTACACAACATGTATAACTACTGAACAAAGAATTTAGAATTTCAATATGCCACCAACCACTTCTATAAGGTAAAAATGGTGTGGGAATGAGGAGTATATGGTTTTTGTCGCTTTCTCATCTACATGTGTGTGTACCAGAGCTGGTCGAACCTTGTATGGGAAAGGGTAAATGGCGTGTGTTTATAAAGTACACATCTTGCTTGTTTTGATTTTTTTCTGATCATCCCCAATTTGTGACTTTTACTTGATACTCTAAAAAAACACCATAAAAATTGAAATAACTCATTTGATCCAAAAGATAATGTGTATTTAGTGAAAAAATATTTTAAAACATAATAAATTGATTAATGACCCTAACTTCCATTAATCAGAATCCCTCTTGATCTAATTAATTGTGTCTTTATGTAAAATGTTTATATAAAATATCAACTTATTTGGTTTTATGTTTTTTTATTTTAAAATACTGTTAAGAATTGTGACCATTTCCATATATCCATTGAATAATGATCATATGATTAGTATAAATATAGGGCTTTAACAAATCCAATTTACTCAGACAAAGGAAGCGATGGTCTCATCCAGTATACACACCCCATACGAAGCCCATTTGTCAGATCTCAGAGAAGAGGTTGTTTATTTGGTCTTCTCTCTTGACCACGCCCAAGATGAGCATGAATATGTTAAGCTCGAGCGGGACCGCCTACGAGAGAAGTGGAAGTTAATGGAGATTACCACTCGAGAAATGTTATCCGAGCCACCCCAAAAGTCAGTCACCATCGTACACCTTACTCATCAGTCCTATGCAGGTGTTATAAGGGGTCATGTAACAAGACCTTAGCACTATATTTATGTAAATTATTTATTTATATAAAAATGAATATACTTTCATTTTATTATTGTAACCTTGAAAAAAGTTTTTTTAAAGCACAAATAGTATTTTTAGGTAATGTTCAACTATGAAATCTCTTTTGATGAAATAATGGATTTTTAAATTAAATAATATTTCAATAAAATATTATTATTGTAATTAAATTATTTTTTATTAAATATAAGTGATCTTATAATTTTATGAATGGAATTGTAATTTTTATTATGGTTTGAAAGCCATTTTTGTCAAAACCAATGATTTTTTGATAAATATCTATTTTCATTTCAAAGTTGAAAACTAACATATTTATCAAATTATTTCGATAAAATTAATATTATTTATGGAATCAGGACGTTGAAATTATCCAATGGTGAATTTTTCATCATTTCTGAGACAGTCAAATTTTTGGGTAAATATTAAATACCATTCAAATATATAATGTGTTTTATGACAACATAATGACCTAATAGTGATGTAATAAAATACTATAAACATTATTTGTGGCCAATTTATGTTTTATCATTAAAATAATGTGATTTTGGGTTGGTTTTATTTATTTTATAAAGCTTTAGTATACCCTTCAATACTTATTAAACATTTTGTCTTTATAAATTGTTTTCCTTGAGAGTGTGACTGACCTCCACATAAGAAACCACATTATTTTAATAAGTTCGGACATTGGCCTTATAAAATATCTTTTTCAACTTCCATTTTCAAAAAACTATGGGAAAAAACCACGGGATGGTTTGTGTTTTGGATTAATTTAATGTTAGGTGTCCCAAACCTAAATAATAAAGAATTCCCTCACCTTTCCTATATCAACCCACCCAATCACCCACTTAATCCTCAACCAAATCCTTTTGAGTCTGTTCAAACTCTTCCCTCCTCTCTCTAGAATTCTCCCAAGGTTCCACAAGCTCCCAAGAAGCCTCTCTCTATCCTCTCTCAATACTTTGGAAGCACACTTCCAAGTCATGGTTTTTTTCTTCCTTTCTCATTTTGTCAAATTTTCTTAATGTTGTTATGCCATTTTAATTTCATTTATAAATGTTTGGGTATGGTTTATCACCTCCCCCATACTTCCATATTTATGTTTTAATGATGTGATACCCCTTTATACCTCATTAAATTCCTCACATGTACACCCATTACTATGACGAAATTCCGAAAGGATTTTCTCTCTCCTCATTTATATTCAAGCAGTTCTTTTGTATCATGAATCTAAATTCCATTTCAATTATTGGGACATTTATTTATATGACCCAATTACATTCCATTTCATGTAAGTATAATTAGAAACCCCTTTCTCTCCCACCAACAATTTTTATGAATTCTTACGTCATGTCGTTATGCTGCCGAAATTGCACCGATTTCCCAAGCCAATGTCATTGTGTAGTGAATACCATGCCCATTTCTCTATAAATGGTATTCAACTTTATAAAAATTTACATATTTATTATAAAGTTTCATGTATGAATTCCACATTCCTTTATTGTGGAATAAATGATGATGAATTATGAATCCATGTTATATGATCCATGTGTCACACTAATGCATGAAATGAAATGTTTAAGAAGGGTGTGCCCTAATAGTGCTCCAATGCATTGGGTAAAGTATAGTATCATGATACGTCATGTGCAATCCGTTTTTACTCATCCTAATTCAAGTGAAATGGGTGTTTACCCATGCATCATGTGTAATGGGGGTTAAATCATGCTCTATGTGCAATGAGCATTGGCTCATGCTAATTCCATGTTAAGCATTGTTGCCACATTTCCATGTTATGATTATCATGCTTTATCATGCCTTTATGTTTATGCTTCCCTGGTGATCTATTGTTGTGCCTATTGTCCAACATGTATTGTATTCCTCATGTTATTCCATTATTATTCCCTTACTATGCTTTATAGCTCACCCTTTTCTTATGCACATCCTCAAGTTATCCCATGCAATGATAAGTATGAGAGAATGTTGTGGTCATGTAAAGGAAGTTTTTAATAAAGATGTTTTATTCCATGTTTTAACTTGTTATGTAATGATCCTAAGTCCCAAATACACTTGTACTTTCAATATTCTATGTTGTATCAAGTGATTTTTATGTAATAAATTATGTTTAATTGTGTAATAAAAGATTAGGGATTTCCTAGTTGGTATCAGAGGACAGGTTTAGTTATTTTTGGGATTAGGATTAGAAAACTGTTTTAATGCATTAGATACAAGACTATGTATATTAAAAACATCCCAATGTTTTGGTGAGTATTGAGTAAGTGGTTTATCAAGAAAATACACCCCTAATGGGATATGAGTAGGTAGAGGCGGCTCTGGCACAAATGTATCCTAGGGGTAATACCCAAAAAAACCACTTTGAGCTAGACTCAAGTGGGAACTGGTGCTTGATAACAGGACTTGCTGCACTCTTGGTTACGATACTCCCATAGGATATACTTTAGTAAATTCACAATCTTAGTATGAACCATTATTAAGGCACTAAAAAAATGCCCTGGAATATATGATAGAAATAAGATCATGGATAACATAGACTGAATCCAATAGATTCATATTTTAAGGAAATAAAAGCTATTTATAAGTCATCAGTCGTGTCCTTGTATTAACCTTTATGTGTTAACCCTAAATTTCCTTTTATATCAGCCAATGGCCGCTAATTGGAGGACACAGGCTAACAACCGATGTGAAGACCAATGTGATGATTGTACTAATGAGATTCCCAATCCAATAGGAGCAGGAATTGTGAACTTTTTCATTCTTCTCTCTCAGCTAACTCAATATTTTAATAGAAACATGGGTCAAGAATAACATTCAACCCCCCTAAGAAAGAACAAGTCTCTATCGAGAGCTTCACGAGACAAAGGCCTCCTACTTTTAATGGATCATCATATCCTTCAATCTCTGAACAATGTATCAACTCCATTGAAAAGATATTCTCCATCATTAAATGTTCTAAAAAAGATAAGGTTCTCCTGGATGCTTATCGTATGAAGGGTGAAGCTGATCAATGGAGGATGTTGATAAAAAATATGAAGCCTGAGGAGGAGATCAAGGCATTGGAATATAAGGATTTCTGGAAGATTTTTTTTTTATAAATATTTTCTGCGGACCCTCCGGCATAAGATGGAAGGAGACATCCTTGCCCTCAATCAAAAAGACAAAGAATCTGTTGGAGGGTACGAGGAAAACGTCAAAAGGCTTGCATGTTACACCTCTGGCTTTGTCGGTACCCCCGAATGCATGGTTGACCACTTCTTTGGTAGGCTGAAACCTAGCCTGCGGAAAGCACTGGTGATCCATGACTTCGACATCTTTGGGGAAGTTGTTTGATTTTCCCTCAAGATCGAAATGGAGATCGGAGAATCTCAGGGGTATCATGGGGGTAAGAAGTGTAAGGTGGACTTTAATGATGTCAGTGTGATGGATAAATCCAATGGTTATATGATGATCCAGCTCCCCACTTGCCAAAGGTGAGGAAAGAAGCACCCCGGAAATATCCAGAAGGGGACGAGGAAATGCTTTAGGTGTAGAAGAGAAGGGAACCTAGATATTAACTGTTAGCAAGAATGTCCTGTGGATATTACAGAGTATTTGAATGCTCCTTTAGATCCTAAATGTGTGGTTCAATGCTAAAACTACAAAGAACCAGGGCATCATTCAAATTAGTTCCCTAAGCAAAGGGTTTTTGGAGGCAACCGACAACCTCCAAGGCAGGAAGGGAGAGATTTTTCCATCACTAATGCCGAAGTGAACCCCGACAAGGAAGTGGTGACAGGTACACTAGTTATTCATCCAATAATAGCGATCATAATATTTTATTTAGGTTCTACACATTCTTTTATATCTCTAATGTTTAGAAGAACAATCCCAAAAACACTAAAAATCATGAATTGAAGATGTCGGGGAGTACAAAAAATGGGGCAATCATTGGATCCCATGAATATAACTCCTCCCCTATCATAATATGTAGATTGAACTTCTCAGTGAACATCTTTATACTCCCTCTGGTGGAATTTGATGCAATTCATGGCATGGATTTGCTTTCTTTATATAGAGCCAACATAAATTTCCTTGAGAGGGAAACCACTCTCCATGTGGAGAATCAACCCCCGATTCATTACAAGTCCATGGAGGAAGATGATTCCTCTTTAGCTCCATCATCTCATGCGTGGATATTTCTACCCTATGAGCATGCGTATCTAGCTCAGATGATTGAGTCTAAGGAGGAAACCATCCTTGAAGACGTGCCTATTGTGAGGGAATTAGCTGAAGTGTTTCTTGAGGAATATTCAGGTCTTCCTCCTAGAATAGATGTTGAATTCTTAATTGATCTTATACCTGGGGCATTGCCAATACCCAAGAAAATGAATAGAATGGCTGTTTTGGAGCTTGGGGAGTTAACGAAAAAACTACAAGATAATCTGGATAAAGGGTTTATAGACCTAAGTGCTTCACCATGGGGTGCACCAGTCCTATTCATGAAGAATAAGGACGGGTCAATGTGCCTTTTCATCGATTATCGTGAGCTCAAAAAAACACGTTAAAGAACAAGTATCCTCTCCCATAAATTTATGACTTTATTGATCAGCTACATGGAGCACAATACATATCCAAGGTGGATTTGTGGTCGGGATATTATCAAGTAAGAGTGATAAAGGAAGATATCCTGCAGACTACTTTTTGTACAAAAATACGGGCACTATGAATTCATATAAATGACTTTCAGACTCAGTAATACTCTAACAATCTTCATGGACCTGGTGAATATAGTCTTTAGAGATTACCTCTAAAAATTTGGGGTAGCCATTATAAATGATATTATAATATACTCCAAAACCAAGGAGGATCATGAGGATCATTTAAGAACTATACTAGAGGCCTTGCAGAAGGAGAAGCTCTATAAAAAGTACACCAAGTTTGAATTATAGTTTAAGGCGGTCTCATTCTTGTGCCATATCATCACAAGCCATGGGATATCTGTGTATCCCTCCAAAAAAGATACAATTGAGGGATGACTGAGGCCAACATCGGTAAAGGATATCCATGGCTTTTTGGGGTTAGCTGGATATTACCAATGATTTATAAGAAATTTCTCACAATTGTCCAAACCTCTTACAAATATAACTCAGAAGAGAGTAAAGCCTTTTTAGAGTGACGAATGTGAAGAAATAATTGAGGAGTTGAAAAGGAGGATTTTCACTGCACCCATGCTCACTTTACCCACAAGTGGAGAACCTTTTGTGGTATTCAGTTATGCTTCGAAGAAGGGCATGGGATGTGTGTTGATGAAAAATGAAAATGCCATTAACTATACTTCAAGGCAATTTAAATTTCATGAATAGAGATATCAAACACATGAACTCGAGTTGGATACAGGGATATTCACTTTGAATGTTTATTGGCATTATCTCTTTGAGGAGAAGTGTGAAATATATACCGACCACAAAATCCTCAAGTATATATTCACACAAAAAGAGTTGAACATGTGCCAACGAAGATGGTTAGAGCTGATCAATGACTATGACTGCTCAATCCATTACCACCTGAGTAAAGTGAACAAGGTGGCAGATGCCCTAAGTAGAAAGGACCTAGAGATTCTATCATCGATGAGAACTTAAAAGTATCCAATCTTCTTAGATTTGATGAAGATGTACATGAGAATCATAAATAAAGGAACATTGTCAATTATTTCACAAATTATTTCTCAACTATCACATTTGGAATGGTTGAAGGATGCTCAAAAGGATGATGTGGGAATTCCGGAAAAATTGGAAGCTATCAGAAAAGGGAAAACCTCGAAGATTAATGTTAATGAAGAAGGAATATTGAGATTTGAAAAAAGGCTATGTGTTTCATCATGTCCGGATCTAAAGAAGGAAATTTTGGATGATGCACATAGTTCAAATTTCTCTATTCCCCCAAGAAACACAAAGATGAATCGAGATATCTGAGAGAATTATTGGTGTGATAATATGAAGAATGAGATCTCTGAATATACATCAAAGTTACTGGTGTGTCAGCAAGTCAAGAAAGAGAGGTAGAAGTCTAAGGGGATGATGCAACCATTTCCCATTCCAGAATGGAAATGGGAGAACATCACCATGGAATTTGTCACTGGACTTCCAAAGACATCCAAAGGCAATAATGCAATCTGGGTTGTTGTGGATCGTCCTACAAAGTCTGCACACTTCATTCCAATTAACCAGGATTTCTCATTGGATCAGCTGGAACAGATTTTTATCAGGGAAGTGGTAAGGCTGCATTGAGTACCACTATCTATTGTGTATGATTGAGATCCAAGATTCACCTTTATGTTTAGTAAGAGTCATCAACATGATCTGAATAATAAATTTAACTTCAGTACGGTCTATCATCCTCAAACTGGTGGCCAATCCCAGAGGACTATCCAAACACTTGAAGACATGTTGAGAGTGTGCTCAATGGACTTTAAAGGAGGATGGGATCAATGTTGTCCTCTGGTTGAGTTCTCTTATAATAACAGTTTTCACTTAAGCATCCAAATAGAACCATATGAAGCCCATTATGGGAAAAGGTGCAGAACACCAGTATGTTGGGTTGAGGTTGGTGATCGTAAGCTGATTGGACCAGAAATGGTCGTAGAAATGGTAGAGAAGGTGAAAACCATTAAGCAGCATATCAAGGGATCCCAGAGTTGACAGAAGAGTTATGCAGATAACCGTCAATGAGACCTTGAGTTTAATGTTGTAGACATGGTATTTCAACGCATATCTCCATCTAATAAGGTCATGAAGTTTGGAAATAAAGGTAAGTTATGTCCAAGGTACATCGGCCCCTTCGAGATTCTTGATCGTATCAGGGCTATGACCTATCGACTAGCACTTCAACCAACCATAGATAAAGTACATGATGTATTTAATGTATCCCTCTTAAGGAATTACATACCGGACCCTTCACATGTACTCTCTTCAAAGGTGGTACAATTAAAGGATGATGTTTCTTATGAGGAGAAACCAATTAAGATCTTAGATCATAGATAAAATGTTCCACGAAATAAGGCAATTCCCCTCGTCAAGGTGTTGTGGTGAAACCAAATGTTTGAAGAAGCAATTTGGGAATATGAGGAAATTATTAAGTAGAGTTACCCACATCTATTTTAGTATGGGGAAAAGGAAATTTCAAGGGTGGAATTTCTTAAGGGAGGAAGATTGTAATGACCCAAACTTTAATTGATGGAAATCCCTCTTGATCTAATTAAATGTGTCTTTATGTAAAATTTGTATATAAAATGTAAACTTCTTTGGTTTTATGTTTTTGGATTTTATATTATTGTTAAGAATTTTGACCATTGCTAATATAGTAATTGAACAATGATCACATGATTAGTATATATATAGGGCTTTATCTATAACGCCCGGACCTTAGTTACCCAGAGTCGGTGCATTATTACATAACATTGGCATGATCACAAGAACGATCAAATCTCGAAAGACCGATTGGTTTAGTAGCCTTGGAAACACTAGACATATTCATAAGTCTTACATTACATCATAAAATGAAAAACTACTACAGAAACATATTTTCTCCATAATCCACACTCATATCCCCACATAATATCCCTCCAGGTCATTCATAATTTACTTCTTTACTTCCTGGGAAAAATAAAACATAGAAAAGGGGTGAGCTCAAATGCCCCGTAAGGATAATAATATAGCGGAAACTTTCATAAATAAGAATAAACATTTAAGGCAATGTATAACTAAAACAAAAGCCTTTCAAACTTTAACTTTCAACATAGTATGGCATAAATAAAATGAAATGATGCCATTTACTTATTCACATGGATATTCTACTAATAGAATAATCACATGCAAAATCAATAACCACTTTCATAATGATGGAATGCATAATTCCAGACTATCATAACCACATAGCCAAGGCCTCGTGCCAAGACTACAAATAAGATTTTGTCAAGGCCTTGTGACAAGACACTAGATTGTCTCATGAGACCTATCGATGCATCGAGGAGCTATAGCGGGCTCCACCCGTCACATATTAAGTCCAATGCATTCCCATATGAAAAGGTTTAAACATAACATAAACATTCGTATTAAAACTAGAATACGAAATGTCAATACTTTCACCATAAACCATGAATGGTATAAAGATAGCACATCCACAGTCAAATATATCACAAAACCTTCAATACAATATAGAAGTTTTGTATCATAATAAATCAACTTCAAATAAGCGTAAAGTCCGTCAAAGGATGTTGACATAGATGAAATCATAACTCTTTTTAGAGAAATATCTCTTTATATTTTGAAATCATTTAAGAGTCATATATTTATAAAATAAAACATTTTCATTGAAAATATTCTTATAATCTTGTAAGGGAAGATTCAACGATTTTATAATGGCGGAAAATAGCCGCACCCGCCGTATAAGTTAAAAAAACATTCTTACCTTAATTTTGTTGAAAAGGTTAAAAAGAACCTTGTTTGGAAAACGACGGAATGATTCCTTTACAAACCTCTTATAAAAAGTCAAACAAGGGTATAAATGACTTTAACCCATATTCTTGTGAATAGTAAAGATGTTTTGAAATACATTTTTAAGAAACATGGATGTGGATGATAAAGAGATCCCAGTAGATTATTACGTATAAACAACCTCAGATAATGAAGATATTGTGAAATAACCCTTACCTTGTACTTTTCCTTGGTTGGGGTAGGTTAACCTCTTGTATAATGGTGAAATAATTGTTATTAAAATATACATGAGTCGTATATATTAATATGATATCATATATGATCTTTTAACATTGATTTGTTAATAATATCTTTGAATTATCATCGTTTCGGGTGTTAACTTACTCATTTTCTTTTATATGTTTTGTTACATAAGCCATGTTTTTCATGGATAGGTTGTATATTTTTCATATACAGAATGATATCAAGTCCTTAAAAATCAATTTTAAATCATCAAATGATAATTATACTTGAATGGATACGATGGAGAATGAATCTTATCGCGTTCGTGGAGACGGTAGTCCTTACGTACGCACGAGCGACAATATCATTCTTTTGATATTAAAATAATATATAAATGGTTGTTATATCATATATAAAGAATAATTAATATGTTATATTTATTATTTACATGAGTTAAATATAATTATTATACCCATCCAAATAATAATATATTGAATAACAATTACACCACGACGTGGAGACGGTAAGCCGTACGTAAGCACGTATGGTGACATGTTATTCAAAGGATGGATAGAATACTGAATATGGTTGTAACATATTTATAATAACATCACAATATATATATGATACTGGAGTTATTATTTTAGAATGGTAACAACAAAGGAAGAAGAAGTGGAAGAAGAAATGAACTTTGAAAAGGGTGGTGAAATCATTACCTCTTCTTCGGGTTCTTCCTTTTGATTTGATCAAAAGGGCTCCTTAGGTAATATTTAGGATCAAACTAAGGCCTCTATGTTGTAGTGAGAGAAGTTGGGAGAGTACTTGGGAAGAGTTTGGCCGAACCAAAAGGCTTTGAAGGTGTGAAGAAATGAGAAGGAGGAGTGCCCTTTTATAAGAGGGGTGAGGGGCACCTTTGGAAAAGCTAGAAATATTAATTTATAATAAATTCATATTCGGTTTCTAATGGCTCCAAAGTTTATTATTTAAATTTTAAGGTGGGGATGGGTCGAAAACAACTCAAACAATAGAATTTAGACAGGTTTGGGTATTTATATTAACCTTATCTTTATGTATTAACTCTAAGTTAATTAGTTTCACTTTTACAATGTCTCTTTGTATTTTTATATAATATGGTTAATAAACTTACTATATAAATCCAAGCTACCCCCAAGTGGTCCATTAATGATGAACCTATCATGATATAAGTCTCTTGGCCTAACCTTAGATTTTTAGTAATTTAATATCAATTAATAATATAATATTTTTTTAAGAATTCTTTTATCTCAATTTTGACACTATTCAATAGTTGATTTTTGTGAAACTCATAAAATATTGATTACTTCGAAAAAAGTGAATTAAATAAATACTAATATATCATATTATCCTATAAAATTAGTTTAATTCATTAAAAGTTTCATATTATATTTATTTGGGTATTTATAATATCAATTATTTTAATTTTTCACTATTATAGTAATTACTTTATCATAATTGTGTCATAAATAAATTAAATTATTTAATGTCTAAAAATTAGAAATAAAATATCATTATGTATGAAATGTTTTTATCTTTCTAATTAATAATTATAATCTAAAATCCAACATATATAACCCTATGTAAAAAAATTTTTTCTAAAAGATATATGCTTGTGTCATTTTTGTATTCATTTTAACTTAATTAAAATAAAGTGTCCCTATCACCTACAAGTGGCACCATGGGGTCCCAAAATCGACCCAAAGATGCCTATGGTCGAAAAAATATCAACCAATAAGGCTAGGACACGTTTTAGGGTAATTTAGTTTTATTATAATATTATTTTTTAACCCTTATTTACCGGATTTACCCTTAACCATGGTAAATAAAATATTTACCGCAGTAATTATTCAAAATGTATAAAAATAAAAGATACATATTTACACAATTTGAACATCCTGATTCCAAATATGGAATCCATTTTTCTTAATTCAAAACACAGAAGTGGCAGAAATTAATTTAAAATTAATTCCTGCTGTCAAAACAAAAAGCGTGTTTTTAAGAGATAATAACTATCAAAAGATTGACACTTGTTTATGTTCGGTTTAATTGTAAAATTATGTCCAATGACCAAAATTATATTAAATTGTAAAAATATATTCTAAATATACTATAAAACCACTTAAATTCAAAAAATTTCACTATTAATTATTTTGATTAAAAAAGTTGTTTTTAATTAAAATTTAGTAATTTTCACTATTCTTCAAAATATGAAAGTTATCCGAGAAGTACCAAAATTTCACCTTAGGCTAAATTTGATATTCTGAATCCAGAAATGAAGTCCATTTTAAAATATAAAATATATATAATTTCAAAAAGTAGGTATTACTATTCATAACGGCTAGTTTGATTGGTTATGGTGTGTTAGAACTCGGTGTTGCGTACGACACACGCTATCACAATATTCAAAGAGAAGCGTACTGTAGAAGCTTGGGGTGTTATATTCTCACCTCCTTCAAATAATTTTGTCCTCGAAATTTCTAGAATACTACCGCATGAAAAGACTCGGGTGGTTCTTCATCATAAGTTCTTCGGGTTCCCACGTTGCCTTCTCCATCTTATGGTTTCTCCACAAAACTTTTACCAGACGCGTCGTCCGGTTTCTCAGTACTTGTTCTCTCGTATCAAGAATCCTGACGGGCTCTTCACAATAAGACAGATCGGGTTCCAGTTCTAATTCTTCATAGGTGAGTACATGCATTGGGTCAGGCATGTATTTCCTCAACAGAGATACGTGGAACACATCGTGAACTTTGGAGAGACTTGGCGGCATTGCCAATCGGTAAGCTACAACCCCAATTCGTTCTAGAATTTCGAAGGGTCCGATGTACCTGGGACATAATTTACCTTTCTTACCAAAACGCATGACTCCCTTCCATGGAGATACCTTCAGGAAAACATGATCATCGACATGAAATTCCAAATCCTTCCTTCGATTATCGGCATAGCTCTTCTACCTACTTTGAGGTGCTTTGATGTGATTTTGGATTACCATCACCTTTTCCACCGTTTCCTCCGCCAGTTCTGGGCCTATAAGTTTTCTTTCACCAACGTCATCCCAACAGGTTGTTGTACGACATCTCTTTCCGTATAAAACTTCATATGGTGCCATCTGAATTCTCGAATGGAAGCTATTGTTATAGGAAAATTCTAACAGAGGTAAATATTGATCCCACATACCCTGAAAGTCAAGTGAGCAAGATCTCAACATGTCTTCTAAGGTCTGAATTGTCCATTATAATTGTCCATCTGTCTGAGGGTGGTAAGCAGTGCTCAAATGAAGTTCAGTATCCAGGGATTTCTGAAGACTTTTCCAGAATCTTGAAGTAAAACGGGGATCACGATCAGAAACAATCGATAGGGGTACTCCATGAAGTCTCACAACTTCATTAATATATAGTCTTGCTAGACGTTCCAGGGGTAGATCTTCTCTTATAGCAAGAAAATGTGCTGACTTGGTAAGACGATCAACAATAACCCATATTGCATCGTTCCTTCTAGGAGTCTTTGGTAGCCCCATAACAAAGTCCATCGTAATATTGTCCCATTTCCACTCCGGTATGGGAAGAGGTTGCATGACTCCTCCAGGCTATTGCCTTCCAGCTTTCACTTGCTGACAAACCATACATCTTGACACAAAATAAGCAATCTCCTTCTTCATTTTGTCCCACCAAAAATGTTCCTTCAAATCTCTATACATTTTGGTGCTCCCAGGGTGTATAGAGAAATTGGAACTATGAGCATCTTCCAGCAATTCCCTTTTTAGATTAGGTATATCAGGAACACAAAGTCTCTTCCCGAATTTCAAAATTCCATCTTCATACACAAAGTCTCTCAATCTCCCACCATTCACAGCTTTAATCTTCTTTTGAAATTCTTCATCATCGGTTTTATAACTCTTAATCTTTTCTAGTAATGATGGTTTGACAACCATTTGAAAAAGCATTGATTTTTCACCTTCCCTGGTTATTCCCATGTCCATCTTCACTAGATCCATCAAAATTGAATCCCTTTCAATTCTCATCACATTCAAAACTCCATGGTCATTTCTGATCAAAGCATCTGCCACCTTGTTTGCCTTCCCCGGGTGGTAGTGTATCATGCAATCACAATCCTTGAGTAATTCAAGCCATCTCCTTTGCCTCATGTTGAGTTCTTTTTGTGAGAAAATATACTTCAAACTCTTGTGATCAGTATAAATCTCACATTTTTCACCATAGAGGTAGTGCCTCCATATCTTCAAAGAAAAGATCACAACTGCTAACTCGAGATCATGAGTAGGATAGTTTTGATCATGAATTTCCAACTGTCGTGATGCATAGGCAATAACTCTATCATTCTGCATAAGGACACAACCAAGTCCTTTCTTTGATGCATCACTATAAATAACGAACCCATCATTCCCCGATTGTAGAGTCAATATAGGAGCATTCACTAATCTTCTCTTCAGTTCTTCGAAACATTCTTCACACTCTTTTGTCCAAACAAATTTAACCCCTTTACGTGTGAGCTGCGTTAATGGGTTAGCCAATCGGGCAAAATTCTCGACGAAACGTCGATAATAACCTGCCAAACCAATAAAACTGCGTACCTCAGTTATACTCGTAGGTGCTGGCCATTCATGGATTGCCTTGGTCATAGAAGGATCAACAGAGATTCCATCTTTAGAGACAATATGGCCAAGAAAAGAAATCTCCTGAATCCAGAATTCACACTTGCTAAACATTCCATATAATTCATGTCTTCTCAGAGTCTTCAGGATAATGCGCAAGTGATTTTCATGATCTTCGTAGATTTTGGAGTATACCAAGATATCATCAATAAATACCACAATAAATTCATCAAGATACTCCTTGAAAACTATATTCATCAGAACCATGAATACAGAGGGTGCATTAGTCAATCCAAAAGGCATTACAGTAAACTTGTAATGCCTGTACCTGGTTCGAAATGCTGTCTTTGGAATGTCTTCCTTCTTTATACACAACTGATGGTATCCAGATCGAAGGTCAACCTTTGAAAAGTATTGAGCTCCATGTAGTTGGTCAAATAAATCATCAATATGAGGTAGGGGATACTTGTTCTTTATCGTTATAGCATTGATCTCCCTGTAGTCGATACATAACCTCATAGATCCATCTTTCTTTTTAACAAAAAGAACAGGGGCTCCCCATGGAGAAACACTAGGGCAAATAAATCCTTTATTACTCAATTCCTCTAGTTGTTTCTTTAGTTTGACTAACTCTACAGTGGCCATTCTATAAGGGGTCTTCGATATAGGCCTTGATCCAGGAATTAAATCAATGGAAAACTCAACTTATCGTTCTGGAGGATGTCCAGGTAAATCTTCCAGAAATATATCTAGAAATTCTTTCACAATAGGTACATCCTCTATTTGAACATTCCTTTCCTCACCCACAGTTATTTCATTCTCTTCCTCCCCAATAATTGAATTTAGTTGAGCTATTGAGGGTAGATCTAAAAAAGAATTAGGTGGTGATGATTCTGCTCTAAAGATAAGGTGTTCCTTATCATTATCATCAAGAATCATAACCTCTTTCTTCTTACAATAAATCTTTGCATCATAGTCCGAAAGCCAGTCCATACCGAGGATTATATCAAACTCAATCCTAGGTATGACGATGAGATCAGCAGATAAAGAAGATTTATGTGCTCTAATGGGGATTGATTCACAAAACTTTGTTGCAATGATACATCCCTTAGGAGTTTTAACTGAAAACTCCCTTGTTAAATCAAATTGGAAATATCTAATTTTCTTAGAAAACTGGGAAGATATGAAACAATGCAATGATCCAGAATCAAATAATTCATTTTCTAAACTTGAGGAAACCATTAAATTACCTGCCACCACATCTTCCGGAGCTTCTACCTCAGCAGTAGTGCTAGCATAATCCTGGACTTGATCCCTTGGCCTTTTCTAAGGTAAGTTCTCCTGACGCATAGGAAATTCATTTTCATAATGCCCCATCTCCCTGCAATTGTAGCATTGAACGTTGGTAGCTTCTTTCTTCCCCTTACAATCACGACCTTGGTGGCCTTTTTCACCACAGTTGTAACAGACTCTCATTCCCTTCAAGCAAGTACCAGGATATTTCTTCCTGCATTTACCAGAGGATGGATATTCAACCTTTCCCTTCTTCCCCTTTTTTCCATTCCCAGATTGATCAGCAGGTCTCTTCTTCTCTTGGATTTCTTTAAAGTCATAAGACTTAGAGAATTCCTTTTCGGTCTTGATAGCACATGAGACAATGTCTTCGTATGACGAAAAGGATTGTGAGACTAATGCTCGACGAAGAAATGGTTTTAACCCATCAAAGAATCGATCAATCTTACTTCTTGGGTTATGTATATAATCTTCAGCATACCTTGCTAACCTTGTAAAATTAGCCTCATACTTTGCGACATTCTCATCCTCCTTCTGTCTCAGACTCAGAAATTGCCTTTCCATATCTGCTCGATGGTCGTGAGGAAAGTATTTCTCTAAAAACAAATCTTTGAACTCCCTCCATTCCATATTTGATGCTTCATCATCTTCCTTCATGTTTTGAATCAAATACCACCATTGATCAGCATCTCCAGTGAGGCGGTAAACTGCCATGATAACTTTTTCCCTTTCACTACTCCCAAAGCCTGAAATATTTTTCTAGGGAATTTATCCATTGCTCAGCTACTAATGGATTTGTACTCCCATTAAACATTGGTGGTTGTTGCCTCATGAATCGATCTAACATTGATCCTCCACGTTGTGGATCAGGGTGCTCCATATGGGTAAGGTTATTATTCATAACCTGAGTAAGTTGTCCCAGTATGGTGATTAGCTGATCGGCACCAGTTGCATCACCAGCTCCACTATAATTATCTTGATCAGGAGGGCAATCACTACATGGAGTGCGTGCATTGATACGGTTTCCATTTTTTCCACTAGGCGCCATTTCTAAACAATGGCATAAACTAGATCAGTTTATGAATCAAAATACATAATCCCATACTTATAAAACACTTAACATAAATTTAACTATTTATGGATATAATCCATAATCATAAAAAAATATTTTCTTTGACGAAGTATATACTCATAAACCCTTCATAATGATTTGTAAAGAAAATGAGAGTTATCCTAAGCATATCCCCTGGGAGTGTCGTAACCAAGAGTGCAGCAAGGCCCGTTTTCGTGCACCAGTTCCCGTTCGAGTCTATCTCAAAGCGGTGTTTTCGTGTTTTACCCCTAGGAACATCTGTGCCAGAGCTGCCTCTACCTGCTCGTATCTAGACAGGGATGTATTGCTCGGAAAACTCACAAAATATCTACAATACCAAAATTCTAGGAAGTTCTTCTATACTAATCCTCAAAGTTCATCTTAGGTCTATGTGCTCCAATCAGAGTTTATCTAAATCTAGCTTCCAAGGTTTGTACTAAACTTTCTCTGATACCAACTGTAACGCCCCGACCCTAGTTACCCAGAGTCGGTGCATTATTACATAACATTGGCATGATCACAAGAATGATCAAATCTCGAAAGACCGATTGGTTTAGTAGCCTTGGAAACACTAGATATATTCCTAAGTCTTACATTACATCATAAAATGAAAAACTACCACAACAACATATTGTCTCCATAATCCACACTCATATCCCCACATAATATCCCTAAAGGTCATTCATAATTTACTTCTTCACTTCCTGGGAAAAATAAAACATAGAAAAGGGGTGAGCTCAAATTCCCCATAAGGATAACAATATAGCGGAAACATTCATAAATAAGAATAAACATTTAAGGCAATGTATAACTAAAACAAAAGCCTTTCAAACTTGAACTTTCAACATAGTATGGCATAAATAAAATGAAATAATTCCATTTACTTATTCACATGGATATTCTACTAATCGAATAATCACATGCAAAATCAATAACCACTTTCATAATGATGGAATGCATAATGTCAGACTATCATAACCACATAGCCAAGGCCTCGTGCCAAGACTACAAATAAGATTTTGTCAAGGCCTTGTGCCAAGACACTAGTTTATCTCATGAGACCTAACGATGCATCAAGGAGCTATAGCGGGCCCCACTCGTCACATATTAAGTCCAATGCATTCCCATATGAAAAGGTTTAAACATAGCATAAACATTCATATTAAAACTAGCATACGAAATGTCAATACTTTCACCATAAACCATGAATGGTATAAAAATATCACATCCACAGTCAAACATATCCCAAAACCTTCAATACAATATAGAAGTTTTGTATCATAATAAATCAACTTCAAATAAGCGTAAAATCCATCAAAGGATGTTGACATAGATGAAATCAAAACTCTTTTTAGAGAAATATCTCTTTCTATTTTGAAATCATTTAAGAGTCATATATTTATAAAATAAAACATTTTCATTGAAAATATTCTTATAATCTTGTAAGGGAAGCTTCGACGATTTTATAACGACGGAAAATAGACGCACCCGCCGTATAAGTAAAAAAAACATTCTTACCTTAATTTTGTCAGAAAGGTTAAAAAGCACCTTGTTTGGAAAACGACGGAAAGATTCCTTTATAAACCTCTTATAAAAAGTCAAAAAAGGGTATAAATGACTTTAACACATATTCTTGTGAATAGTAAAAATGTTTTGAAATACATTTTTAGGAAACATGGATGTGGATGATAAAGAGATCCCAGTAGATTATTACGTATAAACAACCTCGGATAATGAAGAGATTGTGAAATAACCCTTACCTTGTACTTTTCCTTGGTTGGGGTAGGTTAACCTCCTGTATAATGGTGAAATAATTGTTATTAAAATATACAAGAATCATATATATTAATATGATATCATATATGATCTTTTAACATTGATTTGTTAATAATATCTTTGAATTATCGTTGTTTCGGGTGTTAACTTACTCGTTTTATTTTATATGTTTTGTTACATAAGACATGTTTTTCATGGATAGGTTTTATATTTTTCATATACATAATGATATCAAGTCCTTAAAAATCATTTTCAAATCATCAAATGATAATTATACTTGAATGGATACGATGGAGAATGAATCTTATCGCGTTCGTAGAGACGGTAGTCCGTACGTACACACGAGCGACAATATCATTATTTTGATATTAAAATAATATATAAATGGTTGTTATATCATGTATAAAGAATCATTAACATGTTATATTTATTATTTACATGAGTTACATATCATTATTATACCCATCCAAATAATAATATATTGAATAACAATTACACCACGACGTGGAGACGGTAAGCCGTACGTACGCACGTATGGTGACATGTTATTCAAAGGGTGGATATAATACTGAATATGGTTGTACCATATTTATAATAACATCACAGTATATATATGATACTGGAGTTATTATTTTAGAATGGTAACAACAAAGGAAGATGAAGTGGAAGAAGAAATGAACTTGGAAAAGGTTGGTGAAATCATTACCTCTTCTTCGGGTTCTTCCTTTTGATTTGATCAAAAGGGCTCCTTAGGTTGGCTTTCTGATCAAAATAAGGCCTCTATGTTTTAGTGAGGGAAGTTGGGAGAGTATTTGGGCAGAGTTTGTCCGAACAAAAAGGCTTTGAAGGTGTGAAGAAATTATAAGGAGGAGTTCCCTTTTATAAGAGGGGTGAGGGGCACCTTTGGAAAAGCTAGAAATATTAATTTTTAATAAATTAATATTCGGTTTATAATGGATAAAAAGTTGATTATTTAAATGTTAAAATGGGGATAGGTGGAAAAAAACTCAACCAATAGAATTTAGACAGGTTTGGGTACTTATAATAACCTTATCTTTAAGTATTAACTCTAAGTTAATTAGTTTCACTTTTACAATGTCTCTTTGTATTTTTATATAATATGGTTAAAAAACTAACTATATACATCCAAGAGACCCCCAAGTGGTCCATTAATGATGCACCTATCATGATATAAGTATTTTGGCCGAACCTTAGATTTTTAGGAATTTAATATCAATTAATAATATAATATTTTTTTAAGAATTCTTTTATGTCAATTTTGACACTATTCAATAGTTGATTTTTGTGAAACTCAAAACAGATTGATTAATTCTAAAAAAGTCAATTAAATCAATAATAATATATCATATTATCCTAGAAAATTAGTTTAATTCATTAAAAGTTTCATATTATATTTATTTGGGTATTTATAATATCAATTATTTTAATTTGTCAATATTATAGTAATTACTTCATCATCATTGTGTCATTTATAAATTAAATTATTTAATGTCTAAAAATTATAAATAAAATATCATTATGTACGAAATATTTTTATCTTTCTAATGAATAGTTATAATCTAAAATCCAACATATATAAACCTATGTAAAAAATTTTTTCCTATAAGATATATGCTTGTGTCATTTTTGTATTCATTTTAACTTAATTAAAATAAAGTGTCCCTATCACCTACAAGTGGCACCATGGGGTCCCAAAACCGACCCAAAGATGCCTATGGTCGAACACTTATCAACCAATAAGGCTAGGATACATTTTAGGGTAATTTCGTATTATTATAATATTATTTTTTAACCCTTATTTACCGGATTTACCCTTAACCATGGTAAATAAAATATTTACCGCAGTAATTATTCAAAATGTCTAAAAATAAAAGTTACCTATTTACACAATTTGACCATCATGATTCCAAATATGCAATCCATTTTTATAAATTAAAAACACAGAAGTGGCAGAAATTATTTTAAAATTAATTCCTGCTGTCAAAACAAAAAGCGTGTTTTTAAGAGATAATAACTATCAAAAGATTGACACTAGTTTATGTTCGGTTTAATTGTAAAATTATGTCCAATGACCAAAATTATATTAAATGGTAAAAATATATTCTAAATATACTTTAAAACCACTCAAATTCATAATTTATCACTATTAATTATTTTGATTAAAAAAGTTGTTTTTAATTAAAATTTATTAATTTTCACTATTCATCAAAATATGAAAGTTATCTGAAAAGTACCAGAATTTCACCTTAGGCTAAATTCGATATTCTGAATCCAGAAATAAAGTCCATTTTAGAATATAAAATATATATATTGTCAAAAAGTAGGTATTACTATTCATAACGGCTAGTTTGATTGGTTATGGTGTGTTAGAACTCGGTGTTGCGTACAACACACGCTATCACATTATTCAAAGAGAAGCGTACCGTAAAAGCTTGGGGTGTTACATTATCAAATCCAATTTACTCAGACAAAGAAATCGATGGCCTCATCTAGTAGATGTGCCCCAAACGAAGCCCATTTTTTAGAGCTCGGAAAGGATTTTTCATCTATGGGCTTCTCTCTTGACCAAGCCCAAGATGATCTTGAATATGTTAAGCTCGATTAGGACCGCCTACGAGAGAAGTGGAAGTTAATAGAGATTACCACCTGAGCAATGTTATCTGAGCCACCCCAAGAGTCTGTCAGCACCCCACACCTTACTCTTTGGTCCTATTAGGGTTTTATAAGGGATTATGTAACAAGACCTTAGCACTATGGTTATGTACATTTGTTTTGTATATAATAATTAATATTCTTTTATTTTATTATTGTTACCTTGTAAATAGTTTTTTTAAAGAACAAATAGTTTTTTTAGTTAATGTTCAACTAAGAAATCTCTTTTGATGAATTAATGGATTTTTGAAATAAATAATAATTTAATAAAATATTATTATTTTTAATAAATTAAATTTTATTATATATAAATGATCATATAATTTTAAGAATGGAATTGTAATTTTTATTAAGGTTTGAAAGCCATTTTTGTCAAACCCCATGAATTTTTGATAAATGTCAGTTTTTATTTTAAAATTGAAAATTAAAATATTTATAAAATTATTTAGATAAAATGAATATTATTTCTGGAGTCAGGATGATGAAATTATCCAATGGTGAAGTTTTCATAATTTTCTGAGACAATCAGATTTTTGGGTAAAAATTAAATATTGTTTAAATATATAATATGTTTTATGACATAATAATGACCCAATATAGATGTAATAAAACACTATAAACTTTATGTTCATCCAATGTTTGTTTTACCATTAAAAAATTTGATTTTGGGTTTGTTGGATTTATTTTACAAAGCTTTAGTGGACCCTTCAAGACTTATTAAAAATTTTGTTTTTTTAAATTGTTTTCCTTGGGATTATGGATGACCTTCACATAAGCAACCCAATTATTTTTAAAAGTTAGGATTTTGTATTTATAAAATATTTTTTCCAATTCCCTTTTCCAAAACCATGGGAAAAAACCATGGGCTGGTTTGTGGTTTGGATTAGTTTTATTTGAGGTGTCCCAAACCTAAATAATAAAGAATTCTCTCACCTTTCCTATATAAACCCACCCGAGCTCCCACTTCCTCCTCACTCAAAGCCTCTAAAGTTCGTCTAAACTCTTACCTCCTCTCTCTAGAATCGTCTAAAGGTTCTACAAGCTCCAAAGAAGCCTCTCTCAAGCCTTTGGAAGCACACTTCCAATTTGTACAATTTTCTTAATGTTGTTATGAATTTTTAATTTCAATTATAAATATTGGGGTATGGTTTTTCACCTCTCCTATACTACCCTCATTATGTTTGAATATTGGGAGACCAATTTCTCTCTCATTAAATGCCTCCCATGTACACCCATTACTATGCCAAATTTCCGAAAGAAATTTCTCTCTCCTCATTTACATTCAACCAATTATTTTGTATCATAAACCTAGATTCCATTACAATTGTTGGTACATGTATCTATATTACCCCCTTACTATCCATTTCATGTACATATGATGAGAAACCCCTTTCTATCATCAAACATTTTTATGAATTCTTACGTCACGCCGTCACACTGCCGAAATTGCACCGATTTTCCAAGCCAATGTCATTGTGAAGTGAATACCATGACCATTTCTCTATCAAGGGTATTCACCTTTTACACATTTACTTATTGATTAAAAAGCTTCATGTATGAATTCCACATTCTTTTATCGTGGAATAAATGATGATGTTTTACGAATCCATGTTATATGATCCATGTGGCACACTTATGCATGAAATGAAGTGTTTCAGAAGGGTGCACCCTGATAGCAATCCAATGCATTGGGTAAATTATAGTGTCATGATACATCATGTGCAATGATTGTTTACTCATTCTAATTCAAGTGCAATGAGGGTTTACTCATGCTTCATCTACAATGAGGGTTTACTCATGTTCCATTTGCAATGAGCCTTGGCTCATGCTAATCCCATGTGAAGTGTTGTTTCCAAATTTACATGTTATGATTATCATGCATTATCATACCTTTATGTATATGATTATATTGTGCTCTATTGATATTTTTATTGTCTAACATTTATTTCATTTCTCATGTTATTCCATTATTATTCCATTACTGGGATTTATAGCTCACCTTTTTCTTATGCACGTCATCAGGTTATCTCATGCAATGCTAAGTACGAGGGAATATAGTGGTCATGTAAAGGAAGTTTTCAATGAAGATGTTGTCTTTCATATTTTAAGTATTTATTTAATGATCCTATGCCCTAAAGACACTAGACCTTATGATCTTCTATGTTGTATCAATTGAAGTTTTTGTAATAAATTATGTTTAATTGTGTAATAAAAGATCAGCATTGTTATAAATTGTATAAAAAGGTATACACATATTGGGAATATAAAACTCCCCCATAAATAATCTTTTTCATTCCCATAATAAAAATATCAAAATATAATTAAAATGTGTCTATTCTATTAAAAGGGAGGATTTTAATTGACTACAAATATTAATATTATAGTCATAAAATCAGATTTCAAAATGAAAAAACAAATTTTTTATTTCGAATATATTATAATCATACATAACATATAATCTAATTAAATACATTCATCTTCTTTTAGTAACATTTATTAACTTTTCATTACTATACATTACACATTATGTTTTAACCCACCAAAAAATTATAAAATCATCACACCAGATCATTTAATCAGAGTTCTGCTTAATCTTAAGTATATAAACTCTATCAATTAGATAGAAAATATTTTATTTCTCCACATAGAAATAAAATAAAAAATAATCATGAGGTATTTCAGAAAAGTTCAGATATCTATTAGGATAATTTTAAATGAAATTTTTTCTCTAATTATTTTTAATACCTTTTTTAGCATAGTGACCACATAGGAATTCAATAAAATATAAGTTTTAGAACTCTTTCTTCAAGATAATAAAGAGGTACTCTCCCCCAAACATAATTTTAGGATCGCCCACTAAAATATACCATGAATTGCTAAACTCCATACATAAATATCAAGGGAATTATCTTGCAATATTATCCTAGAATTGTGGTAGAGAAGATAAATAGGCTTGTAATATGGATTATTATTAGGGAATTTCATAGTGTCTATTGGATTTTTATAGGTAAAATGTAGGGCAGGTATCAAGGTAAAAGGGATGAAAAATATCAAACTAACTCATCATTCATTTTAATGTGACTAAAAATCATCATGTTTTGGAGAGAGAAAATCACAAGTTCTAATAGTCATGAATATCCTAAGAATATCTCAAGAAAATAGGTATAAGAAAGAATATAACAAAAGGATAAAAATACATCTTCGGATGAGAATTATATTTGGTCAATCATTTTATGAAGTGAATATAAATGATGAGTCAAATAAATGAAAATGGACTAGGATTTATATCAATAATTAAACTATACCAGAAATCATATTAAAATTATTAAAAAATTAAAACAATCATGTATATTTTAATACTCCCATCTTTGTATTTATTATTTATAACAATAATTTATCAAAAAATTTCCACATTTTAAAATATTTTATCTATTTAATGATGACTCTTATATCAGTTTAAGGGAAAATACCAGTGTAGTTAAGAGACTCCTTCCCACACTTAATCTTATATATGCTTGTCCAAGTGAAACATTACGGAAAAGAATAGGATGCGGTCAAAAAACAATTTGTCTAAGTTGAGGGATATCATTTAAAGCAGTTATCAAATGAAATTAAATTAAATTAAGTGCCAAAATAATGCTTCCCTCATGGTGAGATAGAAAAATATAGAAAGAAGTCAAAACAAGACGCCCATGATGTGACATAGTACTTATGAGTATCGATGAAATGTAAAATAAATTCTACATGCATACAAACTATCAAATTTAAATTACAACATAATATATATATATATATAATGAACGAAATATGTGTTAGAAACATCTGATGTATGGCCTTAGAAAAAGATCTCTTTGAAATGGGAGGATCCAATAGAGAAGTGGAAGTGGAAGTGGAAGTTAGGGGGTGTAGGTTCCTCATTTTATGATTTGGGAATAGATGAATGATTCTGATCCTCTAAGTTAGTAATAGTGTCATTTGGTCCTATATTGGAATAAAGAATTTAATCTATAGCAAGGGTAGTAAATAATGTTTGTGTTGCCGAGGGTTGATGATCTGATCAAGGAGTAGGAATTAGGTAAACTAAAGGCCTAGGTGCTAAAAAATGTGGGCCAACATACCCTCCATCTAGTCTAGGCATTGATACATGCAATCCAGATGGTGGTCCAAGATGGCTAGGAAGAGAGAACATGGAAGAGTGATCAAGGATGCGAGTGGAGTTGGGGTAGTGGAAGGTACAAAAGAATATATAATGAAAGAAGATGAAGAAATGGGGGAATATAGAGGTGGGTAGAGAAGTTATATCTGCTATTGGAGGGTGTGGAGGGGGTTGTATTGGAGTAGTATCACCCAGAGGGAAATGTTGGTCATCTCCTGGTACAGTTGGTGCTGGGGGGTCCTACTCAAGAACAAAAGCTTCCCCCAATCTCTTGACCATCCATACATGAATAATCTTGTCAAATTCCATATAATAGGGATAACCTAACCAATCATGATGGATATATTGAAAAATAACCTCCATATGGTGTGCTAATAGGGTGGAATTTAATCCTCTATTTAGGTTTCCCTAATGGTCGGTAAACATAGAGTGAATGAATTAGGTGTTGAAATAGGGTTGGTTAGGGTAATCATGTTGGATGGAATATGTAAGGAAATTAATGTTATGTCTAGACATGAAAATCATTTCCCCATGGTGGGGGATGTATGGAACAAAATCTGTGATGGATGAAGATAATGGTAGTGTAAATGATGAGATTCCTCTTCTCTGAGGTGGGACTGCACTTGACATCAGGTCCATCAAGCACCTACCACACATTGATGGTGTCTGAATTGTTAGGCTGTGATAGATGAAACTGGGGATTGGGTGGCTGGATGTGGGTAGAATATGAACCCTCTGTCAAACTCCACCATTGTGAGTGAAACGTGTTTCCTTGTGAGTTGGAATCTAACAAGAGTTTTTATATTAGTGGTAATCCCTTGATATGAAGTTCCATAAAACTCAAAGGTTGTAATAAATGATAAAAATAAATCTCTTATTATTGGTGTGCTAACCAATAGTGTTTCCGTCAAATTTTTGTTTTCAAGGTTCTTGTTTATCTCCTCCTAGATGCTTAGCTGCTTAAGAGTATTGATGTTGAGGTACCATTAAATATGCTAGATAGTGTAGAATGAAAATAACTATAGTTGATCCATCATAGGATAGCACTAATTGATAATAAGTTAGGGATGTGGATGGGTTCATGAAGCTACCAGAACCAGCTATGGTGGAGTTGTAGCAAATGGTGTAGAAGGATATACTATTGTAGCAACGGATGGATCTATTTATATCATTTCTTGTTCTAAAGTAGTGGTAGATGTGGAACGTGGGGTGGTCATACCCAATGGTGTCATGATAGAAGTAGGGTCTACTATACTAGATCTCTATATAGTTGTGTTAGGGGTTACCACATTCTATATACCAGGAGTTGATGTCGATGAGTTCGTGGATTGTGGAAGAGTTGGAAAAATCTGGCGATTCAGTAAATCTACCATGAAAGGCCCTCTTGGGGTCCAAATTCAGGCCCAATGTAATACGAATCACCTCTCATCATTAACATTCATGTGATGATTCCCATAATCATGGTATCTATCCTCCATGATCTAAAACTAAAGAAAATAACAAAAACAAAGAAAAAAAATTAAAGGGAATAAAAATAGAGATAAAGAATAAAAATTAATGTAAAAGGCATGTAAATTTAGTCTAGACTACATGTACTATGTTCATGTTTCCAACCCATGTGCTTTGGATGCACATGATGAGTGGTATTGTGTCTAGAAAAAGCTATGTACAATGACAGTATAAGTGGTATACATCGTGTGTGTGTTTTTGTGTGTGTGAGTGCATGGTAAATTGGTTAGTAAGTGCTTGGACATGTCCACTATCCATAGGGGTAGAAAAAAAAGTTCAAAATTTGTATATTGTGCACACGTCATGTGTTAGAACATCAAAAAGCATCCCTTGTATGTTTCTTAACATAGATAATATATCAGGAAGAGAGTAAATAGAAAGTTTCAAACACAGACATCATGTGTATGGCATGGTATGTATGGATATATAATGGTTAAGACATAGTTTCTCCTTAATCCAGGAGGATGCATTCATATATGGAATGTTCAGAACATACACACCGTTTATTTTCAAATATTGTACTAAAAAATGTATCATTGAATCTGATGTACACAGTGTTCCTCACTTTTTCCCATGTATTGTGTGTTTTACTAAACACCGCACATGATCCTTAAATATTTCAAAATATAGGTAAATCACCAAAATAGTGGGTCTAGATGCACATACCATGATTTAGGATTATAATGGATATGAAATCCGATCCGGAATCACAATGAAACATTGGATTGAAACTGGCGTTATTTGAGAGTCGTACGGAGGAAGGAAACAACAAGAGGGGGGGGGGGCTTGACATCAGATTAGTCTAGGTAGGGGTTCCTATCATTTATAGCCTGGGCACATGGAATTCAAATGGAGTACATGTCATGTAGATGTTTTTTAAAAACTATATTAAAAATAAAGAGTTATTATTATAAACTACTTATTTATTTATATTTATAATTTAAAAATAATACTAAATATGTACACATGAAAATAAACCTATACATGTAGTGTATAAGAGAAATTAACATCATGTTTCTAAAATTTGAAAAATAGAGATACAACCATCGTTCAGGTGCTTGGGAAATGATTCAAACTAGAGATCAGAAAAATAAAAATGTGTTCCCTCAACCAATGGAGTGATGGTTGTAGTACTAAATTTTTTTTTATCAATTTTTATTTTAATCATAGTTGTGTTACTACATAGTTAATGGAATGATTCATGAAATTTGGTATTATTAATTGAATATTTGGATGATGTATAGATATTATCTGAGTTCAAGCACTGGTCATTTGAACCCTATGTTACAAATCTACTAATAAACCCACATCATCATTGGGTGGTTTCATTTTTTTAATGTTTTAAATTATAATCAAAACATAGGACATGAAATTTACTAAGAAACACGATGTATATTATTATTTTATTGAAAAAAGATAGAACTAGACTGACTAAAAGGACACAAAACTGAGTCTTTTGGACCCTAATCTATGACACTTATATCCAATTTAGCTGCACCATCAGTTTTACATTATTTTAAAAAGGATTTATTTAATTTAAAAAAACATTAAACACATCATTTAATTAAAACACATGGTTAAAAATAATGAATCACGCACTGAATGAGGGTATGGAGTGATTTGAACTAGCGACAGCTCATATACACTTTGGTGACCATTCCATCGACAGGGCCTCATTCATGATTAATAACATAATAAATGTTAAGTTATACAAAATGTACTAGTGTTATATACACTAAATTGAAAATAACATTCCATTTATGAAGATATAGATAGTGTGTGTCCTCATTTTTTTCAAATTCAGCCAATGGCTGAAAAAAAGTATGGTGCACTATGTGGGATGTAAATGAAAATGTCTTGTAGTTATTAAAAGTAGAAAATAAAGAGAGAGAAATGGGAAACGGGTTGAATCCAAATAAGAAACATTATATTAGTTCTTTGGATTGACTTGAGTTAGGATATTTACCCATAGTTTGATGGTGAGTGTGGCTTCGATTGTGCGGACCACCACATTTTCCCTGTACCCTCATCTTGCAACCAAGATTCTTGAAATTTTAGTGGTCAGGGAAGAAGCTTTCAATATCATTACTCTATGGCCAGTAAATGTTGAATGTGGAATTGTGACATAGATTACTACTGTACATCCTGTACTTCCCTGGGTACCTTCTTTGTTATATTGGAAATATGAAAATAATCACAGGCATCCTCTGGAGTCAGTTTGTAATCAACTGTGGTTTTGGAAATAATCATTTTTTTAAATTATTTATTAATATGATATGAAATGTTCCCATATTCAATGTTTGTGGTTTTAAAATATATTTCAGAAGTATTTATTGCATTAAAAGTGGGGTCCACAACATAACATGCATGCTTAGTTGAAATAGAGTTAGAACACCCAGGCTCACACTCAACCAGATTATTAATTTTATAAATTTTAATAGAAATGTTCTCTACCATAGTACCAATTCATCTTAACCATTTGGTTTTTCCCATCTAGAATGTGGAAAAATCTTCAATCATGGATAAAAGTTTTTTAGTATTACATGAAGATTGTTTTGGAAGGTATGAAGAAATGTGTGGGGTAAAGGATGTACATGGGTAATCCACATATTGAAACCCATCATCCATGTATAGATAACACTCTTCTAGATATGATTATAGCAATGTTGACTCATACAATTAAAAATATTTTCCATGTGAATTGTTACAATCTACAGTTTATTAACAATAAATTTAGATTTGGGGTTGATGTTACCTTGAAAAGAATCAAGAAATAGAAATGAAAAACTCTGGATAAACCATCCTTGACTCATATTAACATTATTGCTTTATGTTTCCCTAGAAATGATTCTAGAATTTTTGTGCACCCATTTTGTGGTATGAATTTTTTCCCATTTAACCCAACAATCTATGTAGGTAGTGGTAGTCCGATACGATCCCATTATGAATAAAATAATCATTGATCAACACAATTTGGTGAGTTTAAGATGATAATATAGACAAAATAATGTAGTGAAATTGATGAAAATTTGAAATGATTTTCAAAATTCCAATGAAAAAAGAAGGGAAAGAACTATAAAAAAAGTGTTTCATGGTTATAACACAATTACATTTTATTTTATCATTAATTCATTAGAATTATAATTATTGGTGATAGTAGTTTTACCATGGGGATTCAATTAATTGTTGTTCCATGGTCTGATAATATAAAATTATATATTTAAAAGGTTAAACCCTCAATCCAATGATCAATCACTTAAAACACATTTTAAGTTCATTACCCCTAAAACAAGGGCAATAAGCTCAACTAATGATAAGGGATTAACCTACTTCTACTCCATTAGTTGTTTCCATTGGTGTTGTTCTAGGTCTGATGTGACACCAATAGAAAATGTGGATGTAATTTCATTAAAGTATTTATTAGAAAAAAATAATAATAAAGTAATTACACTCGAATTAGAATTATAACATACAGTACATATTATTATAACCCCAACACATGAGAATAATCCTCTTATATCCACGGTCACGGTGTGTCGTTTGATCATAAAATCAGCCTATACTATGGATACAAGAGGAGAAAAGAGATAATGAGGGAATACACTAAAACAGAAACAAATAAGAAAGAGAAAACTAATATTTGGAATTGAGGGAGATCGAATGGTAGAGTGTGGGAAACTATCCCATAGATTTCAAGTCTCCATCTTAGAGTCCTATAACTTTATTTATACAAAAATATATTACATGGTGTTCACCCAAAAGTACATGTTGTGTAATTGGTTCAACTTTCAACATCTATATTTTTTCTATAGTTAGTTGGCCTACTATGATGCCTATTGAATTTGAAGTATCACTAATAGGTGGGTGGGGGTGCATGGCATGTAGTGCCACTACATATGGAATGTAGAATTTCAATCAGCCTTCAACTACTTATAGAAGGGAATACATATCATATGAATGACATAGAGTTGATACTCATGAAAAATCACCACAAACACCAACATTAATCATTTGATCCCAAATAGAATCTGTATTTGAGGAAAGTGTGTTTTAATAATCAATAATATGTATAAAATAGTAAACCCATCTTGAGCATATCAATGCATAATATTGGAAAATATAGTCTTACCATCATGGCCCTATTCAATAAAATCATGCAAAAAAATGTCATGCTTATACTAAATAACCAAGAAATCTTGTTAAATGAGACCTGTCAATGCATCAATAGAATATTTAATATCTTTATACACCTTTCAATTACTATTTCCAATGAATTTATCATACTAAATGAATAAAAACCTGACCATCATTCCTTTGTAATAAACATCCATATTTGAAAACTACCATAGAAATTATTTATATTTTAACCAGTATATAAATAGAACTATGTGATAATAATCCATCCAGATAATTAATGTGGATTTCATCATTTGATCATATCCCAACAGAAGAAAAATAAACATTAAAGTATATCGAAAATTATTAAAAATCACTTTTTAATTACTTAGGTAGTTATATTGAAAATATGAAGAAAAATATTTGTATTTTGGAAACATTTAAAAAAATACTAGAAATTATCAAAATAATGAAGATAGGATTTTCTTTAAAGACCATAAATAATTGTAAGGGAAACCTGATAATGAATGGTTATTATAATAGTGGGAAATTATTTCCATGCATTAAAATTTAAAATCATTCCTTTCACATTTTTGTTAAAAGTAAAATATGTTACAGATGGAAACATTAAAAAGTTTATTTTTAGAAAATATTAATAAATAGTAAAATACAACCTAAAATTTATTTTATGAATCATTTATATATATATAAATGGTAATAATTTAATCCTTATTAATAACATGGATGAAGATAAAAAAATTTCCCATCCTAAAAAAGAAATAGGGTCAGTTGTTTTCATGAAAACATTCTTCCATCCTTTTGAGAACCAAAGAGGGGGAAATAAGAAATAATACCTAGAAACATAAAAATATATATATTAGAAGAAAATATATAGGATTTAAGATAGAAAAATAATATAATTACACTAATTTATATTTAAACATAAAAAACTCAAATGAAAATCAGATTGTATAATAAAACCTTATATTTGATTTGTTCTTAGTCAAACACATTCCAATGTCCTTGATTAGAATATATACTTACTATTAATATATATCATATATATTTAAATATATAATTCATTATATTCTTATGAACTCATATTTCCTTATTAAAATAATTTATTTATTAGTTATTTATTTTATATCTGATGCATGTTTTGATTTGGTGATTCGGGTCCACAATCCATGGTCAAGGTTTCATCACCTCCATAATTTATATCATGTTATATGTATATCATATTTATAAATAAAATTTACTTATTGAACCGTACATGTAATGTGGAAATGAAAAATTAATTGCATCACATCATAAAGGTGGTTGTTGGCACATATACATGAGAGGCATTTCCATTTTCCAATAAATGGGAGGGATTGAAATTTGAAAATATTTAAAAATAATAAAATCATAATTATATTATAAATTTATTATATATTTATTAAATACATATATATAATCATCCAATTGATGCATTTATTAATAATTAAATGCATTGATTCATGGATATGGTAGTCTGTACATGCACATGAGAGACATTTTCATTTTCTATTTTATGGAAATGAGATAGAAAATTGTGGTAAAATTCACATGAAAACATCTGATTATAGTAAATATATTTATTTTATTATTGATAATGTGGCTATATAATATTTTTTTAATGTTTAAGAAGAAATAATTTTGAAGGATTTCGGTAAGAACATATACCTCTTAAATGGATTATCTCCATTGTAAAACACATTAATAAATCTTGAATAGGTATTTGGGAAGACTAAAACCTATTTGTCATGGATAAGGGTGTTGGGAAGGAATTTTTGTAAATATTTTGTGAGCCAATTGGCCCAATCTATGTGGATAATTATGGATAATAGGTTCCTATTTATAATAAAAATGAGTGGCACTTTAATAAATATTAAGAACTTTTAAATATAATAAATGTAATTATTAATGAAATTTAAAAAAATTAAGTCAAATTTAAAAGATTGATTATTTTAATATAAATATACAGTAAAAAAATAATATTTATTTAGGTTTTATAAATATTGAAAGATTTATCTCTTAGTTTATGCCTTGTTTAACCCTTTTATCCTTTATTATGGTGGAAAAGTTTTACCATGGTGGATTATTTGTATGAAACAAAAAAAATTGGCCTCACTAACTAATATTTTTCATTCTAGTTAAACATATGGAATCCATTTTATTGGATTATATTTTGAGATATGTAAAAAATTAATTTCAATATAAGTATATAAAACCCAAGAAAATGAATTTTTTATTAAAAAAAATTAAGCATCAAAATGATTTTACACAAAAAATATTATATATAATTGATATTCATGAGATTTAATAAATTATGGATAAATATAATAGTTTTATTAATTTCATTGAAATTAATATTTTATTATATCAATATTAATAATCAGTTAATGTGAATGTACTAAAATATTTTTTTATTAGAGTAAAATATTACATTGGTTCAAAAAAGTCAAGCACATGTTTTTAAATTTAGTATAATTGTTTTGAAGGATTTATTTTACTCTTTAAAAACATATTAACTCAACCCAAAGTTTTAATATATTTAGAATTCATTCTTATATCAAAATTATAAGATAAAATTTACGGTATTAATAAAATAGTTATTTCTCACTATTAACTTAAAAATAATCAATTTCATAAATATCAAAAAGAAAACACCGAAATATTACTCTATAAATAAGAAAAAAATTATAGCCATTTTATAATATTAAAACTATAAAACTTTGGAATTTACTTTGATATATATCCATATACCATTTATATTATAAAGATAAAATTATAGAATGTCTATTGATAAATATTATTTGGATGTAATGTTTACTTGATATAGTAGTCTCTGAAGTATAACATTCCTTCCATTAAATAATTTCATCATTTGAATTTGCATATGTGTGTGTTAGATCTTATAAAACAATTGGTAATATGTCCCCATAACATTTGTAGGATCACATGTTTCCTTCTCTAGTTTGTGATTTCTCTAAAGTAAATTCACTATCAAAGTTTTCTGATTCCCCTACAATTTCTCTCTAGTGTAAAGAATCAGGATAGAAAATTCATTATAGGACAAGTCATATATTAACTAAATTCCCTTGTAGGTGAGTACATGTGTTGGATTGATCATTTATATCCTTATTAATGAAACATATAAGACATCATGTTCCTTGAAGAGGTTAGGTGGATTATCCAGCCTATAATTCAAAACAAAAATTATCTCTATATTTTCAAAATTTCCAATTTACCTAGGGCTTAACATCCCTTTTTATTGAATTTTATAACTCCATTTTAGGGATAAACATTTTTTAAGGTGTCATCCTTCACATGGAAATCCAATTCCTTCCTTCCATTATTATATGAATCTTTTTTATTATCTGATATATTTTGATATGATTCTGAATATAATGAACTTTCATTATTGTGACTTCAGAAAGTTTATATCCTAAAAAATTTATTTCTCCAAATTCATCCCATCAAGTTGAATTGTCAAATCTCATCCATTATGATTCATTATATGGTTTCATATGGATTCAATAATGGAATATATTATTAGATAAAAATAAAAAAAATGGTAGATATTAATCGCACATACCATGAATATCATGATAGCTTGATCCTGGAATGACTTTTAGGCTATAAATATTTGTGTCATGCATTCTATTAGTTTTGGGATTATAGGATACTCTAAAATGTATGATAGTGTTGGGAGCCTCCTAAAGACACCATTAAAATTTCAATGTCAAATGAGGGTTGTGACTGGATAAATTTGGTGATGGAGCATCAGGACATATCAAAACTTCATAATATAGATCCAGTAAATAAACCTAAGGGTTAATGATTTTTTATCTAGTAGGAAATGTACAGATATTCTAAGGTTTTGAATAATGACCCATATAGAATAATTCCTCCTAGAAGTGTTTATAAACCCGTAGAAAAAGTCCATTATAACATAGACGCACTTCTATATTTGTGTTTGAGTAGGTTTCTTGAATCCTTTATGATGTTATCCAATGGTATTTACTATCTATAACCCCAAGAATATATACATGTAGTCCATAATTTCACACTTCATTCCATGAAACCAGAAATATTCTCTTAAATATGTGTACATGTTTTTGCTAGTGGGTTGTATAGAAAAATTTGATCTTTGTTCATCCTCTAGTATCCCCATCTTCTTCTCTAGTATGGGTATAAAACATAAACATTACCAAAAATAAATAATCATTCTTTATAGATAAATTATTTCAATGTCTATTCTTTAACTACTTTAGACTTCCTTTGTAATCATTAACATCATATTGGGACATCTCTACCATTTCCTGTAAATATGGTTTATAAATTTATTAGTAGAAAAGGAATAATGTTTCTAATTCCTTAATAATTACCATATCCAACTTTACTAAATATCTTAATATAGGATACTTTTTAATCAGCATAATGATTAGAACACAATGTACCCTCATTCTAAATTCATCATCCACCTTTTTTTCCATCCCATTATATTAGTGTATCGAGTAATAATAGACCATTTGTATCTCCAAAAATATCCATTGAATCACGTAAATCTCTTTATGATGGAATATATACTTTAAAATTTTGTAATCTATATATATGTATTTTCAATTTCCATAAAGATAGTGCCTTAATATCATGAAGGAAAATATTACAGATACTAACTCAAGATCATGAGTTTTATAGTTTTATTAATGTATCTTCAATTTCCTTAATGCATTAGAAACAACTCTATTATTATTTATAAGGATATAAATTAGTCATTTCTTTGATGAATCACTATATATTAGAAATTGTTCCTTTTTTAATTGTAAATTCAATACTTGTTCACAAACTAGTTTTCTATGTAACTCCACAATAATTTATTATCATTACCTTTACTATGTGAATTTTAACTCATTACAAGTCAACTAGGTTAATGGGTTTCTAATCAAGTTTTTTTGAAAAAAATGTTGATATTGACCTATTAAACCAAGGAAACTATGTATCTCATTTATATTTTTTCATGTGGTCCACAAATTGACTTCCATTTTCATTGATGGATTAAAATATATTCCTTCCTTATAGAAAATATGGATAAGAAAAGAATATTTTTGTGACAAAAATTCACACATACATAATTTCCCATATAACTTTATTTGTTTAAGTGTTTATTGAATAATCTTAAAGTGTCTCTCATATTCATCCAATGTTTTAGAGTATATCAAGATATCATCAAAAAAATTCCACAAAAAGTCATATTGGTATTTCATGAATACTTCCTTCATCATATCTATAGACATATAAAGTGTATTTTTTAACCCGAAGGGAATTACTATAAACTCATAATTCTTATACCTCATATGAAAATCATTCTTTGATATAATATTATTTTTCATTCTTAACTAATGATAACCAAATGATGATTGATCTTTAAAAATTATCGATCAACTAGATGTTGTCCCAATAAATCATAAATGTGTGGAATATGATATGTATAGATTATAATAAATCAATTGATCTTCCTACAATAAAATAAATTCCTCATAAAACCATCCTTATTTTTCACAAATAAGACATGTTCTCTCCAATTTAAAACAATAGGGTGAATAAATACCCTATTACATAACTTCTATAGTTATTTCATTAACTCTATAAATTCTGATGAGGCCATTATTTATGGTTTCTTGGATATAGTTTTTTAACCATTGATGAATTCAACAGAAAAACTCAACGTCTTGAATAAGTGGATTACCTAGTAATTCAACTAGAAATGTGTCATTCAATTCCTTTATAAAATTCACTTATTAGATCCATATTAAGTCTTCCCAATCCATATATATTTTACTATATTCCATTTTTATAAGGATTTCATTAAGGTGTGCTAATGGTATTGTATTTATAAAAGATTCATATAACGAATACTCTATTTTAAAAACAAGGTATTAATTTCCCCATTCACAAATATTAATATCCTTCTATTTTAATTAAATTATTGAATTTTATTTTTAAATACAAACATTATCGATGATAATTTCAAAGTTAATCATGGGTAAAATAGTCTAGTATAAAACATGGGAATATATATTCATCAAAATAAATACTAATAAACATATACTAATTAAAATATGATTCCCATTGGGTTTTAAAATTAACTAATAATTCCTCAATGGGTATGGGGTTAGTTAATTTTCTTAGTAATTGTGACTCATATAATAGATTGTGTAAATCAAGGATCAAATATTGAATTGTCTAACTTAAATTTTCTGATCTAAGTATGTACTATCATGTCATTTTGAACTTCAATCTCAGCTGTAGTGAATGAAAAAGCTCGACCATTATCCTTTTTCCTTTTTAAGGTAAATCCATTTAACTCTTAGGTAATTCATTTGAATAGTTCCCCATATTCTTATAGTTAGTGCATTATATATTTATCACTTTCATTAGTCGCATGCATCAATGAGCATGGGGAAATTTCTCTCTAAACATTATACAAACCCCCATTCAATTAAAATAAGTTCCATAGTATTTCATTCAACAGCTCTTTGGTGTTTGAAATTACACCCTTCCCTTTTTCTTTATAGTCTTGTTTATTTTTATAAATTTATCAATAACCCTATTTTTTCATGATTTTTATTGAAAACCTAATACATGGAGAATTATTTTTCCATGTTGATGAAACATGATATTATATCCTAATATACTACAAATGTATATGAGACCGATTCCATTTTAAGGATAATATTTATCTTATCAAATAATCAGTCAATCTTACCTCATGGATTGTATACATAGTTCACAGAATAATTTCTAGGCTTGTAAAGTCAGCCTCTTATACGGTAAAATTTTTCCCTTACATTTTTATTACATTGAGGTATTTTATTTTCATTTTAGATCATTTATAATAAGTATTTTTCAATTAATATCTCCTTAGGTATTACCTTTCATACTCATAATATTCTCTTCCTCTCGAGTGTTTGGGATCAATCACTAATATTGATAAGTGCCTCCCATTAAATGGTAAACTCTCTTAAAAACACTCTAGCTACAAATATTTCCCAAAGTGAAAAATTACTACTCCATGGACATAACCCATTGATATACTACTAATTTATTAGTCGTCTCATTTAATGATAGATTTTGTTATCATATTATGTGATCTATCATTTTCGTGCCATGTTGGAGATTAGTAGGTTTCTCCATACAGGTATGGTTATTGGTCATTACCTAACCCAACATCCCTAATATAGTTATAATCTTCTCCACTCCATCTCCAACCTCATTGAATTCATTAACTTGATCATGAGGTAAATACCTACATTAGTATTGGGTGCTAATGTAGTTCATGTTTCTTAAGCTGTGTTCAATTACTAAATAATGTTACACATTAGATTAGCTCCAAAATTTAAGAATTTGAAATCATAGTGTATAATTAAGAATATAGTGAAATACTTAACATAAATTAAATATATATAAACATATAATCTTATGATCAAAAACTTAGTGTCTTTTGGAATATCATTAAATCATAAAAATATTTTCCAATTATTCATAATGGTTCATAATGGTTCATAATAAGCATGTGAATTGGCCAAATAATTTTCCACGTTAGGGATAAACTAAGTGTGTAGATAGGAATATTTGATAGTCATATATTAATGATCATGTTAATACCCTACCATCCTTTTAAGTGTTATTACCCCTATGTACATCTGTGTCAAAGCCTACATGCACCTTTTTATAACTGGATAATGAGTTCATTTCTAGTGAACTCTAAATTCTGTACTTTACCAGAATTTTATTATATTTTCTTATACATAGACATATATCTGTATTCTTATATAGGGTTGTGTTTTATAATATAGGACTTCTTAAATCTATTTTTAATGGATTATACTAAAATATATTTGTTTCCAATAATGAAAAAAAATTAATCATATATCCTAAATATCGTGTTTACTATATTATATTTTCATAACATACATGAGATTACAAACCATCAGATTGAATATTTTATTATTCTTGGGAGACTAGATAGCTACATGATTCTAACATTAAATTTGAAGACATGAAATCCATATTAAATTTTATGAGAAATTTAATATTTTTTTATAGAATCTCCAAGTAATAATTCATGTTTTACAACTTCGTACCCTAGGGATATGAAAAAATATAAATGGGTGATCCAAAATTATTATTATGATAAAGTATACAATAGAATCTATTATAAAATAATTAATTCCACAGTAATATGAAAATGATTACAAATAATCAAAATTCCATATAACTAATATCATAGAGAAGAATTATATCCGTGAATGGCATAGTAACATATAAAATAACATGGATTGAAATAAATTTATTCATAATTATATAATTAATAATATTGGACTTCCTAATCATACAACTATGGCCTTATTCTAATACATCATACATAAACATGTTTATCAAATGCTAAAGACCCAAGTTAATTTTTCCAATGAAACCTACTTATGCAATAAGGTGTTATCTAATATTGGGGTGCACCATCACTTACTAACTCTAATTAATTAATAAAATTAATAATGTTAATAATTAATATAATATTTGGTACACATTCCTTTATAATAAACAACAATATTTGAAAAGTAGTTTATTGAATGTTAATAATTTCATTAGTTGACAAATAGAAGAATATGATCAAAATAAATATATAGAAATACTATATATGGTTTCATAATATCATATCCTTAGTGAATCATCTAAAACATTTTATTACATTGACGTAAATGAAAAATAGATTATATAAAGTCATAGGTAATATCGTCGGAAAAAAATTATTTTTTATCTTGAAAACTTATAGAAAATTAAACATTTATATAATAATTTGAATTTTCTTCACTTATAAAAATCATTTAATCATGTAATGAAATATTGATAATGATTAATTTTTTTTATTTAAGGAATATTTTCTCATATGGTAAATATTAAAAGACCTTTTTTCACACTTCTGTAAAAAGTAAAATTTGTCACATATGGAAAAAATATCAATACCATTTTTAAAAAAATTTCATAGAATGTAAATTTTATCATATAATACACATAAGTAATCAATGATTCATAAAAAAATATACCTTGATTCAAGATTATGAACATCTTCATTGATGGAAAATATTCATTTACAAAATAAAATTTATGTTGGTTTTTTCTTATACATTTATTCTAGAAATTTTTTTCACAAAAGAGGATTAAAATGGAAACAATAAATAAAAACCCCAAAAAATAACCACAGGTGAAGAAAATATATTTTTTTACGAGATTAATAGTATATACTTCCTATAATTTTATTTTAAATATAAACACAATCTGGATTAAAATGAGATTTTAGAATAATCCCTTACTGTGGATTCTTGATTGATCAGATGTGTTCTATCCTACAAATAAAAAAACTATTTATTATTTATATCTATTATGTAAATATTTATATCAATAAATAATTAAATAACTTATTAATAATTTCTTTTTACACATTTACAAGTAATATATTGTTAAGATCAGTTATTAAGGTGTTAATTATTTTCTTTTACATGCATGTTTTGATTCAGTGGTTCTTAACCTCAAAGCATGATCATTGTTTTATCACCACTAAAATATTAAAATTTTAAAATATATCATATTTAATCACTAAATACACTTTCATAACCATCCCTATAGGTTGTTCAAGAAAACCGAATTATATATCTTCCTGGAGGTGGTGGTTTGGACGTACATATAAGCGATAAATCCATTTTCTGATAGAATATGGAGAAATATAATCAACAATATTTTATCATTATAGGATTATAATTATTTTATAAATATCATATATATTAATTAAATTTTTCTATATTTCCATCCATGAGGGGCGATGAGGAAAAAACAAATACATCACTTCTTTGGGGCAGTAGACTCCACATACGGATGAGTGACCACTTTATTTTCAATTACTTATAAAGAAGAAATCAAATGAATGATCCATTAACCAAAAAAATAAATTATACTAAATATATTAATTTAATTATTTTAATATTTTTGAGGAAGATCTTGATGATGTTCAAGAATAAATATACATGAAAGAGTTTTGTAAGAATAGAAACCTCTTCCTTGGATAATATCCTTTCAAAATCACCTTATGGTTTCAAGAATGGGTATTATAGGAATAAAAAACCTCTATTTTATGGATAATGTTTTTTGTAAAAAAATATAGAATGCTTAATATGTTTGGAGAAGTGAGGATAAGAACTTCATGTTTATAAGTGAGAGGAGTAGCACTCTTTTAAATATTAAAACCATTTAAATATAATAAATGTCATTATTATTATTGAATGTGGATCATATTTAGTCTAATTATAAGTATATGGAAATATAAGGTAATAAAACACTCATCCAAGTACATTAATATATGTTTTAGATTTTTTGAGGCAATATCTCTTAGTCTACCCCCAACCCTTTTAACCATTATTATAGTTAAAAACATTTACAATTGTAATTTATTTTTTTCCCCAAAAAATATTTCACCACATTACCTATTATTTAATTTAATAATTATATATGTTTAATACATTTTATAGGATTCAATATATTGAGTTCAGAAAAAAATAATTTTATTGTAAGTGTGAAAAATGCATTAAAAACTATTTTTGTTAATCTATTCTTAAGTAAAAAAGTGATTTTAAACTAAAATAATATATAGAATTAGTATCACTATAATTTTTTTAATAATAGATAAATAAATAATAATTTTATGACTTTAGATTAATCCAACTCTGAATGATTCATTGTATACACATAATTCATGGAAAATGAATAAAATAGTTCTTTATTAGAATAAAATATAACTTAGGTTTCAAAAAGTCAAGCATGAGATTCCAAATTCATAGAACTATTATTAAATCATTTATCATAATCATTAAACACAAATTTGGAGGATATATAAATTTCAATTATTTTTAGGCCATGTTTATATCATAATTATTTAATAAAAATTATGGTATTTGTAAAATTAATATTTTCACTATTCACCTACAAATCAACCATTTTAGAAAGATTCAAAAAACCAACTATTTTATCATTTTGATCATATAAAGTCAATATTGACATCCATTTTATAAAATTTAAATTAAACAATTTAGGAATTTTACTTTAAAATATAACCAAAAACCACTTATTTAATATTGTTAAAATAATAGAATGTGCATTGGGAAATAGTCTAAGGATTTTTTGTTTCCCAGATATAGTAGGTTATGAGGTATTATAGCTATGTTGAAACTGTGTGGTGGATAAAAAGATAAAATAAACTTATAATAGATAGTGTCATGAAAATTTGTCTTATGGAAGAAATATTGGAATCTAATTTGGTTGATGTTGCTTGGATTTCTATCAAAAATAAATTTATCGTAAAAAAACCAGTCCTAGTTTTACGAATATTTGAAGAAATAATATTATGATTTTATAGATATTAAAAATGTGATTTAAACATATTTTCGGGATTTAATTTTTATAGAATAACATTCAATAGTAGAGTATATCCCATATTAACCTAGTTGAAGTTGATGTAGATCAAACTATAGTTGAGAGTATCACACCATCGTCTGGCAGTTCCTAAACTATTTATAACCATCCAATTTTAATTCATAATGAGAATATTTGGCTTCATATTTATGGAACTAAATAGAATTATAGTTTTTTTTACCACTGACAGTGATAGGGGTACACATCATAATCATGTAGTTCTATAAGAAGGAATAATGATTTATGGATTTTTATAAGGGTTATGGAATTTGAGAGATATGAAAATTCCCCCTATAAGTAACAGGGATGTAGAGACCAATATTGAATCTCTAATTTTTCACTCATAAAAAGGTGATATCATTAATCATAAATAAAAAATTTAGTATATAAAGTGTAGTGTAGGGACACAAAGGAGTTAAAACAATCACATCTAATTCATTAAAGAAAGAATTATCAAATACAAAAAGTGATATATTTTTATATTCGGAAGATTGATGTTTTGAAGTATGAGAAAAAAATAATATTATAGTACATAATAATATTCATCTGGAATAGGATAGACTTAACTATTGTGTTCATTTAGAATAAAAATATTATAACATCACATTGAGTGGTCTTTTTCATATGGCATTTTAAGTGTAATAAAAAAATAAAATCATTTTATGGATTTGATCTAATAACGAATAAATAATTATAAGTACGGTAAATAGGATGTTAAATTCATATTAAAACCATAACTCAGGATTCAAGGAGTCTCAATAACCTTTTCTAATTAAGATCATACCCTCATGTTTATAAATTTTCAAAGAGTTCCCAATTATATAAATCATTAAAGCTTTCCCTGAAGTAGTTTTTAGTGTATAAGTATAGGTATTAACATGTGGGAAGAAGTGTTCCATCCAAAAATAATGAAAATGTTGTATTCCTAACATAATGCGAACATGGGAAAAAATATTTTCTAAAAATAGTATGTGATAAAATATTTTGTCCTATTGACACATCATTGGCAGGTTCTACTTGCATATAGGCTGGTGTTAAAATCCCCTTACTCTCTTAGATTTAACATCCTATATATTTATGTAACATTTTATTGGATTTCTGTAATTGTTTTTGAAAAATTTAACATTTCATTTAAATGAGTGAATCTAGACAAGTAAAGGGGTGAACATGATCAATGAGAAATTTTTTGATTCAATAACTCCATGATTTACCCCCTCCTATTAGGGCGAATTTATTTATCTTGGACCTAATAAGTTGAATATGATCTAATATGTTTTGATTTTAGGTTCAGTATTTAAAAATATATTTTTAAATTTTTTTTCAAATGATTTAATGATTAAGCCACCCACTTTCAATGGAATTTGATTTTATGGATGAAAAGATGTAGTTTTATTAGTTTCTATATTCATGTGTTGATAAAAAAATTTATTATGTATAATATGATATGGATTTGAGAAATCAAAATGAATTAGTATGTGATATGGAGACACATAAGATTCTAAATAATGGTATCTCTGGTAAGGTAGTTATGAAAAATCATTATGGTAGTTATTTTAATATTTTTCAAGTATTTCTAATAAATTATTATAAAATAATAGGGTTCTAAAAGTGTTGGGCATCATACCTCAAGGATAAATTCTAAATCTTGTGGAGAATTTTTTTTGGATAAATATAGTGTGAACTAACTAATATAAATGGGAAATCAGAGGAGGAGTGATAACATGAAATTATCCATCATGTAGACTATGTATTCATAAAATATATGTTTATGAATAATAAAATATTTTGGAAAATGGAGGTGGCATGAAGACATTTTTAAATGGGTGAAAATACAAAGGTTCAGAGTGATCTATTTAATGAACTTTCACATGATTTTAGATAAAGATGGTCAAATTGAATGAAAAGAAATCGTTATTCCTCTTAAAATAAATCATGAATAGTGGATCAACAATAGAAAATAATATTTCTCAAATATGTAGTTCACATATACTCAAAAATAGAGAAGTATTCTATTAGAAAACAACTATATATCCATGGTTCATCAAAAAAACATGGTTATAGACCAGACCTACAGAACTGACTTTCATGAAATTATGTCTATATGTCATTATTCCAAGGATATAACCATGGTTATTTGAAACTATGGTAATAATGTGTACCTATATCCATGGTTTTTGTAAACCATAGATATGTGTTTCTCATGTGGATAATATTTAATTGTGGGAAGGGCTCGAGAAGACCTATAGACATGATTTAAAATAACCATGGCTATTGGTACTCTCTATAGACACAGTATCAAATAACCATGGCTATAGCCTATGAAGAACCATTTATAGACATATTTTCTGAGTAACTGTAGCTATAGGTACATTCTATATCCACGGCTTCAGATAACCACAGATGTAGCCCCTGAGAAAACACATATATTCATATTTTTCATGAAACTAAGTCTATAGTCCATGCCTATAGCAACATTTTTCATGAAACTATAGCTATAGCTATTTGTTCAAAGTCCATAGCCATGTCTCTCTGAAACTGTGGCTATATAGTTTGCCTATAGTCATGGTTCTTGAGAATGATGGCAATAGATTTCCCATGTAGGCATGAGAAAAATATTTCTTATAGTAATGTTAGGGGAAGACCTATTTCTATGGATTATATTCTATTTTGATAGTTTATAATGATATATAAAATATGTTTTATATAATAATTTTCGTTTATTTTAGTGTTTAGGTGATTTTACCCAATAGTGGAGGTATAAAGATCAAATCCAGGTGGTGATATTTTATTTTAACCCTATAGCCACAGTTTACAAGGGTTATAACCATTATAGAAAATAGAGAGGGATATGTCCAAGGTTTCTATAATCGTGGTCATAAGTTCTGTTGACATGGTAGACAACTATATATATAGACATATTTCCATGGTGGAAAACTAAGTGGGATATTCCCACAGTTTCCAAAACTTTGGCTATAGGTTCTATTACCATGGTGGATATCTGTGGATATAGCCCTTGTAAACAATGGCAATAGATTTTTCCTTACTACCATGCCAATATGAGCCACGATTATATGAATCATTGATATAATATAAATCCATGTTTTTTTGTTGTTGTGGTAGGTTAATTTTGTATTAAAGGGATGTGAAAAACAAAGAGATTTAAATGAGGATTAATAATTTTAATAGAATGGTATAAACCCACCCTTTTCCTGGAAGCGTCATAAAGTAGATTAAAAAATAATGGATATTTAGAATCTAGAATAAGATGAAAGGTTATTTTAAATTCTAGAAGTAAATATACCAAATGGAAGGTTAAAATGAAACTATATTATTATGAAATAGTGGTACACATCTATATTGTTTGTCTAGAATCACGTGGGATCAAAGAATGAAAAAGACTGTTATATTAATATCTCAAAAAATGAAAATATTTATAACATATTTACTTAATGAGATATGTCTCATATGTAATATACATGGACATATGGAAATAAAATGGAGTAAAAAAGGTTATGGTGATTATAGGAAGGAAACCCACATTCCCATGTCAAAGGTAAGGAAATAATTAAAGGAAAAAGATTTTGTTACATTAAGAAATAGATTCACTAGAATGAAGAAATATGAGGGTATAAATCCCTAAAGGGTTCATAAAACACCAATTATTACTTACAAAAACATTCATATATAGAATAAAAATAAATACATATAATGGATAGAGACATTATTACTGTTAATAAAAATGGGGATCAATTTTTTAAGAAGGAATCACCAAGGACCAATAAGTCAAAAATAAATATAATAGATATTGTGGAAAAAATGAATGAATCAGGAATTATAGTTTCAAAATTTATACCATTTTTATGTAGAGATGATTAGTATAAAAATCCATGTTTTGGTGGAAGAAGCATAGGGAAGGATGTAGCAATAACAAATCAATGGAATAAGCATGACCAAGTGGTATTTGATTCACAATAGATTTGAGGCCTTTGGGAAATAATATATATGATTCTAAAGAAAATATCTATAATGAAATTTTTCCATGTGGTGTTATGAGAATAACCACAAGAAAGGCTTGGAGTCATGTTACAAGAAAAGGGTTGGTTCTTTAAGACTGGTGTAACCTTTAATTCTTTCATTTTTCTACACCATTTTTGGGAAAAACTTATGTTTTTAATTCCTATATATATGTTTTTTTAATTATAATTTGCCTGTTAATTTTTAAGGAAAATATTAAATTAATTATATTTTTGTTTAATTTGTGATTTTTAAGTTTAAATTATCAAATGTATGGAGCTATGAGTTTATTATTGAATTTTTAGGATTCTTTAAAATATATTAATATTAATGTAATTGATTATTTTTCAGTTTTATTAATTAATTAATTAGTTAATAAATGTTTAACAGAATTTTCAATCTCATGTCTTAAAATATTTAATAATTTTTAGCATTAACTTAGAGTTAAACTCATTGTTAATTTTTATCAATATTTTATTTTAATTAATTCATTCATTATTTAATGTAATTTTAATTTTCGTATTTATTTTTAAATTTAATTTTTTAATTTATTTTGATTTAACATTTAATTTTTTGTTTATTTCAATTTTTTTTTCAATTATATGAAATTAAAATGTTATGTTTTTTGATCATTTAATTTAATTTTTTTGAGATTTATTCTCATGCAATGATGAATTGAAATCTAATAATTGATCAAACCTATAGTGATGCTCAATGTAGGTTAATCCAATGTGTGTGAGGAAATACAGCGATGACATGAAGAGAAATGCCTTTACCCATGGTGATTGTGTCTTTTAACCTCATCATGCCTCAACAAATACGGGATCTTTGAATTGAATGAGAAATAACTTATCAGATCAACGGATAAAATCACCAAACCATTTTCCAACCATGGAGCATTATTAAAGGTTAAATTTCTTGGGTGGAGGCGATTAAAGATAGCCATGTCATAGAGAGTTGAAACCAAGGCCAAACTGCTTTGGGCCTCCGAAATAAAAGCTTCACAGGCCAAATTTTTTTCCAGTATACAAAGTTAAAAAATCACCAAACCGTTTTCCATAATGAAAGTTAAAGGATCATAACTAGACCATAAGATGAGTTTAAAAAAACTATGGATTTTAAATGACATGTGAGGTTCTATAATTGTCTGGAAACTACCAAAACAATTTTTTGAGCCTGAAAAAACATCCAGGTTCATTTTTTTAGAGTTGTAAATATTTCACCGGGGTGTGTTGTTGTAATTTGAAGATATTAGTTTTATTAATGTGGTGGTGACATTGTAAATTCAAGGTTTCCACATTTATCATACTGAAGAAATTTCCATTGTAAGTCAATGCTCATGGTGGTGTGATCTGGAAATTAAATAAAAACATAGAATCACACTAAAAAATAGGATAATTAATCCTCAGTAGATGGTTATCAAATAGTAGATAGTATATGAATGAGTTGGGAGTAGAACCAGCTCTGAATCTAAGGCTTGAAGAAGGAGGTTATCTCACTAGAGATGTTTCCATTATCTTTCTTCTTACTTTTTCGATATATATTTATAAAAACTTCTATATTTAAAATTAATTACACGAATCATTCTATAATTAATTGAATCATTAAAATCAATTATTATTTTGATAATATGACTGTTTAGTTGAAAGTTACTTCTGTGTTCTCTTTTCATTCAATTATGAGTATCAAATTACAATATTCGAAGAACTATGAGGTGAAACTAGTGAATAATTAAACGATTTACCATAAACATAAGTACAAAATATTGGAAAATGATTATTTATCTCTTATCCATAATGAAGAGATTAATTCTTATTTTTTGATTAGGATATAAATATTAATAAAAAATTCATAAAAATTGGAAGTTCACTAAAGTGAGAGCTCAGTGAATTTTTTCTTATTTTCTATTACATTGATTAATTTTAATTAACATTAGTATGATTAGAGAATATTTTCAATTAGTATAAAATAGTCATATAACCCAAATATGATCACTTTTTCAAACACTCTTTCACTATTGTTTTTGTTTCTACACCTCTTTCCACTTCACTTTCCAAAATCCCAAACACCTCTACGTATTATCTATTTCTTTTGGTTTTTTTATTTTAATTTTTTTGATCATACACACTCATCTTAAGTCATAACTTGGGAATATTTATCCATAATCTCTTTATACTAGTATTTAGTATGTTTAAAATATTTAATTTGACTTGGTTCTTATTAATAACCAAGCAAAATAATTGATTATTTTATTATTTGATGGGGAAGGCATGGGAATCAATAAATTTAATCAAAAATTGAACATACTAAATCCAAAGTAATTATATACAATGTATTTCAAAAACAACTTAAATTGATCATAGTGTGTACTAAACCTAATCTCAATTTTTAATCAAAATGAATAAACACAGGGTCATTATAAGAAGAACCAAAAAAATCATAATTTTGCAAATTAATCAACACTATTCCTCCCATAAAAATAATAAATCAAACATGGAAAATTTGGTGCCAAATCATGTTGAAAATCAGAACCAGAACTCAGTCTATCCCTTAGTTCCTACCCTTGTAAAACCTAGACTCGTGATATTTAACTTTTTTATGCACTAAGAAATTCCTCCTACATTAGGTAGTGCACATGGTCTAGGAACTATGAGATCAATAATTATAATCTCTCTATTCATCCATCACTCACTATTTTTCCTATAGAGGATTCAATGTAATTTATTAGAGGTTTTTTGATTTCCATCCAACATATTCCTTTGTGTTGACTGAGTGAGGAGGGATTGTGTTTTAGTGTGTTCCCATTATATATTAAGGGAATGTTGGGTTGTTTTGGAAGGGAATAGGCATGAAGGTAGTGGGTTTACATCATGATAATCACATAAAATGTATTAGGATTACATGATGTGTATTTAATACACAAAATGTAATGGTCTGGACAAAACCATTCGTGATGAGTAAATGTTTTTCCCAAGGGGAAGACCCCAATATTTACATGATGTGTTAAGAATTTACACTTCATTTAAAAGGTCTCAGTCATTTTTTAAAATAAAAGTCAGGTCCTGCTTTTTCAATAGATGGAACCACCCCTTCCTCTTTTCTTTCACAGAAGTCCCCCTTGAATCCCAACATAGGCATTGGTTTGGTTTCCTATCCCAAACTCTATTTCATCCAATGTTGATCCTATTGGATCCTCATCAGTGACTTCTCTATTCAAATAGTACTTTTATTAATTTGTCTTCATATCAACAGAGTTATTTTGGTGTAATCTAATATGCCCTCTTTTAAGTCTATTCATCTGTTCAAACATTTTCTACTAATATAGACTGAATCGGAGGTCGATAATAGATTAGTGCTCTACTATGCGCATATGGTAGGTGGTATATACCTTTTCTATTATGGTTTGGATGTTTAATGGATTGTAGTAGTTTTGAGGCATGTCATAATTTCCAGAGATTCTATTAATATTAATTGAAGACCTTGAAATAATTTTTTGGAACCCATTTAGGTTTCTTTTTTTAGTTCCTTTTTATCATTGCAGGTTGTTAAAACCATCATAGGCCACACATGGTCTAATTCCTTGTATCATCCCTATTTTATACCACACTTATAGCTATGTTTGAGCTCACCGCTTATTTTGGGAGCCTTAATAAATTAAATGAAAATTGAATGAATGATTAAGAGAGGCTTATTCCTCATTTCCATGTGATTACATGATGTTAAATTGATTAATTTTTTTAAAGGAAATATAGAAATGAGTTGGATGAACTAACCAATTCTGAAATGAAAAATTAACTCATTGATGAATTGATAGTGGTTTGTGTTTCCTTGGACAATCTCCATGGATAATCATTACATTTTATGTCATGGACATCTACTCCATGGATCTAGAATGATTACCAAAATAGATTCCTTGGAAAATTTTTCTCCTTTGATCCTAAATACATAGGATTCCAATGACTTTTCTACCCCTTGGATTTGGATTTCTTGGACTCAAATTGGACATGCTTTATGGAAATGCTCCTTGGAATCCAGCCAAGTCATTAGTGAGTTTACTCTAAGATTCTGTTGGGAATCGATGTGGATGACATGATCCTCTATACCTTGGATCCAAAAATTCATGGTTTAACATTGAATTACATGATAAAGTCCATTACGGATGTTATCCACTTGATTATATGTCATTACCAATGAAAATATTTTCATATTCTTATAGAAATCCCTAGTATAGTATCTGATTATAGTGGTTAGACTTGAATGTTTTCACTTGTTGATTTATGCTTTGAAGTTAGCCATTTTTTAGTGTTCTTAACTATTATTCATAGGTATTCAATCTTGGACAGATAGGATTACCTTTGTATTTGAAACATTATTTTCATTTCATCTATTCATATGATATATTTCACAATGCTTTTGTTTATTTTACATAGACTAGACATGTTATAGACCCTACTGGTGCTGGCCTATAATGTGTTATCTCACACCATGTTCAGGTTGTGGTTCGGTACCCAGAAAGACTTCATGGATGCATGTAGGTACTGAGGTAAGATCCCATTTTATGATGCCTGATTTGGTTATTCTCAAGAGTAGGGGAGCATATGACTTAGCTAGGATCATGATATTAGTTGGGGATATTTCCTTTTTGATATTTTGTATATTGATTCATGGATTATACTGTATTCATGTTTCCATGTATTCCCTACCATTTGGGATAGAGTCATGACATTATCATCATATGCATAAGACCCTCAATTGGTTTATTCATTACTACGATCTTCTTGATTTTATCTTTTGTATGGATTTATATTTTATTCGACTTATTTAATTACTTTTGATACCTCTATGTCACTCTGATCATGAGCATATAGTCCCCCCATTGTACCACCTTCAATACTTTCTACTAGTATGCATCCCATAGTGTTTGATGAGGTGCACTTGAGTCCATGTAACCTATAAGATCAGGGCACCATTTAGTGGAATCTGGGTTAGGATGTTGCAATATGGTATTATAGGGATTTTATTTTAATTCATTACTATTTTGAGGAAATATATATGCTATTAAAAATGAATTAGAATTTGGTAATGTGCTCTACTTGAGAGTATCTAACCCATGTATAGAAAAAGATAAATTAACAAAATAGAGAAATTGATGTCATGTATTTTTCTATGGTAGTTGCATCATTTTCATCATTAGGTTATGTGCATGCTATGTGATGTCATTATTTCTATAATTGAGGAATTTCATTTATCCTTGGGTCAATGAGATGAGCAAAAAAGAAGCATCTATCATGCATAATATTACATACCTATTAGAATTCACATGACATTCCATATAAGATGCATTGTTTGACTACAAGAATTCATCATGTGTTCCCTAAGTGATATACCCATTCTTTGATAACTACTTTTTGTAGGGAATTGAGAAAGATAGTTGGCACTTAGAGTGCGTGTCATAACCCAAACAGAGTTCTCCTACTTAGGATACAATAGATAACCTAAGAAATATATTAGGGAACATTGAGTATTGGACGATTGGTTGCATTGACAAGAACGTGTTATAGTCAGGATTAAATAGATTCCATATTTTAGTTTATAAGGTGTATAGGCCCTTATGGATCGGAAGTGGTAAAATATTTGATTCAATCATTTAAAGATAATTTTAATATACATATGAATGGAAATTAAATTGAATTAAGAAGTGTAATAGACTTTGTTATGTATATTGGGACCTTTATTGTGAAATTGAGAACTTGATCATGACCCATCTTTAGAGTGGGTAGTATGTCACATTAATGGTGCTTTTTTAGGGTTGTTTTTATTACCCAATCATGGATTTAGAAGAAGGAAATGTTGTGTGTCTTCTTTATAAGAAGGCTTCGACTTATCCTATTCTTTAATACCAATGATCTTTTCATTATTTTTATTTTTATAGGAATGTTCTTAGAATTGTTGAGACATGTCTACATGATTTCATCTAGTCATTCTCCCGGAGTGTGGTGACTATCATTATTTGGAGGTGTTGGTCCCTAGGATACTAGTAGTTCCTCCTATAGTTCCAGTTGTGTCACTAGTGTCCATACTGGATGTGTGTGTTGATTATCAGTTATGTGAGGGTTTCCTATACTTTAGGAAGACTATTTAGGGAGCTCTACATCCTGACTTGTCTATGGTAAAGCTAACACCTATGCTCTAGCAGCATCATCCTCCGATGTTTTTAGGGGATAGAAATCCACATGCTACTAATCTATATCTTGAGACTACTCTTTTTGTCTTCGAACATTTATAGACACTACAGGAGATGAGAGTGAGGCTCCTAACATACATGATTTGAGGAGCTGCTAAGAATATTTGGGGTATTTTGAACCAAAATGAAGCATTGTGATAAATATTTTAGTGGGATTTTCAATCTAGGTTTTATGATTATTTTTTTCTCGAGACCATAAAATAACAAAGGGCTCATGAATTTATGAGTCCATATTAGGGAGAGATGGTTGTTATGGATTATTCTCTATGATATATTGAGCTTCAATGATTTGAAGTATTTTGTCTTTTTTGATGAGGCATCAAGGAAGATATGATTCATATAAGGTCTCAAGCATGTCGTTCAATCACATGCCAACATGTTCATATTGAATACCATTTGGATATGGTGAACCAAGTGATGATTATCGAACATAACTTAAGGGAAGCTCGGGTTGTAGAGAAGGGTACTTCATTATCTCGACCTAGTGGTTTAGTCACTTCTGGATTGAAGTTTCATTTCGAGGTTTGTCATGAGGGGATTACCAGCTAGATTGTTAGTGTTGGTAGTGTTGAATTAATTTATCATGGTGGGAGATGGGGAAACATGATGAACTAGTGTAATAGAAAACCAATCGAGTGTCAAGAATGTGGTAGGATGGGCCACGTACAAGATTTTCACATGACTTCCCTCCAGGAGTTAGTGGAAGGGGTTTGAATATGACTCCAGGTATGGGAGTGGGATTCAAATCTATACGTCATGCTAGGATTGAGAGTGTTGTCAGTCATTTAGGATGAGGTGATGGTCATGGACATGGTAACTAGAATCTAGTTGTACCTATAAGGAAGAGTGGGATTGCTTCGGGATGTGAGGTTGTTTCATAGGGCTATAGATTAGGCTAGATATATTCTGTAATGCCAACACCTAAGGAACAAAGTGTTGGGACGACTAAAATGATATGTATTGTCTTAGTATCCTCTAAAATAGTATCAGATATTTTTGAAATAATTTCTTCTCATAGTTTCATATTTTTCTCTATTGTGGAGATCCTTGGGATTATTGTTTAGTTTTTTAATGGCGTTGTGATACTCGATACTCCATTGTTGGTCAAAAAAGAAGATACATAATAGTAAAGGGGGTGACCCTTGAGATAAGTGGGTTTCACTTCAAATGTAATCATTTTTCCACAATGTGAAAGGTTATGAAATCATGCTCATGATGGAATGAATAGTTTATTATTGAGACCATGTTGACTTCTATTGTAGGATGGTGACTTTTACATCACTATAGGGAGGATTTTTTTATTTATAATGGTTAATGGGATGTCTTAGTGAGATGAGATAGACTAGAGCATCATGGGTTGGGTGGTATGAAAGAATATATAGATAGTTTAGATCTAGATGAACAAGGATTACATTAGGAAGAATTTTCTCCAATGGTTATCAGTTAAGGGATGATTTCTTAGATGAAATTTCTAGCTTACCTCTTTAGAGAGAGGTGTAGTTTTCCATAGAGATAGTGTTAGGAAATACATCGGTAGCCATTCATCCTTATAAAATAGATACTATAGAGTTATAGGAGCTAGAAAGGGAGTTATTGGACTTAAAAGTAAAGGGGTTTATATGACCCACTATTTCTCTTTGGGATTCTTTAGTATTTTTTGCAAAAAAAGAGTATAGTACCCTCAGGTTTGTATGGATAATCCGATGTTGAACCAATTGATGGTTATGAACCTATATCAATTATTAAAAATAGATGATCTATTAAGAAATGTTATAATAGATTGGGTATTCACAACGATTGAATTGAGGTCAAGTTATCACCAGGTGTGTGTTTGACTTGCAATCGTACCTTGCACAACTTTTCATAGCAGATATATTATATATGAGTATAAGGATCTGGAATTTGGTTTCACAAAAACAACAACAATTTTTAGAGTGTTGGTGAACAGAGTTTTCCATCTTTATCTAGATTAATTATTTGTGGTTTTTATGGACGATATCTTGGTGTATTGTCACATTAGACTTGACCTTACCAAATATATTGAGATTATTTTGGATACCCTGATAGTGAATCATTTCTATGATTATATTACCAAGATCCACTTCAGGATGGATCAGATTTATATCCTAGGTTATATATTCTCATGGATAATAGTATCAGTTAACCATGAGAATGTGAGAGCTCTAGTTTCGTAGTAGAATCCCAAGAACACATTTGACATAGAAAGTTTCATAGATCTAGCTGGATATTACAGGAAATTTATAAAGAAGTTATCATTCTTAGAACCTCATATTATGGTGTCGACTAAGATGGGTGTGAAGTTTGTTTTTCAGAAAACAACAAGGAATACTTCAAGGAGATGAATAGGAGACTCACTTTAGTGTCGGTCCTAAATATCACAGAGCTGAGCAAAATATACACCATGTATTGTGGTGTATTATGTATCAATCATGGAGATTTTTTTAGGAATGATTATGGAGTTTTGGAAGAAAATAATCATCAATTGATGCCACATGAGGGAAACTATACAAAACACAATCTAATGTTAGTTAGTCTTGTACATGCCTTGTGCTGTTGGATGCATTATTTATAGGGAGAGTTTTTTATAGGGTACACAAAACATAAATTATTAGATACATATTTACATAGTGTGACATTATTTTTGGAATCACAGGTGGGTGGAATAGCTATAGTATTTTGGATTGGAGCTTTCTTATACGCTTGATAAAGGCAATGATTTTGTTGATGCACTGGGTAGGAGGACTCATATAAAAGCCAATCAAGAGACCAGTATTGAGTGGCGGCTTATGGAAATGTTTTAAGAAATGAACTTGGAGGTGAAGGATGGTATATTCCATACTTTTATCTCATCTTATAAATGACATCTAATATTCTTGATAGACTAAAGATGATACATTTATCTGTCATTGAGGGCATAGTCCTATGAGAGTGTATTGTAAGTGAGGACATACATCCTAGTTAGAACATTGTTTGGCATGAAATTATGTGTATTCATGGTCATGATTGGGTTCTATAAGACATACATGAAGAGATTATGTGAGAGTTTTATTCTTAATTTTGGATAGTACATCTTGGTTTTACCATGATGTATCACCACTATGTCAATCAATACTGGTGCTTAGAGATGAAACTAGAAGTATCTTGTTTTGTCATGAGGTGTTCTTCCTATCAGCAGGTGAAGGAATAACATCAATGACCAATTGTACATTTATAGTAGTTTCTTATTCTAGAGTGGATATGGTATGATTTCTGGGTAGATTTCATGTCCAGGTTGTTGTGGTATCCTTGAGGTAGTGATTCTATATGGGTTATTGTGGAAAGGATCATGAAAGATGGTCTTTTTCTTCCGATTAGGAAAACCTTCTCATTAGATGAACTTGGGATTCAATATATCTATGATATTGTGTGCCTTAATGAGGCTCCTCATACCAAAATACTATATAGGTATTCTTGATTTATATCTCAATTTTGGTAGATTCTGCAGAGGGAGTTGGGTACACAGGTGCTTCTGATCACAACATACCATCCTCAGACTCATGGCCAGTCAGAGCGCACTATACATGTTTTGGAGGACATTCATAGAGAATGTGACCTTGATATTTTGGGTTCTTGGGAGATGAATACAACCCTTGTTGATTTCTCCTACAAAAAAACAATCAATATAATATATATATGGTGCCTTATGAGGCTTTGTATGATAGAACATTAATATCCCTCCTATGTTGGTTTGAGGTAGGATGGGTAATGTTTCTTGGACCTCATCTCATACAAGAGACATTGGTATCGTTCTAGTCAATCAGAAATTTGATGGCAACTACACAGTCTAGAAAAAAAATCACAAACCGATCATTTTTGACATCTAATGGAGTTCAAGGTTAAGGATAAAGTCTTTTTACTTATCTCACCATTTCTTGGATACAAACAGATTAGGAGACAATGTAAAATTTCACCATGATATATGAGGTCATTAGAGATTCGAGAGATTTGAGATAATAGCCTATTGGGTATAGTTACGTCAAAGGTACTAAGTCATGCATGGTGTCTTCCATGAATTTTAGTTGCGAATTTATCACTCAGAACCATATCATACTCTACATCAGGATGTGGTGGAGTTATAGGTATATTTATCTTTAGTACCATCATATCCATATCATTTATCAAAACATTAAGGTTCCCTGTGGTCGGGCATTACTTCTAGTATGGGTTCTAGGGAAGCATGACCATTTAGATGATGAGACTTGGGAGCAGTATGCCAATGTATGTGCTCAGTTCTTAGATTTATTCTTAGACAATTCTTGACTAACCATAGAAGGTAAATTTGAGAAATAATTTACTTAATGGGGGAAGATTGTAGGACTATCAGTTTTTATGAGTTATAGATCATTTTATCTTCATGTTTAAACTCTTGTTAAGTTATCATTTTGGATTCAACCCTAAAGATATGCCATGGGCATGTTCAGTTGTTTTCGGAATAGAATAGGTTGGCATGCCATAGGTAACGTTCAATCCAATTTCATGACATGTGTGTGGTTTACAGGATGCGTTTTCAATATAATACATGAAATGGTATGGTTGGAATATTTCATTAAGTTTAAAGTGTTTTTCCTTGGGGGAAGGCCCTGAGATTTATGTGACGTGTAAAGAATTCACACATAATTTTATTGTCCAAGGTCAGTTTTTAAAATAAGTTTTTAAGGTTGCATTTTTTAAAGTGAGGCCTCACCCCTCCCTCCTCTGTTGTTCAAGAGTCCCCCCTAGAAACCTGACTTGGTCTTTGCTATCGTCCCGTGATTTGGAATCTATTTATTCCTTTTTCAATCTTGTTGGATCTGTGCTGGTGAGTTCTCAATTAATCTTGATCCTTTATTAATTTGTCTTTATATTGACACAATGATTTGGGTGAAAGCTAATAAATTGTATTTCTATTATATTCATCCATATTTCATTTCTCTACAAATAATTACAAAATCAGAGTTCAATATGGTATGAGTGTTCTTGCATTGGAATAACAAATGTGTTCTATACCTTTTCCCTTAGGGTTTGGTTGTCTTATATCTTGTCTCGATTGTGATGAAAGATAGAATTTCTTGCATTACACAAAAAATTAATTAAACACATTTATATAACTATTTGTAACCATTTTAGGTTTCCCAATTAGTGCCTTTTATCATTGGAGGTTATTATCCCCATACTAGCCCACCCATGGGGTGTGTATTTGTATCTAGCTTTTTTTATTCTATCCTTATATGTGAGTGTAACCCACTTCTTGTTTTGGGAGCCTTAAAAAATTGAATAAGAAATGAAATAATTATTAGAAAAGGATTATATCGCTTTAAAAAGATATTAGAAGATGTCAAATTGATTAAATTTTTTGAATGTAAATTGTGGAAATGAGTTTGATGAACTCATGGATTAAGAAATGAAAAATTAATTTATTGATGATTTTTTAATGGTAGTGCAATACTTGGATGTGATACATGGATATTTATTCCATTGGATTCCATGGAAATTTATACTCCACAGATCTTTATTGATTAATATAGTCGATTCCTTGAGAATTTCTACTCCTTGGATCATGATTCCGTATGATTCCATGGAATTTTCTAACTCTTGGGTCTGGCATGCTTAGACTAGCATTGGATATGCTCTGTGGACATGCTCCTTGGAATCCACCCAAATCGTTAATGAGTTTCTATTGATATGATGCTTGGACTCGACAAGGACTCCTTAATCTTGTATACCTTGGAATCTATCCCTTAACCGTGTGACAATTGATTACATGATAGTGGACATTGTGGATGTTATAAACATGATTACACAACATGGCCTAGACAGATATTTTGTTATGATTATAAATTTCCCTATTACGAGTATCCTATTACAGTGGTTAAATTGTATAGCTTTCACTTACTGAATTGTGATTTTTAATTACACCTTTTTAGGGTTCTTAAATATTATACCAAGGGAGACATGTTTGGTTGGACAGGATCTCCATTTCATTTGACAATTTCATTTTATTTTTGTTATACCTGTGATATATTTTTCATAGCTTCTGTTTATAATACAAAAACGAGATAGGTTAAAGACTCCATTGGTGGTGGACTAGTGAGTGTTCTATGAAACCCTTTCTAAACTGCTATTGGGTACCTGAACAAATATCATGGATGTAGGTAGGAACCAGAGAAAGAACCCATTGTGTGATGATGTATTTGGTTATTCTCAAGAGAAGGGCATCACATGACCGATCTTGGATCATGATGCTAGTTAGGGATAGTTCCTTTTTTCTATTTTTTTTTATTCATGTATTTTATTGGATTCCAATTTCCATGTACTGCCTTCCATTTTTTATAGAGATATGACATGATCATCATATATATATGAGACTACTTTTGCCATCTTCATTGTTATAGTCTTATGGTTGTTTATCTTCTATATTGATTTATATTATGCTTCGTCTTATTTATTTACTTATGATACCGTTAAATTAATCATGATGTTATATTATCCCCATTGTATGACCTTAGAGCCTCACTACTTGTTAGTATCCTCTTGAATTTGCAGAGGAGTACATAAAAACATGTGACCCACCAGCTTGGAGGGGGCTGTTTTGCAACATCTAGGTCGGGAGGTCACAATCTATGTGATGAATAATTGAGATTGAGGGAGTTCCAATTATATCTTCAGAGAAGGTCTGGGATCTGGTTTCAAAATCTAGATGGTTAATATTAGATTTTTATTATCAGTTTCTCAATTATTTTTTAAATTAGTTTTATCATAGAAAACCCACAATTTCGATGAGGCACAAAATAACAGGATCTGTTTAGGATGAGGAAATGATATTACTTGATACCTGGGATAAGTTCAGATACATACTGAGATAGGTTCCCAACAACTGATTTTCTCCCCATCTTTTAATCGATACCTTTTATAATTCCCTTACACCATATAATGAAAAACTATTGGATAAATCATATTTTCGTTACATCTTCAATTTAACCGATTATGGGATCAAACTAATTATTGATAAACATTATAAAAATTAACAATACAAATACAAAAGTTAGAGAGTCATTCTTATAGATGAAATGAAAACAAAGGCTACTATAATAGACGATGTAGTTCTTAGAAAACCAGTGTTTTTATTAGGAGATGTATTGTCATGCTCAAAACTGATATCCAAATTTTGATCTTCCCATTCATAATAAAGTGAGTGATTAGTTTTTGAACTACAAAAAAAATAATAAGGGTAATAATGATCCATTATCTCATCAGAATAATTGTGTATATAAAGATCTACCCAACCTATCTTGGAAAGGACAATGAGTTATTAAACAACCTTTTAACACAACTTTTTCCACCACAAAAAAATATTTTTAAAATAAATATATGGATAAATATTATAATTCTTATGGGGAGTTAAAAGTAATGCAACAAATGGGTTTTTAGTTAAATTTTTAAATTAAAAAATATACATATTCTATGATCCAATGTTTTGGAACTTCAAGTGTGTAAAATTGGTTGAGATGTCAGTGGTAGTGAAAAGGGAAAGGTTTTGATCAGAATAGTACAAAATATGAGAGAGTATATCATTGTTTTAAGAACTAGACTGGGTCTTCAAACTCAAGAACATATTAAGGAACTAAAAATGGAATGAAAACTGATGAACAAGATAAATTTGAATATGAAAACTAAGAAAACTAAAAAACATGAATTCTATATAGCAAGTTTAATCATGAAGAAAATTTAGAATATTTAAATGAAATGGTAAAAAACAAAGTAAAATGAAGTGGGTACTAGATTATAATAAAGAGAATAAGGTAATTTTCGGGGATTATGAGAATAAATAAACTATTTTTATGAATCATGTACATACAATTCCTTTTCCTTAAAGGGTTAAAATGAGTGGTGAACCTAATTATTTAATATTATTTCATTTTTCTATAACTTTAGAATGAACACACCTTTTTGGGAGTCCATGAACAAGATTCCATCCTATGCAAGGTTTCAAAACAAATATCTACTAATAATTGGGATTGCAGTCGGCTTTCTATTGTTGTTATCATTGTGGATTGTAGTGGAATTGTACATAAATATTTTCTTCAAAAATTGAAAGACCTTGAAAGCTTTGTCATATCTTGAAGAATGGGTGAATGTGAGTGAATATAATCTCTTTATAACTAAGAAGATATCATCAAACTTACACATTACTCATTTTTTCAAAAGGTGGGTCTTAGAGAATTGATGCCAACTTATATTTCTGTGTAGTTGGATAATAAGTCAGTAACATATCTTTATAAGAGGGTTTATGATCAATTAGTTAATGTAGGGAATCTCAATATTCCCATTGATTTTCATATAAATGAAAAGATTTTTCATAAATTGGTTCTTATCATTATTGGGATACCTTTAATAGTATCTATTGGGGTTCTCATTGATGTTTCAAATGGTAATATAGCTAATCTAGATAACAAAGATCAAGAAGTGTTACATGTTATTAATGATAATCCACTTATGGTGAGTTTGAAATTGATAGATGATATTGAATAGATATTTAGATCCGAATAAAGGATGGAGAAAAATAACGCTTCTTATGACTTGGTCAACAAATCAATTAATGATCATTTGAATTCCATTTTTGTTGAATCTAACTCTACAATATAATTGGAGAGAATTGGGAAACATGATAAACAAATTAAGAAACACATTCCTTCGAATCATGAAATAGTCCATAACAGAATAAGTTTTCCATTAAAGTGTATCACTCAAGCTAATAGTGTAACAATATGATATTTTATAATAATAACATTATGTTCACTATCATATATGATACAAAACATAAATATTAAATGAGTTGATAATTATTAATATATTAATATGATAGCTATAACCTAACAGTTCAATTAGAAGGTATGAATAGGATTAAGGAGATTAATGAATATATGCATAAAGTTCCTACTCAATACAAGTTTTTTTATTAATTCTTATAAAAAATGAATTCAATTTTTGGTAAATTCATTTTATGTTTCAAAAGTTTTCTTCCCTCATAAATGACATTTACAAAACAAATTGCACTGAAATTATAATTAATTTATAACAATTCTAGAAATATTTTTTTAAAAAATGAATTTTTTTTGACTTTTTAAATCAACATTTACGTATATTGAAATTTTGGTATTTTTCTAAAATGATTGATTTTTTGTGAATAGTGAAAAGTTTAAATTTTTCAAATTTTTTCATTTCTTGTCAGTAAAAGATGTAATTTAAAAGATCCATTGTAACATCCTAGGTAAATAAAGAATAATAATTTTAAAATTTATTAATATTTACGTATTAAATACTAATTTTACTCTAAAGGGGTTGCTATGTTCGATAGCATACCCGATACGCAACAAAGAGTTTCATTGAAATCTTACGTTGCACACTAGTAATAAAATAATATTATTTTAAATGGTAGTTAACACATAGCCGTTGTATTGGCAGGAATGGATAAAAATAACTAAATTATGATTATATATGTTTTAAAATGTTTTTACATTTATCCAATAAAAGATAAAGGCTTAAAATACAAAAAGAATTCAATTTTAGGCTTTCACACCCTAATTTTCACTAAAGGTTCACTTATCGCCTTTTGATGGTGAACCGTCATTAAATATTGTTTTGGTTACTTTTATACATTCTATAGGAACAAATAAAACTCTTTTATAATCAGTACATCAAAATTTACTTTGTATAAATTTTTGGTATTTTTCCGAAAAAGTTCATTTTTTAATGAACAGTGAAAAATGTTGTATTTAAATTCAAAACCTCTTTTTAATATAATTTATTTATATGACTATATTTTCATTTTAATTGGTTTTAAGGTGAAATTAGAATATATTTTTCCCATTAAATCCAATATTGGTCATTGGAATTAATTTCACTATGAAATCGGACTTAAACTATTGTCAATCTTTTGATACTTATTGTTTCATGAAAACACGCTATTTGCTCTGAAAGCGGGAATTAATTATTAAAATAATTAATGCAACTTATATTTTTTGAATTTTGTAAAATAGACTTCATTTTTGAATTCGGAATATCAAATATAGCTTAGGGTGAATTTTTGGTATTTTTCGGAAAAACATCAATTTTTGATGAATAGTGAAACCACTATGTGGTACTTATAAAAACTGATTTTTCGTTTAAATGAAATTATACCACTTTTGTGTTTTGAATTTAAAAAATCCTACATGCATGTTTGTCATTAAGAAGTAAAATGCGGTTCAATGGGATTAAAATAATTTTTTGGTGAATAGTAACTTTTAAGTTTTTAATCGCGATTAGAGGTAATTAGTGTAGTTTAAGGTAAAAATAATGTTTTAATAATATTAAATGAACTTGAAACATTTCCTAACCTTATTTTATGTGCCATGGACGACCAATACAATCCATGGGTCATCTTGGGGACCCCATGGAGACACTTTAGTTGGAAAATGACATTAATATCTTTTTATTTAATGTTAAAATAAAAATGTCACAAACATGAGTTATTTTACTAAAAAAATTATTAAATGGGGTTATACAAGTCATATCTTTTACTATAAATATTAATTGGAAAGATAAAAAACTTTCCTACATGATGATAGTTTTTTTATAAATTTTAGACATTAAATAAATTAAATTATTTATGACACCATGATAATGCAGTGATTACCTCATTATTTAACGATTTAAATAAAATGGAAAGATCATGTAAAATATAAGTCCTACACATTTCCAAAACCTATTGGATGGGTGTATTTAGAACCCTTATCACCATATCATCGAAACACATCATTGTGGGACCATTAAAATCCGAAGCTCATTCTAAAATAAAGTAACATTTCCTTACTTTCCTAGAGTGCCCCTCCTCTCCTCTTATAAAGGCCCCCACCTCTACCTCCTTACCCACACCTCTCAAGCCTTTGGCTCGGCCAAACCCGGCCTATTTTGTCTCTCCACATCCCTCTATTACTCCTTGAAGCCTCACTTTGTGATGAAGTCTTCCCAAGGAAGCCTTTGAGCTCAAATCTAAGAGAGTTACCCGATTTTAAGGTAATGTCTTCACTTGTGTTTTTTGGTTTTATTTTTCTTCCCCAACCCCCTAAACTCTTTTTATTCATTTCTTTTGTAACAACTACAGTATCTTAAATATACTAGGATGTATTTATAAGAATAATTCGAGCTAAAATTACACACATCTACATCTAATGGTTAAAGAACATACTGTTTCTGTGGTTGGCGAATTTCTGCCTCACGAAACAATGATTGTTCAATCTTTTTTTAAACACATTTAATGGTGGCCATTAAGATGTCACTCTATTTATATATGATATATTATTTTTATGTTTTCCTTATGCTTCTGTATTTTTCTTTTGTGGTATAACTTTATGGTTTCCATTGTGGGTAAACACGATAATTTCATTTTAGGAAGTGCGGACTACCGCCTCCTCAAAGTGATTTGATTCGTTAATCCCATATGTGAGACGTATAAAGGATGGATTAAATTTAATTATATATGATTTTATACTGGAATTATAATATACCTCTATATCATTATTATTTCTTTCCATTAAAGTATGAGATAAAAATGAATGTATCATTAATGCGTACGTACGGCTTACCGTCTCCATGAACGGTGCATTTCATTTCTTATCCCCAAATGTAATGTACTATTATAAGTACATATATATATAATGGATATATATGATGTATGTTACATCTAAATTATTAATATAATTCTGGAAATAAAATATACATACCTCTAATTTAGTTTTAATTCCATTAATATGACATAGAAATGAAAGTAGCGATCATGCGTACGTACGGCTTACCGTCTCCATGAACGGTGCATTTCATTGCTTACCTATAAATGATTATGTGATATTATAAATAAATTTATATGATAGATATATATGATATATATGATATCCAAATCAGGAATTTCATTCTGGATATAAAGAACCTTTGACCACATGAACAACATGTAATTATAAGAAGTCCACATTCGACTTAAGGACCAAATATCGGCGAAACAAACCTTATTAACTTAATGATTACATAATGTTTATAACATGTAAATAAGTGATATAAAAGGAATAATAATCTTGAAAAATGTTCTTAAGCAAGTAGAAATTAACTCACGTATATTATTCAGGACGTTAAAGAACGATCGAGTCAAGTCGGACCTGAGGTAAGGGACATCGTCTCAATCTCCTTTCATTGAGGAATATTTTGTTTTATACACAACTTTATTTTATACGGTGTATAATCCCCTTTGACTTTTACTATTATTCAAAAGGAATCTTATTATATGAAGTGTTTTACTAAACGACAAAATGGAATGTTTCTTTTAATGTACGCGGTGACAATGACATTTTTTCCGCCGCCGCGAGTATTATTTGGTCTTTGACTTCCTCAACAAGCCGTAATGTTTTTTTTTAAATTAAATAAATAGCATATATTGTTTTATGTATTTTGGTATTGAAAATGGTTTTTTATAATGGATTTGTTATGTCAAAATATTTAAGTGATATATTGTGATCAAAGTGTGGAAATTTTTTCTTTCCATTATATTTTTCTTATATATTATGATTTTATAATGGTACTTGGACATTTGACGGGTGGTTACATGATAAACCATATGACGGGTGGTGCCGTGAATACCAGGACGGGTGGTTACATTATAACCTCCAATGCATTGGGTATGGAAGTCGGTCATATGGCTATTCCATTAAGTATGTATGGAAGTTGTCCGTATACTTATTCCATTAAGTGATATAGGTGGAAGTCAACTGTATGGTTATTCCACTTAAGTATGTTTATGTCCCAAGTTACCTTTATATGTTATGTGTTTTTTATATGGTTTTTATGGTAATCCTTTGGTTAAAAAAGGGTAAGTAATGATATTTTATTCAGTGAAGAGTTTTTACTACTTCATGAAGGTGAAGGTATTACTTTGATAAAGTATACTTGGTTTACTTGATGTTTGAAAAACTAAAAGTTTTCATAATTTGTGTATCCCTTAATGAGATTTTTATGCTCACACAAAGTTTTTTTGAATTGTTTTTCACAGGACTTAATGTGGAATAGGGTCAGGGATGGGATGAAGGGAAAGTCATGCTATCTAAAACATGGAACTGGACATGTTTCTTTTTAAGAGTTTTTATTTTATGGAAACTTAGTCTACCTTGTAATCTTTTGAGATATAACAGTTATGTCCTAATTCTCTAAAACTCTAAACCTAAAAAGTTCCTCAATGGGAATTATTCATTTAATTCAATATTACGTAAGGTTTAAGGCCGGGGCCTTATAGTTGGTATCAAAGGTCGGTTTAGACAACTTTAGAAGTTAGAAATGTGTTAAATTATAAATTAATTTATGGTATGATTGACATGATATAGCATTTAAAGATTACCATGTTGCTTCACCTAAGATATTTTAGTGTTAAGAATGGTTTTTTATATAGTAAACATAGAAGTTTTTTTGGGAAGGCATGCTGAGGGAAATGACCTTCCAAATCAGCATACTGAGATGGTCAGAATCAGAATTGAGTAGTTTACTACAGTGATGGCTCAGTTGATTCAGGTGATAAATGGTAGTTGTGTTTTTCATGATATTTTGGTGTTTTCTAAAAGTAAAGAGGAGCATGAAAGTCATTTAAGGGTTATCTTGAAAACCTTAAAATAAAAGAAACTATATGGAAAATTCAGCAAGTGTGAGTTTTGGTTACAACAAATTTCCTTCCATGGTCACATTATTTCAAAAAATGGAATAACTATTGATCATGTTAAAACAAAAGTTGTGGAAGAATGGCCAAGACCCAAAAATGTAACCGAGATCCGTAGTTTCCTTGGTTTGGTAGGTTACTACCGAATGTTTGTTGAAAATTTGTCATGGTTATCTAGTCCAATGACAAAGCTTACTCGGAAGGGTGTTTAGTTTATCTGAACAAAAAAAATGTGATTATTGTTTTCAGGAGTTGAAAAGAAGATTGGTGAATGCTCCAGTTTTGGCACTTCCTTCCAGGAATGGTGAATTTGTTATCTACAGTGATACTTCATTGAAAAGACTTGTTTGTGTCCTTATGCAGAATGATCAGGTAATTTCATATGCTTCACGTCAGTTGAAAACTCATGAGGTAAATTACCCTACACATGATTTGGAATTAGCTACTGTTGTTTTTTCTCTAAAAATTTGGATGCACCATTTGTATGGAGTAAAGTGTGAAATATATACTGATCACAAAAGTGTAAAGTATATATTCACTAAGAAAGAATTGAACATGAGACAGAGGAGAGGGCTGGAATTAATTAAGGATTATGATTGTACAATTCATTACCATCCGGGAAAAGAAAATAAAGTGGCCAATGCTTTGAGTCAAAAAAGTATCAGTGAAATATTCTCTATCAGACAGAATTAAGAAAGCACAGAAGCAAGACAGTGAGTCGCAGAAAAAGGTAGAGCTGGTTCATAAGGGTAAGTTGCCTAAATTCATCATTGATAATGATTATGTCTTGAGGTTTGGGAAGAGATTATGTGTGCTTTGTGATTCATAGTTGAAGAATGAGCTGTTATGTGTGGCTCATAGTTCCCCGTTTTCAGTTCATCCTAGAAGTAGTAAGATGTACATAGATCTAGAAGAGTATTACTGGTGGGATGGAATGAAAAAGGATATTGTTGATTTTACTATGAAGTGTTTGACTTGTCATCAGGTTAAGGCACAGCGGCATTTACCGAAAGGGATGCTTCGGCCTTTACCAGTGCCAGAGTGGAAATGGGAAAACATATCCATGGACTTTGTTGTAAGATTACTGAGGACATATCAAGGTAATAATGCAATCTGGGTTATTGTTGATCGCTTGAATAAATCTGCTCATTTCCTTGCTATACGAGATAATTTTTTCCTAGATCAACTTTCCCGTTTGTATCTTAAAGAGATAGTCAGGTTACATGGAGTTACTCTCTCCATTGTGTCTAATAGTGATCCCAGGTTTACTTCTAACTTTTCGAAATGCCTTCAGAAGTCGTTGGGTACTGAGTTAAATTTTAGTACAGCTTTTCATCCGAAATCTGATGGGCAGTCAGAACAAACAACTGAGACCTTGGAGGATATGCTACGAGCTTTTTCAATGGATTATCAGGGAAGTTGGGACCAACATCTTTCTTTGGTTCAGTTTTCATATAATAACAGTCTTCATTCTAGTATACAGATGGCACCGTTTGAGGAATTATATGGGAAGCGGTGTCGAACTCCAGATTTTTGGGATGAAGTGGGTGAAAGGAAGTTGATGAGACTAGAATTGATAGAAGATTTGGAAGAAAAAGTTTAGTTGATTCAGAAACATATGAAAACAGCTTAGATCAGGCATAAGAGTTATGCAGATAACTGATGGAAAGATCTATCTTTCGAGGTAGGTGATCATGTTTTTTTCATGGTTTCTCCATGGAATAGTGTGATGTGATTTGGTAAGAAAGGAAAGCTGAGTCCAAGGTTCATTGGACCAAATGAAATTCTGGAGAATGTTGGATCAGTTTCTTAATGAGTGGTTTTATCTCCGAGTTTATCTTAGGTACACAATGTTTTTCATGTTTCAATGTTGAGAAAGTATATACCAGATCCATCTCATGTTTTGAGCCCAGAGGTAGTTCAGTTGGAAGAGAAAAAGTGTTGTGAAATAAGGTAATCCACCAGGTAAAGGTTTTCTGGAAAACCAATATGGTTGAAGAGACAACGTGGGAATCTGAAAATTCTATGAGGGATAAATACCCCCACTTATTTTCATAAGTGAATAAAATTGCGAGGACGCAATTCCCAAATGGGGGGGGGGGAAGGATGTAACATCCTAGGTAAATAAAGAATAATGAATTTTCATATTTATTATTATTTACAAATTAAATATTAATTTTGCTTTAAAGGGGTTTCTATCTTCGATAGCGTACCTGATACACAACAAAGAGTTTCATTGAAATCTTACGTTGCACACTAGTAATAAAATAATATTATTTTAAATGGTAGTTAACATATAGCCATTCTATTGGTGGGAATGGATAGAAATAACTGAAATATGATTATATATGTTTTTAAATGTTTTTACATTTATTCAATAAAAGATAATGGCTTAAAATACGAAAAAAATTCAATTTTAGGCTTTTATACCCTAATTTTCATTAAAGGTTCACTTATCGCCTTTTGATGGAGAACTGTCATTAAATATAACTTTCTTCACTTTTATACATTCTATTAAACCAAATTATACTCTTTTTTAGAATCGGGACATCAAAATTTACTTTGTGTAAATTTTTGGTATTTTTCTGATAAAGTTCATTTTTTAATGAACAGTGAAAAATGTTGTATTTTAATTCAAAACCTATTTTTAATATAATTTATTTATACGATTATATTATCATTTGAATTGGTTTTAAATTGAAATTAGAATATATTTTTACCATTAAATCCAATATTTTTCGTTGGAATTAATTTCACTTTGAAATCGGACTTAAACTGGTGTCAATTTTTTGATACTTATTGTTTCATGAAAACACACTATATTCTCTGACAGTGAGAATTAATTATTAAATTAATTAATGCAACTTATATGTTTTGAATTTTGTAAAATAGACTTCATTTTTGAATTCGGAATATCAAATATATCTTAGGGTGAATTTTTGGTATTTTTCTGAAAAACTTCAATTTTTGATGAATAGTGAAACCACTAAGTGGTACTTATAAAAACAGATTTTTCGTTTAAATGAAAATTTACCACTTCTGTGTTTTGAATTTCAAAAATCTGACATACATTGTTGTCATTAAGAAGTATAATGTGGTTCAATGGGATTAAAATAATTTTTTGGTGAATAGTAACTTTTAAGTTTTTAATCGCGATTAGCGGTAATTAGTGTAGTTTAAGGTAAAAATAATGTTTTAATAATATGAAATGAACTTGAAACATGTCCTACCCTTATTAGATGTGTCATGGAAGACCAATAAAATCAATGGGTCAACTTGGGGACCCCATGGAGCCACTTTAGTTGGAAAATTACATTAATATATTTTTATTTAATGTTAAAATAAAAATGTCACAAACATGAGTTGTTTTACTAAAATAGTTTTACATGGGGTTATAGAAGTCAGATATTTGACTATAAATATTCATTGGAAATATATAAAGATTTCCTACATCATTAATTGTTTCTTATAATTTTTAGACATTAAATAAATTAAATTATTTATGACACCATGATGATGCAGTGATTACCTAATTATTTAACGTTTTAAATAAAATGGAAAGAAAATGTAAAATATAAGACCTACACATGTCCAAAACCAATTGTATGGGTGGATTTCGAACCCTTAACACCTTATCCTCGAAACACATCAATGTGGGACCATTAAAATACGAAGCTCATTCTAAAATAAAGTAACATTTCCTTACTTTCCAAGAGTGCCCCTCCTCTCCTCTTATAAAAGGCCCCCAACTCTACCTCCTTACCCACACCTCTCAAGACTTTGGCTCGGACAAACCCTACCCATTTTGTCTCTCCATATACCTCTATTACTCCTTGAAGCCTCAATTTGGGCATAAGTCTTCCCAAGGAAGCCTTTGATCTCAAATCTAAGAGAGTTACCCGATTTTAAGGTAATGTCTTCACTAGTGTTCTTTCGTTTTATTTTTCTTCTCCAACCCCCTAAACTCTTTTTATTCATTTATTTTGTAACAAATAAAATATCTTCAATATAATAGGATGTTTTTATAATAAGAATTCGAGCTACACTTACACACATCTACATATAATGGTTAATGAACATATTGTTTCTGTGGTTGGTGAATTTCTACCTCACGAAATGATGATTATTCAATCTTCTTTTAGACACCATTAATGGTGGCCATTAAGATGTAACTATATTTATATATGATATATATTATGTTTATGTTTTCCTTATGCTTATGTATTTTTATTTTGTGGTATACCTTTATGGTTTCTATTGTGGGTAAACACCATAATTTCATTTTAGGAAGTGCAGACTACCGCCCCCTCAAAGTGATTTGATTCATTAATGCCATATGTGGGACGTATAAAGGATGGATTTAAAGTTATTATATATGATTTTATAATGGAATTATAATATACCTCTATATGATTATTATTTCTTTCCATTAAAGTATGAGATATAAATGAAAGTAGTGTTCATGCGTACGTGCGGATTACCGTCTCCATGAACGGTGCATTTCATTTCTTATCTCCAAATGTAATGTACTATTATAAGTACATATATATAATGGATATATATGATGTATGTTACGTCTAAAATATTAATATAATTCTGGAATTAAAATATACATACCTCTCATTTAGTTTTAATTCCACTAATATGACATATAAATGAAAGTAGCATTCATGTATACATACGACTTACCGTCTCCATGAATGGTGCATTTCATTTCTTACCTCTAAATGATTATGTGATATTATAAATACATGTATATACTAGATATACATGATATATATGATATCCAAATCAGGAATGTCATTCTGGATATAAAGAACCTTTGACCACACGAACAACATGTAATTGTAAGAAGTCCACTTTCGACTTAAGAACCAAATATCGACAAAATAAAAATTATTAACATAATGATTACATAATGTTTATAACATGGATATAAGTGATATAAAAGGAATAATAAGCTTGAAAAAGGTTCTTAAGCAAGTAGAAATTAACTCAAGTTTATTATTCAGGATGTTAAAAAACGATCGAGTCAAGTCAGACCCGAGGTAAGGGACTTCATCTCAATCTCCTTTCATTGAGGCATATTTCGTTTTATTCACAAATTTCTTTTATACGGTGTATAAACACATTTTACTTTTACTTTAATTCAAAAGGAATCTTTTTATACGAAGTGTTTTACTAAACAAAAAAAATGAATGTTTCTTTTAATGTACACGGTGACAACGACATTTGTTCCGCCGCCGTGAGTATTATTTGGTATTTTACTTCCTCAACAAGCCGTAATGTTTTTTTAAATTAAATAAATAGAATATACTGTTTTTTGTATTTTTGTATTGAAAAGGGTTTTTAATAATGAATTTGTTATGTCAATATATTTAAGTGATATATTGTGATCAAAGTGTGGAAATGTTTTCTTTCCATTATATTTTTTTTATGTCTTATGATTTTATAATGGTACTTGGACATTTGATGGGTGGTTACAAGATAAACCGTATGATGGGTGGTTTCGTGAATACCAGGATGGGTGGTTACATTATAACCTCCAATGCATTGGGTATGGAAGTCGGTCGTATGGCTATTCCATTAAGTATGTATGGAAGTCGGCTGTATGGCTATTCCATTAAGTGATATGTGTGGAAGTCGACCGTATGGTTAATCCAATTAAGTATGTTTATGTCCCAAGTTACCTTTATATGTTATGTGTTCTTTATATGGTTTTATGGTAATTCTTTGGTTAAAAAAGGGTAGGTAATGATATTTTATTCAGTGAAGAGTTTTTACTACTTCATGAAGGTGAAGGTATTACTTTGATAAAGTATACATGGTTTACTTGATGTTTGAAAAACTTAGAGTTTTCATTCTTTGTGTATCCCTTACTGAGCTTTTTATGCTCACCCCATGTTTTTTTGAAATGTTTTTCACAAGACTTAATGTGGAATAGGGTCAGGGATGGGAGCAAGGGAAATTCAAGCTATCTAAAACATGGAACTAGACATGTTTCTTTTTAAGAGTTTTTATTTTATAGAAACTTAGTCAACCTTGTAATCTTTTTAGATGTAACAGTTATGTCCTAATTCTCTAAAACTCTAAACTTGAAAAGATCCTCAATGTGAATTATTTATTTAATTCAATATTATGTAAATTTTAAGGTCGGGGCCTTATATCCATTGTACTTTTTATTTCATCATAAAGTGAAATATTAATAAATTTTTATAATAATCTAATGAATTTCTTTTTAATCTTTGTTTTTTGATATTTTTGTATAAGTATATTATTATGCTACAAAACACAGTTTTATGAAAACTGTTTTTAAGTGAATATTGTTTCTCAATTTAAATTAATTAAAATAAACCCTAATACTGATATAATCAAATTAAATTTATTATATATATATATATAAATCTATATAAATTAAAATTAATATATTTACGATTTCTAGTCAATGAGTTAATATAATTTCATTTATTGCTTCAGAAATGGTATTTCCTAAAAACCTATTTTATGTCTCTCATTGTAGGATTATTTATATTGAATCTATACCAAATAAATAAATTTAATTTTATAAAATTTATTTCATATTAGGTATAAAAACTATAAATTTTATTTAATAAGGTAATCCTAATTTTTGTTCATAATGAATATTACAAATATTAAAAATTCATCACTATGGTAAAAGGGTAAATCAGGTTATCGAAGCTTAAAACTAAGTGATATGTCCACCATTTTTCATCAAAAATCTTATTTGACAAATTTATTTTAACCCACATCACCGTATTATTTATATTTATTTATTTATGGGACATGTTTCCCTGAAAGTAAACTATATAATAATTCAAGAAAAGAAAAGGACAGAATTTCACTCCCTTATTTTCAAAAATATCTTATGTGTTCAAATAGAGATAAAAAAAAGTTTTCAATTAATATTAAACATTATTTATAAGATAATTAAATTATATTACTAATATTAATTCATTTATAATTATTATTTATTTTATAACTAACTTAAATGCTTTTGCAACTCTGACACAATATTTATTCAATTAATATAAAAATAAAATAAATTATTTTAAGATTATTAAAAGTAATATAAATTGATTGAATTATTATTTTACATAAATATATTAGATTAATTTAACATATTATAAATGTTTTATTTTAATTTATTATAATTCTGTCATTATCATTTTGTTTACAAATTCAAATTAAATGATGAGTATGAAAATTTCATTAATGTTATTTTATAATAAATAATATTTTATTAACTAATTTTATATTTCTAAAACTTTTACCAGAAACCACGTTATTGGTATATATTTATAAATATAAACTATGGTTCATTGATGTACCAAATTTCCATTTATAGTAAATATATTTACCCCTAAAAAGATAACACTTTTTTGTCATGGAAATTGTCAAAAAGGGTTTACACGGGTTAAAACATAATGAAAATTGTGAAAAACTCACCTAAACATGTATAATTTTTATTATATAATATCATTTTGACATAAACTAATATTATATTTTAATCTTATAAATTTATAACCAATTTAACAGAAAAATAATTTATATTAATTTAATACTTTATGATATTCCAAAAGTGACCCTCCCCCCCCCATTTTAAACAGGTATATCCTATCATATTTTATTCAAACATTAAAGGACTCTTAGTTCATCCAATACCTACCCAAACAAATTCCTTACATCCTTACCCACATACTAGAGTCCTTTTTTGTTATAAAACTATCCTGTAGAAACTTTTGGGGTAAACTATAAGAGGTTGTTTGAAGAAGAGGTATAATCCTTACTCAATATTTTTTATTTAATTTTATCCTCTACATCCTTCAAAACATCATAAAAATTCATAAATAAATACAAAATTATATTATATATACTAAGATTTTTTATGTTTATTTAATAACATATATCCATCTTCTCTTTCATAAAATTGTAAATGAAACCACCATCCATGTGTACAAAGGACAACCACCTTATGAACCGATGTAATTCTCTTTCCATCATTACCTCTAATAGATGGTTATATTGATGAATTTGATGCATATATATAATATTCAATACATATTTATCATTAATTATATGTTATATATAATATATTTTTTTTAAAAAAAATTCATTGAAAAATGGTAACATCATTTGTGTGTACAAGTGGATTACCACCTCCTTGAAAAAATGTGATTTGTTTTTAATCACCACATTAAATGGAGAATATATATATAATTATATTTTAATAAAAATATTTTATATATTATTTTATTATCATTCTTTTGTGTCATAATAATTATTAGACACTTTAAATAATTATCATTGAAAAATTAAAATGTTACTCAAGCATGCATAAGGCATGTCGTCCCAATAATTATAATGTAGTTATTTTTTCATAACCATAATTCATGAATGTATTTAAAATTATAATTAATTTATAAATATGGTAAATATTTCATAATTATTATTTTGGATATATTGAAATAATGATCCCTTTGACCATTGGGAACCTACTGATGTCAATTAAGACATATTAGCCAAATATAATCACAATTTCAGATGTGAATTTAATTGATTAAATAATTTATTTTAATATTGAAATAAAAGGAATAATAAAATTTAATAATCCTCTTATAATATTAAATATTTAATATAATTTTATATTTTAAGAAGATAAATAAAAAACACAATGATTTAGAAACATGGTAAGGGACTTTTTTTAAATCACCTTTTAAAGTTTCTTTTCCAACTGGTTTTCTTTCTTGTAAATGTTCTTCAGAATTTTTCAAGAAAATTTTATATTATATTATAATGGATTATGATGAATATATTTGACCATATTTTACTTTTCCCAAAATTTATTTAAAAAATAATATTTTTAAGGTTTTATATAAGAGACACTTTACTTTAAAACCCATGTTTTAAACATTTTAATGATGGATTTTCAAAATCATTCCCCTCCATGTCCATATTCTAAAAATTAGTTTATTAACATATTTATATTGAAATAAAATAATTATAATGGAAATTTTATGCAACTTTTGAATTTGTTTTGGATGTTTTATAAAAAAAATCTTATATGAATTTTATATAGAACATTTTCACTTTCTTTGCAAAATATAAAAAAGATTGTAATATTTTATTATATACGACGTCAACAACTTTTCACACCACTATAACCGTTACATGAAAATTGGATTACATTATAAAATTCCATTATTTCTTAAATAAAATTTAAACCTCTCTCATTTTATAAGTATTATAAAAATTCATTTTAAGGGAATGGATATTTTGATATCTTGAAGTGTTTTTCTTATGGGTGAAGGGATCTCTCTGAACTACCCTTTTCACTAGGTTATGACCTTTCTCTCTATATCATGATTTCCCTCCCAATTTAAATTTATAGAATTCTGATATATTCCACATATATATTTACATCTATCAAATATATACCCAGAATATTCTATATTATTTTTAAGGATCAATACATGCCTTTTGTTCATTTTTCAAATTACTTATTTAAGAAAATTAATTTGATTAACATATCAAAACAGATTATACAGTCTATTTACATGTGTGGTTAATTATTATGATTATTATTTATTATTTATTACCATGTCTGGATCACATAATCATGTACATGTTATTATGGGGGCACCCATATAGTGATCCAATGCATTGGGTTAATACTTATCTCCTAAGATATAATGTATGGAATTAGGGAGTAACCCTAATCCACTAAAGGACACTTTCTACCATATTATGTTGTATTGTATTTTATAATATAATTATTATTATGTCATTTTTTCTAATAATAACAAATATTATATATTTACAAGACCTTATGATACTATATTTTTTATATTGTGGTCTAATGTGATTATTCACGAGCTTATGTTTAACAGAATGTTTATGCTACTTCCAAGGAGTGAAATTTATAACTTTTTTGAAGAAGATTTCATAAGTTTTTAATGATTTCAAAAGTACCGTTATTATTTTTATTTTTTTCCTTCAATATTTCATATGAAATGTTTTATTGAAGATTTTAGGTAGAAAATTTTATTTCGTAGGTAATAAAAGTTTTATCTTTTTTCCAATATTTTTTCAAAAAATAAATAAATATTCTATTTGTATTTGTATTCATTGAACAAAATGTTTCATTATTTATTTATATATTCCCCTTAATAAGATTTATGTTATCATACTATGTTTTAAAATGTTTTCCACAGGGTTTTAAGGATGAGTAGGGACAAGGAAGAGTTCAAGATAAAAAATGTAAATATATGTCATGAAAAGAAAACTTGTTATCTCAAAAAAAAATTGAGAAAAATTGAAACAATGTGGAAGCTAATAATTTATGATGTAATATTTAATTATAAAAGGGTTATATCCTAATTCTGTTAAACCCCAAATCTTAAACATTATCAAATGTAAAAAAAATGAAATCTTGACGTAAAACACAATATCATGTAATATTTCTAGTCATCTCTTTGTTGTTTATATTATTGGAATGGTTTAGATGACATTGAAGATTCATATTTTACATGGGAGGTTAACTTAGGAGTCATGGATAACATCATGGTTTTATAAAATTATGGTTGATCGTATGTTTAAAGGTATAAATAATCCTTTTATGTGATTAGAGATCTTTGAAATACATTTATTTAGTTTTGATATATGTTTGACGTATTTGTAATCCTTATGTTTATATTGTGATAATTTTATTTATGAAGAATGGATTTCCATTTTTTAGATGTAATTTTCGATTTTTTAATAAATAATAGGGTTTGTAATAAATTATATTTTAAGTAAATTATCTGTTATTATAATTTTAGAACATATGTTTTATCATAGATAAAACAATGGGATTAAAAAGTGATTTGGTTATTTGGAGATTAAAGTTATTTTATAGTATGTTCAATATTTATGAAACCTTGTATTATTATGGTCAATAAAATATTATGGGATTTTATTTGAGGATAAATGATGAATTGTATTTTGGAATCATATATGATTTTAATTTGTATTTTTGTGATTTAGGTTATTTATGGAAATCAATAGAATATTCTAGAGATTATATGTTTAGTACGAATACATTTATGAGACTGTTAGAGTAATATATGTCATTGGGATATTAATTATAAATTTTTCGTGTAATAATATATATTTAAATCATTCCAATATTTGGTTTTTTGTATTTGTGTAGAATATTTTAAAAAATTTATGGTTAGTTACTTATCAAATGATCTAAGCTGAACATTGGGTGTTATTGTTGATGCTTTTGTGGATAATGTTTTATTTCTTCATATGATAGTTTATTTATTTTGATAATTCTATTATTATAAACATTTTTGTTTTGGTTAATATATAAATAAAATATGAATATTTTTTAATCATTTTATAGATTATGTGATCCATTATAAGTTTATTTTATTGCTTCAGACATAACAAAATTATCTTTAATACTCATTGTTTTGAGAAAAAGATGTGATTGTTGTAGAAATTCGTTAAAGGATGAAAATATACTTGTAAAGTAAGTATGCATCCTTATTTTCTTAGTCTACAAGTTAATGGAATACCTAAAATCAAGGGAAATGATCATGAAGTGAAGATATTATCCTATTACCTTTATTTTTGATAAATATATGGTATTTTTCATGACTTATTAGTTTATATTTTTATGGTCATTAAAATTCCCTTTAACAATCAACTTATTATAATTAAGGATATCTATAAATCTCTATAATTATTTGTAAATTGTTATTTTTCACTATGACCATATTTTCATATCCAAACACTATTATTGTACTTGGACACCCAATTATGTAACGCCCCGACCCCAGTTACCCAGAGTCAGTGCATTATTGCGTAACATTGGCATGATCACAAAAGATCAAGTCTCAAAAGACCAATTAGTTTAGTAGCCTTAGAAACACTAGATACATTCATAAATGTAACATTACATCATAAAGTGAAAAATCACAATAACATAGTCTCCATAGTCCACACTTCAATCCCATTCATACTATCCTTGTAGGTCATTCATAAAATATTTCCTCACATCCTGGGAAAAATAAAACAATGAAAGGGGTGAGCTCAGATGCTCAGTAAGCATAACAGTATAGCGGAATCTTTCATAAATAAACAAAAACATTTAAGGCAATGTATAACTAAATCAAAAGCCTTTTAAACTTGAACTTAAACATAATATAGGAAAGTTAAAATGAGACAATTCCATCTACTTATTTAAATGGATATTCTACTGGTCGAATAATCACATTCAATATCAAAAACCACTTTCATAATGATGGAATGCATAATGCCAGACTGTCATAACCACGTAGCCAAGGCCTCGTACCAAGACTACAAATAAGATTTTGTCAAGGCCTCATGCCAAGACACTAGTTTGTCTCACGAGACCTACCGATGCAATTTTTTTAGAAGATACTTATTTTTAAAATTCCTAATTTTTACTCCAGTGTTTTTCTGAAAATATTATGCAAGCTTCTGAAAACAAAATAACTAATTTTGAGACAGCTCGACTAATTACAGGCCATGATGGGTCCACGCCCAATCCCTTCCTGTCTACCACACTCGAGATTCGGGTTTTCTGAAAACATTTTTAAGCTTGCGTTAAATACGTATACATTTTCACTATATTTTCATATATTTAAGAGAAATATCTCTCTCCTTTTTGAATTCATTTAAAAAAATGTTATGGCGTGTAGAGGAAGCCGAAACTCAAATAATGGTCACGGCGGCGGAGAAGTCATTTTCTCCGCATACGTATGAAAAAACATTCCTTTGTTCATTTAGTAAAAACGCTTCTTATAAAAATATTCATTTTGAATAAAAGTAAATGTCAAAGGGGTTTATACATAGTATAAAAGAAAGTTGTGTATAAAAAAAAATATGCCACAATAAAAGGAGATTGAGATGAAGTCCTTAAAAAGATAAACCTTTAAATAAAATAGATCTATTATGTGTATTCCTCATAAGTACACATAAATAAACTACAAATACAAGATAAGACATAATAATATCATGACATAATTTGAAAGTAGGAGATTAACCCAAAGAATGGTAATTGGGTTAAGAAGTTCCCTTATAAAGATCATTTTTTTAAATAAAATAGATCTATCATGTGTATTCACTATAAGTACACATAAAGAAAGTACAATTACAACATATTACATAATAATATCATGACATAATTTGAAATTATGAGATTAACCCAAAGAACGGAAATTGGGTTAAGAAGTTCCCTTACCTCGTGTCTGACTTGACTCGATCATTCTTTAATTTACTAAATAATAAACTAGAGTTAATTTCTACTTGATTAAGAACCTTTTTTAAGTTCATTATCCCTTTTATATTACTTATTACCATGTTATGAAAATTATGTAGTTATTTAAGAAAATAACGGTCATTTTGTCGATCTTTGGTACTTGATTCAAGAATAAACTTCTTTTAATTACAAGTTGTTTATGTGGTAGAATATCCATTATCTATAGAAATATATTCATGATGTAGATATCATATATATCCTATATATCCAGTATATAAATTCATTTATAATATTACATAACATTTAGAGATAAGAAATGAAATGCACCATTCATGGAGACGGTAAGTCGTACGTACGCATGAACGCTACTTTCATTTCTATTTCGTATTTAATGGAATGAAATTATAATTATATAAAGGTATAATATAATTCCAGTATAATATCATTTATAATATCATTTACTTCATCCTTTATACATCCCACATAAGGCATTAACGATTCAAATCACTTTGAGGGGCGGTAGTCCGCACTTCCTAAAATGAAATTATCGCGTTTACCCATAATGGAAATCATAAAGGTATGCCATAAATGAAAAATACAGAATCATAAGGAAAATAAAAACATAATATATATAATATATAAAAATAGTGTCATCATAATGGCCACCATGAGAGGTGTTAAAATAAGATTTAACAATCATCGTTTCGTGAGGCATAAATTCGCCAAGCACAGAAACAGTATGTTCTTTAAACATTAGACGAAGGTGTGTGTAAGTGTAAATCAAATACTTTTCATAAAAAAATCCTAGTATATTTAATATACTGGTGTTGTTACAAAATAATGGAATAAAAAGAGTTTAAGGGGTTGGAGTAGCAAAATAAAACAAAATAACACAAGAGAAAACACTACCTTTAAAATCGGGTAAGGCTTTTTGATTTGAGCCAAATGCTTCCTTGAGAATACTTCTGCCCAAAGTGAGGCTTCTAGGAGTAAGAGAGGGAAGTTGAGAGTGTATTTGGGAAGAGTTTGGCCGATAAAAATGGCTTAAATGTTTGAATAAGGTGGTAGAGGTGGGGGCCTTTTATAAGAGGAGAGGAGGGGCACTTTTGGAAATATTGAAATGTTACATTATTATGAAATGCTTTTCCGATTATAAAGGTCCCAAAATGATATATTTCGAGTCTAAGGTGATAAGGGTTCGAAATATGCTCATATAATAGGTTTTTGACATGTTTAGGGATTAGATTTTACTTTATATGTTCATTTTATTTAAATCGTTAATTAATGCGGTAATTGCTACATCATCGTTGTTTCATAAATAATTTAATTTATTTAATGTCTAAAAATTATAAAAAAATATTACCATGTAGGAAATCTTTTTAAATTTATAATTAATATTTATAGTAAAAAATATGACTTGTATAACCCAATTTAAAAATTGTTTTAGTAAAACAACTCATGTTTGTGTCATTTTTATTTTAACATTAAATAAAACGTTTTTAATGTAATTTTCCAACCGAAATGGATCCATGGGGTCCCCAAGTTGACCCATGGATTGTCTTGGTCAGAAAGGACTCATCCAATAGGGGTAGGACATGTGTCGAGGTCATTTCATATTATTATAACATTAGCATTACCTTAAATTTCAGTAATTACCTTTAATCGTGATTAACTAAACTTAAAAGTTACTATTCACCAGAAAATTATTTTAATCCCATTAAACCACATTTTACTTCATAATGACAACCATGTATTTCGGATTTTTAAAAATAAAATCACATAAGTGGTAATGTTTTATTTAAACAAAAAATTAGTTTTTTAACTACCACTTAGCGGTTTCATTATTCATCAAAAATTGAAGTTTTTCAGAACAATGCCAAAATTTCACCCTAAGCTATAATTGATATTCTGAATTCAAAAATGATTTCTATTTTAAAAAATTTAAAACATATAAGTTTAATTAATTAATTTTATAATTAATTCCCGTTGTCACAATAAATAGCGTGTTTTTAAGAAACAATACATGTATAAAGATTGACAATTGTTTTTATCCAATTTCAAAGTGAAATTAATTCTAATGAACACCATTGGAAAAAATGGTAAAAATATATTCTAATTATACTTTAAAACCACTCAATAGTATAATTTATCACTATAAATTATTTTGATTAAAAAAGTTTTTTTAAGTATTTTTCACTATTCATAAAAAATTGGAAGTTCTCAGAAAAATACCAAAAATTCATCATAGGATAATTTCGATATTCCGAATCCAAAAAAGAAGTCCATTTTGAAATATAAAATTTATATAATTTCAAAAAGTGGGTATTACTATTCATAACAGCTATATTGATTGGTCGCGGTGTGTTAGAATCTCACACTTGCATACAATGCAAGCTATTGCATTATTGAAAGAGAAGTGTATCATGGAAGCTCGGGGTGTTACATTCTCCCCTCCTTCAATAAATTGTGTCCTCACAATTTGAAATTTTTCATCGAAAATAAAAGGTTGAAAATAGAAAATACCTTTGTGGAAAACCCACATCGGAAATAGGGTTAATAAAAATATAACATTAAAAGAAAGAAAGAGAAGTACAAAGGTCACTTGAGATAGCCCATACTAGGATTACATGAAAATATGGACATAGAGGAAAAATAAACCATCAAGTTCTGATGGAGAGTTATAGAAAACTGGGTTAGGAGAAAGTTAACTACAAAAAATTCACAAACTTGTGATTGGTTAAACGATCATTGATTCCCCAGTGGGAAAAGTTAACCGACAAAATTTTTGTATTAAGTCACCTTTCATAAAGTTGAGGAATTTATTTAGGAGATTTACTATGAACGTAAGGAAATATACATACTTGTCATGTAGAATTTTTATTCTTTAATAAATTTTTACCACAAACCCATCTTTCTCTCAAAAAGATAATATAACTCAAAAATATTATATTTATCCTAATCGTACAAGGTTCCAAAATTAACTCATACCATTTAGATAAGGAAAACAATTTTTTAATAACTAGAGACTTCATGTAGGCTAGTGGTAGGTAATAAAGGCCTCTCGCACTATGGTTGTGGGTTCGATTCCTGTAGCTTTTTCCGACGCGACTGTTTATCTCCCAACCTGCAGGTTGTCCTTTTTCATAAAAGTATAGTATTATAATATTGGAAAAATAATCTTCAGAAATGTTTTAACCATAAACAATACAATCCAAATTTCAACTTAATTCATTCTAACCTTCAAAGTTATCCAAAATACTTTTGTCCAACTCACAGTCCAAATTTTATAAGGAATGGAAACATAATGAAGATCCTTTTTTCCGCGTAACAACATGTGAACACCTTCATCATGTATTCTTTTAAAACACTGCGACATCCGGAATTACCATAAATCCTTATTGATTACATTCATGATCCCTTATTCCCTATAGAATACTAGATATACTCCTTCTATCCAAAAATGTATACAAATCATTAATCTGTTTTAAGAATATCCAATATAATTTATCCAAATCAATCATGTATTATTCCAAAATTACTATCTCGGTATCAGAACCATATTATGGTTTATCTTTCTCTCAACCCAATATTTTCCAAAAATTTAACCTACTGTGGAGTCACTTTTCTTGGTTCCAAACAATCTCAAGTCCTTGATGAAATTGTACTACAGTACAATCCTTATATACTCTCTAATTATTATAACCAGTACATCATTGATACAACACTCAAATGACATGATTCTTTAATGACAACATAAAAACTCTAATCATTCCTCCTCATCTGTGGTAGTATCATAACTTGATTATTATCCAATAACATCATTTGGGGCATACTCTGATGATTTGGAAATTGGTTTGCGTAGTGTCCCCAATCCTTGCAGATAAAGCATTGTACATTTGAAACCTTTTTCTTACCCTTGCAGTCATGCACTTGGTGTCATTTTTCTCCACACTTATAACAAACTCTCATTCGCTTCATGCAAGTTCCATGGTGTTTCTCCCCACAGTTATCACATATTGGAAAATTCTGCTTTCCCCTATTCCCTTTATCCATCATTCTCTCTTCCATCCTTCTCTTCTCTTACTTCGCTTCAAAGCCATAGGACTCAGAAAATTATTTACTTATCTTATTAACACATGATACTGTTTCTTCATATGTTTAGAACACATGGGAGACTATTTCCCTTCTAAATGTTGTCTTAATACCGTGAAAGATACGATCCTTCTTACTCTTTGGATCATACGTATTGATGGAGTTCATATTCTTTCTACTGGGTGCCATTTCTATACAATGGCATAAACTATGTTAATTTGTCAATTGCAATGAATAATTCCAAACATGTAAAATACTTAATGTAAATTGAAAGATTTATGGATATAATCCACAATCATAAAAAAAAATTTCTTTGAGGAAGTGTATACTCAAAAACCCTTCATAATGGTTTGTAAAAAATGAGAATTATCCTAAGCATATCCCATGGGTGTGTCGTAACCACGAGTGCAGCAAGGCCCATTATCGTGCACCAGTTCCCATTCGAGTCTAGATTAAAGCAGTGTTTTTAGGTTTTAACCCTAGGTACATCTATTCCAAAGCCACCTCTACCTGCTCGTATCCAGACAGGGATGTATTGCTCGGAAAACTCACAAAATCTATATAATACCAAAATTTTAGGAAGTTCTTCTATACATATCCTCAGTGTCAATATTAGGGATATGTGCTCTAATCAGAGTTTATCTAAATCTTGCTTCCAAGGTTAGTACTAAACTGTCTCTGATACCAACTGTAACACCCCGACCCCAGTTACCCAGAGTCGGTGCATTATTGTGTAACATTGGCATGATCACAAACGATCAAGTCTCGAAAGACCGATTAGTTTAGTAGCCTTGGAAACACTAGATACATTCTTAAATGTTAAATTACATCATAAAGTGAAAAATAACAATAACATAGTCTCCATAGTCTACACTTCTATCACCTTCAGACTATCCCTGTAGGTTAGTCATAAAATATTTCTTCACATCTTGGGAAAAATAAAACATTGAAAGGGGTGAGCTCAGATGCTCAGTAAGGATAACAATATAGCGGAAGCATTCATAAATAAACATAAACATGTAAGGCAATGTATAACTAAAACACAAGCCTTTTAAACTTGAACTTCAACATAATATGGCAAAAGTAAAATGAGATAATGCAATTTACTTATTCACATGGATAATCTATTGGTCGAATAATCACATGAAATATCAAAAACCACTTTCATAATGATGGAATGCATAACGCTAAACTATCATAACCACGTATCCAACACCTCGTGCCAAGACAACAAATAAGATTTTGTCAAGGCCTCGTGCCAAGACACTAGTTTGTCTCATGAGACCTACCGATGAAATTTTTTTAGGAGATTCTTACGTTTAAAATTGCTCAAATATACTCCAGTGTTTTTCTAAAAATATTATGCATGCTTTTGAAAACAAAATAACTAATTTTGAGACTGATCGACTAATTACAGGCCATGATGGATCCACGCCCAATCCCATCCTGTATACCACACTCGAGAGTTGGGTTTTATGAAAACATTTTTATGCTTGTGTTAAATATGTATGCATTTTCACTGGATTTTCATATATATAATATAAATATCTCTCTCTTTTTTGAATACATTTAAAAAAAAGTTATGGCCTATAGAGGAAGTTGAAACTCAAATAATGGTCATGAAGGCAGAGAAGTCGTTGTCGCCACATATGTATGAAAAAACATTCCTTTTGTCATTTAGTAAAAATGCTTCGTATAAAAAAATTTCTTTTGAATAAAAGTAAAAGTCAAAGGGGTTTATGCACATTATAAAAGAAAGTTGTGTTTAAAACAAAATATGCCACAATAAAAGGAGATTGAGATGAAGTCCTTACAAAGATAAATTTTTAAATAAAATAGATCTATTATGTTTATTCACTATAAGTACACATAAATAAAGTACAAATACAAGATACAACATAATAATATCATGACATAATTTGAAAGTAGGAGATAACCCAAAGCATGGAAATTTGGTTAAGTAGTTCCCTTAAAAAGATCATTTTTTTAAATAAATTAGATCTATTATGTGTATTCACTATAAGTACACATAAAGAAAGTACAATTACAAGATAGTACATAGTAATATCATGATATAATTTGAAATTATGAGATTAACCCAAAGAACAGAAATTGGGTTAAGAAGTTCCCTTACCTCGTGTCCGAATTGACTCGATCGTTCTTTAATTTCCTGAATAATAAACTAGAGTTAATTTATACTTTCTTAAGAACCTTTTTCAAGTTCATTATACCTTTTATATTACTTATTACCATGTTATGAAAATTATGTATTCATTTAAGTTAATAACGGTCGTTTTGTCGATCTTTGGTACTTGAGTCAACAATAAACTTCTTATAATTACAAGTTGTTTATGTGGTAGAATATCCATTATCTAAAGAATTATATTCATGATGTAGATATCATATATATACTATATATCGAATATATTAATGCATTTATAATATTATATAACATTTAGAGGTAAGAAATGAAATGCACCGTTCATGGAGACGGTAAGCCGTACGTACGCATGAATTCTAATTTCATTTCTATTTTGTATTTAATGGAATGAAATTATAATTATATAAAGGTATAAAATAATTCCAGTATAATATCATTTATAATATCTTTTACTCCATCATTTATACATCCCACATATGGCTTTTACGATTCAAATCACTTTGAGGGGGCGGTAGTCTGCACTTCCCAAAATGAAATTATCGCGTTTACCCATAATGGAAATCACAAATGTATGCCATAAATGAAAAATGCATAATCATAAGGAAAATAAAAACATAATATATATCATATATAAAAATAGTTTCATCATAATGGCCACCATGAGAGGTGTTTAAATAAGATTGAACAATCATCGTTTCGTGAGGCAGAAATTCGCCAACCACAGAAACAGTATGTTCTTTAAACATTAGACGATGGTGTGTGTAAGTGTAAATAAAATACTTCTCATAAAAACATCCTAGTATATTTAATATACTGTTTTTGTTACAAAATAATAGAATAAAAATAGTTTAATGGGTTGGAGAAGCAAAATAAAAAAATTAACACAAGAGAAAGCACTACCTTTAAAATCGGGTAACTTTTTTTGATTTGACCCAAAGGCTTTTTTGAGGAGACTTATGCCCAAAGTGAGGCATCTAGGAGTAATAGAGGGAAGTTGAGAGAGTGTTTGGGTAGAGTTTGGCCGAGAAAAATGGCTTGATGGTGTGAATAAGGTTGTAGAGGTGGGGGCCTTTTATAAGAGGAGAGGAGGGGCACTCTTGGAAAGATTGAAATGTAACATTATTATGAAATTATTTTCGAAATATAATGGTCCCACAATGATATATTTCGAGGATAAGGTGATAAGGGTTCGAAAGAAACTCATACAAAACGTTTTTGACAAGTGTAGGTCTTATATTTTACATTATATTTTCATTTTATTTAAATCGTTAATTAATGAGGTAATTGTTGCATCATCGTTGTGTCATAAATAATTTAATTTATTTAATGCTAAAAATTATAAAAAAAATATCATGATGTAGGAAATTGTATTATATTTCTAATTAATATTTATAGTAAAAAATATGACTTGTATATCCCTATTTAAAAATAGTTTTAGTAAAACAACTCATGTTTGTGACATTTTTATTTTAACATTAAATAAAAAGTTTTTAATGTCATTTTCCTGCCAAAGTGGCTCCATGGGGTCCCCAAGTTGACCCATGGATTGTCTTGGTCGGCCATGACTCATCCAATAGGTGTAGGACATGTGTCAAAGTCATTTCATATTATTATAACATTATCTTTACCTTAAATTTCACTAATTACCTTTAATCGTGATTAATTAAACATAAAAGTTACAATTCATCAACAAATTATTTTAGTCCCATTGTACCACATTTTAATTCCTAATGATAACCATGTATTTTAGATTTTTTAAAATCAAATCACAGAAGTGGTAATGCTTCAATTAAACGAAAAATTAGTTTTCTAACTACGACTTAGTGGTTTCACTATTCATCAAAAATTGAAGTTTTTCAGAACAATGCCAAAATTTCACCCTAAGCTATAATTGATATTCCGAATTCAAAAATGATGTCTTTTTTAAAAAATTCCAAAAATATAAGTTTCATTAATTAATTTTATAATTAATTCCCGTTGTCACAACATATAGCGTGTTTTTAAGAAACAAAATATATCAAAAGATTTACAATTGTTTATATCCAATTTCAAAGTAAAATTAATTCTAATGAACACCATTGGGTAAAATGTTAAAAATATATTCTAATTATACTTTAAAACCAGTCAATATTATAATTTATCACTATAAATTATTTTATTAAAAATGTTGTTTTTAAGTATTTTTCACTATTCATAAAAAATTGGATGTTTTCAGAAAAATTCCAAAAATTCATCATATGCTAATTTTGATATTCCGAATCCAAAAATGAAGTCCATTTTGAAATATTAAATTTATATAATTTTGAAAAGTGGTTATTACTATTCATTACAGCTATTTTGATTGGTCACGGTGTGTTAGAATCTCACACCTGCATACAACGCAGGCTATTGCATTATTGAAAGAGAAGTGTATCATGGAAGATCGGGGTGTTACATTCTCCCCACCTTCAATAAAATGCGTCCTTGAAATTTGAAATTTTTCATTGAAAATAAGAGATTGAAAATATAAAATACCTTTGTGGAAAACCCACATCGGAAATAGGGTTAATAAAAATATAACATTAAAAGAATAAAAGAGAAGTACAAAGGTCACCCAAGATAGCCCATACTAGGATTACATGAAAATATGGACATGGAGGAAAAAAACCTTCAAGGTCTGATGGAGAGTAGTAGAAAACTGGGTTAGGAGAAAGTTAACTACAAGAAAATCACAAACTTGTGGTTGGTTAAATGATCATTGATTCCCCAATTGGAAAAGTTAACCGACAACGTTTTTTTTAAGTCACCTTTCATAAAGTTGAGGAATTTAGTTAGGAGATTTACTATGAATGTAAGGAAATATACATACTTGTAATGTAGACTTTTCATTCTTTAAATTTTTTTTACCACAAACCCATCTTTCACTCAAAAAGATAATCGAACTCAAAAATATTTTATTTATCCTAATCAAACAAGGTTCCAAATATTAACTCATACCATTTAGATATGGAAAACTATTTTGTAATAACCAGGGACTTCATGTAGGCTAGTGGTAGGTAATAAATGCCTATCACACAATGGTTGTGGGTTCGATTCCTGCAGCTTTGTCCGACGCGACGGGTTATCCCCCAACCTACAGGTTTTCCTTTTCCTAAAAGTATACTATTATAATATTCCAAAAATAATCTTCAGAAATGTTTTAACCATAAACAATACTATCCAAAGTTCAACTTAATTCCTTCCAACCTTTATAGTTATCCAAAATACTTTTTTCCAACTCACAGTCCAAATTTTATAAGGAAGGTAAACATAATGAAGATCCTTTTTTCTGTGTAACATCATGTGAACACCTTCAACAGGTATTCTTTTAAAACACTGCAGCATACGGAATTATCATAAATACTTATTGATTACATTCATGATCCCTTATTCCTTATATAATACTAGATACACTCCTATCCAAAAATGTATACAAATCATTAATTTTTTTTAAGAATATCCAATATAATTTATCCAAATCAATCATTTATTATTCCAAAATGACTATCTCGGTATCAGAACCATATTATGGTTTATATTTCTCTCAACCCTATATTTTCCAAAAATTTAACCTGCTGTGGAGTCACTCTTCTTGGTTCTACACAATCTCAAGTCCTTGATGAAATAGTACTGCAGTACAATCCTTATAAACTCCATAATTATTATAACCAGTACATCATTGATACAACACTCAAATGACATGATTCTTTAATGACAACATAAGAACTCTAATCATTCCTCCACATCTGTGGTAGTATCATAACTTGATTATTATCCAATAACATCATTTGGGGAATACTCTGATTATTTGGACATTGGTTTGCGTAGTGTCCCCACTCCTTGCAGATAAATCATTGTACATTTAAAACCTTTTTCTTACCCTTGCAGTCATGCACTTGGTGTCCTTTTTCTCCAGACTTATAACTAACTCTCATTCCCTTCAGGCAAGTTCCATGGTGTTTCTTCCCAGAGTTATCACATATTAGAAAATTATTCTTTCCCCTCATCCCTTTATCCATCATTCTCTCTTCCATACTTTTCTTCTCTTGCTTCGCTTCAAAGCCATAGGACTCATAGAATTCATTAATTATCTTATTAACACATGATACTAGTTATTCATATGTTGAGAACACATGGGAGACTATTTGCCTTCTAAATCTTGGCTTAATACCATGAAAGATATGATCCTTCTTAATCTTTATATCATATGTATTGATGGAGTTATCATTCCTTCTACTGGGCGCCATTTCTATACAATGGCATAAACAAGGTTAGTTTATGAATTGAAATGAATAATTCCAAACATCTAAAATACTTATTGTAAATTGAAAGGTTTATGGATATAATCCACAATCATAAAAACAAATTTCTTTAAGGAAGTGTATTCTCATAAACCCTTCATAATGGTTTGTAAAAAAATGATAATTATCATAAGAATATCCCCCAGGAGTGTCGTAACCAAGAGTGCAGCAAAGCCTGTTGTTGTGCACTAGTTCTCGTTTGAGTCTAGCTCAAAGCTGTGTTTTCTGGTTTTACCCCTAGGTACATCTGTGCCAAATCTGCCTCTACCTTCTCGTATCCAGACAGGGATGTATTGCTCGGAAAACTCACAAAATCACTATAATAACAAAATTCTAGGAAGTTCTTCTATACTAATCCTCAATATCTATCTTAGGGATATGTGCTCTGATCAGAGTTTATCTAAATCTAGCTTCCAAGGTTAGTATTAAACTACCTATGATACCATCTGTAACACCCCGACCCTAGTTACCCAGAGTCGGTGCATTATTGTGTAACATTGGCATGATCACAAAAGATCAATTCTCGAATGACCGATTAGTTTAGTAGCCTTGGAAACACTAGATACATTCATAAATGTTACATTACATCATAAAGTGAAAAATCAGAATAACATAGTCTCCATAGTCCACACTTCTCCCCATCAAACTATCCCTGTAGGTCATTCATAAAATATTTCTTCACATCCTGGGAAAAATAAAACATTCAAAGTGGTGAGCTCAGATGCTCAGTAAGGATAACAATATAGTGGAAGCTTTCATAAATAAACATAAACATTTAAGGCAATGTATAACTAAAAAAATCCTTTTAAACTTGAACTTAAACATAATATGGAAAAAGTATAATGAGATAATTCCATTTACTTATTCACATGGATATTCTACTGGTCAAATAATCACATGCAATATCAAAAACCACTTTCATAATGATGGAATGCATAATGCCAGACTATCATAACCACATAGACAAGGCCTCGTGCTAAGACTACAAATAATATTTTTTCAAGGCCTCGTGCCAAGACACTAGTTTGTCTCATGAGACCTACCGATGCAATTTTTTTAGAAGATACTTACGTTTAAAATTGCTCAAATATAATCCAGTGTTTTTCTGAAAATATTATGCAAGATTCTGAAAACAAAATAACTAATTCTGAGACTGGTCGACTAATTACAGGCCATGATGGGTCTACGCCCAATCCCAACCTGTCTACCACACACGAGAGTCGGGTTTTCTGAAAACATTTTTAATCTTGCATTAAACACGTATATATTTTCACTGGATTTTCATATATTTAAGATAAATATCTCTCTCTTTTTTGAATTCATTTAAAAAAACGTTATGTCTTGTAGAGGAAGCCGAAACACAAATAATGGTCATGGTGGCGGAGAAGTCGTTGTCGCTGCATACGTAAGAAAAAACATTCCGTTTGTTGTTTAGTAAAAACGCATTGTATAAAAAGATTCCTTTTGAATGAAAGTAAAAGTCAATGGGGTTTATACACATTATAAAAGAAAGTTGTGTATAAAACAGAATATGCCTCAATAAAAGGAGATTGAGATGAAGTCCATACAAAGATAATTTTTTAAATAAAATAGATCTATTATGTGTATTCACTATAAGTACACATAAATAAAGTACAAATACAATATAGGACATAATAATATCATGACATAATTTGAAAGTAAGAGATTAACCCAAAGAATGTGAATTTGGTTAAGAAGTTCCCTTACAAAGATCATTTTTTAAATAAAATAGATCTATTATGTGTATTCACTATAAGTACACATAAATAAGGTACAATTACAATATAGGACATAGTAATATCATGAAATAATTTGAAAGTACGAGATTAACCCAAAGAACAAAAATTGGGTTAAGAAGTTCCCTTACCTCGTGTCCGACTTGACTCGATCATTCTTTAATTACTTGAATAACAAACTAGAGTTAATTTCTACTTTCTTAAGAACCTTTTTCAAGTTAATTATCTCTTTTATATTACTTATTACCATGTTATGAAAATTTTTCAGTCATTTAAGTTAATAACGGTCCTTTTGTCGATCTTTGGTACTTGAGTCAACAATAAACTTCTTATAATTACAAGTTGTTTATCTAGTAGAATATCCATTATCTCCATAATTATATTCATGATTTAGATATCATATATATCCTATATATCCAGTATATACATGCATTTATAATATTACATAACATTTAGAGGTACGAAATGAAATGCACCGTTCATGGAGACGGTAAGCTGTACGTACGCATGAACGCTACATTCATTTCTATTTCATATTTAATGGAATGAAATTATAATTATATAAAGGTATAAAATAATTAAATTATAATTTCATTTATAATATCATTTACTCCATCCTTTATACATCCCACATATGGCATTAACGATTCAAATCACTTTGAGGGGGCGGTAGTCCGCACTTCCTAAAATTAAATTATCGCGTTTACCCATAATGGAAATCATAAAGGTATCCCATAAATGAAAAATAAAGAATCATAAGGAAAACAAAAACATAATATATATCATATATAAAATTATTGTCATCATAATGGCCACCATGATAGCTGTTAAAATAAGATTTAACAATCATCGTTTCGTGAGGCAAAAATTCCCCAACCACAGAAACAGTATGTTATTTAACCATTAGACGAAGGTGTGTGTAAGTTTAAATCAAATACTTCTCATAAAAACATCCTAGTATATTTAATATACTGGTGTTGTTACAAAATAAGGAAATAAAATTATTTTAAGGGGTTTGAGAAGAAAAATAAAACAAAATAACACAAGAGAAAGCACTACCTTTAAAATCGGGTAACTCTTTTTGATTTGAGACAAAGGCTTCCTTGGGAAGACTTCTTCCCAAATTTAGGCTTCTAGGAGTAAGAGAGGGAAGTTGATAGAGTATTTGGCCAGAGGTTGGCCGAGGAAAATGGCTTGAAGGTGTGAATAAGGTGGTAGAGGTGGGGGCCTTTTATAAGAAGAGAGAAGGGGCACTCTTGGAAAGATTGAAATGTTGCATTATTATGAAATGCTTTTCGGATTATAAAGGTCCCACAATGATATATTTAGAGGATAAGGTGATAAGGTTTCGAAATATTCTCATCCAATATGTTTTTGACATGTGTAGGTCATAGAGTTTACATTATACTTTCATTTTATTTAAATCGTTAATTAATGAGGTAATTGTTGCATCATCGTTGTGTCATAAATAATTTAATTTAATTAATGTCTAAAAATTATAAAACAAATATAATGATTTAGGAAATATTTTTATCTTTATAATTAATATTTATAGTTAAAAAATGACTTGTATAACCCCATTTAAAAATTGTTTTAGTAAAACAACTCATGTTTGTGACATTTTTATTTTAACATTAAATAAAAAGTTTTTAATGTCATTTTCCTACCAAAGTGGCTCCATGGGGTCCCCAAGTTGACCCATGGATTGTCTTGGTCAGAAATGACTAATCCAATAGGATTATGACATGTGTCACGGTCATTTCATATTATTATAACATTATCTTTACCTTAAATTTCACTAATTACCTTTAATCGCGCTTAATTAAACTTAAAAGTTACTATTCACCAAAAAATTATTTTAATCCCACTGAACCACATTTTACTTCCTAATGAAAACCATGTATGTCGTATTTTTGAAAATCAAATCACAGATGTGGTAATGTTTCATTTAAACGAAAAATTGGTTTTTTAACTCTCACTTAGTGGTTTCACTATTCATCAAAAATTGATGTTTTTCAGAACAATTCCAAAATTTCACCATAAGCTATAATTGATATTCTGAATTCATAAATGATGTCTATTTTAAAAAATTTCAAACATATAAGTTTTATTAAATAATTTTATAATTAATTCCCATTGTCATAACAAATAGCGTGTTTTTAAGAAACAATATATATTATAAGATTGACAATTGTTTATATGCAATTTCAAAGTGAAATTAATTATAATTAATACCATTGGATAAAATGGTAAAAATATATTCTAATTATACTTTAAAACCACTCAATAGTATAATTTATCACTATAAATTATTCTGATTAAAAAATATGTTTTTAAGTATTTTTCACTATTCATAAAAAATTGGAAGTTCTCAGAAAAATACCAATAATTCATCAAAGGCTAATTTCGATATTCCGAATCCAAAAATGAATTCCATTTTGAAATTTAAAATTTATATAATTTTAAAAAGTGGGTATTACTATTCATAGCGGCTATTTTGATTGGTTGCGGTGTGTTAGAATCTCGAACTTGCATACAATGCAAGCTATTGCATTATTGAAAGAGAAGCGTATTGTGGAAGCTCGAGGTGTTACAAATTATGTGTTATTCCAGATGAACTTTTATTGCATATTACCTATTTCAATTGGAAGACATATTTACCCTTTTTAAGATGTGATATTTCAATAAAAATAATTTCATATGTTAAAAATGTAATTACCAAGATCTTGTTAATATTGTGGGGATGAAATTTATTAATGGGATGGTTGTAATAACTGTAGATTTTAAGAGAAGAAAATTATGATTGATTGTGTATAAGAAATCCATCACCAAACATAAATAAACCTTGAAATATTAATATATTAAAATGATTATTATTACTTATAGGTTGAATTTGAGGGTATGAATATGATTCAATATATTATGAAATATTTTTATAAAGGTACTACTCAATATAAATTTATCGATTAATTCTTGTGAATGAAGAATTCAATTTTTGGTAAAGTCATTTTATGTTTCAAAAATACACATCCTTGAAAAAATATTTTTAATAAATATTCTGTGGGGAAACTATAATTAATTTATTCTACTTTTAGGAATTATATTTTATGAAATGAATATCATTTCTAAATTAATCATATCAATATTAACTTGGGGTAATATATTCCTATTTTTTTAAAATGATTTATTTTCAAATGATTAGTTAAAAATACTGATTTTTCAAATACTATGATTTATTATAATTAAATATTTTTATATGAAAAAATCATTATATTTTTTATTTTATCATAAATTAAAATATGAACCCTTTGATTTATAATAATATAATTTATTTCATTTAAATCTGAAATTAACAAGATTTTCATCTAATTTTATATTTATTTTTAAAAACATTTTTTTCTAAAAAATATTTTAAGTGTATAATATTTATAATTTTTAATTAATTAAAATAACCCAAAATATAACCTCTTATAGCTGGTTCACTTATAATTAATCGAACCCAATTGTCCACATGGCTTCATGTTGGCCTGCCCATATACTATAGGATACCAATTTATAGTGAGGGTATATGATTTTATGGTGGGGTGACTATACCCTCATGATCAGAGTGTAACAGAAGTGTATACAAATAATAGAAACAATAAAAACGGTAAAATAAATGATATAAAGAAGAATAATCCATACAAAATATAATACCATGAAAAAGCAGGACCAATATCATTTTCAAAACAATGTCATGTCGGTATGCTATACAAAATGGGAATACATGGCAGAAGAGTAACATGCTATTGAAAAAAATAAAAAAAAGACCAAGAGATATCTCAAATAGTATCATGAGTATATGCTCAGTCTAATGATCATATACTCTATCCTAGTTATATACTAAAATATCCATGTCCAAACCATTTCTCCTATCCCTACCTGCAACCAAGTGGTCTTTCCTGGTACCAATTGTTGACCCAAATAGGGTGTGAGATATACTTAGTAATCCAACACCAATTTTGTATAGTATAATACATTTAGTAAATATAAAATGGTATTGTGGAGTTATAACAGTGTAAATATAAATGTGAACTATAAATGGGTTGGATCTAGTCCCTAAGGGACACTAGGCTGACATTTCCTACTTTGACATAAATGGAACACCTTTGAACATGTGTCACCATAAATATATATAAATGAGTGGGTAAATATATTCACTATATACGTAGTAACATATATAGTATCATATATATACATACTAGTCCAAGTTAGGACTCGAGGCATAACTCAAGCATCTATGCATAGTCATAAGAGTCTCATAGGGTTGTAAGGGATTGCATTCCTGAGTATCTTGATTAACAAGGAACAACATTCTCTAGTATCAAAAATTATAAGGGACGCTATTCTATACCATGAAAATTAATATGGGAATTCATTCCTAGGTATCATGAATCATAAGGGACGTTATTTCCAATTATCACAAATAATATGGGATGATAAGCCCGAATATCAATATTTGTAAGGGAATCCATGCCGAAGTATCATTAGTATTTAGATACTCCAATCCTAAGTACCATATGTATTAATTAGTGTTGTCTGTGCTTTAGTATGATCTAATATATTGTTTCAAACCATTATACATATCATTTAGTTAAGGGAATAATCAAATATTTACATATGAGTTCTCAGATGTGGTAATACCTATCACTTCCTGTTTAATTACAATAATTCATTCAATTATATGGAAAACCAACACAACGGTGAAGGTTGTTTGGGAATATTGACATTTAATATGTCAATGTAATTAAATAAGAACACCTAATGTGGTGGATCTTATTGATTTGGGTAACCTTCGACAATAAATAAGGGTCTTTGGGAGTCCTTATAACAATATGAACATTTAAATAAGGATAATTTGTATATTTAATGAAAATATCATAAATTAATTTATGTTGAACTATGGAACATGATATAAACCAACTAAACTATAGGGAAATGAATTTATGGACAACCTAACTTAAAACAACATGTGACTCATCATCCAGTCTGAGATTTATATTTGATGTTGAATGGAAGAAATCATAGAAATAGAAAAATGTCATAAAAATTAGGCATATTAGGTATAATAGAAATAGAATTCACGATGGTCAAATTAATGAGGAAAATAAGGAAGCTCAATAAAAGAAATACTGATAACTATCCTACATAACCAACATTGAGTTCAATAGAGTTTAAATGGCGAAGTTAGTTCAAATACTAACATGGATAGTCATGGGAGATCTCTAGAGAGGCTGGGAGGTGATATTTTTTTTTTGAGGAAATGGGGGGTTAAAACATAAAATATATAAGTGGAAAATGGTAATTTCATGAATTTATAATGGGTTCATAGTTTTTCGAAATAGTTAACCAATCGTGTGCACCCACTTCCTAAATGACGCTAATAATTTGGGATATAAGAAGGGTTTGGGAAAACAGTTCACAACCCATGTGCCCCTCTGCATACCCACTGCAACACCCCACACTATTTACCCAAACTATTTTAAATTAGGTTCATGGTTTAAAAAAATATTGAAACCTACCTTTTTTCTCTAAATGTTAAGTTTTCGACATCCAATCAAGAATCAAATACTCCAAAAATGTTTTTCATTATCTTGGGAACATTGATTAGGATAAAAAATAAAGGTTTCAACAAAAATTTAAATGGTACATATTCCTTGAGGAAAACTAGGATATTATAACCCCCCCCCCTTCATAAAATAACCCATCCCAATGCTACCCCCCTAATGGTTATAAAGCATCATCTGAGAATAGTTCTAACCACTGGGGACATACTTCAGCCTCTTCCCCAAAAGTATCATCTGGTATATGACTCTTATATCATAGTAACCATAATAGAGAAAATGACTTGCCTAAAAGTTCTTCCATTATATGATCAAGGGCCTGAATAAGGTATTCCTCAATGGAATAATCACATTTTAATTTAACATCATCAGGATCAAAATTATGAGATAGCTCTGAATGCTCATACTATAGTTGAGATACATATAAGATGTCATGCATTTATTCATACCACTAATGAATATCAATCACATAGACCACTCTCCTAACACTCTACAAGATCACAAAAGGAAAAAAATTTATATGGGATATCTACCCCTAACATTGAATCCATTGATTCCCAAGTCTAGGAAAAACACAAAATATGATTTGAACCCTGACCTAAAACTCTAGAGTTCATCGATGGTTATCAACATAAGACCAATACCTAGAATAAGATGTATCCATGTGTTTCTAGATAATATGTACCTACTCTGATGTCTCTTGAACGAGATGAGGTCCCAATAGTGTTGGATCTCCATCATTTAACAAAAACATGGGTGAATGAAAAGATATACCATATAGGTTCTCATAATGGGACATTAGTGTAGTATTCTGAGAGATATTATTATGAGTACATTTGGAAATAGAAAGGTGTTTCTCCTATGATCGTCAAAAATTAAGTATACATTCTTGGTGCATTTCATCTAATATAAAAATTATATGCTTGGATGGCCTATTAGTCTATGGGTTATATGTTGTGATTAGAATAAAAAGTGTTCCAAGAGCCTTCTGCAACCCATTCCAAAATCATGAAATAAAATGATAATATTTTTTGGATATTATTGTGTGTGAAACTTAGTAATGGCATATTATCTCTCAAATATATATCCGTCCAAACTCATACACCAAAAAACTCTATTTTATAGTTAGGAAGTGGGATACCTTTGTCAACTAGTCTAAAGTCACACATACATCATCACTACCATAAGGATTCTTAGGTAAACATGTCACAAAGTCCATGTTGACATCATCTCACTTCTACTATGCAATAGAAAATGGTTATACAAGCCCTACTAGTCACTGGTGTTCGGCCTTTACCTACTGACAGGTGGAACACCAAGTAACAATAATTGTTATCTCTCTTTTCTTCCCTGACCACCAATACTGATAGAGTAAGTCATAGTACATATTGGTGATTCCAAGATGTGATTTAAAATAAGATGCATGATACTCTCATATTAATTATTCTCAAATTTTTGAAGGAACTTAGATACATTTTTCATTTTTTAAGATCTCATAACCATAAAACCCCTTATAGGTTTTGTTTCCTCACCTAAATCAATATCCCATAAGGCCAAGCCCTCAAGGTCAAAAAATTTCCTCATTTTCACTCTATCATGAAATGAAAAGTTCACAACTAAATAAGGATCAAAATAATTCCCTTGATACTTATAGACCTCTATGTGAATCTTAGAAAGTACGTACATTAAATGACACTGAAAATTAGTCTCCTTAACTACTTGTATCTAAATCATTTAGCTTAGAGAATCAGTATCTGAGTACCCCTTTCCCAGAATATATAAATTCTAAAAATAAAAATACATTAGGTATTCATCCCACTTTGTTTCTAGAGAATCAAATCACATTACATAAATATACATTGTTTTCTATTATGATTAATATATACAACGAATCATTCAACAAATATGTAATTCATCCAATAATGGAATGCATGAACTATAGCTACAAGCTCGATATCATGTGTTGGATAATTACACTCGTGAGGCCTCAAATGATGATACCTATAGGAAAAAAAATGATTATCCTTTTCCATGACTCCTCTAAGACCAATACGTACTGCATCAATGTATGATTTATAGCTTCTACTCAGATATGAAAGAATAAGTCTCAACGTTGAATTCAATCATCCTAAAAACTCCTAAAAGGCTATTTAGTAGGATTCATTCCTATAAATTCCCCAGTCTTGAGCTCCGTCAAGTGGCCAATCCAGTTGGATACATGACCTTAAGAGCACCGCCTCATACGTTAGAGGCTTCCAACTAGCAGTGCTGGTCTAATGAATATAGTGGGTATAATTTCCCCTCTAGTAAGTGTTTTAATGAAAACCAAAAATAAAATAAGAGTATCAACTGTAATATAAAAAAATATGAAAAAATAATCAGACAACCACAACTAAGAATGGAACAAACTGAATAATCCACATAATAAAATAATAATGTAATGAAAAAATGAATGTATAAAAAAATTATACCCTGTCTAGGGTAAACCCCCCTTTATAGATCTAATAATGGTCTCATATGTCTCGTATGATGCATGGTTTGTGAGATATTAACTATTTTAAATAAAAATAAATAAAGAAATATTATTTATTAACTTTATCTTATTAGCGATGTGTCCAAAAATCTAGAACAAAATATATCATACCCTACCTAGGTTAAAAACCACGTTCCCAACCTATCGGTGGTCTCATATTTCTTATGTAATGCACCATTTTGGATTTATTCAATTATATTTAATAAAGTTTCCTCACATGATACAATATTTTTAATATTTTCATTCTTCATTTACCGAGCCATTAAGGGCCTCATAATATCATACTAACATAGATTCTAACTCCGAAAATTTTAAATTGAATGTTCTAAAGTGTTAATTGGAGATTTTATCTTATATAATGCCTTTAAAAAAATTATGTTAATTCACTAAGACATCATTTTACCCCACTTAAGGAATTAATAATTTATAAAATGAGGTTTTTATTTTATTTATAAAAAATAATGTTGTAAAAATGGAAGAAACTAAAGAGAAAACATACCTGTAAAATGGGTCAGATCTTATAACCTCTCTACCATATGACAACTCATTCTTAAGATGATTCATGAATCACTATGGGGTATTGGATAACATGTTTGGAAACTATTCTCTCATATAAAACTCCCTATTTTAGGTATCCTCTTTAAAACATCCATGTTTACATAATTCTCATACTAGAGGAACAAACATTCCCTGAAGATCTTTCTCACTACGGTCCACAATTCAAAAAATATTCTGCTCAAAAGATTCACCTACAAAAAGCTCAATGTCCTTGACTTCAAATACATGATAAGGGATAGAAAGATATATATGAAGTTGATACACATGAAAAACATCATAAATGGAACTATAGCACTGTGGAAGGGCCAATCAATGTGCCACTAGACCGAGACTTTCCACAATCATGAAAGGCCCGCCAAACCAGGGTGCTGCTTTCCAAGTTTTCTATTATGATGTCTCCCCAGTCTAGGTGACACCCAAAGAAAACATGATGACCACCCTAAAACTCTAAGGGCCACCTCTATTGTACAGTGTATGGTTTCCAATGGCTCGGCATGGTCATGAACCACTTTTTTATTAACTAAACCTGTATAGATGTCCCTTTAATGATACTTTTTCCAACAAGAGATGCCTCTCTTACATTAAACAAACAATGTGGTGAATGGAACAGCCTTCCAAACAAGACCCCGAAAGTAGACATTTGGATTAATTCTTAGAATCTATTATTATAGGAAAACTACATGTGTGATAAATGTTGTTCCCATGGACCTATGAAATCCAAAACACAAGCTTGTAACATTTCTTCCAAAATATCATTTTCCACTCATATAGACTGTTAGTATAAGGGTGGTAAGATGTAATCAAAAGAAAATGTCATCCCAAGGCCTTCTGAAGACCCTGGAAAAACCAAGATGTGAAATGTGAATCTCAATCATATTCAATAATCCTTAGAAAATCGTGTAATCTATCTATCTCATGCACATAATGAATACCCAAAACATCGATGGTGAATATAATATTGTCAGTAAAATTGTGGGCTACCTTCATTAGTCAGTTTACAATCAACCACATAGAATCATTCTTGTGAGATTTCCTGGGTAATCCTATCGTAATATATATAGTGACATCATCCCACTTCCACTCTAGAATGGGCAGAGGCTATAAAAACATAGCATTCCTCTGGCGCACTACAGTCGTCTGTTGATAGGTGATACATCTTGCTACAAATCCCTCAATATCATTTTTTATCGATGTCCATGAGTAATTTCTATGTGGATAATAATACATATTTATCAAAATAGGATGTATTTTCCATCTATCATCATGAATCTCTCTCATCAACTCTACACACAATCCCATTGGAACACATACTCAACCATGAAAAAGAATAAAATATCAACAAGAAAAATTCCATCATAATGGTGGAAACCCACCATATAATCTCTCTCTCAAAACTCATCCATATGGATTAGATAGATAATCTGTCTTGATCCGGTCATGAAAAATGGGTATAATAGATGTTGATGTCAGAGCTTCTCATCCCTGGGAATTCTGAACATCAAGATTCATATATGAAAATAGTGTCCTCAGACTCCATTCATCACATGATTCCTATACTACCTCTATATGTGTATTTTATCTCAATGTGTTATCAATGACATTCCCCTTGCCCTATGTGTAAGCTAACTCGAATGTGAATGACTAATGGTACTCAACCCACCTCCTCTTCCAATGGATCTTGTTTCACTATGAAATGATATACCTGAGGCTCTTGTGGTCTATTTAAATGAAAAAAGATTCTCTCAAAAGTTATTTTCTCCAGCATTTTAGATCATATACTGTCGTAACTAACTCTAGATCATCAGTGGGATAATTTCTCTCATGCGGTCTCATCTATCTGAATCCATATACAACCACATGTTAGTCTTGCATTAGAACTACCCTGAGTCTAACTCTAGATGTATCACAATACATGGTATACTCTTTTCCAAACTCTGGTAAGGTGAGGATCAGTTCTATGGTCATCCTACTCTTCAACTCTTGGAATTCTCCCATAAAAGAATCTGACCAAACAAACATCAATGCTTTCTTGGTCAACCCAGACATCATTGCTTCCTGATGGGAGAAATCATGTATGAAGCATCTGTAATAATCTTCTAGACCAAGAGAAATCAAAATATCAAAGACATTCTTGGGTTTCTCCCAATATACAACAGATTTAACTCTCTCTGTTTCCACAAACACTCTTTCCTTTGAGAAATCATAACCCAAGATGTGCACTCTATCAATCCAGAAACTACATTTTGATAGCTTGTTGTAATTTTTATGCTCTCTCAGTGTAATTACGATGATGTTAATATGTTGGGAATGATCTTCTACAGACTAGAAGTACACTAATATGTCATCTACAAAAAACTACCACAAACCAATCCCGGAAAAGGTGAAAGATCTGATTCATCAATGCCATGAATATTTTTGGTCCATTCATCATATCGAACAACATTAATAGAAACTAATATAATCCATACCAACTCTTAAAAGTAGTCTGAGGTATGTCTATTGGTCTCCCCTTTAACTGGTGGTACCCTGAACTCAATCTGATCGTTGTGAATATTCTATCACCTCATAGTTGATCGAAGATATCATCAGTTCCTGAAAGTGGATATCAGTTCTTGACCATCATCTGGTTTACTTTCCAATAATCCAAACATAATCACAAAATCTCGTCAACATTCTAGGAAAATAATACTAGGGAAACCCCATGTGATATACTAGTTTATATGAGACCCATGGCCTCTAGATCTTCCAACTAAAAATTTAATTCACAATATTCCACTGGTGACATTCTCTATGGACGAATATAAATTGTTTTAACTCTTGGAACAATCTCAATAATGAAAACAATCTCTTGAATGGGTGGTAATCCGTACAATTATTTTGGAAAGTTGTCTTGAAATTTTTCCACCACTAGAGGAATAGAATCCTACTGCATTCGTCTATAAACAAGAATAATGATTTCCATTTGAACCATGAAAAAATTTAATCTTCCCTCAATTGGTCCAGCACAACTAGCTTGAAAATCCCACTCACCATGGTTAGATTAGCAACTTCCTTCAAGATATTTAAAGAAAAATCTCCTCATATAATATTCAATGTGATCTTAGAATATAAAAATCCATTCTATATAGATAATAATATTAAATCTAGAAATGTATAGTATAAAAAGGATCCCAAAGGAAATAATAGCCTCTAATTTCAAGAGAATAGTCCTTGCAGCTCCTGATATACTCTAACTGCACTGCCAACGGTGTATCAATATTCCTAACCCCATATGTACTCTACACATACAAACCCAAACCAAAAGAATAAAGAGTAGATATAATGGAATGTGATTATCCAGTATCAAATAAAAATCAAGCTAATGTATATGATAAAATAATTGTACCTATAACAGTAGAAGTTCCAACATCCAAACTGGTCTGAGTAGATTGTATAGCATATAGCTGTCTCACACCTATGACCCAATATCTAGTCATATTCTCTTGTGTTATTCATTCTGAGTTGTACTAATTCTCCTGCACTAGGTTACAACACCCCCTACCTTAGCCTAAGTGACCATTTGAACTCCATCTACCAGCATGTTGTGGGGTAGTCAAGCCCCTTCCAAACTTAGGTTCTTGGCCAGATCCTCTTCCACTGCCCTTCTATGGAAATTTCCCACAAATGTTCTGAAGATGTACAAGCCTTCCGTAGGCACGACACTCCACTATATGGGGAGGAAACCACATGCACCTATATCCCATCCTTCCAAACATAATGAAAATCACCGAACAATGGTCTTGAAGAGTAAGTCCACTCCCTTGTATGGTTTTCCCGCAACTCATTTAGTAATAATTTTCCTAGTGGTGGTTATTTCCACTAAAAGGAAAGTTTTTGAATTTACATGAATAAAATGTATGGCCAATACTCAGGGCTTCTCTCATATTTCTTTCCATGATGAGAGCATAACTCATAACATCTAGAAGGATGCTCAAATGGAATACATTCACATGTGACCTAATCTAATTGAAAATACTATTAAGGAAGTTTATCTCCCTAGCAATGTTGTCTACTATTAAGGATGGAGAAAATAGTTGTAGGATGTTGAAGCATCCAATGTATTCTCTCACTAACAAGTTCTATTGTGTTAGCTGCATGAAGGCATGTTCCTTATCATCCTTCAAAGCCTCGTGATAGAAGTGTCTTAGGAACTTCATCTTCAATTCCTTCCAAGTTCACTACTCTTGTTGTCTGACTTTCTCCAGAATGTCCCACCAAGGCATTGTAGGTCCATGAAAAATGTATGATTCCAAATTAACCGTCATCTCTATGGGTTTCTCAAGAAGTATGAAGATTTTATAGACTATATAAATCCAGAATTTGACTTCCTAGGGGCCTCCTTCCCTAATAAAATTTGGTTGATGTTGTAGCTGACACTCTCTCATAAGCTTAAACCTCAATGGTACGGTGAGAATATTCTCCCTCTCCATGGATTGTATGACCCTCGTGAGGATTTCATGAAGTTGACATCAATATGATCCTCATGAACCATAATAATTTCTTGTTTATCTAATTAAGAGCATGCTGATTTCTTCTCTCATGAATATCATGTTGAATATGATGATGGGGAACTTTCTCTACAAGACAAATGCACACATTAGAGAATTCGCTAATAACAAGGTAAACCCAATAGGTTACTGTAATTGAGAACCACTAACTCAAGGTATCTTTAGACATGTATTACAATTGAACTGGAATAATAGATCAGTTCATCTATTACCATTTTTCATCAAGAAAAATAGGTATTTCATTTCATAGTTTGTAAAGAAAATATATCGCATGGAATAATTGTGTCCCTGTCATAAACTGTGCATGTCGATATATATCCCTACATGTTTATCATGATGCATCAAAACTAATCTCACACCACACCATGCAATGAATATAAAACTCATGAAATAATAACATCACAAAACATGTGAATCTATCATTGTGAAATAACATCAAACAGTAATAGGAAAAAATCATGAACAACAATATCATCCAAGGGAACTCGGATTTTTTCCAATACACGGGTTATCCACTCCAATTCACAAGATCATTACCAAGTCCTAACACATATTAGTCTTCTTTATACCTTTTCCAAATACTAATGAAATAGAAAAGATGCATGCCACTGATACTACTTTATAATGTCCCCGACCTGGTGCTACCTCAAATGATAGAATCGATTGGCTACATGACCTCAAGAACTCCTCCCTATAGGACAGATGTTACCGAATAATAGTGAGGGTCTAATAAATATAGTTGGAAGACTATACACTTTGGTAATATTTTTAATGAATTCCAAAAGAGTTTTAGAGTAGAATAAATTATAGAAATAAATATGAATAAATAAGCAGACATCCAAAAATAAGAGAGGTACAAACTAATTAAATCCAAAAAATAAAATAATAATGTAATGAAAAACTAAATGTGTATAAAAAATACCTTTCCTAGGGTAAGAACTCCTTTTTGGACCCAGTGGTGGTATCAAATTTCCCATAACACACATGGTTTGTAGATATTAATTATTATTGATAAAAATAAATAAATAAATATTATTTAATAGCTTTATCTCATGAGCTAGTATTCTAAATGACAAACGCCTACATATGACATACACTTCCTAGGGTAAACACTATGTTCCAGCCCTATCAGTAGTATTATATTTCTCATAAATTTTTTTTTGGAGTTAATAAATTATATTGAAAAAATTGTACTCTCTTAATACAATATTTTAAATATTTTTTTTCTGTATTCGCTGAGGCTTGACGAGCCTCAGAATCTTGCATTGAATTAGATTCTAACTTTGAAAATATTCCCCTAAATATTACAATGTCTTAATTGGGAATGTTATCTTATAAAATTACTTTTAAAAAATTAATGTTTATTCCATAATAATTCATCTTTTTTCCCTTAAGGCATTTAAATTTATCAAATGAGGTTTTTAATATCATTATAAAAAGTCATGATGTTAAAAATGGAGGAAACTCAAAGGAAAACTTACCTAGAAAATGGGAAGGATATTACAAGACCATAAAGAAATAATAAAAGTTTTTATAAAATCCCCTAAAGGGCACTTCTAGGAATGAACATGTAACGCCCCGACCCCAGTTACCCAGAGTCGGCGCATTATTTTAATACATTGGCATGATTAGAAGGAATCAAGTCCCAAAGGACTGATTAGTTTACCATTCTTGGAAAATAGATTACATATATGAATGTTACATTAAACATCATAACATACAAAACAGCATAAATAATACTTTATGAATGCCATTATTCCATTGTCTTAACCCTTCTTATCAATCACAATATACTTCTTAGAATCCTGGGAAAAATAAAACATAGAAATGGGTGAGCTCAAACACTCCGTAAGTGTAAGAAATACAGCAGAAACTTTCATAAATAAGAATAAACATTTAAGGAAATGTATAACTAAAACAAAAGCCTTTTAAACATAAACTTCAACATAGTATGGAAAAAATAAAATGAAATATTGCCATTTACTTATTCACATGGATATTCTACTAATCGAATAATCACATGCAACATCAATAACCACTTTCATAATGATAGAACACATAATGTCAAAACTTAATTTCTATGTCAAGGCCTCATGCCAAGACCTAAGGGATAACTGTATCCAGAACCCAACCCGGAGAGCCTCTGTAACCGGAATCCATCCCAGAGTGCCTCTAATAACCGGACACCAACCCAGAGTGCCTCTAATAACTTTACACCAACCTGGAGTTCCTCTAATAACCGAACACCAACCTGGAGTGCCTCTAATAACCGGACACCAACTTGGAGTGTCTCTAATAACTGGACACCAACCTGGAGGGTCTGCTGTACCCGGACCCCAACTCGAAGGGCTTACATTTACTGGTCCCCAACCAGGAACATACTAGTCTAACACATTCATCTTAAGAAGACGATGAAATATAACATAAACTTTCGTATTAAAACAAACATACAAAATGTCAAAACTTTAATCATAAACCATTAATGGCATAAAAATAACTCATCCATAGTCAAAAATATCACAACACCTTAAATACAATATGGATGATTTTTATCATAATAAATAAACTTGAAACAAGTGTAAAATTTATCAAAGGATGTTGACTTAGATGAAATAAATACAATTTGAGAGAATTATCTCTTTTTTTGAAATCATTTAAAAGTCGCATAATTATAGAGAAAAGGTTTATTTTGAAAATATCTTTATAAGCCTGTGAAAAAAGCTTATAATTTTTAATAACGGTGGAGAATAACCGCACCCACCGTATAAGTTAAAAAAATACATTCTTACCTTCATTGTGTCAAAAAGGTTAAAAAGTATCTTGTTTTGAAAACGTTGGAAAGATTCCATTAAAAACATATAAATTCAAATAAGGGTATAAATGACTTTAAACCATTGTATATTAAATATTAGAAATGTTTTGAAAGACATTTTTAAGAAACATGGATGTGGATGATAAAGAGGTCCCTGTAGATAATTACGTATAAACAACCTCGGATAATGAAGAGATTGTGAAATAAACCCTTACCAATTTGGTAACTTACGAAACATACACCCCATGAAAGAGGTATCATACAATTAATATGTAAATACACATAAATTAAAGTGTATTACACAAAGAATACAATTATAGGCAGTACATACACCACACAAAAGGTAATAGTATCAATATGGCATGAATCTCACGGGAATAAGGAGTGAGATGAAAACCCCTTACCTTGATGTTTTCCTTTGTTAGGGGTATTTTAACATCCTGTGTAATGGTGAAATAATTTTTATTAAATTATAAAAGAATCATATACATTAATATGATATCATATATTATCTTTTAACATTTCTTTGTTAATAATATCTTAGTATTATCGTCGTTTTGGGTGTTAACTTACTCATTTTCTTTTATATGTTTTGTTAAGTAAGTTGTGGTTTTAATGAATAGGTTGTATATTATCCATATTGAGAATGATATCAAGTCCTAAAACATTATTTTTAAATCATCAAATGATAATTATACTTGAATGGATACGATGGAGAATGAATCTCATCGCGTCTGTGGAGAAGGTAGTACGTACGTACGCACGAGCGAAAATATCATTCTTTTGATATTAAAATAACATATAATTGGATGTTATATCATATATACAGAATAATTATCATGTTATATTTCTTATTTACATGAATTACACATCATTATTATACCCATAAAAATAATAATTTTTTGAATAACAATTACACCACGACGTGGAGACGATAAGCCGTACGTACGCACGTATGATGACATGTCATTCAAAGGATGGATAGAATACTGAAATATGATTGTACCATGTTTATAATAAAATAAAATTATATATAATATACTAGAGTTATTATTTTATAATGGTAATAACAAATAAATAAGAAGTGGAAGAAGAAAGGAACTTGAAAAAGGGTGGTGAAATCATTACCTCTTCTTCGAGTTCTTCCTTTTGATTTGATCAAAAGGGATCCTTAAGATGACTTCATGACTAAAGGAAGGCCTCTAGGATGAAGTGAAGGAGGTTTAGAGAGTATTTGGTCAGGGTTTGGCCGAACCAAAAGGCTTTGAATGTGTGAATTAGTGAGAAGGGGGAGTGCCCTTTTATAAGAGGGGTGAGGGGCACCTTTGGAAAAGCTAGAAATATTGTTTTATAATAAATTAATATTCGGTTTCTAATGGCTCCAAAGTGGATTATCAAATTTTTAAGGTGGTTATGGGTCTAAAAAAACTCAACCAATAGAATTTAGATAGGTTTGGGTCACTATATTGACCTTATCTTTAAATATTAACTCTTAGTTAATTAGTTTCACTTTTACAATGTCTCTCTGTATTTTTATATGATATGGTTAATAAACTTACTATATACATCCAATAGACCCACAAGTGGTAAATTAATGATAAAAATATCATGATATATGTATCTTGGACAAATATTGTATTTTTAGGAATTTAATATCAATTGATAATATAATATATATTTTTTAAAACTCTTTTATGTCAATTTTGACACTATTCAATAATTGATTTTTTTAAAACTCATAAAAGAATTATTACTTAGAAAAAAGTTAATTAAATAAATCCTAACATTACATAATAACCTAGAAATCTATTGGTATTTATATAAAGTTGCAAATTAAATTTATTTGGGTATTTATATTATCAATTATTTTAATTTTTCACTATTATAGAAATTACTGTATCACCATTGTGTCCTAAATAAATTAAATTATTTAATGTCTAAAAATTATAAATAAAATAAAATAACTAGTAAATCATTTTATCTTTCTAATTAATATTTATAGTCGAAATTCCAACATTTATAGCCCTAGGTAAAAATTGTTTTTCTAAAAGATATATGCTTGTGTCATTTTTGTATTCATTTTAACTTAATTAAAATAAAGTGTCCCTATCACTTACAAGTAGCTCCATGGGGTCTCAAAATCGACCCAAAGATGACCATGGTCAGACATGTATAAACCAATAAGGTAAAAACATGCTTTAGGGTAATTTTTTATTATTATAATATTAGTTTTCAACCCTTATTTACCGGATTTACCCTTTAACCGTAGTAAATAAAATATTTACCAAAGTAATTATTCAATGTTTCTAAAAATAAAAGTAACCCATTTACACAATTTTAACATCCTGATTCAAAATATGGGATCTATTTTTCCAAATTCAAACCACATAAGTGGCAAAAATAAATTTAAAATTAATTCCCGTTGTTAAAACAAAAGGCGTATTTTTAAGAGATAATAACTATCAAAAGATTGACACTTGTTTATGTCTGGTTTAATTGTGAAATTTTTTACAAGGACCAACATTTTATTAAATGGTAAAAATATATTCTAAATATATATTAAAATCACTAAAATTCATAATTTATCACTACCAATTATTTTTATTAAAAAAGTTGTTTTTAATTAAAATTTAGTAATTTTCACTATTCATCAAAATATAAAAGTTATCCGAAAAGTACCAAAATTTCACCCTAGGATAAATTCGATATTCCAAATCCAAAAATGAAGTCCATTTTGACAGATAAAGTTTATAAAATTTTAAAAAGTAAGTATTCCTATTCATTATGGCTTGTTTGATTGGTTGTAGTGTGTGTTAGAACTCGAAGTTGCGTACAACACACGCTACTGTATTATTCAAAGAGAAGCGTACCGTGGAAGATTGGGGTGTTACATTGTAAGTTTTTTTATGTCCCCATTATAAAGAATAAATTTATTTACTCAAATTGAATATATAAACATTTAAAATATTGGATTTAAAAAGGGTTCACTATTAAAAATGGTAAAAGTTCATTTTTGAAAAAATACTTCTTTTATCTGAAAAAAAGGAATTTGTTCTTATATTATGTCTAAGAAACTCATCATATGGATTCTAAAATTATAAGTATTATATAAGGTTCAAAATTTAGTTAATACTATTTATAAACTGTTTTTAACGGGTTGTTTAGTAAGTCATGGTGCGCTTGAACTCGATGTTACGTGTAGTGAAAGTTATTGAATTGTTTTGAAGAAGTACATACTATGAAATCATGGGGTGTTACATTCTTCCCTCCTTCAATAAATTGAATCCTCACAATTTTTTATTCTTCTTCAAAAATAAAGGTTGAAAATAGAAAATATCTTTGTGGGAAACCCCACATCGGAAATTTGGTTAATAAAATTTAGTCTTAATAAGAGGAAAAGAGAAATGAAAGGGTCACCACCAAATGATGATCTCGATTAGGAGAACATTGGTGGAAATTAGAGAAATATAATTGGAGGAAAAACGGAAATATTTATAGGTGGTGATTGAGTTCATCAATCTTAAACAAGTTTAAAATTGAGGATCTTAAATTTAGTAATCCATGAGGATTTAAAATGTCATCGGTTCAACAAAACATAAGGTAATAGGATAACACATTTTTGGTTTTAAGATCCTTTCAATAAAGTATAAGAATTAATTTCTTCATAGAATAAGAGGAAAGAAAAATATATAATTGAAATGTAGAGTTCCATCTTTTTACTAATTTCTACCACAAACTCATATTTCACTCAAAAAGATAATAGAACTTAAAAACATATTCTGTTTATCCTATTCGTTTGGGGTAAAAAATTGAATTTATAATTCATCTACTAGAAATTTTTAAAATAGACTACATTATTTAATCTAGTACATCTCGTGGGCCAGTGGTAGGTAATACACCCTTGTCGCCCTTCGGTTGTCAGTTCAAGTCTTGCGGCCTTGCCGGTCATGACGGGTTGCCGCCCGACCTCTGGGTTATCCTTTGATGGCAGTCCAAAATTAATCTCTAAATAGAATTATCCAAAATAATTCTATCCAAACTCACATTCCAACATTTATAAGGAATGTAAACATAATGTAGATCCTTTTTACTCCGTAATAGCATATGAATACATTCATCATGTATTCTTTTAAAACCCTGAAACATCCTGAATTACCATAATCCTTATTGATTACATTCATGCTCCCTTATTCCATATAGAATGATGGATATACTTCATCCATCCAAAAATGTTGTAAACCCAAAAAATTATGGAATATACAAATCTTTAATCAGTTTCAAGGCAGTCAAGAATATTCAATATAACTTACCCAAATCAACCATATCTTATTTCAAAATAAGTACCTCAAAATTAGGACCATATTAAGGTTTATCATTCCTTCAACCATGTAATTTCCAAAATGTTTAACTTTCTGTAGAGTCACTTTTCTTAGTACCATAAAATCTCAAATATTCATTTAAATAGGACTGTAGTACAATCCTTATATACTCCATAATTATTATAAAAAGTACATTGCTGATACAACACTCAAATGACATAATCCACATAAAAACTCTAATCATTCCTCGTCATCTGTGGTAGTATCATAACTTGATTATTATCCAATAGAATCATTTGCGGCATAGTCTGATGATAGGTTCGCGTAGTGTCCAAACTCCTTGCAAATGAAGCATTGTACATTTGAAACCACTTTCTTACCCTTGCAGTCACGTACTTGGTACCCTTTTTCCTACACACTTATAACAAACTCCCATTACATTCAGGCAAGTTCCATGGTGTTTTTTCCCACAGTTATTACATATGGGGAAATTCTTCTTTTCCCTCTTCCCTTTATCCATCTTTCTCTCTTCCATCCTTTTCTTCTTTTGCTTCCCTTCAAAGCCATAGGACTCAGTAAACTCTTTAGTTATGTTATCCACACATGATACTATTTATTCATATTATGATAATACGTGGGAGACTATTTCTCATCTAAATGATGGCTCAATACCATGAAAGATACGATCCTTCTTACGTTTTGGATCATACGTATTACTGTAGTTCACATTTATTCTACTGGGTTCCATTTCTATACCATAGCGTAAACTAGGTCAGTTTATGAATTGCAATGAATAATTCCAAACTTGTAAAATACCTAACGCAAATTGAACTATTTATGGATATAATCCATAATCATAAAAATGTTTTCTTTGATTAATTATATACTCATTAGCCATTCATAATGTTTTGTAAAGATAATGAGAATTATCCTAAGCATATCTCCCGGGAGTGTCGTAACCAAGAGTACAGAAAGTCCTGTTGTCGTGCACCAGTTCCTGTTCGAGTCTAGCTCAAGCAGTGTTTTCGGGTTTTACCCCTAGGTACATATGTGCCAGAGCCACTTCAACCTTCTTATATCCAGACTGGGATGTATTGCTTGGAAAACTCAAAAAATCTCTACAATACCAAAATTCTAGGAAATTATTCTACACTAATCCTCAAAGTCTATCTTAGGGCTATGTGCTCTAATTAGAGTTTATCTAAATCTAGTTTCCAAGGTAATTTATTAACTTCTTCTGATACCAACTGTAACGCCCCAACCCCAGTTACACAGAGTCTGTGCATTATATTAATACATTGGCATGATTACAAGGAATCAAGTCCCAAAGGACCGATTAGTTTAGCAGTCTTGGAAAATAGATTACATACATGAATGTTACATTACACTTCATAACATACAAAACAACATAAATAATCCTTTATGAATGCCATTATTCCCCTGTCTTAACCCTTCTTATCAATCACAATATACTTCATGGAATCCTGGGAAAAATAAAACATAGAAATGGGTGAGCTCAAACGCTCCGTAAGGGTAAGAAATACAGCAGAAACTTTCATAAATAAGCATAAACATTTAAGGCAGTGTATAACTAAAACAAAAGCCTTTTAATCTTAAACTTCAACATAGTATGGAAAAAATAAAATGAAATAATTCCATTTACTTATTCACATGGATATTCTACTAATTGAATAATCACATGCATTATCAATAACCACTTTCATAATGATGGAACACATAATGTCGAACTTTAATTTCCGTGTCAAGGCCTCGTGCCAAGACCTAAGGGATAACTATAACCGGAACCCAACCCGGAGAGCCTCTGTAACCGGACTCCATCCCGGAGTTCCTCTAATAACCGAACACCAACCCGGAGTGCCTCTAATAACGGGACATCAACCCGGAGTGCCTCCAATAACCGGACACCAACCCGAAGTGCCTCTAATAACCGGACACCAACTCAGAGTGCCTCTAATAACCGGACACCAACCCGGAGGGTCTACTGTAACCGGACCCCAACCTGGAGGGCTTCCTTTTACCTGTCCCCAACCCGGAACATAATAGTCCAACACATTCATCTTAAGAAGTTGATGAAATATAACATAAACATTCATATTAAAAATAACATACAAAATGTCAAAAGTTTAATCATAAACCATTAATGGCATAAAAATAACTCATCCATAGTCAAAAATATCACAAAACCTTAAATACAATATGGATGATTTGTATCCTAATAAATCAACTTGAAACAAGTGTAAAATTTATAAAAGTATGTTGACATAGATGAAATCAATACTATTTGAGAGAAATATCTCTTTTTTTGAAATCATTTAAAAGTCGCATAATTATAGAGAAAACCTTTATTTTTAAAATATCTTTATAAGATTGTGAAGGAAGCTTCAATGGTGTTATAATGGCGGAGAATAACCTCACCCGCCGTATAAGTTAAAAAAAGACAATCTTACCTTAATTTTGTCAAAAAGGATAAAAAGTAACTTGTTTCAAAAACGTTTAAAAGATTCCATTAAAAACATATAAATTCAAATAAAGGTATAAATGACTTTAACCCATTTTCTATTAAATAGTAAAAATATTTTGAAAGACATTTTTAAGAAACGTGGATGTGGATGATAAAGAGGTCCCAGAAGATAATTACATATAAACAACCTCGGATAATTAAGAGATTGTGAGATAAACCCTTACCAATTTGGTAACTTATGAAACATACACCCCATGAAAGAGGTATCATACAAATAATATGTAAATACACATAAATTAAATTGTATTACACAAAGAATACAATTATAGGCAGTACATACACCACACAAAAGGTAATAGTGGCAATATGGCATGAATCTCACGGGAATAAGGAGTGAGATTAAAACCACTTACCTTGTAGATTTCCTTTGTTGGCGGAAAGTTAAAATCCTGTATAATGGTGAAAAAATTGTTATTAAATTATACATGAATCATATACATTAATATGGTATCATATATTATCTTTTAACATTGATTTGTTAATAATATCTTAGTATTATCGTCGTTTCGGGTGTTAACTTACTCGTTTTCATTTATATGTTTTGTTACGTAAGTTGTGGTTTTCGGGGATAGGATGTATATTATTTATATCCTGAATGATATAAAGTCCATAAAAATTATTTTTAAATAATCAAATGAAAATTATACTTGAATGGATATGATGGAGAATGAATCTCATCGCGTTTGTGGAGACGGTAGTCCGTACGTACGCACGAGCGACAATATCATTCTTTTGATATTAAAATAATATATAATTGGATTGTATATCATATATACAGAATATTTATCATGTTATATTTTTTATTTACATGAATTACACATCATTATTATACCCATACAAATAATAATGTTTTGAATAACAATTACACCACGACGTGGAGACGGTAAGCCGTACGTACGCACGTATGGTGACATGTCATTCAAAGGGTGGATAGAATACTGAAATATGGTTGTACCATGTTTATAATAACATCAATGTATATATAATATACTGGAGTTATTATTTTATAATGGTAATAACAAATAAATAAGAAGTGGAAAAATAAAGGAACTTGAAAAAGGGTTGTGAAATCATTACCTCTTCTTCGGGTTCTTTCTTTTCATATGATCAAAAGGGATACTTCGGTTGACTTTATGACTAAAGGAATGCCTCTAGGATGAAGTGAGGTAAGTTTAGAGAGTATTTGGTCAGGTTTTGGGCGAACCAAAAGGCTTTTAATGTGTGAATTAGTGACAAGGGGGAGTGCCCTTTTATAAGAGGGGTGAGGGACACCTTTGGAAAAGCTAGAAATATTATTTTATAATAAATTCATATTCGGTTTGTAATGGCTCTAAAGTAGATTATTTAAAGTTTAAGGTGGTTATGGGTCACAAACCACTCAACCAATAGAATTTATACTGGTTTGGGTCACTATATTAACCTTATCTTTAAGTATTAACTCTTAGTTAATTACTTTCACTTTTACAATGTCTCTTTGTATTTTTATATTATATGGTTAATAAACATACTATATAAATTCAAGAGACCTAAAAGTGGTCCATTAATGATACAACTATCATGATATAAGTCTATTTTCTGAACCTTATATTTTTATGAATTTAATATCAATTTATAATATAATATTTTTTAAAAAAACTCTTTTATGTCAATTTCGACACTACTCAATAATTGATATTTGTAAAACTCATAATAGAATGATTACATAGAAAAAATTAAATTAAATCAATACTAACATTCCATACTAACCTATAAAATTATTGGTATTTATAAAAAGTCTCAAATTAAATTTATTTGAGTATTTATATTATCAATTATTCTAATTTTTTGATATTATGGTAATTACTTTATCACGCTTGTGTCATAAATAAATTAAATTATTTAATGTCTAAAAATTATAAATAAAATAACATTATTAGTATATATCATTAGCTTTCTAATGAATATTTATAGTCTAAAATCCAACATATATGACCCTATGTAGAAAAAAATTTTCTAAAAGATATATGCTTGTGTCATTTTTGTATTCATTTTAATTTAATTAAAATAAAGTGTCCCTATCACTTAAAAGTGGCTCCATGGGGTCCCAAAATCGACCCAAAGATGCCCATGGTCAAACATGTATCAACAAATAAGGTAAGGACACGTTTTAGGGTAATTTTTTATTATTATAATATTATTGTTTAACCCTTATTTACCGGATTTACCTTTTAACCATGGTAAATATAATATTTACCGAAGTAGATATTCAAAGTGTCTAAAAATAAAATTTACCTATTTACAAAATTTTAAAATCCTGATTCAAAATATGGAATCCATTTTTTCAAATTCAAAACACAGAAGTGGAAGAAATTAATTTAAAATTAATTCCCGTTGTTAAAATAAAAAGCGTGCTTTTAAGAGATAATAACTATCAAAAGATTGACACTTATTTATGTCCGGTTTAATTGTGAAATTTTATCCAATGACCAACATTGTATTAAATGTTAAAAATATATTCTCAATATACATTAAAACCACTCAAATTCATAATTTATTAATACCAATTATTTTGATTAAAAAAGCTGTTTTTAAATAAAATTTAGTAATTTTCACTATTCATCAAAATATAAAAGTTATCCAAAAAGTACCAAAATTTCACCCTATGATAAATCCGATATTCCGAATCCAAAAATGAAGTCCATTTTGAGAGATAAAATTTATAAAATTTTAAAAAGTATGTATTACTATTCATTACGGCTAGTTTGATTGGTTGTAGTGTGTGTTAGAACTCGAAGTTGCGTACAACACACGCTACTGTATTATTCAAAGAGAAGCGTACCGTGGAAGTTTGGGGTGTTAAATTGTAAATTTTTTTATGTCCCTATTCTAAATAATAAATTTATTTAGTCAAATTGAATATATAAACGTTTAAAATATTGGATTTAAAAAGGGTTAACTATTAAAGTTTGTAAAAGTGCATTTTTGAAAAAATACTTCTTTTATCTGAAAAAAAGGAATTTGTTCTTAAATTATGTCTAAGAAAATCATCATATGGATTATAAAATTATATGGATTATATAAGGTTCAAAATTTAGTTAATACTATTTATAACCTCTTTTGAACGGGTTGTTTGGTAAGTCATGGTGCTCTTGAACTCGGTGTTATGTGTAGTGCAAGTTATTGAATTTTTTTAAGAAGTAAATACTATGAAATCTTGGGGTGTTACATTATTCCCTCCTTCAATAAATTTCATCCTCACAATTTGATATTCTTCTTCAAAAATAAATGTTGAAAATAGAAAATATCTTTTTGGGAAAACCCACATTGGAAATTTGGTTAATAAAATTTAGTCTTAATAAGAGGAAAAGAGAAATGAAAGGGTCACCACCAAATGATGATCTCGATTAGGAGAACATTGGTGTAAATTAAAGACATATAATTGGAGGAAAACGTAAATATTTATAGGTGGTTATTGAGTTCATCAATCTTAAACAAGTTTAAAATTGAGGTCCTTAAATTTAGTAATCCATGAGGATTTAAAATGTCACCAGTTCAACAAAACATAAGGTATTAGGATAACACATTTTTGGTTATAAGAACCTTTCAATAAATTATAAGAATTAATTTCTTCAAAGAATAAGTTGAGAAGAAAAATATATACTTGAAAAGTAGAGTTCCATATTTTAACTAATTTCTACCACAAACTCATATTTCACTCAAAAACAAAATAGAACTTAAAAAAATCTGTTTATCCTATTCGTTTGGGGTAAAAAAAAGGAATATATAATTCATGTACTAGACATTTTTAAAATAAACTACATTATTTAATCTCGGATATTGTGTGGGCCAGTGGTAGGTGATACACCCTTGTCACCCTTCGGTTGCAGGTTCAAGTCCCGCGGCCTTGCCGGTCGCGACGGGTTGCCGGTCGACCTCCGGGTTATCCTTTTATGGCAATCCAAAATTAATCTCAAAATAGAATTATCCAAAATTCTTCTATCCAAACTCACAGTCCAACATTTATAAGGAAGGTAAACATAATGTAGATCCTTTTTACTCCGTAATAGCATATGAATACATTCATCGTGTATTCTTTTAAAACACTGAAACATCCTGAATTACCATAATCCTTATTGATTACATTCATGCTCCCTTATTCCATATAGAATGATGGATATACTTCATCCATCCAATAATGTTGTAAACTCCCATAATTATGGAATATACAAAACTTTAATCGGTTTCAAGGCAGTCAAGAATATCCAATATAATTACCCAAATCAACCATATATTATTCCAAAATAATTACCTCAAAATTAAGAACATATTAAGGTTTATCATTACTTCAACCATGTAATTTCCAAAAAGTTTAACTTTCTGTAGAGTCACTTTTCATAGTACCATAAAATCTCAAATCCTCAATGAAATAGGACTGCAGTACAATCCTTATATACTCCATAATTATTATAACAAGTACATTGCTGATACAACACTCAAATGACATAATCAACATAAAAACTCTAATCATTCCTCCTCATCTGTGGTAGTATCATAACTTGATTGTTATCCAATAGAATCATTTGCGGCATGGTCTGATTATAGGTTCGTGTAGTGTCCAAACTCTTTGCAAATGAAGCATTGTACATTTGAAACCATTTGCTTACCCTTACAGTCACGTACTTGGTACCCTTTTTCCTACACACTTATAACAAACTCCCATTAATTTCAGGCAAGTTTCATGGTGTTTCTTCCCACAGTAATCACATATGGGGAAATTCTTCTTTTCCCTCTTCCCTTTATCCATCTTTCTCTCTTCCATCCTTTTCTTCTTTTGTTTCCCTTCAAAGCCATAAGACTCAGTAAACTCGTTAGTTATCTTATCCACACATGATACCATTTCTTCATATGATCATAATACGTGGGAGACTATTTCTCTTCTAAATTATGGATTAATACCATGAAATATATTATCCTTCTTACTCTTTGGATCATACGTATTACTGGAGTTCACATTCCTTCTACTGGGTGCAATTTCTACACAATAGCATAAACTAGGTCAGTTTATGAATTGAAATGAATAATTTGAAACTTGTAAAATACCTAACATAAATTGAACAATTTATGGATATAATCCATAATCATAAAAATGTTTTCTTTGAGTAAGTATATACTCATTAGCCCTTCATAATGGTTTGTACATAAAATGAGAATTATCCTAAGCATATCCCCCGGGAGTGTCGTAAAAAAGAGTGTAGTAAGGCTCATTGTCGTGCACCAGTTCCCGTTAGAGTCCATCTCAAGCGGTGTTTTCAGATTTTACCTCTAGGTACATCTGTGCCAGAGCCACCTTTACCTGCTCTTATCCAGACAGGGTTTTATTGCTTGAAAAACTCACAAAATCACTACAATACCAAAATTCTAGGAAGTTCTTCTATACTAATCCTCAAAGTCTATCTTAGGGCTATGTGCTCTAATCAGAGTTTATCTAAATCTAGTTTCCAAGGTTATTGCTAAACTTCCTCTGATACCAACTGTAATGCCCCGACCCCAGTTACCCAGAGTCGGTGCATTATTTTAATACATTGGCATGATTACAAGGAATCAAGTCCCAAAAGACCGATTAGTTTAGCAGTCCTGGAAAAAAGAATACATACATGAATGTTACATTACACTTCATAACATAAAAAACAACATAAATAATCATTTATGAATGCCATTATTCCCTTGTCTTAACCCTTCTTATCAATCACAATATACTTTTGGAATCCTAGGAAAAATAAAACATAGAAACGGGTGAGCTCAAACGCTCCGTAAGGGTAAGCAATACAGCGTAAACTTTCATAAAAAAGCATAAACATTTACGGCAAAGTATAACTAAAACAAAATACTTTTAATCTTAAACATCAACATAGTATGGAAAAGATAAAATGAAATAATGCCATTTAATTATTCACATGGATATTCTACTATTCGAATAATAACATGCAATATCAATAACCACTTTCATAATGATGGAACGCAGAATGCCAAACTTTAATTTCTGTGTCTAGGCCTCGTGCCAAGACCTAAGGGATAACTGTAACCGGAACCCAACCTGGAGAGCCTTTGTAACCAAACTCCATCCCAGAGTGCCTCTAATAACCGGACACCAACCTGGAGTGCCTCTAATAACTGGACAACAACCCGGAGTGCATCTAATAACCAGACACCAACCCGGAGTTCCTTTAATAACTGGACACCAACTTGGAGTGTCTCTAATAACAAGACACCAACCGAGAGGGTCTGTTGTAACCAGACCCCAACCCAGGGGGCTTACTTTTACCAGTCCCCAACCCGGAACTTACTAGTCCAACACATTCATCTTAAGAAGAGGATGAAATATAACATAAACATTATTATTAAAACTAATATTCAAAATGTCAAAACTTTAATCATAAACCATTAATGGAATTAAAATAACTCATCCATAGTCAAAAAATATCACAACACCTTAAATACAATATGGATGATTTGTATCATAATAAATCAACTTGAAACAAGTGTAAAATTTATCAAAGGATGTTGACATAGATGAAATCAATACTATTTGAGAGAAATATCTCTTTTTTGAAATCATTTAAAAGTCGCATAATTATAGAAAAAACTATTATTTTGAAAATATCTTTATAAGCTTGTGAAGAAAGCTTCAAAGGTTTAATAACGGTGGAGAATAACCACACCCTCCGTATAAGTTAAAAAAAGCCATTCTTACCTTACTTTTGACAAAAAGGTTAAAAAGTAACTTGTTTCGAAAACATTGGAAAGATTCCTTTAAAAACATATAAATTCAAATAAGGGTATAAATTACTTTAACCAATTGTCTATTAAATAGTAAAAATGTTTTTAAAGACATTTTTAAGAAACATGGATGTGGATGATAAAGAGGTCCCAGAAGATAATTACATATAAACAACCTCAGATAATGAAGAGATTGTGAAATAAACCTTTACCAACTTGTAACTTACGAAACATACACCCCATGAAAGAGGTATCATACAATGAATATGTAAATACACATAAATTAAAGTTTATTACACAAATAATACAATTATAGGTAGTACATACACCACACAAAAGGTAATAGTGGCAATATGACATGAATCTCACAGGAATAAGGAGTGAGATGAAAACCCCTTACCTTGTAGTTTTATTTTATTGGAGGTAGTTTAACATCTTGTATAATGGTGAAATAATTTTTATTAAATTATACAATAATAGTATACATTAATATGATATCATATATTATCTTTTAACATTGATTTTTTAATAATATCTTAGTATTATCGTCGTTTCGGGTGTTAAATTTGTCATTTTATTTTATATGTTTTGCTATGTAAGTTGTGTTTTTCATGGATAGGTTGTATCTTATTCATATCCAGAATGATATAAAGTCCTTAAACATTATTTTTAAATCATCAAATGATAATTATACTTGAATGGATACGATGGAGAATGAATCTCATCGCGGTCGTGGAGACGGTAGTCCGTACGTACGCACGAGCGACAATATCATTCTCTTGATATTATAATAATATATAATTGGATTGTATATCATATATAAAGAATATATATCACGTTATATTTATTATTTACATGAATTACACATCATTATTATACCCATACAAATAATAATATTTTGAATAACAATTACACCACGACGTGGAGACGGTAAGCCGTACGTACGCACGTATGGTGACATGTCATTCAAAGGATGGATAGAATACTGAAATATGGTAGTACCATGTTTATAATAACATAAAAGTATATATAATATACTGGAGTTATTATTTTATAATGGTAATAACAAATAAAGAAGAAGTGTAAAAGAAAGGAACTTGAAAAAGGGTGGTGAAATCATTACCTCTTCTTCGAGTTCTTTCTTTTGATTTGATCAAAAGGGCTCCATAGTTTGTCTTTCTGACTAAAGGAAGGCCAATAGGATGAAGTGAGAGAAGTTTATAGATTATTTGGTCAGGTTTTGGCCGAACCAAAAGGATTTGAATGTGTGAATTTAGTGAGAAGGGGGAGTGCCCTTTTATAAGAGGGGTGAGGGGCACCTTTGGAAAAGCTAGAAATATTATTTTATAATAAATTAATATTCGGTTTCTAAGGGATTCAAAGTAAATTATTTAATTTTTAAGGTGGGAATGGGTCGAAAACCACGCAACCAATAGAATTTAGATAGGTTGGGTCACCATATTATCCTTATCTTTAAGTATTAACTCTTAGTTATTTAGTTTCCCTTTTACAATGTCTCTTTGTATTTTTATATTATATGGTTAATAAACATACTATATACATCCAAGAGACCCACAAGTGGTCCATTAATGATACACCTATCATGATATAAGTCTCTTTTCCGAACCTTAGATTTTTAGGAATTTAATATCAATTGATAATATAATATTTGTTTTAAAAACTCTTTTATGTCAATTTTGACACTATTCAATAATTGATTTTTGTAAAACTCATAACAGAATGATTACATCGAAAAACGTTAATTAAATCAATCCTAACATTCCATACTAACCTATAAAATCATTTTTATTTATAAAAAGTCTCAAATTAAATTTATTTGGGTATTTATATTATCAATTATTCTAATTTTTCACTATTATGGTAATTACTGCATCACCATTGTGTTATAAATAAATTAAATTACTTAATGACTAAAAATTATAAATAAAATAAAATTATTAGTAAATAGATTTACATTTATAATGAATATTTATTGTCGATAATCAAACATATATAACCCAATGTAAACATTGTTTTTCTAAAAGATATATGCTTGTGTTATTTTTGTATTCATTTTAACTTAATTAAAATAAAGTGTATCTATCACTTACAAGTGGCAACATGGGGTCCCAAAATCGACCCAAAGATTCCCATGGTCGGATATGTATCAACCAATAAGGTAAGGACACGTTTTAGGGTAATTTATTATTATTATAATGTTATTTTTAACCCTTATTTACCGGATTTACCCTTTAACCATGGTAAATAAAATATTTACCGAAGTAATTATTCAAAATGTCTAAAAATAATAGTTACCTATTTTCAAAATTTTAACATCCGGATTCCAAATATGGAATCCATTTTTCCAAATACAAAACACAGAAGTGGAAGAAATTAATTGAAAATTAATTTCCGTTGTTAAAACAAAAAGTGTGTTTTTAAGAGATAATAACTATCAAAAGATTTGACATTTGTTTATGTCCGGTTTAATTGTGAAATTTTGTCCAATGACCAAAATTGTATTAAATGGTAAAAATATATTCTAAATATAAATTAAAACCACTCAAATTAATAATTTATCACTACCAATTATTTTGATTAAAAATTTTGTTTTTAATTAAAATTTAGTAATTTTCACTATTCATCAAAATATAAAAGTTATCCGAAAAGTACCAAAATTTCATCCAAGGCTAAATTCGATATTCCGAATCCAAAAATAAAGTCCATTTTGAGAGATAAAATTTATAAAATTTTAAAAATTAGTTATTACTATTCATTACGGCTAGTTTGATTGGTTGTAGTGTGTGTTAGAACTCAAAGTTGCATACAACACACGCTACTGTATTATTCAAAGAGAAGCGTACTGTGGAAGCTGGAGGTGTTACATTGTAAATTTTTTATGTCCCAATTCTAAAGAATAAATTTATTTAGTCAAATTGAATATATAAACGTTTAAAATATTGAATTTAAAAAGGTTTCACTATTAAAGTTGGTAAAAGTGCATTTTTTAAAAAATTCTTCTTTTATCAGAAAAAAGGATTTTATTCTTAAATTATGTCTAAGAAACCCATCATATAGATCCTAAAATTATAAGGATTATATAAGGTTAAAAATTTATTTAATAATATTTATAACCTCTTTTGAACGGGTTGTTTGGAAAGTCATGGTGCGCTTGAACTCGGTGTTACCTGTAGTCCATGTTATTGAATTGTTTTGAAGAAGTACATACTATGAAATCTTGGGGTGTTATAGAAAATTTCTGAATAAAATTTATGTAATAGCTTTATAGATCTAGTAAACATCACCGGTCAAAATATTTATTGAGATGCTCTCAAAATACCTTGTCTCTCACATTCTCAATGTTAAAAAATAATCTCACCTTTGAGAATATGTGACAATTTATGTGAATTGTTTTTATCCAAAAGATTCAATTTTTTATAATATCATATAGATGTTTCTATATCAGTGTATCCAAAATGATTTTAAGATGGTTATCATGGTAGTGTTAGGTATATGAATAAAACAATATTTCATTCACAATGTCTACCACCAATTAATTTAGATACTAGTGGAAAAATCAATTCATTAGATCCTTGAAGACATTGGGCTCATTCATGTGTATGAATGACATGAAAAAATTATTTTAAAATCCATATATACAATGTAATATTATATATGTCATTTCTAATTATATCACATGCCCTTGGGGATAAATGATCTCAAATAAATCTTTGATAAACATGAGATCCTTAGAGTTGGTCAAAGAGGTCATATTACATGGTAAGTGATACCGATTCTTCTTCGTAAGCTAATTTTGAGTATTCTAATCCAAAAAAAGAATAAGTGTACCATCCTTCATGAAAAAAGGATAGCTAAAATACATGGTGAAGTAATGTGTTATAGAAAAACCTTAGCTTCTAATTCATCTAGTTACTTTTTTTTATTAATGCTCAGTGGGTTCCATCCAATACGGAGGAATGAACACTGGTTCAGACCCTAGAACTATATAAATAGATAACTCTACCCCTCTAATAGAATGTATCATAGGAAAGTAATCATGGAAGACATATCTCAAATGATACACTATAAGAGGGAAATCTATACCCAAAAATCCATAATCAATCATAAAAATACTATCAATATAGGTTTTCATTATCTTATGTCCACAATGCCTTAGTCTGGATTTAATCACATAGAAATTACAATCACTCTTGTGAATATAAGTACCACCTTTTGGTGATGTGAAATGTACCCTTCGGTGACGGTAATCAACGTGAGCATTAAATGATACTAAGCAGTTCATGTAGAGTATTATGTCATATTAAGTTATATAAAAGGAAAATAGGTTCCATATAAAAAGATAACCACATATCTTGAGGAGTTATTCCACACATTAGATTCTGCACTCATATCAGATACCCGATGGGGTATTGAGAGTCATTACACCATAAGAGTATTCTATTTCAAGGCACATAATTTCCATAATTTCCTCATATACAAAATAATGTGATGTTATAGTATCAAATAAGGTAGATATTAGTTTATAGGCAACAAAATTGTACATCAAATAATTGAAATCATGACAATCTGCTTCTCAAGAGATGGAAGCACTATATTGATATGGCCAAATTTATAGATGTGAGAATCAATGTAACTACCTTGGGAAGGTTCACTCTACTAGTGTTGTAATCCATATGTCTGGCCCCCTTAGCCTCAACCACCATCTCTACATGAACAACTGGTAGTACTCTAGCTACTTCATTAGAAGGGATTTGCTGATCTCACTCCTGAAAGTGGTTCTGGTGAAAATCATCCCCCACTAGAAACAAGTTGAAAGGACTTAAAAATTTACTGAAGATTCCCTATCCTAGTATAGCCTTAGGATTTAATTTATTCCTTTGGATACTGGTGACTTTTATTACATATCTTTCCACACTGGTGGAACACCATGTAACTATCAGCATGTGTCATCTGACTACCACTTCCCCTGTGAGTGGACTCATAACAACATTTCATATGGCTAGATGAACCAATTCTCTATCTCGTTACTAGACAAACCTGGTCTAGGTTTTGGGCTTCCCTTTGGTTCTACATAGTGATTAGGGTTCAATTCACTATTTTTTATATAGTCATCAATGAAAAAATGTTCTCCTAGGAACAGATGACCTTCCCTAGTAAATCCTCAAAATTTCTCACCACCATCAACTCGTTACCAGCAAGTGTTATTGAAAAACATTGAAGCTTATTCAAATGAGATGAATACCCCATTAAATATATATCACCCAACTCTAAGTGGATAAACACTCTATCTTGGTCCACTCTCAGCATCAAATTAAAGAAGTAATCATAGAAAGATTAATGAAATTATATCTAAACCGTAAAATAATAATGATCGGTATGGGTGATCACATGACACCCAGTCTTGGAAGAATCATGAAACATATAGGTTTCAAGATTAATTCCACTCTCTAGATGCTTATCCATATTCTAAAATTTATATAACATGGACTCTATCCAGGACTCAACTTCTTTGGGGCCAATATCCACTAAGAATGTTGGTGGATGTTGCTATTGGAATTCTTGCATCATCATTTCCATCGTAGGGGCATGTTACGGAGATACCTGTATGGGTTGCAATAATCATAATAATATCTCTTAGAACTAAACATCATAACCAATATTATGAATAGTATGAGGTTCCACATGTGGAACCACAGGAGGTTATACTGGTGTCCTAGGTGCCACCACCTATAGAGCAAGGGTGTCACCACCCTCCTAGAACACAACATGATGATGTCTTGGTGGCATAGATCTACACTTTCTCAGATAATGCGTCTTATATGGTTCAATAACTGAAAGGATCATAAAGAACATAATAGGACCTGTACAAACATTCTTATATATGAATGACCCCCTACTCCAAAATCATTGTCCGCAAAATGTATAAGACTATTAGGATACATAGGAGACATTTCCTACTTCCCACTACTATGGTCTGACCAGGATCAAGGCCTCACATCACATAATAATGGTCAAAGTATATAGAGTGTCGATTGAAAGGTATATAGTAAAACACCCTTTATGTTGCAATGAGAATCTCCATTTAAAGGTATATTTTTTTACGAATTTAAATTTATTTCAATTCATACTAATTTACATGTATATATACATCCTGATCTATTAAAAGAAGTCACCCTTCCTATGTTAAAACGTTTTTATATTTCTTAGTTTCAATTGTCTTTCCATGTAACTATGACCTGACCCATACATTCGGTATCTAGATGTAATAGGTCATATAAAATTCTATGATTATATGAATCACCATTCTGAATTTTTATAAGTAAATTATTCATATATTATAATTGGAATTCACATAATCAAAATACACAAACATTTTAGCCCATGGTTTCAATGGTCCATGGCTAAATCATGGTATAATTGGTCAATAAAGGTACCACCATCAAGATATATGCAAAAAACACTAATTAGATTGATTCAGACACATTAATTAATTAAATTATAATAACTCTAAAAGAAACATTAGCACATTTCCAAATATAATAGTCAAGGAACCAGTAATATATTGCATGAAATTCATATAGTAATATTAATATTACAAGACATATATATGACATGTGAATCCTGAGGTTCCAAATATGATGTATGAAATTATACATCCTTTACATATTATTCCTAGGAAAAAATAGATCCTATGAATATAATAACAATCATACTACCGAAAATCATGTGAATCACCAAATTTTCAAATGGATACAACTATAATTGGAAAAAACCCAAATAAAAATATTCCATTACCATATAATTTAGCTCTTCCCTATATTTGGGTTAGATACTACCAGGAACATTCTCATTAAAAAATCCCAAAAAAAATAGTCTCCCCTCTCCCATTCCCAACTGAGTACGAAAAAAGGAAAAGGGATTTCCCTAGTACCACTCTGTAGCATTACAGACCTTATTCACTCATAAGTAATCAAACCTATTTTTCCACTATTATTCAAGTGTTCCTCCTAGCACACTAGAGGCTTCCAACTGGTAGTGAGGGTTTATGATGGTACATTGGGGTGACTATACCCTAATGATTAGAGTGTAACATAGAAGTAAAATAATTATAATAATAAGAGGAATCAATATAATAAATGATCTACTAAATCCTAACCCATAAAAATTTAATAACAGGTTAGAAGAATAAATAATATCGTATAAAAAATGATGAAATGTCCATATGTTATAAAAAACGGGAATACATGGAAGAAGAGAACTAGGAATATACAAAATTCAATAAAAATGTCAAAAATAACAGGAACTATCTCCAATAGAATCACCGGGATAATATCAATCCTCAACTCTAGTACTCTACCCTATTTAGAGGATAAAGAATCCCTGAAAAGACCCTTTCCCTTTTCCCTCCATGAAACCAAGAGGTCTGTTCAGGTACCAATCAGAGGCCCAAACAAGGAGTGAGACATACTCAGTAGGCCACCACCAATGGAATCTAGTATGATCTATCCAATAAATATATAATGGTATTGTTAAGATATAACAATCAAATAAGAAATTTAAACTATTAACAGGCCAGCTCTAGTTCTTAAAGGTCACCGGGCTAACACTACCTTCTTTGACCTAACCAAAAATAACTCTGACCATGTGTCACCATAGACATATATATATATATGTGTGTGTGTGTTTGTGTGTGTGTGTGTGAGTGTATATATATATGAACTATATACTTAGTAACATATATATAAATATATACATACTAGTATTGTTTAGGACCTAAGTTATAAATAACACATATATTAATAGTCATATGAATTCCATAGGGTAGAAAGGGATGAAATTTCTAAGTATCATGAGTAATCAGGGAAGAAATGTTTAGTATCATAAATCATACATGATTCCATTCAAGAGTATCATAATTAATAAGGGAGTCCATTCCTGTGTATCATGCATCATATGGTATTTCATGCCACAGTATCTCAAATAATAAAATATTCCACGCCCGAGTATCCCAATTAATAAGTGATTATTTGTGAAAATATGATGAGTAATAAGGGACGCCATGATCAAGTATCATATATTATAATAATTATCAGTCATGATCTAGTATAATCTAAGAGATGGATTCCAACCATTCATCATTCCATATAGTTAGGGGCATAATCAACAATTTACATAAGATTCATGTAACATGGTCATATGACTAACTTACCATTTTGTTATAATATTTCATTCGATTTATTGGAAACCCAACACCACATAGAAGTTTATTTGTAAATATTATCATTTAATGAGTCAAGGAAATTAAATAAGCACCCCAAAGGGGTGGAACATGTCAATTTGGGTGACCACTTTTAGTAAAAAGGTGTCTTCGGGAGTCCCTAAAACAAGGTGAGCAATTAAATAATGAATATTAATATTATTAAGGAAAGTATCTAAGAGCCTCACTTGAAGAATGAAAAAACATGATATAAAACAACTTGAATGTAAGGGAAAATAACTAGACCACCTACATTAAGGGGATATATGAATCCTAGTCCAGTATTAAAATTAGATACAAAGTGGAACAGGAAAATATATGAAATAGAAAAAATCCATAAATATACGGAATAATAGATTTCATGTAAATAACATTCGTAGTTAAAATATAAACAAATAAATGAAAGAATTGGATTGAAGTACATTCCAATAGTTATCCAACCCAATTAATGATGAAAAAAATGACATTTTGTTTTGTGAATGCAGCTAAAATCCTATCTCGGATGGCCATGAGAGAGCGATAATGTGACTAGGAGGTTCTTTATAATTTGGGAGAATAAATGAGGGGTAAAAAATAAAAAATGCATGGTTAAATTAGGAATATTACCCATTTTTAAAGGGTTCATGGTTTGGTTGCATGGTTTGTCCAAACCGTGCTCCAATTATATGCATCCACTTTTTTAAAGGAACAAAGCATGTGATACTCTATAAACCTTCTATAATACCCATCACAATTTATCCAAACTATGCAGACTCAGGGACATGGATTAAACAAACCGTAAAGACCACCTGTTTTCTAAAAAATTTAGTGTTTCGACCTATGAAAAATACACAGACACTACCAAAATGTTCATTATTCTCTTTGGAACTTCCATAATGATAAAAATAGAGGATTCAATAGAAATTTAAAAGATACATACTTTAGGTGAAAACCAGGATCTTACACCTACTAAAGAAAAAAATTAAAATGAAATTTATAGATTATATATCTATTTATATTAATTAATGTTCAGTATTGATGATTTTTATTCATATTGTTAATATAATATCAACTATTACTTGAATAATTAATTTAAAAAAATCTCTTTTTTCATGCTTCATAAGATTATTATAAAATTAATTTCAGCCACTTATAGAGATATAGTTTTGTAAAATGGATTTTAAATTTTTAATCATAAAAATTAATATTATTTAATAAGGTCAAATTATTTTTCGGTCATAATTAATATTAAAAAGAGTAAAAATGTATCACCATGGTAAAAGAGTAAATAAGGTCATCCTAGGTTAAAAATAAGTGACAAGTCTTCCATTTTATTATTCCACCTTATTGAATCAACGGATTTTAACTCTTATCACCTTATACTCGATATTTATTTCTTAATGGGATACATTCCACTAAAAGTGACCAATATAATAATTTAAGAATAGAAAAATACAAAATATCTCTCTCTTATATTTGAAAATATCATATGTGTTTACATAAAGGAAAATAGAATTTGGGAAATAATGATAATGACTATTTTTTAATAATGAAATGATTTTCATGATAGTAATTTATTTATATGTTTTAGTGATTATATAATAACCTTAAATTATTTTAATAAAAATATATATTATTTATGTAATCTATGGAAAATCAAAATAAACAATTTTAATATTATTAAAGGTAATATAAATTTAATAAATTGTTGTGACCCAAAATTTTTATAGATAAATATATAAAGTTATACATGTATGAATACATTATATTCCAATTCATTTTTGGTAATGTTTTTTTCAAATACAAATGAAATAAATATTTTGAAACATGAAATTAAAATTATTTTATAATAAATAATATTTTTTTAAATGATTTAAATATTCAAAAAATCATCTCATTTTCCAAGTGATTGGTATATGCTTAAAAATATAAACTATGGTCTATAAATGGGACAATTTTTATTTTAAATTAATTCTATTAAACCATATATAATAAAAACTTCTTTACTACTATAATTGTCAAAAAGGGTCAAAAAAATTAAAATAAAATGATAAGGGTGAAAACATAACCTAAACATGTAAAATATTTATTAGAAAATATTATTTTGAAAAAAAAATCTTAGATTCAAATATTATAAATTTTTATCCATTGACATATGAAAATTAACTTATATGAATTTATTAGTATAAGAAATTCAAAGAGTGCCCCTCTACTCTAGTGTAAAAGGGATCCTCTTCCTCTCCTATATTATTCACACTTCAATTACGTTTTTGGATTAGTAAATTGCTACCCAAATATTTTCCACACATTCATATCCATATAATAGAGGTATTTCTTATCATAAAACAATTCTAATAAATATTCTACTATAAACCATAAGAGGTTGTCTGAGGAAGAGGTATAGTTCTTAATTGAGAATTTTTATTTTACCTCCAAAAATTTTGTTAAAAAATGTGAAATAATAATACTAGTTTCGTACATATGATAATATTTTTAGGTTAATGTAAATACCTATATCTATCAAATTTTACAACAACTAGGAAACAAAACAATAATTTGTGTGTGTGATGGACTATCGCGTCACGAACAGATGTAATTCATTTTTTATCATCGGCTCTTTAACCCTGTTATAACAATGGATTTAATATTTATATATGATATTCATGAAATATTCATTATTATAGAGATATAATATATCATATATTTTCTTAAATGTTCATTCACTAAAATTTGAAAACGTCATTCATGCATACATGTGGATTAACAACTACTCGAAGTGATGTGATTCATTTTTCATCACCACATCACATAAATGATATATATATATTACTATATTTAAATAAATAATATTCTATTAATCATATTATTATCATTATGGGAATATAAAATAACACTTACCTTTTTTCCATAATAATCATTGAAAAATGGAACCATTACCCATGCGTATATATGACCTACTGTCTCTATGATTGTAACATAGTTAATTTTCCATAAGCACCATTCATGATTTGTTTTAAATTATAATTTATTTATAAAAATTATTATAGTTTACTGATTATTAATCTAGAAATGTTGAAATAATAACCTTTTTAACCATTCTCAATATAACGAAGTAATTTTTGACATATGAGTCGAATATCATCAAAGCGTATGATGTGAACATAATTGATTATAACCTAAAAATAAAATGAATAATTAATATGAAAATTTTATTATGAAAATGATTAACTAGAATATATTTATTATTCAATAAGATATAGAATGTATGTATTGAGTAGGACTCATGTGAATGTGATTTATTGAAAAAACCTATTTTAATGTTTCCCTTATAACTTTTTTTATTCAATGACCATGTTATTATAAATGTTTAAGGATTTTTTTTTCATCAATGAAGGAAAATTTTTAGTGTTTCTATATTTTTCTTTCCTTAATTTTTTTTAAAAAAAAATACATATTTAGGGTTTCACATAAGGGACATTTTACTTTTGAAACCTCATTTTAAATATTTTAAATATTTATTTTCAAAATATTTCACTTCAATTTATATATTTATGAAATCATTTTATTAATGTATTTATAAAAAAATAAATTATTTATAAAGGAAATATTTTTCTATTTTGAAATTATATCAACGGATTTCAAAATTAACCATTTTAAATGTTTTATACGGAATGTTTTGACTTTATTTATAAAATAAAAAAAGAATGTTCTATTTTATCATATATAGTGTTAATGGATTTTTCTAATACTGTAACTGTTATTTTACATTTGGATTAATTTATAAGAATATATGTTTTATTGAAGAAAATATAACCCTATCCCTTTTAAAAAATGTATAATAAAACATGGTTTTAAATGTAATTGATATTTTGATATCTAGAAATTTTGTTCTTAATGTTGTAAGAGATCTCCATGAACCACCATTTTCTTTGGGTTATGACCTTTATCTCACTGGATCTCTATCTCTCTACCCTTATAGTTATTAAATACATTTAAATTTGATATATATGCCTCTCATATATTTACCTAGATTATTATTCCTCACTTTTATGGGTTAATTCATTCCTTATGATCATTTCTCAAATTCATTGGCTATGAAAATTACTTTGATTATGATATGAGGTAATATTACATGACCCATTTCATTCTATGGGTGATTCTTATGATTATTCTTGATGATTGAATTCCATTTTTGGAATAAATAATTATATACATGTTATATGGGGTGTTTCTAGATAGATCTCTAATGCATTGATTAAATCTTTTGTATCTTTATATGTTATGTATTGGGTAATTAATTAACCATAATATACTATGGGACTATGTCAACTATGTGACATCATATTGAATATTATCCTTGACTTATTTTTTTGTAATTTTTTGAGTTTCTACAAAAAATTTTATATTTACATGATATTATGTTACCAAGTTATTTATATTATGTTACACTTGATTACTCATGATCATATGTTTAAATGATATTATATGATACTTCATTGGGGTGAAATGTATAACTTTTTTTTGAAAAATGTTTTCATATGTTTTTCATGAATGAAAAGGAACCCTTGTTGGTTTTATTCTTCCTTTAATATTTCTTATGAAATTTTTTATTAAAATATTTTCAACAAATTTTTTATTTCTATGGTAATAAAATGTTTACATTTCTTGAAGAGATTAATTTTTAAGAATACCAATATTTTATACATATTCATGAACAATATTTTTTTATTTTTTTATATGTCCCTTACTGAGGTTTTTGTCTTAATGACATGCTTTAAAATGTAAGTCATAGGGTATTAAGGATGATGATGGAAAAAGATGAAGTCAATATTAAAATTGTGTAGATATGTCCTGAAAAGATAACTTTTTATATTATATATTTTTTTTAATTGAAAAAATGAGTACTTAGTGAAAGTGTCTAATTTGCGATGTAATGTTTATTTATATAAGGTTGATGGACTAATTCTATAAATCTGTAAATAGTTAAAATTTTCAGTTGTAAAATAATTAAATATTCACTTAAAAACCAAGATTATGAAATGTTAAAGGAAAAATATTTATATATAGTTCACCCCTTCAAACACCTATTCTTAAAGAAATTTATTTTCTTGAGGAAAACTATAGTAATATTTACAAACCCATATCCATGAGTTTTTTGAGCTTATTTATGAGTTTTTATTAACTAAGAATGAGTGTATACAAATAATTTCTATCTGTGAGGGTTTGGGTTTATGTCCTACAGAAAATCAAGAATTAGTTCAATGTGAACAAGTTTACTTCCATGAAAAGTTTTACCCTTCCCAGAAAGTTGTTCACTGTGATGAATTTAACAAAATATTTGAAAGTTTCATTTCATTATATTCATTTTAATACTCAAAAAAATATCTTTTAAACCTCTAATTTGATTCTTTCAAATGGGAGTCTTCAATTGTTTTAATTTTACATCAAATATTGGTAATTTTACATGGATATACGGAGATGTTTTTAGTTGTTTTGACTCAAATTTACTAGTCTTACCAACCTTTTATGTGTTTTAGAATCTTGAGGAGAGTTTTTTTAAAATTAATAAATGTTTCTGGATATTTGATAAACCATTTAGTGTAGATCGAGTGGTTTTTATGGTTAATGAAGTGCGAGAAAGTATGCAACATACTACAGGTTTATAAATTTTTTTAAGACTTATATATTATTTCATAGTGAATTAATTCATTGGAATTCTAGTTAATTATTCCTTAGAAAACAATGAGTTGAAAACCATTAATATTACATTCTATTTAAATTATCATATATATATTTTTTAGAGGGTGAGTTGGGCTTGTGGTTTTAAATTTAGCATTGTATGGGATGAAACTCATGGTGTTTATGTTGTTAAATTCATTTTTTTGTTTAAATAAATGGATTTATTCTACTTGTTTGTGTTTTTCACTAATAATTATCCAAAAAACGCATAATTATTATTGACGATACATTATTATTTTCAGATAAATTAATTTAATGATCAATCCTTATTTCACATTTTGTCACTTTTTTGGATGTGTCCATTTTTGTTTCATAGTATAAGGATAAATTTATAATATCACGGTGATGTTACCACTAGAATTATGTATAGTAATTTTTGATATATAATTTCCCATGTGAACTTCATTTTAATTTTCAAATACTTAAGGAGCTACTAGCTGGATTGAACTAGATACAACATCCCTCAACTATAAGTCTTGTTAATTTAAAATTAAGTAAACTCATTATGATCATTTTTCTTTTAGTATATTAAAATTTATAAGTATATTACTCATTAAATTATCATAAATGAGGTTTTTAATGCTTCTTTTAATGGATAAGTCTCATATATTATATGGGGGAAATTTTTAAAATTTTGAATATTCAGTTACTTTGTTTATTTTCTAAATTTTTCTACTTGTTTGTGTAAATTGCTTGTATTATAAAATTACATAATTTGTTTCTTATCACTACTAACTCTTAAATGATATATATTAATATTAATGTTTCCATTTAATTCTATTCTTATCTTTTCTTTGAAATTTATTGTTAGACTCTCTTGATTCATGTAACATTATGAAGACCTATTTTTCATGATAAACCTACTAGATTTAGAAACTAGGGATATATTGTGTACGAATTTTATTCTATTATTATTTTTTAGGGAGATGTTTTATGAAATTCCTTGTCACCCCTTTAAACATGATTTTATTTTTATAATAATTTTTAATTTTTTTAAACCAATCTTGTTTAAAATGTTTGTCCCAATTTGAGATACAACATTGGGGGAAATGATATATTTTATATGTGGATTAGGGGTATTAATTGAGTTAAATTATAATTAAATATTTACATATCAAAAACCATATATTTTTTTAAAAAAATAATCATCACTTAATCATTTTTAGTAGGTGAAAAATATTCTTAAATTTTATGTTTGTGATGCCGCTTTTAGAAGATTAATCTTTAATACCAAACAGATTTTATTGCATAAATAATTTATCATTACCTCTTGAAAAAAATTGATTTAAGTAATATTTTGGGAAAATGATATAAAATAATCATTAATTTTTAACTTCCTAATTTTAATTTGACTGAAAATATATGCTTCCAAATGAATTATTAAAAGAAACCCCTAGTAAATATTGAACCACTTATTCTATTATTCACTATTCCTTAATCATTTCCTATTTTATTGGTAATATATTCCCTAACTAAATTATTACTCCATCCAATTCAATGGTTTATACATTTATTATATATTCCAAAATTATGGGAGTCCTGTAACACCCTGATATTTAATAAAATATTTTTTCATATACATTTTATTATTTGATAATTTGTGTTCCAAATAATACTGATTTATAACAAACCATACTAAAATACGTTGTTTTAAAATATGCACTAAAATTATAGGTATGAATAAAGCTAAAAAAATTAAAAAAATTATATTTTTTATGAATGTATAAAATAAATTCATGGTTATAACTTGATTAGTAGAGAAAATAAAACTAATTTAAATTTAAATGAAATATTTTTAAAAAATATATATATTTTAATGCCCACATTGTGGTTTTATCATTGTAAATTAAATTTTACGATATTGAATAATTATTTTATCCAAATTTATATATTATATATTCAATAAAATTTTTACCATCCATCAAAGATTTTTTCTATGCATAATATAATAATAAGTCATGTTTTATGCTTAAAAATATTATTTTTCTTAAAATAGTTTTCATCGCTTTTTTCACAATTATTTTAAAATTAATTTCTCCAATTTTGGTAAATTTATTTTCAAAAACTAACTTTTTTTTAATTAACCTTTTAAAATTATCTTACTGTTGATTCATAATAATTTTATAAAAATGTCGTTTTTTCAATTAATAATGAAAGATAGTGTTTTTTAATTAAAAATCTCATTTAATGTATTTAAAAAGTTACATATTATTTGGAAATGTATTAAAAATAAAACTACATTTATTATATTATGATTAAAAAAATTATTTCATTATATTAAATTTTATATTGAAATTTAATTTAAAAACTTTTCATACTTATGAAAACATTATCTTTTGAAACCTGCATTTTCATCGTGCCTATATGCATAATTTCAAATTAAATTATTCCAATTCTATGAATTGAATTTTGTAAAATATATTCCATATTTAAAATCATAATAGATAATATTATTTAATAATACAAACATAATTTTTTAGTTATAAATAATAGTAAAATATGAATTATTAATCAACACGATTATGGTTAAAATGGGTTTACTGAGGGGGTTAAACCAAAACATAGGGATAACATTTCCAATTAAAACTGTAAAAAGTCTATTTTATGGGAATATATTTTCATTATATTATCCCAAATTAAAATAAATTGACATTGGAATCATTTTTATTGTAAATGACCTTATGAATTTGGATTCCATTAGGAAACTTCCAAGTGGGTTCCCTCCCCCGCTTATAAAATGACACCTCCTCTCATATCAACTCATATAAACATTTAACGATCCTTTTGGTTAACCAAAACATTCTAAAATACCTTTCTCAAATCCCTCCCAATGACTTAGAGTCCCTGGTTTATAAAAAACTATCCTAGGAAGGTTTTAGGTATAAACCCAAATAGGTTCCCTAAAGAAGAGGTATAGTTCTTAACCATGAATTTTCGTATTATTTCTTCTTCCACTTAATTAAATTTTTTTCTAAATATTCTGAAACAATAAAACCAGTATAATAAATATAATTATATATAATTATTTTAATGGATTAACCAATATCTATCTATTGATCCATACAATTGGAATCAGAATCATTAATCGTCTGTATAGCGGACTACCGATTCGCAAACCGATATAATCTGTACTCCATTACCTCCTATCACATATGGATATAATGGTATATTTAAATTATAAATTTGATATTAATGAATTAATTATACTTCTGTAATTATGAACTCTCATATAACTTATTATCTTTTATTCCCTGAAAAAATCATAATGTCCCTCAAGCTTACGCGTGGACTACCTCTTCTACAAAGTGATGTGATATGTCTTTAATTTTATTTTGACGTGGATGGTAATATACATATTTCATTAATATATATGACATATATTATATAAAAAATATTTTGGAAAGGTGAGTTAAATTTTTATTTATTTTCCTTTCATCGGAAAATGAAAACAACATTCTCTCTTATGTACAACCTACCATATCCATGAAGGATGTAATTTCTTTTCTTATATTTATCTTTTATGGGTGACTATAATAATGTATATAATGAATACATAGGAAATTAATTTAATGATTAAAAAATTTTATATGATATAACCATAATAATTGTACAAGGAACAAAACTAAAAAACCAAATCATACATTAAAAACGAAGTAGTTATCACTCGGAACAATGATTTTAATAGAAAAATTAATAAAGTGGTGATCAAAGTATATAATTAAATAATATTTTTTATTATATTTTTTATTATGGATCTTAAATTTTTTTATAATAATATATATTTATTATACATCAATTTTGAACATGTAATAAGTATGTCAAGATATTAGATAGGGGAATTCGTCTCAATTTCTATTCATTGAGTCATATTTTAATGTTATGCAGTTAATTTCTTTAAAAATATGTATATACTATCTTTTTACATTTTATATAATGAATAATTTATAATTTATGGTATTTTATGTTTCAATTCAATTTATTTTATCCTTGGGGAGTTGGAATGAATATTACCAAGTGGTAAGCATTTCATAATGCAATATTCTTTCATTAGATTATATCATTTATTCCTTGATTATATTATATAATTATTATTGTCTGAAATAGACATTATTTTGTTTATATTTCATATAATATTTATTTGGACTTATATTTTTTACACATAGTTAATACATTGTTTAATTCTCACTTTAACATTGTAATCATTGTAAGGGTTTATTATCTCAAATTCTCTTCTTTGTGAAATGTGTTCTGTAATGCACCTATATTCATTGAGATATATTTATAGAACCTTATACATTTTTTATAATGATTAAACATATATTAATTATATTTAATGTTTCATTTGATGTTATTATTTAATAGTTTATACAATTCAAAAGATTATCCAAGCGGTAAGGGATTTCTCTCTCTTTTATTTCCACAGGACACCTACCATATTCACCACATGATTATTATTTTTCAGTGTATTTATGGACCAATAATATATTTTATGATTATAATCAAGAAAATTATATTATATACATATCTATATATTATTACCTCTTTCATGGGGCTTATAACTCAAAATCTACTAATGTGGTAATGGTTTTATGTTATAATCCAATAGTTTATCAGGATTTTTTATGATTATGCATCTGATGATGAAATATTTTGATCAATATCTCAAGAAAATCATGATTTTTATTATCCATTGGTTTTTTATATAATAAATATTTTTATTTCATTTTCCTCTATTTATATAATTAATATATAGATTAAATATTTTTAAGGTGAAAATGAATTTATTTTTATCGTCAGTCAAAATTTCATTCTCTTCCATGTCCAAGTTCACTAAAAATTGTTTTAAAGATAGTTTTGACTATTATAAAAAAAATTATTTTTATCCATTTATGACATTTTACAACATTTTTTAAAAATGAATCTTCATTTCATTTTTTGAATGAGGTACTTTGAATTTTATTTAATAGGGTGAAAGGAATGGTATATTTCAACATATGTGACATATAAGAAATTTCTTATCATCATAAATGGTCAATGATTTAAATATTCCATTACTTGTTTTAGAAGTATTTTCAATGAATTTTTTCTTTAAAAGGGAAATTTTTATATTTTAATGAATTGATTTAAAAATAGAAATGATATTTTACTCAATAATGTTTTAATTATTTTTAATTGTATTTCTATTCATTAACAACAATAACCATATATATTTCCTATTATTTACTGGGGATATAATCTATTTATACCATACTTATCCTTTCCCTATATGGTTTATGATTATGATGAAAAATAATTACGAAACGTATTTCTTTCTTATGTGTTATTCTATGATGAAATGTTAATTAAATCAATTAACTTTCCATGGGTTATGATATAATGAAGAATGTTATGGAACACATATGTATGATATTTCTTATGTGGTGGGTGGGACTGAAATTATATTTTAATCTAATGAATTAGGTAAATATTAATGTTATTTAATCTCAATGTCCACACTGGAGGTTATCCCAAGCCTAAAAAAATGGGATACATGACAGGTTATAAAAATCCCAAAATAGGGTACCTGGGAGATTATCTTAAGACCAAAGTAGGTACACCCGTGGTTATCCAAATCTAATCATGTTATGAATGTCTTGGTGAATATCCTTGAAATACGATTTTCTTTTCTTAGGTATTATAAGGCCGCAGCCTTAAACCTTACTTAATCTTGAGTTATTACAAGATTACACATTGAGGATCTTTTCAGGTTTAGAGTTTTAGAGAATTAGATCATGAAACTTGCATTACATTCTACATTTAAACAAAGTGGTTACATAAAAGACAGTTTTCATTCTTCCCATCAACAGAAACATATTGAAAATAAAACATGGATTCTTTCTTGACACATCCTTGAGACTATCATCACATCATGTACCTTTACCTTGACCTGTGAAAAACATTTCAAAAACTGGGGATGAGCATAAAAAGCTCAGTAAGGGTTATAAAAATACGGAAAGGAAACATGAGTTCATATATACATAAGAATGAAATCATAATTTACCCATAAAACATTGTCACTTTAACATACCTCATCAAACCATGAATAAATCATAGAAATCATAAGACATAAAGGTAACTTGGGACATAAACATACTTAAGTGGAGTAACCATACGGTCGACTTCTACACATATCTCTTAATGGAATAGCCATACGGCCAATTTCCATACATACTTAATGGAATAGCCATACGGCCGACGTCCATACCCAATGCATTGGAGGTAATAACGTAACCAACCGTCCTGGTATTCACGGCACCACCCGTCATATGGTTTATAATGTAACCACCCGTTAAAATTTCCAAGTACCACTATAAAATCATAAAACATAAAACCAATATAAAGGAATGATCACAATATATCATAATAGAATCCTTTATCAAAACCATTTTCAAAACCATTTAAAACATTTAATAAAGAGAATTTTGAATCAAAGTGTCCCATACCACCTTGAAGCTTAAAATTTTAAACCATTAATATCCATATAAATAAATCCTTAAAACCATTTTGAAAACATGGATATTAATAAGAACAAATAATTAAAACATTTAAAATGACATTTTGGTTAAAGGGGTTTTACCAAAATTAGAGACACTTGAATAAAATAATTGAGGAATAACATTTAGTCAAAACATTATAATATCATGAGAATAAATGGATTCATGATATAATACTCCAAAGGACTGTATATACACCATATCAGAGTGAATTGGTTCATAACAACAATGAACCCTCAATAGAAATGTCAAATGTGATGAAATCCCTTATAAAGAAGGTATCCTTAAATTAAGGACAAATCAATCTCAAAAATATGTGTGAAAAATATAAATACACCCAATATAAGTGGATATTAAGTGTAAAACAATAAAAGTTCATTCACACATATTCAATGGATGACATATTCAATGACTACATGTTGAACCCAAAGAAATCGAAATTGGGTTAAAAGTTCCCTTGACAGCCCAACGGCATCACATCAAAATGAGTTGATGAGAGATAAAAAGTATATCTCATCACTTGGACATAAAATTTACATCAATAAGGATATATCATAACATATCCCAACATAACAATATGCAAATTAAAAGACCCAACAAAATAAGTCTTTTAAAAAAGAGGAGGGTGAAAGGTTCCCTTACCGACTTGGGTATCTTTCAAAACATACTCCCCATGAAAGAAGGACAATATATCATTGATGTAAATACTCATAAAAGAAAGTATATTACACAAAGAGTAGAATAATGGGCATTACATACACCACTTAATGGAATTTGTGGAAAATGTAGCATAACTCTCACGAGAATAAAAGTGAGATGAAAAATCCCTTACGAATATTCGGCAGCCTAACGGCGCCACTCAAAACTTCCAAAATGGATTGATGAGAGAGAATAGGGTCTCTCATCACATGAACATAAAAATTACAGTAAGTGTAATATAAAATATCATCCGAATAACAATAAGTATGAGCTTTAAAATGAATGACATAAAAGAGTGTACTTAAAAAGAAAGAGAGGTGTAGGATCCCTTACCTCGTATCTGACATGACTCGATCGTTCTTTAACGTCCTGAATAATAAACTTGAGTTAATTTCTACTTAATTAAGAACCTTTTTCAAGTTCATTATTCCTTTTATATCACTTATTACCATGTCATATACATTATGTAATCATTTAAGTTAATAATATTTGTTTTGCCGATATTTGGTTCTTAAGTCGAAAGTGGACTTCTTACAATTACATGTTGTTCGTGTGGCCAAATGTTTATTATATACAGAATTGTATTCATGATTTAGATATCATATATTTCATATATATCCAGTACATTCATGCATTTATAACATTACATAATCATTTAGAGGTAAGAAATGAAATGCACCGTTCATGGAGACGGTAAGCCGTACGTACGCATGAACGCTATTTTCATTTATATTTCGTATTTTATAGAATGGAATAATAATGATATAAAGGTATATTATAATTACAGTATAATATTATATATAATATCATAGTTCAATCCTTTATACATCCCATATATGGTATTTGACGAATCAAATCACTTTGAGGGGGCGGTAGTCCGCACTTCCTTAAATGAAGATATCGCGTTTACCCATAATGGAAACCATAAAGGTATGCCCAAAATGAAAAAAAACATAAGCTTAAGGAAAAAAATAAACATATTATATATCATATATAAAAATAGTGACATCATAATGGCCACCTTTGAAGGTGTTAGATGAGTATTGAACAATCATCGTTTCGGGAGGCAGAATTTCGCCATCCACGGAAACTGTATGTTCTTTAACCATTTGATGTAGTTGTGTGAGAGTGTAGCTCGAATAAATATTATAAAAACATCCTAGTATATTTAAGATACTGTTGTTGTTACAAAATAAGTAAATAAAAAGATTTTAGGGGGTGGAGAAGCAAAATAAAACAAATGAACATGAGAGAATGAATTACCTTTGAAAGTGTAACTCCTTTTGATTTGAGCCTAAAGGATTCCTTTGAAAGGATTCTGCCCAAAGGGAATCCTCTAGGATGAGGAGATAGATATAGAGAGAGTAAATGGGCAGGGGTTGGCCGAGCCAAAGGCTTGAGGAGTGTGTGAAATGAGGTAGAGGTGGGGGCCTTTTATAAGAGGAGAGGAGGGGCACTTTTGGAAAGTAAGGAAATATTACTTTATTTGAAAATGTGTTTCGGTTTTAAAAGGTCCCACATTGTTATAATTCGTGGATAAGGTTATAAAGGTTCGAAATCAACCCATCCAATAAGTTTTGGACATGTGTAGTTCATATATTTTACATTATCTTTCCATTTTATTTTAATCAATAAATAATGATGTCATCACTGCATCATTATGATGTCATAAATAATTTAATTTAGTTGATGTCTTAAAATTATATAAAAAATACTATGATGTAACAAATCTTTTTATCTTTCCAATGAATATTTATAATAAAAAAAACTGGCTTGTATAACCCCACTTAAAAATTGTTTTAGTAAAACATATCATGTTTGTGTCATTTTTACTTTTACATTAAATAAAAAGTTATTTATGTCATTTCCCAACCAAAGTGGCTCCATGGGGTCCCCAAGTTGACCCATGGCTTGTCTTGGTCGTCCATTACACATCAAATGAGGTTAGTACATGTGTCAAGTTCATTTCATATTATTAAAACATTATATTTACCTTAAATTACACTAATTACCTCTAATCGCGATTAATGAAAAAAAGTTACTATTCACCAAAAAATTATTTTCATCCCATTGAACCACATTTTACATACTAATGACAACCATGTATGTCGGATTTTTAAAATTCAAAACACATTAGTGGTAAACTTTCATTTAACTGAAAAATCAGTTTGCTTGATTACCACTTAGTGGTTTCACTATTCATCAAAAAATTGGAGTTTTTCAGAAAAATACCAAAACTTTACCCTAAGATATATTTGATATTCCGAATTCAAAAATGAATTCCGTTTTACAAAATTCAAAACATATTAGTCACATTAATTAATTTAATAATTAATTTCTGCTGTCAGCGCAAATAGCGTGTTTTTATAAAACAATAAGTACCAAAAGATTGACACTAGTTTAAGTCTGATTTCAAAGTGAAATTAATTCCAACGACCACTATTGGATTTAATGGTAAAAATATTTTCTAATTTCACTTTAAAACCAATTCAAAATATTATCTAATCATATAAATAAATTAGATTAAAAAGAGGTTTTGAATTAAAACACAACATTTTACACTATTCATTAAAAAATGAACTTTATCGGAAAGATACCAAAAATTTACACAAAGTAAATTTTGATGTCCCTATTCTTAATATAAGTTTTATTTGGTCCAAAAGAATTCTTAAGAGTGAACAAAACTATATTTAATGACGGTTCGCCATCAAAAGGCGATAAGTGAACCTTTAGTGAAAACTAGGGCATATACGTCTAAAATTGAATTCTTTCCGTATTTTAAGCCATTATCTTTTATTGTAAAAACATTTAAAAACATATATAATCATATTTTAGATATTTCTATCGATTCCCGCCAATACAACAGCTACATGTTAACTACCATTTAAAATAATATTATTTTATTATTAGAGTGCTACGTAAGATTCCCAAGAAACTCGTTGTTGCGTGTTGGGTACGCCATCGAGCATAGCGTCCCCTTTAAAGTAATATTAATATATTATTCACAAATAGGGATAAATATGAAAATGAAATATTCATTATTTACCTGGGGTGTTACATCCTTCCCCCCTTTTGGGAATTGCGTCCTCGCAATTTTAAAATTGCGCTTGGAAACATCCTTGAAAGTCCCACATCGGAACAAGAGTCGGTAAAACAATCATTTTAAAATAAAGAAAGATAAGTACAGAGGTCACCCGAGTTAACCCATACTAGGATTCCATGTAGGAAAACATGGACATGGAGGAGAAAACATAGGGTCATGTTCTAATGGAGAGTTATAGAAAACATGTTTAGGAGAAAGTTAACCACGACAAAATCACAAACTTGTGATGGGTTAAACAGTATTCGATTCCCCAGTAGGAAAAGTTAATAGACAACATTTTTGTTTTAAGATAATTTTTATTGAGGAATTTATTTTTGATCTTAAATAAAACATAAGGAAACATACTTACTTGTCATGTTGACTTTCATCTTTTACTAGATTTCTCACACAGACTCATACTTTCTCCAAAAGATGAGTATTTAGGAAGAATTGTTCGCATTAAGAGTACTATAAACAACTTCTAGAGGAGCACCTAATCCAAAAAAGAGAACTATATACATCCCATGTCTTTAGGCTTTAACCAAAGCCAAAACTAGAAAGGTTAGTACAAGGTCAGATAATCCAAAAAAGGATAACCCTTTATAAAAAAAAATCTATTCTTAATCTCCAAAATTTGTCCAACAAAACCCAAAGTTCAACGAGGACCATCCGATAAACAATTTTTCCATAAAATTCTTCAAAGTAAACCAATATAATATTAAAACCCAAATATTTAAAGGATTTAGTCACATAGTCTTCCAAGTTAAATCATAACATTTATCTCCAAACAACATCAGTTTCTTCTAAAGTCTCGTATTGAAAAGTAATTAACCTAATCACATATCCTGCATGATAGGTTAATCATTTTCATAAATAACCCAAAATAAACTTACTCATAATTCATAAAATCATATAACTAAAAAGAATCGGTCAAACTATCCAGGGACTTCACGTAGTCCAGTGGTAGGCGATAAATTCCAGTCGCACTTTGGTTGTGGGTTCGATTCTGGCAGCTTTGTCCGACGCGACGGGTAGACACACGGTCTGTGTGTTGTCCTTTTTCCAAAACTATATAATTTTCAAATCATTCCCCAAAAAGAGATAAAATCTTAAAAAATTATCATAACATATTTTAACCTCAAGTTTATCTCATTCCTTTCATTTTCCATCATATCATAGAGTAACGCATAATTACTTAAAAATTAAGGATCATATAAACTCTAATGGTTACCTTTATAATTATTACCTGAACTTCCACATCGATTGGTCATCTCGTACATGATGCATTAAAGATCATACCAAGGTTCAAGTGGTTGATCATGACTCCATGATAGTTGGTTTAGAACAACCACGAGTTTCCTCATTGAATCCTCCATTTTATCTAGTATCTTAATCAGAGAACCACCACAGTTTCCTTCAAATCTGTTGTCACTTTGGTGCCTGGTAGATCCATCCATTTACTAAAAACAGAAATGTTAGTGTGCGTATATCAACAAAATCATTAAAATATACTTACTCATTAAATTTATCTAAAACTAGAACTCGTTATGAAATCCTAACAATTATGGTAATGTCACTTATGCTTAGAGGATACCCTAACTTCTAAAGTTATCTAAACCGACCTCTGATACCAACTATAAGGACCCAGCCTTAAACCTTACTTAATCTTGAGTTATTACAAGATTACACATTGAGTATCTTTTCAGGTTTAGAGTTTTAGAGAATTAGATCATGAAACTTGCATTACATTCCACATTTAAACAAAGTGGTTACATAAAAGACAGTTTTCATTCTTCCCATCAACAGAAACATATTGAAAATAAAACATGGATTCTTTCTTGACACATCCTTGACACTATCATCACATCATGTACCTTTACCTTGACCTGTAAAAAACATTTCAAAAACTTGGGATGAGCATAAAAAGCTCAGTAAGGGTTATAAAAATACGGAAAGGAAACATGAGTTCATATATACATAAGAATGAAATCATACTTTACCCATAAAACATTGGCACTTTAACATACCTCATCAAACCATGAATAAATCATAGAAATCATAAGACATAAAGGTAACTTGGGACATAAACATACTTAAGTGGAGTAACCATACGGTCGACTTCCACACATATGTCTTAATGGAATAGCCATACGGCCAATTTCCATACATACTTAATGGAATAGCCACACGGCTGACTTCCATACCCAATGCATTGGAGGTAATAACGTAACCACCCGTACTGGTATTCACGGCACCACCCGTCATATGGTTTATAACATAACCACCCGTTAAAATGTCCAAGTACCAATATAAAATCATAAAACATAAAACCAATATAAAGGAATGATCACAATATATCATAATATAATCCTTTATCAAAACCATTTTCAAAACCATTTAAAACATTTAATAAAGAGAATTTTGAATCAAAGTGTCCCATACCACCTTGAAGCTTAAAATTTTAAACCATTAATATCCATATAAATAAATCCTTAAAACCATTTGGAAAACATGGATATTAATAAGAACAAATAATTAAAACATTTAAAATGACATTTTGGTTAAAGGGGTTTTACCAAAATTAGAGACACTTGAATAAAATAATTGAGGAATAACATTTAGTCAAAACATTATAATATCATGAGAATAAATGGATTCATCATATAATACTCCAAAGGACAGTATATACACCATATAAGAGTGAATTGGTGCATAACAACAATGAACCCTCAATAGAAATGTCAAATGTGATGAAATCCATTATAAAGAAGGTATCCTTAAATTAAGGACAAATCAATCTCAAAAATATGTGTGAAAAATATAAATACACCCAATATAAGTGGATATTAAGTGTAAAACAATAAAATTTTATTCACACATATTCAATGGATGACATATTCAATGACTACATGTTGAACCCAAAGAAATCGAAATTGGGTTAAAAGTTCCCTTGACAGCCCAACGACATCACATCAAAATGAGTTGATGAGAGATAAAAAGTGTATCTCATCACTTGGACATAAAATTTACATCAATAAGGATATATGAGAACATATCCCAACATAAAAATATGCAAATTAAAAGACCCAACAAAATAAGTCTTTTAAAAAAGAGGAGGGTGAAAGGTTCCCTTACCGACTTGGGTATCTTTCAAAACATACACCCCATGAAAGAAGGACAATAGATCATTGATGTAAATACTCATAAACGAAAGTATATTACACAAAGAGTAGAATAATGGGCATTACATACACCACTCAATGGAATTTGTGGAAAATGTAGCATAACTCTCACGAGAATAAAAGTGAGATGAAAAATCCCTTACGAAAATTCGGCAGCCTAACGACGCCACTCAAAACTTCCAAAATGGATTGATGAGAGAGAATAGGGTCTCTCATCACATGAACATAAAAATTACAGTAAGTGTAATATAAAATATCATCCGAATAACAAGAAGTATGAGCTTTAAAATGAATGACATAAAAGAGTGTACTTAAAAAGAAAGAGAGGTGTAGGATCCCTTACCTCGTATCTGACATGACTCGATCGTTCTTTAACGTCCTGAATAATAAACTTGAGTTAATTTATACTTCATTAAGAACCTTTTTCAAGTTCATTATTCCTTTTATATCACTTATTACCATGTCATAAACATTATGTAATCATTTAAGTTAATAATATTTGTTTTGCCGATATTTGGTTCTTAAGTCGAAAGTGGACTTCTTACAATTACATGTTGTTCGTGTGGCCAAATGTTTATTATATACAGAATTGTATTCATGATTTAGATATCATATATTTCATATATATCCAGTACATTCATGCATTTATAACATTACATAATCATTTAGAGGTAAGAAATGAAATGCACCGTTCATGGAGACGGTAAGCCGTACGTACGCATGAATTCTACTTTCATTTATATTTCGTATTTTATAGAATAGAATAATAATGATATAAAGGTATATTATAATTATAGTATAATATTATATATAATATCATAGTTCTATCCTTTATACATCCCATATATGGTATTTGACGAATCAAATCACTTTGAGGGGCGGTAGTCCGCACTTCCTTAAATGAAGATATCGCGTTTACCCATAATGGAAACCATAAAGGTATGCCCAAAATGAAAAAAAAACAGAAGCTTAAGGAAAAAATAAACATATTATATATCATATATAAAAATAGTGACATCATAATGACCACCTTTGAAGGTGTTAGATGAGTATTGAAAATCATTGTTTCGGGAGGCAGAATTTCGCCATCCACAAAAACTGTATGTTCTTTAACCATTTGATGTAGTTGTGTGAGAGTGTAGCTCGAATAAATATTATAACAACATCCTTGTATATTGAAGATACTGGTGTTGTTACAAAAGAAGTAAATAAAAAGATTTTAGGGGGTGGAGAAGCAAAATAAAACAAATGAACATGAGAGAATGAATTACCTTTGAAAGTGTAACTCCTTTTGATTTGAGCCTAAAGGCTTCCTTTGAAAGGATTATGCCCAAAGGGAATCCTCTAGGATGAGGAGAGAGATATAGAGAGAGTAAATGGGCAGGGGTTGGCCGAGCCAAAGTCTTGAGGAGTGTGTGAAATGAGGTAGAGGTGGGGGCCTTTTATAAGAGGAGATGAGGGGCACTTTTGGAAAGTAAGGAAATATTACTTTATTTGAAAATGTGTTTCGGTTTTAAAAGGCCCCAAATTGTTATAATTAGTGGATAATGTTATAAAGGTTCGAAATCAACCCATCCAATAAGTTTTGGACATGTGTAGTTCATATATTTTACATTATCTTTCCATTTTATTTTAATCGATAAATAATGATGTCATCACTGCATCATTATGATGTCATAAATAATTTAATTTAGTTGATGTATAAAAATTATATAAAAAATACTATGATGTAATAAATCTTTTTATCTTTCCAATGACTATTTATAATAAAAAAACTGACTTGTATAACCCCACTTAAAAATTGTTTTAGTAAAACATATCATGTTTGTGTCATTTTTACTTTTACATTAAATAAAAAGTTATTTATGTCATTTCCCAACCAAAGTTGCTCCATGGGGTCCCCAAGTTGACCCATGGCATTTCTTGGTCGGCCATTACACATCCAATGAGGTTAGTACATGTGTCAAGTTCATTTCATATTATTAAAACATTATATTTACCTTAAACTACACTAATTACCTCTAATCGCGATTAATGAAAAAAAGTTACTATTCACCAAAAAATTATTTTCATCCCATTGAACCACATTTTACATACTAATGACAACCATGTATGTCGGATTTTTAAAATTCAATACACATTAGTGGTAAACTTTCATTTAACTGAAAAATCAGTTTGCTTGATTACCACTTAGTGGTTTCACTATTCATCAAAAAATTGGAGTTTTTCAGAAAAATACCAAAACTTTACCCTAAGATATATTTGATATTCCGAATTAAAAAATGAAGTCCGTTTTACAAAATTCAAAACATATTAGTCACATTAATTAATTTAATAATTAATTCCCGTTGTCAGCGCAAATAGCGTGTTTTTATAAAACAATAAGTACCAAAAGATTGACACTAGTTTAAGTCTGATTCCAAAGTGAAATTAATTCCAACGACCACTATTGGATTTAATGGTAAAAATATTTTCTAATTTCACTTTAAAACCAATTCAAAATATTATCTAATCATATAAATAAATTAGATTAAAAAGAGGTTTTGAATTAAAACACAACATTTTACACTATTCATTAAAAAATGAACTTTATCGGAAAGATACCAAAAATTTACACAAAGTAAATTTTGATGTACCTATTCTTAAAAAGAGTTTTATTTGGTCCAAAATAATTTTTAAGAGTGAACAAAACTATATTTAATGACGGTTCTCAATCAAAAGGCGATAAGTGAACCTTTAGTGAAAACTAGGGCATATACGCCTAAAATTGAATTCTTTCCGTATTTTAAGCCATTATATTTTATTGTAAAAACATTTAAAAACATATATAATCATATTTTAGTTATTTATATCCATTCCCTCCAATACAACGGCTACATGTTAACTACCATTTAAAATAATATTATTTTATTATTAGAGTGCTACGTAAGATTCCCAAGAAACTCGTTATTGCGTGTTGGGTACGCCATCGAGCATAGCGTCCCCTTTAAAGTCATATTAATATTTTATTCAAAAATAGGGATAAATATGAAAATGAAATATTCATTATTTACCTGGGGTGTTACAGGTATATTCCACAAATCTATGAATTATGCTAATGTTATTATATAATGGCTAATATTCTTTGATTCCATTATGATTCATGTCTTATAATCTTACATGATTTATTACTTGACCCATTATTATGATCTTTTATATGTAGGGTATGGTTTTAAAATGTTAAACTCATGTTCTCATACCCTTATGCATATTTTATTCTTATATGTTCATTGATATATTTCTTTCTCACCTTTATTGACCATCAGAGAACACACATTAGTATGTTTCCCTTCCCCATGTTAGAATGAAATGTATTATTTATGATATTTCTAAGAGGGGTACCATGGATAAAGAAATTATTGAAAGAATATGTAGTTCACACCTGAAGTAGTTTCTTATGAGTCCATGTTTCCAAAGATACAAGATCTATATGATTATCGAACGGATAATTTCTTATTTACTGAATGTTTATATATTATGATGTGATATATATGAAAACAAAGTGTGGGCATCCATAGTTGGTATCAGAGTAAATGAGTGAATCTAATCCTTGGATACTCTCACATGTGAATGTTGGGTGAAGCATTGATCTCAGACCAAGAGCTTCATGTTGATATGTATTCCACTAGAGTTTGTGGTAAGAGTCCTTCATAAAAGTTCTACCACTAATAGAGTCCTCTAATAAGTATCAATTGTTTCCCAATAGTATTTATTCCAATCCATTTTAGTTTCTATTATAGAATGGTTTACTTGACCATTAGAAACTATAATGAGAAAACTATAGTGTGATCTCTAAGGATAAGTAAAAAATATTGTAAAATTCTATGGAATTATAGAAAAGGATAGAGTGAGTGGTTTCCAAGTATTCAAATAACTATTTTAATACTATGAGTGTGTGTGGATCTATTACAGTTGTTGCTAGGGATAATAACTCTGAAAAAGGTGCATTGGTATTTTACTCGGTTGTTACTGAGTGATAGATAATGGGACTTGATGCACACGTGGTTTTACACTCTAGGGGAATATGTTTTGGAAATTCAAAAACTCTTTACCAATCATCATGAATTATTTCAATAGATTATTAAAATAAATGGACTAGGTTAATCTTAAGGTGTTAGAGATTAAAAAACAAGGTGTCATCATTTAGAAATCCTATGAAATATTTTTCATTATCAATTATTTTGATCAAATATTCCTGAAATTCATGCTAATTGTTCTAGTTTTACTAAGGGATTGAATATAAATTGACTGTGTTGAGGTGGTAATAGATTTTGTCAAATAATTATTTACCCTATTTGAGAATAGTTATATGATTTCATGTATATCATGAAATGTATCAAGGAATCATAATTCATATCTGAACTATTAGATGTTGAATTATAATATGAAACCCCTAAAGGTATGACGATTACATATGAATTCTAAGATTCTTATCGAGTTGATGTTTTTGATAATTTTCTTCCTAAAAATATTGTCATTCTTTCTCTGGTTAAATTTTATTGAATCAAAAGCATGGATTAGATTTATCTATATAATTCCCACATCAATTTCTGCGGAACTAAAGTCATGTTTGATATTGCATTCCAACCTATTCTAATTTATCAGTGTGATGATAAATATTAACCTCTAATGAAAATTATATCCATTTATGGGTCTTGTTTCATATTCAAAATAGATTTTTATGTATAATTATTGGGGAGAAACTCCATATTGATTATATTCTTATTGTGTGGGACATTCTTGATATATTTTTAGAATATATTCATATTATTATATTGAATCATGATTTTAGGTTCTCAAAAAAACTCATACATGGTGAAACACCTATTATAAAGTCTTCCTATAGAATGGCCCTGATTATGTTTTAGGAATTGAAGAAGAAAATTCAAGAGAATCTTCCAAATGGATTTATTTAGCCAAGTGTGTGACATTGGGCTACAAATGATTAATTTTAAGATAAAATATGGATTTCTATTTGTGTTCCTTGATAATCAAGAGATGAAAAATATCACAATCAATTACATGTATCATCTATTCTGTATTGATGATGTGTTTGTTCAACTGTGCGGAGCCTGATACTTTTTCAAGATTAACCTTCATTATATATATCATCAGTTGAGATTGAAGAAGAATGATGTATTCAAATAAACATTTCATACAATGTATGAAAAGTATGAATATGTATTGATTCAATTTGGTCCTACTAAATCTTTCACTATCTTCAATATTATAATGAATAAATTCTTTAGATATTACCTCGATCATTTTCTGTGAGAACTTATAGATGATATTATTATATATTCGAAGAGAACGGAAATACAAGAACATCACCTGAGAAGTGTAATGAATTATATAAGTAAAGATAATTTATATGAAAAATTAACCAATTAGTATTTTTAGATTTAAATGGTTTCACTTTTCTATCATATAATATCATGATAGGTAATATTTATGTATCCATAAAAGATGAAAATAATTTAATGTTGTCCTAGACTAATGAGTGTGACTAAGATTTGAATTTCTCTTAGATTGGATGATTATTATCTATTATTTTGTGAGAATTTCTTATCATAATATAATTTAAGCATCGTGATAAAACCTAATGGATCCATGTTCCTTTGGAAAAATGAAGCTGAAAAATATTTGACAGAAATAAAGTGTAAGGTCAGTCAATGAACATATTCTTACATTACCTTATAGTGGATAAGGGTTTATAGTCTACATTGATTAAATTAATAAGTGATTGGGAAGTTTTTCATGAATAATGGCATGGTTATATATTATGCATCATTATAATTGAAGGAACATAAGAAAAATTACCCAAGTCATTATTTGGAGTTAGCTGCTGTAATTTTGGAATTAAAAACATGAAGGCATTATCCTTTTAGAGAATGGTGTTATATATATACAGATCATAAATGTTTAATGTATATATTCAAATATAATAATTTGAAAATTTCATAGAGAAGATGGTTGGAACTGATTATAGTTAATGACAAGTCAATACATTACCACCCTTTGAAAGAAAATATGGTGGCCGATTTTTTGAGTCGAAATTATTAAACTATATTATATATGATGAAGACAACAAAAGATCAAAATTTATGGATTTTAAAAGGATGTATTATTAAATCATGAAATAAATATAGAATTATTATCTTTATAAAATTAGTGTTTAACAATCTATCCAATTAAAGAATAAATAGGAATGGAAGGAAGATGTAAGGCAATAGAAGAATGCCAGAAATGTTCTTGATATTAACCTAGATTATAATAGGTTGATAAGGTTTATAAACCATTTATTTTTTATCCAAACAAGATATAATGACAGATCTATCAAATAAGGCTCATAGTTCTCCATTATTTATTCATCCTAAAAATGTAATATATTTATAGAACTGAAATAGTATTTTTAGTGGGAAAATATGAAATGATATATTTCTGAGTATGTATTAAAGTTCTTGGTGTGTAAAAAAGGTATGTTATAGAAAACATTATAATGGTATATTATAAATATTACACATACCATAATGGAATTAGGAAAACACCACCATTGATTTTGTTTCTGGACTCCTGAAAAAATCTACATGCCACAATGAAATTTGGGTCATAGTTGAACACCTTATGAAGTTATCACACTTCATTGTTATCAAAAAAAATTCTCTCTAGATTATATTTATAGAATACACACTAAGGAAGTTTAAACGTTTCATGGATTACCACATTCTATTTTATCTACTCCTGATATATGGTTTATCTCAATGTTCTGGAAAATTCATCAAGAGGATCTAGATATAGAGTAACATTTTAGCACTATGTATCATCCTAATATAGAGAGTATGTCTTATAGAACCATTATAGAAATAGATGATATATTTTTATCTAGATCAATGGATTTCAAAGGTGTTTGGTAGTAATACCTTCCTTTATTCATGTTTTCATATAAAAATACATTTGACTCGAGCATTTAGATGGCTTCATATGAAGCCCTCTATGGAAACATGTGTATAAATCCAACACACATGGATATAGTTGAATAAATAAACTTATTGAGACTTTAATTAGATAATTAAATGACATAAAAGGTTATATCAATTCAAAAACACATAAGGGAATTATAAGGTCACGAAAAATTATGATGAATATCTTCATTGAGAACTGAAGTTAGAATTTGGTGAAAAGGTGTTTCTATAAATTTATCCTAAAAAAAAGGTGATGATATTCTATAATAAATTAAATTTGATACCTATGTATATTTTCCTCTTTGAGATTCATGATTGAGTAAGGATAGTATTTTATCACTTAGCACTTCTATCGAAGCTCTCTCAATCCCATGATGTGTTCCATGTATATCTCTTAACGAAATACATACTGAAAACATAATAGTTTACTAAAAATGGAGTTCCTACCACTAGAGTGGGATCTATATGATAATGAAAAACTGGCATATATTCATGAATGTAGAGAGAATGTGCTACAAAACTAGACCTACCACTTGGTTAACGTTTAATGGTGAAACCTCTAATTTGACGAGGCAACATGGGAACCCGAGGTTATAATGAGGGATAAGTATCCTCATTTTTTTTATTTTAGTGAAAATGTTTTAAGGGTGAATGTCAATTTATCAGTTCTAAAATAAAACGCATTGAGGTGTTATAAAATATTTTCTCAAATTAATTTATTTTCATTGTAGCATGTGTTTCATGAAATACATAGATTTAGTGAACTGTAATAAAGTATAAAGATTTTACCTAGACATTAAATTGGAGGTTATCAATATGACTAATGAAATTTTGAAAATTATATGGTGTACACATTTATAAAATAAATTAATTTGTGATTAATCATTTTAAAATTAAATTAAAAATATTTTTAATGTAAAAGAAGTGTTTTTCTGGAAAACTATTTGTATGCACACATTCTGTTTTCCTCCTAATAAATTAAATTAATCTATGTTAATAAATTATTTTTATGAAATATATATATGATATATTTAATGAAAAAATTTATCATTCATCTCAAATTTTTTCAAGGCCTGAGATAAGTATAAGTCCAGTTTTATGCTCAAAACAAATTTCAATAAAATGGTTTCATCACGTTATTCAAATATAGAGTAAAATTAATTTTGGAAATTTTTTAAATTTATTTGAAATAATGAAATTTCTTTTTAAAATCAACATGTCAAAATTATATTATAGTTAATTTTTCCTAATTTTTTAAAAGATTAATTTTTACGTAGAATAGTGAAAAATACTCATTTTTATTAAAAAAATCATTTTCATTTAAAGAATTTAAGAAGTTACATATTTTTTAAAAATGGTTTAAATTTTTATTTAGTAAAAATATATTATTATTAATCCAATTTATATCAGTTATAAAAATTTCATGTTGAATATTGATATAAAAACATTGTATACTTGTGAAACATTTCTCTTTGAAAACAACATTCTCGTCGATTGGTTTAATTTTCAATTAAATTCATCAACTTCTATAAATTGAATTTTCTAAGATTTATTCAATATTTTGAATCATAATAATTAATATTATGTAATATTTATAACTTAATTTTTCTTCATAATGAGTAGTATAAATTAATTATTGAGGTTACAACCATTACAGGTTTATCGGAGGGTCAAACTAAAAGATAAGCGTATGTTTGAAAATTATGCATATAAAAAACCTATTTTATTTCCTTTTTAACCATATATTTTACCAAATTATAATATATTTCTATTTTGAAGCATTTTTATTTGGAATAAAAATATCATTTTTTAGTTTTTTAGGAAATTTCCATGTTAGTTCTCTCCCCCACTTATAAAAGGACACCACCTCTATCTACTCTCCACAATTCAAGATAATTTTGGTTTAGAAAATATTTGATAAGATACCTTACTCAAATCCCTTCCCTTGACCAAGAGTCCAAATTTTTATCATAAAACCATCCAATAATGACTTTTGGTACAAACCTAAATAATTTCTATAAAGAAGTTGTATAGTTACTAACCATGAATTTTTATTTTATTTCTTCTTACACCACATGAAAATATTCTAAAAATATATGAATATAACAACACGATTATCATTAATATATTTATGATAATGGAATAAACTATACCCATCTCCATCTTCATCAAATGGGAAAAGAAACCATCAATCCTATGTATAGTGGAATACAACCTCACGAACTAATGTAATTTTTCCTTCAATTCCTCTAATGGATGGACATAAAGATGGATTAAATGTATTTATATGTTATTCCCGAAATTATTATAGCTCTATAATTATAATATATCTTCTAGTTTCTTACCTTCCAATCTATTTAAAATGATAACATCGATTTTCTATACATTTGGATTACCACCTCCATGATGCATTATGATACGTATTTCATTTTTCTTGCCATTAATGGTAGTAAGAATAGTTTTAATGAATATATATGATATATATTATATAAAAAATATTAATTGATGGTGAATTAATATTTTCCTTTATTTTTTTACATCTATCATAAAATGAAAATAGAATTCATATGGATGTATGGCCTACAATCTCAATGAATAGTTTAATTCACTTATTTATATATAAATTTCATCAGTTTTATCTCATGATTAACATATTAGAGATGATGAAAATATAATAAATGTGAATGGACTAATACTACCGAACTAAAGAAAAGATAAAAAACATAACATTTAGCACCTAGAATAATGATTTTAATAAATAATTTCTAAAAATTGAGAGATAAAAGGTTTAAGTATGTAATATACGGCATCATATATATGAGAATGGTTATTTAATATACATATAATAAACCAATATTTATTATTACTTAGTTTAAAATGTGTAAGATGTAATTTGATACTTGATGTAAGGGATTTCATCTCAATTACAATTCATTGAAGAATATTTTAATATTATGAACCTAATTTCTTTTATATGGTTAATATAACACCATTTCACATGTATTATCATGAATAATTCATACTTTATGGTATTTTTACTTCTAAATCAATTTATTTCATCCAATAGTATTTGACAAGAATGTCATTAAGTGGGAAGTTTTTCATAACTCAGTTTACATTCACAGGTTTATATCACTTCTTCACTGATTATATTATGTCAATATTTTGTGTAAAATAGAATATATATGTTTTATGTTGTTTATATAGTTTTTTGTGAATATTTTAATTTTTTACACATAATTACTTCATTGATAAATTCTCCCATAAAAACTATGATACTTGTAAGGGTTTACCATCATAAATTATATTCTTTGGGGAATGTGTTATGTTATGCACCTACTATATTTTTATGAGGAGTATATAAATACACATTTACATGTTATATCATTATTATCCTTATTTTTTGGACTTTTTATTCACCTATCTTCTTTAATGGGGCTTAAAATTCAAAATATCGCCAAAGTGGAAAAGGATTTTCATCTAATATTTATATCCATGGGACACATGCCATATTAACCACTTTTTTCTTTTGTGTTGAATATATAGTTCTCATGAATTATTTTTGTTATTTACTCATAAAAATTAATGGATATAAATATAAATATATAAGTTTATTTATTTTTTGGGGATTATTAATCAAAAGTTAAGAAAGTGGTAAAGGTTTTATCGTATAATCCCATTGTTTATCGAGATTGTTTATGATTTTTCTTAAAATGATTAATTCATATGATCTATACCTAAATAAAATCAATAATATTCTTATTGTTAAATAATTTTCTATGAATGTACAATTTACTATCATTTTGATCTATTTATGTACTCAAGTGATTGAAATAATGTTTTTAAGTAAAAAACCCTTTATTTGTCTCTTGGGTCAAAAATCATATTTCTTCCAAATCCATGTTTTCTAAAAAAATTTCCCAGTATGCTTTAATATTCTAAAATTATTTTTTAATGTCATTTTACCAATGTATTACTTTCTAAAAAAATTCTTAAAAGGAATGTACTAGTTTTTTTTAAAATGATGAACTTTTTGACATTTTTAAAGAAGAGTGAAAAAAAATCTTTTCTTTTTACATATGCAACATAAAAAACATTTACCACCATATTGATCACCCAATGCATTGAATATTCCATTACAAGTTTTCAAATTTATCTTCAATAAATAAATTCTTTAATATTCGTTAAAATTTTATCTTTTAATGTATTAAAATCAAAATAGAATGGTCATTTTCTTTAAAAACCTGTTAATGATCTTTTTATGGTATTTGTATTCATTAATGAAAATGAACGTGGAATATTCTTGTGATTTAATAGGGATATTATGTAATGATACTATCCTTATCCTTTCTCTATTTTCCTTATGATTGTGATAAACAATGTTTATGATGTAAGTTTCTTTTCCATGGATTATTCTATGATGTAATGTTTGTGAAACGCATTTCAATTTCAAAGATTATGATATAATTAATGATTTTATGGAACACATATGTACTATTTTCATTATGTGATGGGTGTGCCTTAGATTATATAAAAATTATAATTAATTTTGTAGTGATTAGTGTTTTACGAGCTCAAAGCGTACACTGAAGGATATCATAATCCAAAAAAGTGGGTACATTGGAGATTATCCCATGCCCAAAATATGAAGGTACACATGAGGTTATCCCAATCCCAAAATATGGAACATGACATGTTTTACCAATACTTAAGTTGTTAAAAGGTATGTTATCCCAAGCCTAAAATTATTAGAAAGCCTTACGGGGTATCCATGTCATAATATTTTCTATGATTATTTTTATACCACAAATCTATTCCTTATGCCATAACTTTTCTATCGTGGATCATATTGTTTGATTATTTTATGATACATATCTTATGAATTTCCATTATTTATTCCAAGAATCAGAATTATGAAATTTGATGTGCATTTAATGGTTTTAAAATCTTAGGATCGTGTTCTCAAACCTTTATTTTCATGTCATGATTTTCTAATCCTTGATATATCTCTTGTTTACCCTTATTGAGAAACTGATCTAACACTTTATTCTGTTTAATTTCCCCACATTATGAATAAATTTATTATCTATAACATCACTAAGAAGACTACTTATTATGAAGAACTTAGTGGGAGATATTTTCGTTCACTTATGGACCAATTCAATCATAAGTAATCGTTCATAATTTTGGAGGCTCCCAGATAGATTCTAAGACATCCCTTCCTCTATTCCCTATGAATCAAAAGGATGATTTAAGATCTTCATAATCTGAGTATATGAATTCTTCTTTTTGATATACATATATATATCTCTCTTCTATGATCCTATTTCAAGATAAAAGAGGGAGTTGTATCTATTTTTGGATCTAGATCTCTATATAATATTGTTATAGACTGATTCCTATGATCATGGATTTCAGATTTGAATCTCTATTACATTATTGGTTGCGTTCTTGATTTATCCTCTTCAAATTTGGGATTCTTACATAAGTGACAGATTGTCAATTAATTGAGGTAGGTGTTCTATAATTAAAATCGCAACGTCTATATTTCAATCATGTGTATATAATTATATAATGTTTATTAAATTTTTAGAAATTAATTTCTTGCTAAATTTAATAATTTTGGTGAAATAATTAATCAAGAGGGTTGGGAAATTGGGAATACTATGATTGTTAAATATGATAATTAATTGTTAATTTAATTATGAGGGAATTGGGATTGTTGAATTTGATAATTAATTATAGAATTGATTGTTAAGAGAATTGGTATTATTGAATTGGATAATTAGGTTTTTAATTAATTTTGGAGTTATTGAAATTGTTGAACATTATTAATTAATTGTAGAATTACTTAATGGTAATGGATTGGATTATGAGGTTATAGATTTGAATAATTTACTATTGAATTAATTACAGAAATTTAGAGATTGTTGAAATTAAATAATTTGTTTTTGAATTAGTTTTTGTTATATAGAAGTTATTGAATTTGGATAATTAACTATAGAATTAATTATTGGGGATTATTGTGATTATGAAATCTATAGTTGTGATAAATTAAAAACTGAATTAATTAATGGAATTTATGTGATTAATTAATTGTTGAATTAATTAATGGGATGATATGAAAATGAAATTGTTGATATTTAATAATTAAATATTAAATTAATTAATGTGATAATTATGTTTGGGTCATGGTCTACTGCCTCAAAATCCTACAGTGTGATAATAAATGATGAATAGTAAGAGTGGAACTCATTTGTGATAATCATTTGTGGGACATAGTCTATAGCATGAAAATCCCATACCATGAAATGAGATAATGAATTTCAACAAAGGAATTCATATGTGATAATCATGTGCAGGAGATGATATACTAGATCAAAATACTATAGTGTAAAATTTGATAAATAATGGTAATAATGGAATTAAATTATATTTTTTCTTTGGGGATATTTCAGACTCTAGAATGGGCTATAGTGTGTATTGAGGTTTTGGTTGTCCTCAGAAAATGGATGGTTTCTGAGGCTAAATAAAGAGTAGTTGGATAAATGTAAAGGTTTGAATTATTTTTGGAATTTATTATTTATAAATCTATATAAATTATTCTTAATGTATATTATTTTAGATATCAATGGTGGTGTCCTACTGAGTTTTGCTGCAACACTAATTAGGATGTATGATTGGTACCGAAATAGATTTCATGTTTGTAGTAAAGGATTTGAGAAAAAAAACCTTATATAAGATGGCTGATTTGAGGTGGACCATGGATAAGGGAACTATATGTGGTTCATGACCCACTTAGGAATTTTTGGTGTCCTTACTATTAGGTTTTGATTTTGAAACTCAGAATGTAATTTGGAATAGAATGTATACTATTTATTATTTATATTTTATGTCCAATGTTTTCCATCTTTTTACATTGTTATTCTTCCAGTTATGGTAATATCTGTTACTCATCGTTTATTAATTTCTTGTTGTTGTGATACTTTTATAAAAAGGGTATAGTCTCCAAATGGTTGATATTAAACCCTCTTTGATAGTTAGCAGCCTCTTCTATATGAGGAAGAATGTCTGAGGTTGTGTAGTGAACCATATCAGTGCACTGGGGGGGGTTGAACCTGGGTCGAGACATTACACAATGGCTTTGCCACGGTTTATCCAAGCCTTATCCAAACTCCTCAACACCCAAATGATCTTCTCTCAATAATCTAAGATCTATCCTGATAATAAGAAAAAATAATTACATTATTTTAAAAAATATAAATAAATAAATAATTAATTAATTATAATGTTGGTATAATTACAGAAACCCCATAGGGTGTTCACCTCTTATCAAAACTCCTTACAACTACCACAATCATCCACAATGGATTCCCAAATCCATTCCTAGGAAAATACCTAAGAGGAGACACCATTACAATAATTAATTTAATTAATTTTCTCTAGAAACCCGAATAAAAGTTTCTATGAATGTATACATTAATGAAACACCGAGAAAAAACATGCATAAGTTTTATTGGGGTTCCCTCTACACAATCCTACCAAAATCCCCATGAGAAATGTTAAATTCAAATATGTTTTAGTGGAATCCCCAAAGAAACCTAAACCATAGAACTCTAAGATTATAACATAGGATTAATAAGTGGAAATGTATCCATTGGAGGTTAGATAATTCCTTAAAATTCTTAATAAAATATCCAAATTATCCAAAATTGAAAGTTGGATGAAGGTGGGAAGAGGAGGGACCCACTAGAGGGTCATGTGAACAAGATATGAGATATTGGGTTTGGAGACATAAAATATCAGAGTAGGAGAATGTTAATTTTCCTCTTTTTAAAGGGATCACAGTTTGGATGCATGGTTTGGCAAACTGTGTGCCAACTATGCATCGAGTATTATCTAAGTCCAGCCACACTGCATGTTTATGGTTCATTGTTTTCCAAACCATGCATTGAATCTAAGAGGCCCTCTACATTTCACTATGGTTTATCTCACAATTATATATACATTTCATATATTTTACCATACTATCCCCATTTAGAAACTAATTTTCATTGTTAGGGGGGGCATGGTTGGTGGTAAATGTGCACTAACCAAGTTCCATGTCTTACCTCCCTCCAAGAACATCCAAAAAATATCCCAAAGACCCTAAGATTCACTTGAACAGCTAAGGGAACTCCTAGGCCTCACATCACATCTAAATTCATCACGTTAACACATCTTAGAACCTAAAATTTCATTATGAGTCCTATTTTAAATTTGATCTTATGACCATTTTGAAAATTAAAACCTTCCTCAAAATTCAAAGCGCCCATAACAATAGTGGTTTTAACATCTCCCCACTAAAATACTTCTCATCCCTAATAATTCTTGATGGTCTTACAACTACAATTACAAATATATATTAGTATAATTTAGAGGAAAACAACCTTATATCATTCCCAAATTCCCAAAACACATCCAGAGTGCAACCTTCAACTATAGGCTGTCAAACAACCAACTCTCAATCTAATACCCATTTTCAAAATTGAAACACCCAAAAGATACTTCCTCAAGACCATCTATTATGATACCCCAATTATGTCATCAGATGATCAACCATCAAATCTACAGAGCTACCCTACTATAATCATTATCTTATAACCAAAAACTTATGATGCATGGAACCTCAAATATTAGAAAATACCATTTTAAAATTGAACATGCACTCCCACAACAAGCCTAACATGGCTCCCAACATAATATAACTAACCATCCATGATAATTTCAATCAAATATTGGTACTCATCCTCTTCATAAAAAATAACTAGAAAAGATGAATTCCCACCATCCATGCATGAACTAAGAACATGATATCTTTTCCTTGAAAGTCCATTTCCATTTTTAAATTTCCTCCATCATTTCTAGAATGAAATTTCAGATTTGGTTCCTAACGTACTACATCCATCTCATATGATAATCCAATTTAGACTATCATTGGCTAATATGTCCCAAAAATTATTGGCTCCCACGACTTCTGTGTTAATAACTTACCAGATCACGATAACTTAACCTTAAAATCCACCATATAATCTTTTAAAAACATCCCTGAAGTTTGTACCTGAATTTTGATGAAATATTGTGGTTGATCTAAAAATGTTCCATCTCACCCATCATACCACACTATGAGAAATGATATACTATCTACTTGATCATTCTCTTGTCACCACTAACCATCCTAGCCCAAGGCGGACACTAAGTCCCCATCTGCTATGACATCCAAGTCCACGTCGGGAATTCATTTGGGAATCATAATGAACTGAACTACATTTATCCACTTCTACCATAACTACACAATAATAATCTAAATATCATCTTCACACATTTTAGATCCACCCAAATGGGTATTTCATTTCAATGGATGACATCGTGTTCCCCACTTGATGAAAATCCATATAATCACATTTTAAAACCATTGTCCATCTATATGGCCCATGATCTGTCAACCTTTGAACACAATGTCCATGAGGGGGAAATATTGCTCACCCTACATGTCTTTATAGAAAGGAAACCCACTCCCACTCACAGATCACTGGATCAATACTCATGATACTCATTGTAAAACATTCCAAATGTAAGGTAAACATTTTTAAACAATTTATGGTGATCTCCAAGCCACCAAGCTCATAATTAACCACTTCCTAGAGAACAAATCCTGAAAGTCTCACTATATCCACATGTATTTCACTTCTCCTGAGCCATAAATCCCTAGCTAATACATCGACCCCTGACACTCTCAATGAGGTTCAACCAAGATCATTTGTTCCTTCACATACTATACTTATACATTATCATTCCCTATACTAGAATATAAGATTCTCCCCAATGATCCTTGGGACACAACACCTAATAGATTCTCATCACACCCAAATCATCTCTCAACCTACTAACGGTTGTTTGATTCATCAAAGAATCACAGGTGTCAGATTCTATAGCACCCAATACTTAATTAAAATGATATAGTACATCCCCACACATTCAATCCTCTAAGATATAATTAACTCTTAAGCGTTAACTGCTCTTGTATAACCCAACCAAAATAACCGTTTTGACTCTAGAAAATAAAATTCAATGAAAACTAATTTCACAAGCCCTAGACACTGGCCATACCATTCTCACCCAGCACAAAGCACCCTTGGTACATTCCAAAACCTGATAAAATTCACTAATCTAAAACTATTTACATTACCACTCAAGACCCAATTTTCATTTAAATGTTAAATAGGGTTTACATATGTTCTCTTAATGTTCTTAAACAATCGTTTAGAGCTGACCATGCTAGGAACCTAACTGGTATTTCCTTTGAAAACTATTTTTACTACCAATGAATCTATACTCTGAATGCCCACTATCTCATGGAAACTGGGCTTCTCCACATTACTCCCACCAAAACAATTTTTACTTTGTTCTCACACATAGGTAGCACCATCTTTCTCCCACATAAACTTATTAGGTCTACCTCAACTATGAGGTCACTATCCAATGAAATATCACATGCCTGAAACCATATACTGACAAGTTCCACTTATACTCCCAATAAAACACATAACCATTGAGAACATCCCACCTTCTTAGATACTACAAGTTATATGAATCCAAATATTACATCCCCGTTATAAACTACCCAGAAGACTAAACCACTAGAATATAAGTCCTTTTTTCCAAAAACAAGTGGCATCTTACCTTTCTAAACCCTATCATAGGATAAACCCTTCAGGCATCACTAATAAGAAACCAAAACATCCACATGTGTCTTTCACACCCAATGGAACTCAAAACTTATTCAACCCCTCTCATATGTCATCCTCAAAAGTCACATGAAACCAACTCCCTAAACTAGATTCTATTCAAACAAGGTAACTTGGCTCTCCATTCTAACCCAACTCATCAAGTCTCGTAAAAAGTCACTAGGTCCTACCATGAAGGTATATGATAACTCACTGAAGGCCATATATCATGGGTAATTAAAAGTGATCTCATCCCAATATCACATTACATAAACATAAAAAACATCCATATCAAGGGTCTCACATATAAAATGGATCATATGCCAAACCAATTACCCACAACTAGGGAACTCATCCACTCTAAGAATAAGCTCATCAAACCACTTCCTAGAAGATCAAGGCACATATGTTGGAACATATATATGTACCCAAACCCAAACAATAACCACCCACAAGGGGTATAATGGTTATGAATCTATGCCAACATGACCCACTAGTGTCACTACACTTTTTGTGAATGAGGGAAGTGTCATCATCCTCATTATCAAGCATCTCACCGAAGATACACATGCCATTCCATAATAAGGAGATACATATACATGTCAATCCCAATTAATTAGAATAGAAACATGTAATTATACAAGAATGTTTTTTACAATCATTATATGATACATTAAACAACATGCCGCTATCATCAAAAAAACATTCAAAATAGAAAGAATATATTTCATATGAATACTATGTGCCTAATATGAGGCATGAGACACCTCTTACCTCTATATTCCAAGAGAAAAAATCAAGTAATTATCCCCATTACAATGTTCCAAAAGAAACAAATCCATCAAAAATCAAAACAACCAATCTTCAAGTGTTTCACCCAAGTATAAAATAATATATAACAATAACATATAGTACCAACAATAAAATTATTGTATCCCTAGTAACATGTACATCCTTTCAAAGTAGTTGTTCTCTATGTACCAACCTAATATCCATCAAATTCATCAAAACATTCATAAATTTATAGTATAGCGGATCTAAATACTATTTGATGAAATAAAATTAAAGGCCATGATACCACTTTGTAACATACCTCCTTGGTTCACAATATAATAGTAACTAGAAAGTTTTTCCACAAGAACGTAGGGAGACCCCCATGTATTCCAGAGGCTATCAACTATAATTGGGAGTCTTTGTGGATCTATGAGGATACTATACCACCAAATTGGAGTAAAAATAATTAATAAAATAACAAAATATGATATAATAGTAAAAAAAATTGTATGTAGTAATTAATAAAAATATATATCTCAAAATAAACTGAAAATGGAATAAATTAAATATAAACATGATTGAACTACTAATAAAATGAATTGAAGACCAAAAAAATATTTCTTCCATAAAAATGGTCACCCACTAGTCTGGTTACATAATCATACAAAAAACAAATCAAAAGGGATCCATTGTGTCTCTGAGGTGTGTCTCATCTATTATCTTGATTTTATTTGAGCTGACATGCCCGAACCTAAATAACTCAACCCAGGTCTTAGCCCAAATATATTCTTGTAATAAACATATGAGTGATACACATGTATCCATCTATAGTGGGTACCCAAGAAGGTTGTGTGTAAAACTCAGTAGACCACCACTAATGGATTCTGAAGCATTATCCAGTTTAGTCATATTGTATATAGATATATAATGGAATAATAAACAATATATTAAGAAAGATACATTCTTAAAAAACCATTTATTAATTATCCTAGTATCTCTTGGGTTATAAAGTGACTCATGATCCAAACAACTCTTTTTTATACAATACTATTCATCTGATCCTAATGTTAATAGTTGTTCAACCATTTATATAAAAGAAGGGTTTTCATTAGTTATCTCATTCATGGTACCTAGATACATCAATCTCGGGTACTCATACCATGTTTAAATACTACCCAACCCTAATGCATTGATCTGAAATCTAACCCACGAATATGAATCATCATGTCCAATACTCTAAACCAAGTATGCAGAGTGCCATATCCCATTCCCTAGACTAGGGGTTCAGAGAACCATGCCCCATACCCTAAACCAGGGAATCATAATTCCATGTCTTGTTCCCTAAAATATGGATTCATAAAGAAATGTACCATACCCTATCACTATAGCATTTTTTCAGTTCCCAAAGTGCAAATTCCAACATCTAACTATATGTCAAAACAATAGTGCCCAAAGCATTAGTACAACACCATAACCATTGATGTAGAGAATCATTCCACTATCCGATTTTATATAGTATACTATCTTTATCATAATAATGACTCTATAATTTAATCAATAAGGTATATTATTAGTGTCTAGCACCTTAGTCTAACACATACTCTATATAATATATTACTTGTGCCGAGTCCTTCAATTTGAAACCTAAACCAATCCCTCAATTACCATGGTTCCAATGATCCTTTAACATTATAACATGGCTCATAATGTCGATCCCTTTCACATAATAAAACACTAGTCCAACAATATTTGGTAAAATTTATGCAATCCATACATTCCTTTAAAACATTTTGAACGACCCTTAACACCTGGTTCTCCCTACTTCAAAACCAAATCAAGGAAAAAGCCTTAATTTCCTTCGAAACTGTTAAAAGACAGACTACAAAATTTTCAAAAAATGGAAACCATATACTCATTTCAAAAAAAAAAATTAATTACATAAAAAACAATTTGAAAAATCCCTTGGATTTCAACACCTCATGTTTAAAAAATATTCACTTAAAACATATGTTTCACTCATTGAAACACTGAAACATACCAAAAGCCAACTCGTATGACTACATACAATTTCAGAGCCTCATAAAAATTTCTTGAAACTAATCACATTAAAAACAAAATTTTCCGCTTCACATGTCATAACAATTTATTCCTATGTTATACCCATTATCCCCTTTAACCACACTATCACTCAACCCAATGATCCAAACTGAGTTAAGCCCATAATGAACCTATTAGACTATTAAAACCCCACCCTGTATCATTTTCCACGATCATCACACCACATGGGTGTCATTAGGTTTAGTTACACTAACACCAATAGATATAATGAGATCCTTAGAAGGTCTAGGGAATCAACCTACTGTGTAAACTATTTTCTTAATCTGTTGAAATAAGTGCACCACAATTTGGCGTTATCTCATGAACTATATACACATGAAATAAATTATCATTATGGTGGGATATATCTATTATTATACATTCATCATTAGTTATTCTTTATAAAACATTCCCAAGCATTGTTGGCTTTGGCATGGCATATCCATGCCTCTTCCAAATATCTCTACATCCAAACGAGCATGTCTCAACCACCAAATATATCAGATTGTTTTAAGAAAAATATTAATTATAAAAATTATAATTAATTAATTAATTAAATCACAAATCAACATACTTATTGAAAACTCTTCAGGAAATTACCTTTTATCAGAACACAATGAAACCACTATTGATTCCACCATGTTTCTGTGGAATTCCCAACAAGCACCAAAACAGGAGAACTAAAAAATTATATAGGATGAAGATGATAATGAGAAGAAGCTATTATATATAAGATCATTCTTAAAAATAGTATGGAAATAACCTAAAATTACACAAAAATGAAGGTTGTAAAAGGAGGGTGATGCTATGGGTCATGAAAACAAGAGAGGAGGAGAAGTGGGGGATGAAGATTTAAAAGATAAGGGGGTGATTATCTTAAAACATTTAATGGGAGGATAGTTTCATGTAATGGTTTGAAAAACATTATGAAAATCATGTATCCATGACTATCTAAGCCCTTCAACCACACACAGTTATAGGGAAAAATTTCCAGATTATGCGCCAACCATGTGGGACCCTCTGTAGTTATTTATAGAAATGTGCACAGTTTACTAGACCCTTAACATGATTTAACAAACTACATCACTTTAGTATCCAAAAAAAACATAATTAGACTATATGATTAGTACAAACCCTATTTTAACCATACTCCATGTCCTTCAATCCTCCATAGACTTTTAAAACAAATCCCAATGACCTTGAGGCTCACACAAGCACCTAGGACACCTCTTGGGCCTCAAGACACATGTAAATTCATTAATTCAATATTATACGACTATAAAAAAATTATTTTTTCCCAGTTTAAAATATGGTTCATACAACATTTTGAAAATTCCATGTTTCATCAAAATTATGAAAACCCGTGTGGATGAGATGTTTTACATCAGTGATGAAATTCTTAGTCGCTAAGACCATTATCATGTGGGGTAAAAATTAAAACATAATTTTATAGCCCTTAAAGATGAAATTGGTCAACCAAAATAATAGGAGGAAAATAAATATTCACCGCCTAATGAGTCGAAACTATGGAAATGAGTTATGAACGAAAGAGTCAAAAAATGAAAATATTCAAGATATTTATTTAAAACAAACTAATTAAGATTGAGTATAGATTCTTGATAGTAGATATACATATATTATTATGAAGAACAATGATCTTATTATTAGAATAATTTATAAAAAAGTATATATTATCCCCACTAGGTTAAATAGAATGAGAGATGAGAGGTGAATTAAATTATGATGGATTAAAATAATCCCTCTTGATGATCTTGTTTCATTTTTAAAAACCAACTCCTTTCTCTAAATTTCATAGAAATGTATGATAAAATAAAAATAAATAAAAATACATAACAATTTTACTTATTTCACCCACACCAAGACTATTAAGGGAGCCTAAAACGGCAATCTGATAATGTGCTGAAATCACTAAAGTGTACTATTGTTTCAACTTTCATAGAGGAATCACTACCCATAGTTTACAACCATTAAAATACTGAATAATCAATGATATATCAACTAAAATAATCTCACTTATCATATAGAATAATATTCAGTTGATATTTATTAGCTATTAATAAGGTCACAAAAATATAAGTGTGACATGAATCTTCTATTTCATAATTAATATGACATCCCCTTTACAGCTTAAAATTTTATTTACAAAAAATTACTTCCTGAATTTTTATTATTCCCAAAATTCCCTTAAATATTTGTCTTTCTTTATGAATTTTTCCTCATGATCTATAAAATTACGAACTAGCCACCTACAAAAGTATATTATGGTTAGATCTATGAAAACTCCTCAAGAACTTGCACTTACATGGATATCCTATACATACTACTCCTTCTCATAATTCCTTGTGAACCATATTCATTCTTCAATCTTTTAATACAACTATTTTAATTATTATTCACTTAATAAATTACCGCACCTCATGAACTACTATTCTCTAGAAGCTTTGTTTTGAATATGTAGAATTTTCCAATGTTTCTATTTTTTTGGTTTTTTCACTATTAAATAAAGTGATTAGGTTGTCTTTATATAGGTAAAAAACTCGAATAAATTATATAATAAAAAACTATTTATTATATATCAAAATAATACAATTATATGACTTTCATAAATATAATATCATATCAAATTCCATAAGTAGTCTCTATAAAACTGACACCTCTTGACCATAAGTGACACATGTCTATGTAGTCAAATTATGGATGTGTAAAATGCTTTCATGTAATAATTTCATGGTTATGGAAATCTTTCTTCACAAAAAACCATTGTGGATCATCTACTATATAACCCATATATAGTGTCCGTACTACATACTAATTATATAATCCACTAGTTGAATGATTCAAACATGGATTCTCTAACAGAATAACTTCTATAAGGTCATAAACAAACTTCATAGTCTTGTGCCACTTTTATGAAAATTAATCTTTTACATTTCTCAACACAATTCAAAAATGACTTCAATTAATTCTCGAACAACTTCTTTGATCCAAATTGTAAATAACACACTAAAACATTGTTAATTGGATTTCTCAACAAATAATGTAACCCTAAAACCTTAAAAGAATATCTTGAGTGATTTTATCCAACAATATCTCCCTTCGTGTTCGTTGATAACACTTCAAACACATTGAATATCATTTTGAAAAATCCTATATAATTTCTAATTTAATAATCATTAAAACCTTTTGAAACTAGAGATAGATAAAAATATACTCAACACATAATCTAAACGCATATGAGTTATCCTTAGTGTAAGAAACAATAGTAAAATGAAAATCTCATAAATGAATCAGATCATTCTCAATACCACTTATATATCAATTTTCAATGGTCAATACCACTTATAAAACCAGATTTGGTAAACCCCTTTCATCATGAGCCCAAAAGTCATTCATTTATGATATGTAATTGCTGAAGGAACTACATCAGCATCTCAATGTTTAGATAAATCCCCCTACATAATTTCTCCCCTTGATTAAATATATAAGATTTATATCTCTTTTCTATCATTACTCTCCCAACTTTAGGTTATAGAAATCTACCCCCCTTTCTGAATAATAATTCTCCCCCTTTGTCAATGAATCCAACGATCACATTTGTTTGGTCTAAAAAAGTTAATATAATCTTTATTATCACAAATGGAAATTTTAAATAAACTTTTGGGAGTTGAGTTTTCACATCCATACTATTTATGTATGGGGGTACTAGCCTTTATGAGCTGGTATATACTGCTCAAATATTTTATTAATTAAGGAATTTATTAGGATACCTATCACTTGACGTTTAATAGGAACTTACTCTTCTTTTATAAACCCATGATCCACTTTATCTTTTATAAAGAGATACTTTATTTTAGTGTGATTTTTCATTGAGAGGTAGATGAGATTTTTCCTATGATTTATAGGACTTGAATTTTCAGAAATTTTTTAGTTTAAATTATTCACTTTCACTCTTGTATCTCCAAGACACTACTTTATCCCCAATAATTGTGTGTAAGCTTGATTTTTTGTAATATATTTATTTTTGTATATTTTTGTGAAATGTATTCTTATCATATTCTCAACCTTGAAACTCACAAACATACCAGAAAAAATGAACCACCTCATGTGGATATATGTAAACTATCCAACCAACCCAGTCTATTTATTCATATCTCAATAATTATGATTCTATTGATTATTTTTTATTAAATTAGAATCCATTGTGCCTTTGAAACAATGCATAATTCTCTTAACCTTTAGGTAGTGGATTTATTAGGAATTAATTTTTTCCTCATAGCTTAATAAGTGAAATAAATTATATTCAGTTGGGTCGCTATTAATTTCAATGGGCTCTTAATGATATGTTTGTATTCTATAACATTGAAAATTATTCCAACATCATCCCTTGATAACTTCAATTGGATAGAAACATATCTTTTCATTACCATGTAATCATACCCTCAATATATTATCTAATCCACCTTGTTATATTTAGATTAAGATATGAATGTGATATTCCTTCCTTATAAAACACACTGACCAAAGAAAAATGCAAACTTACCATTCATCAAATATTCAAACTCACACTTTACAAATTCTAATAAATAATTACATTATTCTCCATTTTATCCATTAAATATTAATTCAACTATATATAATTTCACTATAATCATTTGAAAACTAACATTACTGATATAGATATTGTAATTAGTTGTACTATGTTAAAAACTAGGATTCTTCATGTAATGATCAAGTCCTAAACTCCATATTCTTTCTGATTAATTTTCACTAAAAAGTTCCATTTTTATTCAATGAAATTTTTTATAATTTTAATATAAAAGAAAACCATTTGGATGCTCAGTTTTCACCTCATTTTCTAGTATTCTATTTATTATTTTTCACTTGATTCCCATACAAAATAAATTGAATTTTTTTAACTATAATGGAAATGAATTGTGGAATTGTCCCAACCAATTTTATAGATTCAAATTTTTCTTCTACATAGATAACCTCGATCAAGGAGTACCCATCTCACACTAGTCATGACTTTTTTTGAATCACCATGTAATTTTCATTCAGTTTTCTATGAATAAACCATTTGGTCTAGAGGATGTTCTTATTCATCAAACTCAAAAAAAAATCTCACAGGTCAAATTAGTTTCAATTTTGTCAAGATCCACATTATCCCATGAACCCAATTCTAATTTTTAGTATCCTCTTGAAAAAAAATTATCTACGTGGGAGTGAAGAGTGAGGTTTCTTGTAGAGATTTTATTCTCATTATTTTTACATCTATTTTCTAGTCACCGATGATATTCTACTAACCTGTTTTACCTATACTATTAAAATTATATATATATATATATATATATTATAGTCCAACATTATTCTACTCATCATTAGTTTCTTATTCTGAATTTTCCTTAGCCTCTTATTCTCTCCATGATCGGCTCTCATACACTTCACTTTGATCTTGAAATAGCTCATTGTTTTACTAAAAATTCTAATCATTCTCCACTATAGGTAAATCCTAAATTTTGAAAACCATTTCTAGATACTTATTAATAAATTTATATGTCTATGGCCATGGTATTTATATTGGTATGTTCATTTTTAAATATTTAATGAAAGATATTTATAAATATTTTTTGATGACACATGAGATGTGACCTACTTAAAGTAGAAACTGAGACAAAGTAATCATATCACATGGTAAGAATTCATAAGTGGTGGTCATATCTATTTATTATCCTCTTCTATTTATAGTTCATGATGTGTTTATAAATACAAATCATTGTCTATTAGTTAGAATCAATGCTTAAGAGATGAGGTCCTAGAGGGTCATATACTAATTGTATTTGTAGGATACACCAATTTAGATCACTTAGAGTTTCGGATGAAGAAGACCAAGTGTGTGTGGATAAATGAGAGTCGAAGTGAATGATCAGAATTAAATTAATTCAATTATATTATTCAACATTTGAATAATAAGTGTTGAAATTATTTTTCAAGGTATTATAAATTTTATTTAATTATAAAATTTAATATGAGAATGTATTATTTTTCGAATGAATGGCACATTATTAGTTGATTTTTTAAAATTTATAAGAGGAATAAATCATGTTAATAGATAATGATTCATCATTGGGAATTTAATTATGCCACTAGTGAGTGTTTAAATGTATGGTACATGTAAAACATGTTTACTTAGTAATCCATGGTGTTTAAGTTTAATTTAAGAGATTTAACATATATAGAGGCTTAAGGGTAATTTTTAATTGTTAATCCTAACTATTTAAGGTATTTGTTATCCATGAATATTATTTAATGTAATTTTCACGAATTTTAAAGTTTCCCTCCTTTATCATATATTCTCTCAATCCCCTAGAGAGATAAAGATCAAGAAAAGATCTATTCATGTTTGGGGATCTATAACAAGGTAATTTTGAGATTGTACAATCATTTTATGGTGTATGATATTTTATTATAACACCATAAAATTATATCACAATGTTCATTGAGTTGTGGTACACATATAGATGATTTAGAGGCCATTTACATTGATTCCTTCAAGATAATTTTATTTGGAGAAGAGCCGACATCATCTGGATTGTGACATTCCAAAAAGGTACTATTTTAATTTATTTTCATACCTAAATTAAATTATTTTAAATACTTGTAATTAATAAAGGATTGTTATACCAAATCATGTTATTTAAGTTACATTTACGAAAAAAAATTAAAATCGGACATGCTTTTCTGCTTTCACCGTAGTTCTTGTTCCTTTAGTGATGTTCATTGATAATATTATGGGGTGTGATCTGATAGAATTATTCAGTTTAGGGAATGTTAAATTGTGATTATTAGACATATATTTCATTGGATTATTTTAATATTAGAAATAATTAGCTTCAATTTGGTACTAAGGATAGATTGGTTAGTATTTTATTTCACCCATATCAACAGTTACCATTGACAAATATCATTCATATATCATGAGAGAGATAATTATGTCTATGAATAAGAATGTGACTTAAAGGTAGGTTGTATAAGACCTACCCCTCAAAAACTGGGAAAAATTATAACCCACATTTTTATCCTTCTGTTGGATGATGGGGAAAACCAATTTGGAGTGTTTCCCTCGATGCTTGATCTGTTCATATACAATTTTCTAAATTCTTTCTTAGGGTTTCCTCCTAAGAGAGAGATTATGTTTACTATCATGCTCATTTTTGGTCCATATCCTATTTCTTTTCCACCATATATAATGTCACTAGTCGATATTTTTTACTTAGAAGACTAGTTGTAGGAATTTTATAGTCAATTAAATCTCCATAGGGTTCTCCAATTTTATTCTCTAAGAAAGAATATGGTTCTTTGAGGCTATGTATAGATAATCAGAAGCTAAACCAATTGACGATTGAAAAATGATATCCACTCCCTCATATTTATGACTTATTCAATCAGCTTAGAGGTTCGAAAATATCATTTAAGATCATCTTAATATTATATTATCACCAACAGAGGGTGAGACATTCTTACATACAATGTAATAATTTTAAGAGTAGGTGTGGTTTTCATTAGTACATGGTTATATCATTCAATTTAAAGAATACACCAATGGTGTTTATGGAATTGATGAATCATATCATGAACTCATACTAAGACACCTTCATATTCTTTTTTAATGATATTATCATCTAATCTAAGTCAAAGGAGGATCAAAAATGGAATTTAGTGATCATTTTGGGTACACATTAGGGGACTCATATATAAGAAAATCTCTCATTGTGTCACTTTTTTATTAAATAACAGAACATATTAAGACACATTGTATCTACAGTTGGAGAATCAATAAGCCCAGAGAAGGATATCAAAGTGGTTTCTTTGGAGTATCCAAAAAAATGAATATATGTATCATTTTGTGGTAGGTTAGTATCTATTAGAGGTTTATCTGAGACATATCCGATTTAGAGGCATCATTGCCAGGCATTACTAAATAGTGAGTGAAGAAAATAGAATCTAAATCATGTGATATCTCTATCTATATGATAATTAGGAGACTAAATAAAAAAAAATCATGACCATGCCTGAGGTAGTTAACATGTATACCTTGTATCATGATGAATTAGGGGTTAGTATAGGGGAAATATTGATAAAATATGTTTATGTGGTTGCATATGGTGCCAGGAATCCAAGGCCTCATGAATGAGATCACCCAACCCATGATTTAGAGTTGAAGGTAGTGGTAAATTCTTTAATTTTTATAGTAATTATCTTTTGGGTGATAAGTTCATGGTGTATACCTTTCATAACATCATTATATACATATTCTCTTAGTGGGACATGAACCTTCAGTTGAGAAAGTGGGTTGAATACATAAAGTATTTTGATTTTGAGATAGAATACACCTCGGAGAATGGAAATGTAATTGGGAATGTATTAATCCAAAAGGCATAGCCCTGGTAAATTTGTGTTTCCAATTGAGAGTGGAAGTATATCAACTATACATTTGGATGATCATGGGAATCTAGGATAAATGACCATGTATCCCTATCTATCATGTCTCCACACCTCAGTAGGTTTAAGACGTGTTACTTGTCAGATTCAAAATAATTTTTTTTGGAAGGGATAATATATATGGCGTGGGTCCGCTATCATTCTAGGCTCTAGACATAGAAGATATTCTTCATGTCTATGATCATACCTTTATTCCCATTAGAGTATTTGATGTGATTATGGGGGACTCACACACAATTAAGTTAGAAATACAACCAGGGGTAACCAAAATGTATCATGAAATAGGAATACAATATTAGTGTCCTAGGATGAAAAGGAATATAGAAGGTCATGTTATGAAATGTTACACTTATCATCAAGTAAAGTTTGAGCACTAAGGACCCACAGGTCTTATATAATTGTTACCCATTCCTGAGTAGAAATTGGATGAATTTATTGTGTATTTCATGATCGGGATTCCAAAGAAACATTGAGGTATTAATACGGTGTGGATGATAATGTATTGGATGACTAATGTGGCTAACTTTATACTAATATAAGATTCTTATTTATTATATGAGATAGAATATCTCTATGTTTTACAGATAGTGTTTCCACTTAGGGTTACATAGAGTATTTTTTTTGAATAGAGATGCATAATTTATATCTTGTTAATAGAAGTTATTGTAAATCAATGGTATTCAATTGAATATGATCCCTACATATTGTCCAAAAATGGATGGAAAGACTAAGAATACGATTCAGATCCTAAGGAAATAATGATAGCATGACTTCTTGATTTTGGTGGTTCTCTGGAAAACCACTTATCCCAATTAAATTTCACTTAATGTAATAGATATCTGGATTTGATTCGAATAGTTATTTTGAAATCCATATCTTTTATTCATTTTTATTAACACTTATGTTTTCTTGAGGATGGTGGGTCTGTGATTATTACGCCAAGCCCTATATAGGATACGTCAGACAATATACAGTTGATCCAGAATTTGATGGAGACTACTAAAATTTTGAAGAGTTTGTAAGTTTATCAGTAGGTTAATCCACTAAAATTCATGTTGGATGATTGTGTGTTCTTGTGGGTGTTTCTGAAGTTGGGGAATCATCATGATTTTAGATATGTTAATTTATAACTGCAGTACATGGGATCATTTGAGATCATTGAGAGGATCATTCCAATAGTATATTTATTGCATCTACCTTTGTATTTCAATGTTATACATGATTTATTACATAAATTATAGCTTTAGTTGTACAATATGTTTCTATATAACATGATCAACATTGATGATATTGATGTTGAAATTGATGTGTCTTTTGATAAGAATCAGGTGTGTAGAGTGGATCAATGAGATAAGACTCTACATGGGAAAAAATTCATATGGTTTGGGTGAGGAGGTATTAAAACCATATACAAGTGTATAAAAGGGAGAGGTATTATATTATATGATCTCTATGCTTAGTTTTATTCATTTATGAGGCCTAATGATGTGGGAGTATAGCTCGAGGTTGAACTATTATATAGTGGGGATGTTTTAAAACCCTAATATTTCCTAAGGTACATATCCACGTCATAATACCTAAATATTATTTATTTATTTGTTTGTTTGTTTAATTTCTGGGTTATAAGTTTCTTATTTAAATAAAAACATTTCCTGGTTCGTTTAGGTCTATGTTGTGTGTCATATACACTATTGACCATAGTTTTATTTTTGAAATCATGGTATATTACACATTTCCCCCTATTTGGTTCTTATATAGTATCAAGTTATGATGACTTTATATCTTGGTGAGTTTTCATATAGTTTTAGGAATTTTGGAACTGATCGAAGTAGGTATGGTTGGCCTGAGTGACGTCTTGTAACTAAAGAATCGATGGTGACTTATTTTTCATGATATATTATATTTATTATGAACATCATCATATATATTAATTAGTTTGAATATGTTTATAAATTTCATTGGTGGTGGCCTACTAAGTTGTTCTCACACCCCGGTCAGGTTGTTGTTTGTACCCAAGAAGACTTCATGGTTGGTGGATATGACAAAGGAATGTTCCCTATGGTTTTTGTTTGGTGGTTAACTGCTTTGGGTCATGGAAAAACATAATGATCTTTGAATATCAGAAATTATTCAAGATTTATTCCATTTTTTCCTTTTTTGATTTCTAGGATAGTTTTGGGGTTGATTTTCCCTACATGTGTTACTTTCATGGCATGTATACATCTTCATTTTGATATCGCATGAATTATTTGAATTATTATTACTTGATGTTATGCCATATCATTTTATCTATATATTTTAATAAGGATGTAAATATTATTTTATATTATATCACTCAGATATGGGGGAATTTCCTTCCCATTATACCAGCATATAACCTCTGTCCTTTTTGATAGCCTCTGGAATATTCGGATATGCATTTAAGGTCAATTTTCAATATGATCTTGTTATTGTATAGTGAGATGTATTTTGGACGTTATAGTCATGCCTAAATTCAAAATTCAGTGTCTTATTTATTCTAAAATGTTCAAAAATTAGGTACAAAAATGTTTTTATTAAACCTAAAAAATCACAAGTTAGGTTTATTCCTTCAAAAAACATGGTTTATTCATATACATATAAAAAGTAGTTTTAGGTTTTTTATAATACATTGTAAAAGGATATATTTTATAGTGTATTCAACTTAGTCTCAATGATTTGGAGGTATTTTTAAGAGTATATATATGATCTTTACATCGGAACTACAATAAATTTCGTGGTGTTCTTAGCCATTTTTTATTTCAACTACTTATTATCTTGAACATGGAACTTACATTGTGCATGATTTATCATTTTCCCTTTCATTTTTATAATCTATCATAATTTAAGTAATTTTATTAGAGGTTTTTAAAGGTATATTCGCCACCCTCTGGATCAAAATTATAACCCTATTTGTGACTATAATTGGTATTATATCCATATCGTTAAATGATAATTCTTCTATTTTGATTCCATTTCACGATACTAAATTATTGGTATAAAATATTTGATCTTTTTCATATTTTACTCTTAATTTAATGTTTGTATTATTATATATTTTTGAGCTAACCCACAATCCTTTTCCTTTGTAGGACTAAAGTAATGTCTATTTTTAATTATATAATAATATGAACTATGTTTTTAAATTTTCTTAGACCTTATAATTTAAATGGATTCAATTATATATATTTAAAGAACTATGTAGGTATGTTTTTATAGAATTTTAATACTGAATATTGGGATATAAGGACAAAAAAATATAAATTACACTTATTTTAAGATGAAACATTAACTTGAACTGACACTACCAAATTTTTATTGAGTTATAATGTTATGAATTTTCAATATTTTTCTTTAAATGTAAGTGATTATAGACATATTTTATTCCGGATTTTTTTTGAGATTTTGATGAGTTTGAAAGACACTAATCAAGGAAATTTTTAAATGAAGAGAACCATGTTATTTAATTATAGGATTCTATTTCAAGAATTCATAATTCTTTATTAGTAAATCATTATCAATATGTACAACAAAATTTATAAAATTTTGAACTGATTGATTTATATTAGATTAACAATTAAGAATGAAGTCTTGATTAAAATATACTTAAATCCTTTTCCAAAAAGTGTCTCTCTAAAAAGGTGGGGACCGAAGAATGTAAATATTATAATTAGTGTGACATGGATAAACTCGTTGTATATCTACATCAATATTAACTATATATAAAGAAAATTTATATTTAATCTTACAAAAAAGAAGTTTTATTATTTTAAATAATCTAAATATGTTTTTTATGAATCACGTAATTAAATGAATAGTTCATCTAGTTATAAAATACTATATGAATTAAATCAAATTAAAAAAATCTAAATAAGTACTCATGAAGAAGAGAAAAGCATCTAATTAAGGATGGAATAATTATATCAAAAATTTAAAATGAAAAAAAATAGTAAATATAATGATGTTTTAGAAATAAAATGTTATGGTTGTTGGAAAAATGAGTATAATAAATTAGATTGTCAAAAATTGAAGCACCTTATAAAATATAAGAACTACAGGTTAAAAGTAAGGAACTAAATAATGGGGAGTTATAGTTTCATATAATACTTTGATTCATGTGACTCTAGAAGTGAGAAACAAAATTTAACCTAGAAGTGATTGAAAATTACTTCAATGTAATAGATTGATTTTTAGATTATTAAATATAGCCTATTAGTCTGTGTTTAATGGCTAACTCAAATAAGGTTTATAGTAATTCTAATTCTAAATTTTTCCCTTGTGATTCGGATTCTAATTTTAATATAATGATAATAAAATAATTAAATAAATTTTTTAATAAAATCAAGAAATATAGAATTTTTTAAAATGTAATATGAGTTAACTAATGGTTATAAGAAAGTTAAAAAATTAAATAATAATATCATTTAGAAAAATGAATGGTTAAAAGTTATTTCTTTTATGTTTGATAATGAAAATATAGAATTCAAAGTTATGAAATATAAAATTTATAATATTGAAAATGAGAATAATATCCTAAAATTTTCTATTTCATTTACTAAATAAAAAATTAATAATTATTTAGAAATTATTATTGAGTAAAAATAAAAACATATATCTAGAGTTAAAACTATAAAAGAAGAAATATATAATTTCACTATTATTATTAAATGTTTAGACAGTTTTATGATATTAAAAAAGATAACCAAAAATAATAAAAATAGTAAATAAATTATTTTTGATGAAGAATTCCATAAAATGTACAAGAATGAATTTTTAAATGAAAAAAACTGTTATAATTTCTTTTATTACACATTTTAAGTGTGGTTCTTTTGGTCATTTTTCAAATGATTTCTCATTATAATATGTTCAATATTTTCTCATACAAAGGCCTAATTTTATTAATATTTTTATAATGTTAAAAGGAATAATCAATGTGCATAATTATCACCAAAGGGATCATACTCAAATATTAGTATACTTTTTCATTTCTATATTCCCAAGTATGTACATTGATTATTTCCCTTCATGATTACTCATTAATTTTTTAATTAAAGCAGATGATGGAGTGTTCTATAAATTTATGTTTTATTTTTTTCCCAGAATGAATGTTTTCCATGTTCTATTATTTAGACAAATTTCAAATCTTTAAAAGGTTGTTACATTAATTCTTTGAAAAAAAATTTAAAATTATTTGATTGTAATTTATTCTTTTTTAAGGTATTTTTATTTTTTAAAAGTAATTTTGGAAATATGTTATAACATCATTGAATAAATATTAAAAATAAATAATTTATTATATAGGAGTAGTTGATTTTATTAAACATTAACTTTATCCCTTCATAAACTGATGGTGTTTCTATATTTTAAATATGTTTTTGCATGCTATATCTTGTTGGGTTATAGTTTATTAGTTTTAATAATGGAGTGGATTTTTTTAGTTTTATTCAAGATAATATGATAAACATATGGTAAGATATATTATTTGTTAATTTTTTATTTGGAATGTTTTATTGGGTTTATATATTAATGAAAATATAGGATAATGTTTTGTAATAATTTTAATGGTTGTGTTTTTTGAAAATAAATTTCTAGTTTGGTGACTTTTTTGTAAACATAATATGTGGGAGAATTATCTTACATTTTATGACATTTTTTCATTTTTTTTAATTTCATAAATGGGAGAGATTATAAGTGATATGTTTTTTTAATGGAGATATGGTAGTTATTTTTGTTTTTTAATATTATGAATACCTCATAATGTTTATAAATACCTTCACATTCATAAACTAGATAATTATAATTTCACCTAGTATTGTTAAATCACTTTTTTATTCATTATGTAGTTTAGTGTTTATAATGTATTTATATATATTCTATAGTTATCAAATTTATTTTCATATTTTAATGTAATTAAAAACTTTTTATGGTCATAGGATTTTAGTTATATGATTTTGAAGTCATACAAAACTAGTTTTTTTAATGTCATACGATTTAAAAGTCATATTATATTGAATTCATATAAACTAATTTTCAAATTAGTACAATATTTTTGAGTTATATCTATTGATAAATTCAACTAAAATTCTTATCAATGTCATTTGTTTTGAAATATAAAAAACACTTATGTGAAAACTATAATTTTCATGCCTAAAATATAAAATGAACCTTACAACTTAAAACAACTCATATAGTGTTTTGATTTTTATGCATGAATAGTTATTATTATAATAGTGATCATTATTTTTAATACATGATTATAGTTAATTAATTATCATATAAATTTCATTCTTAGGATGTTATCATGCTTATAGGATATTTCATGACTACATATTTTACGTGGTTTCAAAATCATTTATATGATACTTTGTTTTCTTATATAATTTCAATTTATATCTACTACATGTTTATATAATTTTATAAACTATTTTATTGATTTATAAAATATATATTAATTCTAAAGATATTATGAAAAGTGTTTTGGAATTTTATAATGAATTAGATATACAGGAATCAATTTTCAAGCTATGTGTGATATTTATATAATAGGTAATCATTTTATTTAAATTCCTTAACAATTTATAACTATAGATTGTTAGGATTTATTTTCATGAAACTACTACGTGATAATGATCTTAGAGTTATTATTCTTACCATTGGAGAATTTTTCTTTTAAATAAATGTTGAATGACTTGATAAGTACAGATTCAATACACATAGATATACTAATTATATTTCTACTAAAACACTAAAAAATTTATTGTGTTAAAATGTTATTATTTGATTAGATTTTTTAAAATTTCTAGCTATCCTTATACATTAACATTTTATCATCATTCTTGAAGGGTCAAATTACCTGGTTTTGTTCCATCATTCCATTGTTCCTCTGTTTATGGTTTTATTTTTTTAATTTATTATGTTTTATATATTTTGGTATTATATATATTTTATCGAGTTGTAACTCAACTAAAACATGGTTGTAATTCCACTCAAAAGAAAATGTATTTTTCATTTCATTCAAATCGAAAATTATTTCCAAAAGGTTAGTTATTAAACCCAAAAAAAAGATCAGGTTAAGGATTCTACTTTAAAAAAATTAGGTTCTCTTAGAACCCATAAATATTAGAGTTAGGTTGTGTCTCCTTATTTTGATAAAGGATATATGTTATAGTGGATACCAATACTCTCACTAAGTAAATAGTTTTTGATGAGTAGATGTATGATTCCTGTAGTCAAACTACTATAAAAGTCTTATTTTTCTTGTTTATTATTTCAATTTTTGATTCTTATATTCCTGAACACTACACTTGAACTATGAATGCATTATTTGTTTCTCATGAATTTTCTTAGTATACACTGATTTAGTTAATTTTTTAAAAAATATATTTAAAACCTATTCACCCTCTCTATACACCATATTTATATATCACAATGAGCTAACAACGGTTTGGGGATTGTTTATGGAATGTTATCAGGTTTTAGATAAAAATTATCATATTAGATCCATTCTCAAATTTGGTGAACCAGGCACTAATATCATAGAATAACTTGGTTGATGAGACAATACAGATCTTGATAGTTGGATTGGGTGAGATGGGTAGTAGAGCTCTAGGTAGTTAGAAACCAAGATGGTAAGAGAGTTAAATGGTTAGTTCAGGCACAGTTCAGGTGATTCCACCATGAAGTGGATCATCGATGATGTGTTTTTAGTGTATATATATGGGTTATGTCAAATCCCACTGTGATCAGACATTGAAATAGTATATGGAATTTAGTTAAATGGGGAATTTAAATAGGTTCCTTTAAAATTACCTTGTAGGTAGTTATGACTCAGGGATAAGGTCACACACAAGGGTCTAATGTTAGAGTGATATTGGTACTAGGAGATAGTATATGAGATTCATCTACAAGTGTGGGATGTGGTAGTGGGTGAGATACCCAGTGGTGGGGACAATGGTTAATGTTGAGTACAAATCTGTGAGGAATACAGTTTCAAAAAATTGGGATTTGAGATAGTAGCCTTTGGTAAAACTGATATAGTCATCATAATCTATATATTCAATGAATGTTAGTGGTATTATATGATTGGTGTTTATAGTTCTTGGTTTTGATAGGAAGATACTAGTGTATGGTGTACATTTGTGAAGTTTGGAATAATCAAATGTTGGTTTGGGTATAAATATCCTATATTTTGTATGTTATGTTGGTGGGATAGATTGTAATCTGGTATAAAATAGTACATTAGGATTGATTCAAGATGAGAAATGGTAATTGAGAATATGTGTAACGTTAATGGATAATTATTTTTAGGCTATGTGTGGATAATCGGTGTGTGAAGAATAGAAAGGTGTGACATCATCATTATATCAGGCAATGTGTTGATATAATAATGTGTAGGTATTTCTTATGGTGAGGAATTCCACTGAAAGTAGTATATCCATTTAAATTGGATAAGTGAGACAACCTCATACGAAATTGATGCATTAAAATCCATCTTAGTGTTTTGGATATGGAATGAGTGGGGATGTTCGAGTTCTATAGAGAGTTCGATAGTAAGTGTCTAAGATAGCCCAAGTATGAGCTATCCTATAGTGGGGAGTTTATAAGGATCCAACTATTTTAAATATTAATCTTATTTAGATATGAAATCAATCTTGTGAGTTTGAAAACATATTTTTTATTGAGGTTGTAAGGATATTTCGAGAAATGAGTCTTAGTGTTAAAACAAGTTTGGGGTTGAGACTCTAATGTAGGATCAAAATTTAAGTGTCAAATTTCAATAAATAAAATTCCAAAATCATTTGTGGGATTTTGGGATTATTTTTAATGAGTTCAATAAATTTTATTTTTTTCATGATATTTTCTTAAAAAAGAGTAATTTATGGTATGGGAAATGTAATTTGAGTGAGTATAGATAGTGGTCGGTGTGAGTGATTGAGTATATATTTTTTAGAAGTATGGTTTGCATTATTTTAAAAATATTTACTTTTGTTTGAGGGAGAAAGGATGTTGAAGGGATAACGGTTGGTGTGAGTAAATATTGTGCGAGTGAGTAATGATAACTTTTTTATGATTTTGGTTGTTAGAGTTTTCTAACTTTAAATTTTTTTTGAGTAATTACTGTTTTTTGAAGAGTAATTATGGTGTGACTATGGTTGTTTTGAGTGAGTAAGGTTAAATTTTCTATGATTATAGTTCTTAATGTTTAGAGAAATCATTCTTTGGGGTAAGTTAGTAAGGTTATTGGATTCAGTAAGGTTAGTGTGAGTAAGGTTAACTCTTATGAAAGTAAGGTTCTCATAATTTTTCCAAATTTTCCCTGTGATAAATTTTTTAAATTTTTTTCCTAAAATTCATAATATTTTTATTTAAGTTGATAAAATAATATTAAATGGAAACTAAGGATTATTTTTTACTATGAAAAAGAGAAAAAATAAAAAAAACTCTTTTATACTCGTCCCCTTATTAAATTGATATTCTACTTGTATCTTATTAGAATATCGAGTCATCTAATGGAGGGAGGAGCCTTGGGTAAGGTTGAAAATGTGTGTGCATCTATAATCAAGATTTCATTTCATTATGTCATATTTCACTAAAACCCTCCAATGTTGGGTATTTTTCTTATTTTTATAAATATTTTAGTTTTATCTAAATCACTAAGAGGTTCTTAGCATGTGTATTCCTATTAACTTTAGGTAGATGGTTTCATTATTTTTCCTAAGTTATGCATGTTATATCTGATGCATAGTAAACAAGAATGTGTAGAGTTTTCTAGGAGATGTCGAGAATGGAACCACATGAGGTTTATATAAATCATATAGGATAATAAGGGTAGTATCATGTAGGAAATAATTTGTTTAGGCTTGGTTTGTCTTGAATTTTTTGGTATGTGGTTTCGAGGATAATTTAGCATGATGAAATTGACTATTTTTATTATTCTTGTGATGTAATGACAGGTGTGGCACTATGAGAACATGTTGTGTGTATACTATGGGAATATTTGGTGATGTTCATTAATAGAAATGGTAATATTGGTTCACTAAAATGATGAGAGTAGTGTTGATCATTATTTTAGGTGGCAATAGATGTTTATAGATGGTGTGGATTAGAATGATGATGATATCGCTCTCTATTGGGGTCATATGCATATAGAACAGGGTCCATGAGGTGGTATAGTCCACTAATTGTGGTTGGTGACATAAGTATATTAAGAGATATATGGGTATTGGGTTGATCATAGTAATAGAGGAAGAGGTTACCCTGAAATCCCATGGTTAGTCGGTTTTTGACACTGCCTAATGGGGGTATGAGGCTCTCTATTTATCTTGGGGCCTATAGGTTGGATTTAGAAGTGTGGGTATTTTTGTGCCATAGGATAATCAGGTTGTCAAGTTAGTGGTTAGAAAAAATGTTTGGATGGTCTAGGAGATCTTCTAGTATAATATTCCATGGATGTATAATTCCACTCTTGAACTTTCCATAGTGTGTAAAGGCTCACTTGGTGTTTCAAATGTAACAATGGAGTTAGTTGTATGATATTATTAATTACTATTAATTTTTTTTTCAAACACAATTATATGTGTGGATATAATATAGGGACACTATCAATGGTGGAAAACTGAATTTGAAGTCGGGCCCTAAATTTCCCCTTCGAGACATGAACAGACATTATGTCTTATAGTTTGGGTAAGGGAAAGGGTTCAATGTATGGATCCTTTTGGAGTTGGGATATCAGGTGGTGTATATTGGATGGAATGATATTGAAAATGGGTTGAGTGGTTACATGATGTCATAATTTTAGTTTTTTTGGTAATTTTTTTATATTTTAAGATGTGATCATCCCATGGGATATTCTTTTTACTCTGGTATGACATTCATTACAGGATAAATATTTATTTTGGTTATGATATTTTTATTTCTGGCTCGTTTCACCCATTGCATTAAATTTATTTTATTATTATTATTTTATTATTTTCTCAAAAGGGTTTAGTCTCCCCAATACACCTTTTAGACCTTCACTACTAGTTTTGACACATCAATATTTGAGTAGGTGATCCTAAGGTCTAGTGACCCTTTATCCAAGATATTGTAATGTGAAATGGTTTAAGTCATGAAAAGTGGGATACCATCAATCCCATGCCTCAATGGAGGAATCATGCCACTTCGAGTCATGTACACTAGAAGAGGGAGTTTCCAACACCACGAAATATAAACCATACTTTCTACTCAACCTCCATAACCATATTTTCATGAGCCACAAATGAATTAGGGGACCCATGCCTTTTGAGGGCATATAAACTGGTTAGGGGAGTACCAATGACATGGAGGACCTTTCACCTCGCATAGGGACAAGGTTGGACAAATATACAACTTTCTTTATCCATGTAAGAATAGACTCATGCCTAGATGAGGGATATCAAATAAACAATCACATTGTATGGAGGACCAACATCCAATATTTATGGGGGAGTAAAACATTCATCAACAAATGGGGTGACCAAAACCTCATCACATACTACAAGCTTGAGGGTGTACTGAAATCCCTTCTCAATACCTTTGACACCACATAGTCATTTGAAGTAGTAGTTTGATGAAGGGGGGACTGAGAACACTCTATAATCTCTATTTTCCATATCATTTGGCTGAAAATATATAGAAAATATGGAATATTAAGGAAGTATAATATTGTAAATGAAAACTAGAAATAAATGATATTATAAAAATGGAATGAATTATAAAACTACCCAATAGTCTAATCCAAACCCCATGCACCAACTCTAAATCTAGGATTCATAGGAAGGAGATAAATCTTATTGAGTTTCAAATCTATCTATAAGTCCCTTCTGGTTACCCTACCATGACACCATAGACCTATACCCTAAGATCCATTACTTATAAACACATTCTTTTACTAATCATATTTCAAATAAACTAAAGTTGCCTAATATTAAACATTAGTAATAATAATATCACTAAATCATACTGGGTTACATTTAAATGACCTTTTAGTTTTAGAGTGTTAAAGAGGTAGGAAGAAAATTTAATTAAAAATCCCATGTCATAAACATTAGATGGGAATTTGTTCCACTATATAAGAAACTATCTAATCCAATCTAAAACTTCAACATCTCCCAAAAAAATCCATAAATGATACTATTATAGACATATCATGTGTAATACTTTTATTCATAACATGAGGAAATAGAAACATAGAAATGGGTAATATCAAACAATAAGTAATGTTAATCATAAGTGATGACAATCAAAGACCATAATAGTTAATAATATAAAATTAATAATATTGAATTAATAAATAAACAAAATTATTCAATGATCAAAAGAAACTAAGAACATGACATATCCATGGTTGACATATAAATAAATAAATGTATAGATAACAATAAAAAGTTTCATAGTGATGAAGTGTATAATATTAGAAAACTAATAACATTTCCTAAGACAAGATATCATGATATTAGATATAATGGTCTTAATATGAAGTCCATATGTCTAGGATATATTTCCTTTGGGAAGAAATACACTAGAATACCCAAGCTAGTTTGTCTCATGAAACATATCTATTAATCAAGGAGATATTATGATCCCCACCCATCACTAATTAAGTCCATTTAGTTCCTCATGTTATGTAATTAATAAGGTTTAAAATATCCAAATAATACTTCTTAATAAAAAAATAGCATCAATATTAGAATAAAATGTATACATATTTTCATTATTTCATCATCAATTAATTTAATAGCATTCTATGTAAACATACCTAAAACTTACAACGTATAGAAAAAAGGGTATTTAGTTAAGTAAATAATTTCTCAAATAAATTAATATATATTATTTATGTTAACACACTTCTATAAAAGGAAGTAAATATGGATTTTTGACAAAGGAAAGGAATATGAAGGAGAATCATGCCTATACACATTAGATAACCAGGAAAGTAAAAGTGCAGTAATAGATTTTACATGAGATTAATCCCATAAAATAAAATAGTATGAAGTGATTAAAAAGGTAATACAAGACTAAAATATACACTACAATAGGGAATCAATTGGTGAATATAGTTCATATCTCAATGAAGAAAAATTGAGATGTAAAAATCCCTACCATAATTCTGATGTAAGGTTAAATAGATCATGATAGGGATACCATGAAATTAAAATATAATGTAAAGAAATCTAATAATGATAATTAGAGGCAAAAGGGAAGTTAATTAACCATATAAATGGAATTATGGTGTGAAATACCAAACATCTCTTATGGAATTGAAAATATAGGCAAATAACACCTACACATTTAGGAACATTCGAATAAAAAATTCCTTGAAGCATAAAATTTAAAATATAACATTAAATACCATGAATAATGATATAAAATATCAAAGGGAGAATTAAGTGAACCATAAAATATAAATAATATTGTATAACATATTCATATCTGAAGGAATTTAAATTTTTGACAAACCCTTATAGATTTAGTATCATCTAAATAAAAACCATTAAAAAGGAAAGAGATTAAAACTAAAATTTAGATACAATGAAAGATAAATAATGATGTAATATAAAAAACTCGGCAGTATATTCACTATTTAAAGGTAAATTGGTTCATAAAAAAATAATGTCCCAATAAATAGTAATTTAAATCAAGAAAACCCTTTTTAGTAACATAATATTAAAGGTAAGAATCATTGGATAATGAGATTATACTAGAGAATTATCTAACCTCATAAAATAAGTATGAAATAAAATAAAAATTAATAATTAGGTAGAATAAATATAAACTAGAATAAAATATTTCAATAATAAATATTTTATAACAATGTAATAAAATAGAGTAAGAAAATAACTCATATATTAGGCATGATTTTCTCTACTCATTCACCTCTCCCACTATCATTAATCCATTTTTTGATATTTTTAAAATCCATTTTAAGGTAGGGTGGGAACCTACATGTAAATAAATTCTAGAATAATAAAATTAAGATTCTTATATTCCTTCCTAAGAACATTATTTATATATACTTAATTAACTAAAGCCAATTTTTTATCATATTTTATTTTCATATTTTATACTTATTTTTTATGTTTTATATGTTGTATGAAATTTAATATGGTGTTGGATTTTTTTGGATCTTTTAGCGATTGAGTATGACATTTTATGAATTAGATAAATATTTAATATAACCTTTATAGAACTATAAAAAAATAATTATTTTATTAATAACTTATCATAATATTAATAATGTTCTCATAGTCATCCTTATAGAGTTTTATAACATAGATCATATTGGTAGTTAAAAGGAGCCAAACAGGAACACTTTATTGCTCGATGGGTGAGTGTGGTTTATGAAGTGTATAGAATACTTATAACGGAATAATAATATAATAATATAGGTAATTTTTAGTGGGTAAATCATATTTTAAGATGTTTATATAAATAATAAAAATTAATTTTAAAAGTGAAAACATGTTATACCATCGAGATGGTAGTCCGAACAACAATGGTCCGCATTTCTTTTATTTTTATTAGTTGTTGGGAGGGAATAAATAATGTTTGTTACATTAATATAATTATAATTAAGTATAATAACGTTGCTTATTCGCTTATATTACTATAGTTAGGGTATGTTTGGAAGAGAATTTTTATCAAGAAAAACGTAAAGATGAAATAATAGTCACTTTTATACATGGAACTTTCTCTTAAAAGTCGTTATGGAAATGGATGGATTAGAATAAATAATTAAGACAAGATGATTATCTACAAGATATATTCACATATTACAAGAAAAATGGTATAGTTTTATGATGATATTTGAGGTATTTGGTGTGAAATGAAGGGGTTGATATGTCCCCTTTTATTAGTGAAGAAAATGGATCCTTTGTGAAAATCCATTATTTTTTAATAATGTAGTGAAAAAATTAATATGTCAAAGTTTCCAAAAATGATAAATAATGGTTTTGGGGTAATTTAAGGTTGATAAATTCTATAAGAATTATTTTCTCACATGATTTAAATATGTTGAATTCATTTGTTCATATATTATATCTTGTTTTACAGGGGTAAATAGATTTTATAGAAGTAAATTGTGTTTTAATTGACAAATAAAATAATCACCCTTACCAATGTTGGGTGTGTTCAACCTAAATTTAATATATATTTAATATAATTAAATTTATATTTAATATAAAATTTAATTAATAATAAAATCATCATATATATATAAACACTATTTTGTATAAAAATTTTACTTTCACATTTAAGGGTTCTTATTCATATTTAGTATTGATTCCCAATTGAATGATAATATTTATTTAAATCTAGTCTTAAAAATTATATTATATTCACTTTTTAGAAGATGTAAATTTAAATTATTTTATTAAAATTTCAATATTTTAAAAAAATAATTCTTTAAAAATAATACTTTTACCATTATCATAGTTGTTAACATCAATCATCGAATTCATCCTTTTATGGAAAAACATAAACTCACCTTATTAAAAAATATGATTATTTGATAGAAAATATGAAATCAATTGTTTTGGGATTTTTTCCATAAGTGATGAAAAATAATATTTTTAATATAATCTAATAAATCATTTTTTAATGTAAAATATTACTTATGTCTCCAAATTGATAAACATGGATTTTATATATAAAAAATAGTAATTTTTAATGATTTATTTTAATTATAAATATATATTATTTATAGTAAAATGTTTCAAAATAATTTAATGTATTCTTTTATTATTATAGTTTCATTGAATTTACACAATTAGCGTAATCAGTATTTTTTTACTATTCACCTAAAAATGATAATTGTTTAAAAATCTCAAAAAATCTAGTTAAGATAATATTTTTATTATAAATAAAAATATTAATCTAAATTGGTAAAATTGTGATTCAAATATTTCATAATTTAACTTTAATATAAACACAAAAATATATAATGAAAAATATTTTATAAGATAATAAATTATTGTAATATTAACTATTTTTACTCTTCTTTCATATCAATTAATAATTAAATTTAAATAATATATTTTATCCCTAATATATTTACTATCTTAAAATAAATTTCATAAAATATAATTTTGAAATAATATATTTTTAACCATATAATGATCTTATTAGTTATTTAGATACACTATATGAATTTTATCAATGACTTAGTATTAATAAATAAATTTTTTGTGTTTCTATATATTTTTTCCTAATTAGGATACCTCTATTTTTACCCATAAATTATAAATCTATAATTTAGGGGTCATATATTATTTCTTGATTTTTTTGGGTGTTGCATGCATCACAATTTATCAAACACATTAGGATCTAATAGAAATGAAATATATAATCTTTAATCATTTTATGTATCATTATCCCCCACATCCAATATAAATTTCATCCTAATAATTTTTAATTTCTCATCTCTATGGAAAACAATTGGATGTATCAACAATACTGATAGTATTTATGTTTTAATTTATAATAATATATCAAACTTACTATTAAAGATACTAAGAAACACTTGATTTGGAACCAAGTCATATATGATAAAAATAATTTCTCTAGTAAGTTCATAGTAAACATTGATAGATTCCCATGGGTTGACCTATGAAATTTCATGAGATTTCCATTACAAAAAAATCATATGATCAATTTGAAAATATTTTTAACCCATTCCTAATTCCATAAATATTTAAAGGGAAAAAACAAAATCTATAAGTAATAAATTCTCAAAAACCATAAATAAGATTTAATAACAATCATACTACTTTCTGTTTTTATTTATAACTTAATATCCAATAATTGGGGAATAATAGCTTAAAAAAATACATTGGAAAATCTATATTGAAAAAAATTATTCTCTTCAATAGATATATTTTTATAATATTTTCATTTTCCCATGATCTTGGTAGTTATTTTTTACTATTTTCCCCATTAGTCAATTGATTAGTGTATTAATTTTTATATTTCCCAATTTACAAACAATTTATGCAATAAAAATATTTTTCTTCAATCATTACCTTTCTCCTTTGATATTAATGCCCATAATTTTTACACTTACAGTGAATTATCATTCCCTTCAACAAATCTCTATGGTTTTTTCCATATATTATAGGCATATAGTGAATTGAATATTATTTTTTTTGATCATCTTTATCAGCCAAATATCAAAGATACCTCACCTTTCACTTCAATGATGTATTTAGAGATTCAACTATTTTAATTTTTTTATTCATTAATAATTATATGTAGTTTCTCATAATCAAAATATTTATCACTATTTCTCTTTTCCCATTATTTTTCTCATTGTGTAAATTATCACATTGTCCGTGGAATCCCTTTTCAACTTGGTTCATTCACTCTACATCAATTAATAAAATAAAAAGGGGTTAATCATGAGTGATGAACACCACAATATTATTATTTTATGATAATTACATGAAAAATTTAACATCAAAATTTATTTCTCATCAAAATTATTACAATATCATTCCTTTCAATCAAATCACTCTTGGTTCAATTTAGGATTATTTAGGACAGGTTCCCTTTTATTCATTAACTGAATGCCCTAAATAGATTTCAAAATTTACCATACTCTTTCAAAAAAAATTATAAACCAGAAAATCATTAAAATATAAACTCTTAAAATACAACTTAACCTTCATCCAATAAATAACATATTAATAAATATGTAACATAACTTATGAATATACATATTTCAATCTAATTTATCCATGGTTGTTTTCATATAAGGTTATCTGATCAAAATATATCCAAATCCCACATGATGGATTATAATAAGTATAAGATCAACCAAATAATATCCCCATAGAGTGTTTATCCTACTATATAGTCATTGGCTCACTCATTTTACACCAGTGTGATGATTGAATAAATGATCTACAAGAATTTTCAGGGTGATTACCCCAAGGTTCATCTATGTCATATCAACATTCACCTTCTAGTACCTATATAAGGATGTAATCTTCTAGATAATCACACAATATATACTTTATAAAAACATTATGATTTTATCATAGACATAGAGTTATCCCTTATAATTATCCATATGGTTTTCACTAAATTTATTTTATCCTAATACATAAAAAATTATATATTCAATATTATATCAATTAACCTAAAGGGATATCTATAAATTTTAAATTATTATCAACCTTATCATATCAACCCTTATATTATTATCAACTAACATCCTAATATCAAAATTTATATAAAACCTCCTATGATACCAACTATAATTCCCTACACCCAAACTCCAAGATCAAGTTCTCATTAACACTTTATTTACATATCATATTTGAATTCAACTGATGTAACCCAATGTTAACCATATTTAAATACAATATAACTTATAAATATTGATTCTCTTACATTTAAAGGGCTGTTTATATTTAGAGTCTCATAGAGTTAAAAAAAATTTAACTAATAAATACCATGTATTTCTCATCAAGTTAACATTTCATCCACTATATAAGAAACTAATTAGTCCATGATAAACCCTCAACATCTCTCATAAAATTATCCATGCATGATCCTATTCTAAAAATATCATGTGTAATACTTTTCATTATAACCTAGGGAAATACATAACATTGGAAGGGGTGATACAAATGCCCAATAAGGGTAAAAATAAGTGATAATGATAAAACATCATAACAAATAATAAGATAAGTAAAATAATATGTTATGAGTAAATAATCAAAATAATGGCATAATAAAAATAAACCAAGAGCATAACATATCCATGGTTGATATATCATTAAATAAACATAGGGATAATAATAAATCGTTCCCTTGATATTTAGTACATAATAAAATATATATATTTCCATGACCTAATACAATACCACATGATCTTAGCATCAAATCCATATCTCTTAGAAATATTTGTTCTTGAAAATTATACATAAAAAGAACCATGATAGTTTGTCTAATGAGACCTATCAATGCAAAACTGGATTTTTTTCAGCCCCATGCATCGCTAGTTATATCCAATTATTTCATTATAATAAGTAATTAATAATATATTTAATACATAACCAATATTTCTTAACAATCATTAAAACTTCATATTATAATAACCAATATATGTATTTTCAATATTTCTTCAACTAATAAATGGAATAGATTTATATGTAAGCATCCCTCAAAATAAAATTTTATGGATAAAGGGCGTTAAAGTTCATTAAAAAAATTTCAAAATCAATTGATTCATGGAATATAGGTGAATTCACTTCAATCAAAAGAAGTAGATATATAGTGTTCATAAAGAAAAGGTATTTAAAGGATAAGCATGCCTAAAAACATAGGATGAATAGAAAATGAAAACCATGTATTTGATTTTACATGAGATAAATCCCCAAAGATAAATAGTATGATATGATTTATAATGTTATCAAAGAAAAATTTAAACCGCATGAAAGGGAAACAAGTTGTGACTATGAATTATATATAAATAAAGAAAAATTGAGATAAAAAGCCCTCTCAATATTAATAATACAAGAAAAAAACTAACTTGATAGAGATACCTTGATAATAAAATATAATGAAATCCAATATATTGATTATAAATAGACTAAAAAGTGTAGTGAATTAAGTATATAAAATAAAATATGGTGTGTAATGTCAAAAATGTCTTGTGGAATTTAAAATATTGTTAAATAACAATTAAAAATTAGAACCATTTTAATCAAAATCCATTGATGGATAAAATATCAAATGGAGAATTTAATAACATAAATAATTATATAATAATGATTGAAAATATCAAATTATAATTAAGTAACCCATAAAAAATAAAACATAATTTACAACATAATCATATCTCAAATAATTAAAATTTTAGACCAAGACACCATAATGCAAAAGTATCATCTAAATAAAAACCCTTTGAGAAGAAATATTATGAAACTAAACATAAAATACCCTAACATATAATTAAAGATGTAATATAAAAAATATTTATTATATATAGCTCAAAAATATAAATATTTTCATAATAATAAGCATGTCTCAAGAAATAGAAATTGAGACCAAGAAACCCCTTTCATTTAACATTATATTTTAGGAAAGAGTCATTTGATATTAAGGAAATAAGAAATAATTGTAATGAAATAAATTAACTGGGAAATAAAATAATAATTATTCATTTGTAAGAATAAATAAAAAATGTAACAATACATTTCAATAAGAAATTGGGCAACACAATGGATGAAAACTAAGTTAGCCCAAACCCATATTATGGTCCTGATTCATTGTACGTGTGCGCCTAGATTCCTGAATAATAAAATTATCTTTATTAGATACCTTATCAGGAACCTTATTCATCTATATTTAATCTAATAAAAACTATTTATTATCATAATAAACTTAATTATTATATAGTTTTTATTATGTTTGTGAGTTGGTGTAAAAATTGAATCGATGTTGGATTACTTTGGTAATTTTATCCATCAATGATGATATCTTAAAAGTAAGTTAAATAATTAAAGAAAAAATATAATAACTAGAAAAAAATATTTATTTTATTACTAAATTATAATAATATTAATATTTATGCTTTCATAGTCACCCATGATAGAGTGTTATAGCATAGTTCATGTAGGTGGTTAAACGGTCCCAAAGAAAAACACTTTATAACTCAATGGTTGTGTGTGGTTAAGGAAGGGTATAATATCATTATATTATATGAATAATGATATTATTTAATTTTTTTATTTAATTAATACTACTTTATTTATTTTATAAATAATTAAAATCAATATAAAAAACAAAATAACGTTATTTCATGGATGCAGTAGTCCTCACAATGCATAGTCGATGGTCTTTGGTTTTTCTAACTAATTGGGAAGAAATAAATAATGGTTGTTACATTAATATAATTATAAATACATATAAAAATTATACTTAATTGTTTATATTAATTTTTAAATGTTAGGTTTGGTAGATAAACAATACGAATAAAATGATAAAGATAAAGTAATACTTACTTTAAGATCATGAACTTTCTCTTGAAAGTGTCCATGGATATGAAGGTATTATGATAATAAATTTCTATCATAGGGTTAAAAAATGAGATAGGGTTAAATTATGATAAAAATGAAAAAAATGAATTCATTCGAATTAATGGGTGTGGAATTGAGGGGCTGATCTAGCCCCTTTTATATGTTACAAAGGGGATCTGTTGTGAACACCCATAATTTCTCAAAAATGGAATTCTGTTATTCAACAAGAAAAGGTTTAAAAAGTGATAATAAATGGATTTTTTAGGTGATATTGGGTCTAAAAATACTCAACCATGTATTTTTACACATGTTTTAAACATGTTTCTTGTCATTTGTTCTTATATTATTACTTTTACCTCTTTTTTTGTTTTTTTGGGGTAATCAATTTTTACCCAAGTAATTTATGTTTTACGAAGTATATAAAATAAATAACCTCACAAAAGTTAGTTTTTATGAACCTAAATGGAATCTCAATATAATATAATTCAATTTATAATTAAGTTAAAATTATGTTTTAAATTTAAAAAAATTATATCTAGAAAACCAGTTCGTAGAAAAAGGTTGTTTCCCCATCAAGTGTTATTAATAATATTTTGTACTGAATACTAATTGAATGAGTGATAATTTATTAAAATATAGGATTAAAAATTAGATTATATTAAATTGTTACTATATATTAATTTATTTTAATGAATATATTTATACAATATTAATAAATTAATTCTTTGAAAATAATAGTTTAACTATTATAGTAGTCATTAACTTTAGTATTTTTAATCATAATTTTATGCACAAAAATGAGATTTACCTTATTGTATAATATGATCATGTTGATTTAAGATATTAAATCGATTTTTTTGTATTTAAATTCAATAAGTGTTGAAAATGATTTTTATAATATAAGAGAATAAATTAGTTTTTACAGATAAATATTCCTTATGTCTGAAAATTGAAAAACAAGAGTTTTATAAATAAAACCTAGTATTTTAAATGATTTATTTCACTTATAAATTTATATTTTTCATAGAAATTTTTTCAAAAAAAGATTAATTCATCCTTGTATTATTATAGTGTCATAAAATATATTGTATTTAAAATTCTACATTTTTTACTATTAACTAAAAACAATAATATTATAAAAATATTAAAAACTCATCTTAAGTTAATATTTTATATATATAAAAAATTATAGTCAATTAGGTCAAATTAAAATTCTATAAGTAATAAATTTTAATCTTAATATATATTTATATATGTAAGGAAAATAATTTTTGAAAGAAAATAATTTTTCAAATAGTAACTATTGTAATTCTAATTTCTAAATAAATTAATAATTAAATTTCGTATTAGCATACTATTCATATCAATAATATATTTTATCTATAAATTATTTATTATTTAAAAATAGTGTTCATAAATTCAAATTTTAGAAGAATTCATTTTTAAGAATCAAATGACATTATTAGCTATTTAGCTACACAATTTTAAATTTTTAGTGTCTTTATATTAAAAATATCCATTATTTTATATCTATATATTTTTCCATAATTTGTTTATATATATTTTTACCAACCATTTATACTACTAAATTTTAACGGTCATTTTTTTTGTTTTTAGTTTGGTTTTATGTAGATCACAAGTTGTCAAACACATTATGTTTTAACGGAAATAAACTATATAATATTTAATCTTGGGGTGTTACACCTACTCCATATATGGAATCTCAAAAGACTATTCACAGTTCTAGTACTCAAGAACTTTTCATCCATTGAAGATCCAAAAATGCTAATGAAAACTCTAAGAATAACGATCGTTGAATACATGTTAGGAATTTATGTCCTGGTGTTAGGAAGTTGTCATAGTATTTAACATCCATTTACATGAAATGCATCATCACCTGGATCCCATCACTACCACCATGAGGCTAGGATCTTAAACTTTCCCCAAATAATGACCCCAATGTCTTATTTTAGTAATGGGGACCCCTTTGTTACATTCAACAAGGAAATATAATTTGAATTAACTACTTACATGTCCAAATATATCTTTATAATGAGAAATAATGAAAATCCTCTCTAATAGGATTGTGAATGGTGTGTACACACAACACCCCCACTCTGAGTATGTACCTATTTTCGACATGGCATGAATTTTTCAAATACATAGATTTCCTCAAAGAACACATGGTTCGTATTCCACACGGGGTACAAAATTGTATACCCAGGCTCAAGTTTTTCATGTAACCAGACATGGCATATACATACCCATGCCATGTACTATACATGGGGTTGTGTGAGAATGTATGAGGACACAACCTAAGTTATGTACCCAAAGGTCCTAAAAAGTGTTTATGTATTACAAAACACCATTGTGGTTATATTCATTATCCAAAGGAAATCCAAATAACTACATGGAGTGTGTTCTATCACCACATGTAATGTGATCAGGTTTTCTAGATGCATAAACTTTGTGAACCCCTCAATCATTAAATTAAAACATAAATCAACCCTCTATGAATCCTAATAAACCCATTAACCATTGAAACACACAAACAAGAAAACAGAATAGCTAGAAAACAAAGGCGAGGGGGAGATCATAATAACAAGTCATGCCTCTCAAATAATCACTAAAACTATATGGTTATCGGATGATAATCCATGCTCCAAGGATATAAATTCTTGATCAAGCCCAATTAGCCTCCTCCGAGAAGACTTTTCATCCCACTTTCCCATTCCCCTCTCTTAATTCTACAAATCAACAAGGAGAATGATTTTCCCTTCCACCCTTGCATATGGGGGAAAGAATAAGTTTTAGGGAAAAATTAAAAAAAATTAAATCAAAACGAATACATATTTAAGGTCCCAACCTGGGATCTAAAACCTGAATAAGTTTTTTTACTATTACTAGGGTAAAACTACCTATTCAAAAAACAACCACAAGGTTTCAATTTCCATCTGAATCTCATTTTATCATATATAATCATTTTCACATACGTGAATAAATAATATTTGTTTAATAAATATTAAATAACATAAATAATATGCTCTTATTTGAATATTAAAAAATTATAATCCATGGGTAAATGTCACATATCTAAAATAGCAGAACCATCAAAAAATTTCTTGAGGTTATTTTCTATGGGAAATTACCAGTTTACCCTTTTCATGGGCCAAAGGTTCTAGAACTGAAAAACGAGTTAAGTATCCTATAAAAGAAAAATCATGGTCATAACAAACAAAAAATTTCATACCATACTATATAATTATGTATTTTTTTCATTTTCTGAATATTCACCTCTTGGAGAGATAATATTCATTCATTGAATTTTTAAATTTCAGTATGAAACTCAAATCAATATATTTATAATATTCCTAACAGAATATTTTGTTTTTTGGGAACTCTAAGTAATTTTCAATTTCTTTTATTATGAAGTAATTCCAATTATATTATGTACACTCTACCTTTTCTAATATTCACTCTCTTTAGAGACTTACTCTTATATATTATTAGATAATGTTATATAGCTCAGTAAGTTTCCAGCCCTATCAAGTTTCACCATTAACTCCATAATTATAGAATTATTAAAATGAGATTAGAGCCTCTTAAATTACTCACAAAGCATTATAAATCACTCTAAAATTACAGAAATTAACTTAAATAACTTTATAAATTTTAAGAACAATTCCAAAGAACTGAAATATAATTCTTGATCCTTTTTAACATATTATTAATCAATTTTGAGTAATTTAATGAAACTAAACTACCTAATTTACTCTAAATCTAATTCATAATTCTTTCAACCTTCATTAAAGAGATATTATTATTTTTATAAAACAAACTTTATTCTAGACAATCATTAAATGGATTTTCGATATTTCTTTTATCATTTTCCTTTCTGCGTCACATATCTTCAAATTTCACACTCACTAGATTCTTCTGAATCCATTTGAAACATTTATATATTGTGATTTCTTATAATCATTAGTAATAGTTATTGACTCCCATAATGATGAACTCTATAATGATCATCTATTTTTGGAAGATTCATAGATTATGTCTAACTGAGATAACAGCAGCCTCAACCTTTTCTCATTATCCATTTACATAAAATAGAGGCAACTTTAATTATATTTTCCCATATTTATGAGAAACATCCTATTTATATTCATTGGAGTCCTCATGATCACCAAGAACATATTTATAACTTACTTATTAATATATTATCTTATTTAAAAAAAATACAATCAACACAATCCACTATGATCTTCAACCTCCTCATTTATATTTGTTTTCATTACAATTAAATTCCTCTATGTAAATATTTTATAACTCAACACTTTTCTTCTACCCCTTATTGAAAATATATTCAAATATGTTAATATAATGGGGATATTCTATACATATTCATATTATGTCTATGATTTGGAAACATATTATTCTCCCATTTATTCAAATATACAGCATTGTCTAATACATTGAGAGAAGGATGAAATCCCCCTTTACATAGAAATGATCCATAAATTAATTTACCTTTTGTATATGTAATCAATGATCGGTGTATGGAAAAAAGAGTGATTAATCTAAGAATCAAAGATATCCAAAAAATGCCATGCATTTAAAACCATCTTAGTTTTATCCCTTTAGAGGTTGTTTCATATGATTTATTAAGAATTCTATAACTACACACATATCTAATAAAAAAACGTAAAAACATTAAATTTAAATAATATATTTCACCATTATATCAAATTAAAAATCACCCCCAACTATAACAATTAAAATTTATATAATCAAGGAAAGTATGGGAAATTTCTTATTTTCATACATCTACAATAGCTAATATAAAAACATTATAGAATTCAATATTGACCTAAAAGAATAAAATCTATATTATTGTTTACCTTATTAGCTCTCCCACAAGGTATTATCTTAAATATACATTATCATTAATACTTTTCCTAAAAAAACTCATATAATTTTTTATACACTATGAAATGTAACAACTATTCATAAAGATAGTTGCTGGAAAAATTCATGATGAATTTCTCTTCAGGTTTTATAGTAATTTCATCACTGATCCAGTTCTCCCTATTTATAAATCATGTTTAATCTCTTATATGGAAACATAATCCAACATATGACTACTAAAAAAGTGAGATCTATATCAACTAATTAATGAGAAAAATAGGGATGGAATTTTTTTCTCATCACATAAAAGATTTCATTATCAATTCCAATTTGGTATGAAATATTCATGATAAATCTTATTATGTACTTAGAAACTTAATCCTTTTTGATAGAATGGACTTATTCATTCTTTTATTTTTCACCTTAGGTGTAAATAGATTTTAACCTTGTCTTGTAGGGTATATAAGATTTTTTTCTTTCTCCATAATTTTATCAAATTTCACATATGATGAAACTATGATAAAATAATTAATTGAAGACATTCTTAGCTTTATTCTTTTGTGAACAATCCATTTTAATAGTAGAATACTTTGAATATTAAGTCACTGATTCCTTTATTTTTAAAGAAAATTATTTTGTCAAGGTATACATTTCATAAAATTATTTAGAGTATGTTTAGGTTGTTTTCACATTCCATGTAGATTATTAATAATTCTCTAATCACCCTTATTTTGAAACCTCTCATTAAATTCATATTCTTCTTTATAGATGTCTTATTCTATCAAAATGCTTTTAATCCTTACATATACTGATTCTATTATTATATTCATCTTTCTTACTTTGTCATTTATCATTATGAAATGTTTTAATTTATCCATTATGTGGCCTTTCCTATCATAGAAAAATTATTACTTTTTTCTTGGTGTGAAAACCAGTATAGTAGTATTATTCGGTGTATTTTTCTTAACTCTTTTATTTTTCTTACATCCGTAGGTAGACTTCCATACATTTCTTGTTTACTTATTTTCCTTTTTTGGGATTTTTTTCATCAATATATGAATTTTTCATGGTAGGTTTATACTAAATCTCTACATACCTATTAACACCTTTAATATAGTTATTATAGAAATTCTACAAGTATTGAAATATTTTATTGATGAAAAAATTCACTATATTCTATTAATATTTATCCTTATTGTAGGAAAATTTATTCTGCTCATAAGGATTCGTCAATATTTTAGATCTGATCCCCATTAATTCAGTATGTTTATTAATTTTATATTTTAACACATTATTCCAATATCTAGTATCCCTATACATGAACCCCCAATAGAACCAATAGTGTCCAATAAGTTTTATTCTCTTCTTTTTGAATAATGTGGACCACCATTACACCTTCATTTTTTAGGTAAAATAACCAACCTTTTGGGCTCTTCTTGGGGAGTAAATATACTTAGACGTGTATAATATAGTGAGTAATTCCATAAAAAATTCCACACATATTTAACCATAATTTTATTTTAAACATATAATAGCATATAAAACAGCATTAGAACATATATAAATACCTATATAATGGGTTACCTTCCTTAAATATATTGTAGTGCATGTTTCTCTAGAAGATCTGTAGATATTTTTTAAAATGGAAACTTTTTATATTATATACACTTATACAATGTTTTTATGGGAGGAGTGTGTGAATGAGAATCATGAAAAACATCTAAATATATTTATTTTACTTAAATCTCAAGGCATTCCATATTGAGAGTATTTTTCTCATAAACTAATTCTTTTATTATTCTTAAAATTATTTATTAATCATCACAATCTAATCATCATGCTTTTTTCAACCATATTATAAGTATTTTTCAAGGGCCAATTTTTTGGATTTGATATCAAGTTTCAAATCCTTGACACTAATAACACCTTTGTGAAATTTATATAAAGAATGTATATTTTACTCATATACTTACTTAATAATAATTTTCTCATTAAAAATTACTTATAGTTATACCTAAATAGGGTACAAATATTCATTTCAAAATATTATATATATTTTTTCTTCATCAAGGTTAGTGAGAGTGATGTACTTGTAAAATTTTGTATCCAATGCATCCTCAATATCATCATCCTCCAATTCTAGTTGTGCTTCTCATCATAAAGTCCATTGATAAACGAAAATATAAAAGTATCTGGCATAGTGGGAACTTTTTATAAGTAATATTTTACATTATAGTAGATATCATCACCTAATTTAATCAAATCACACTCCTCATATTGTTAATAGTTTAATGTTGATTATTTTAGAGAATTAATATCAAAATATTTATTAGATGAACTATCATATTAATTAAATTCATGTAAAGTGAACTATATTTCACTTTCAAACACATATTTATCTTCTTGGAATATTTTCATCTATTTTTTCTTTATGTTTTGGTTGAAGCGTCCATATTGTTGCTGATATTGACAGTAAATTTATTTTCAAACTATGATAATTATGAATCTTCATCAAATGTTAACATCATATATAAATGGTAAAAGCCAATGGGATTGAAAAAATTATATCTAATCCAAGAGAACTGGGTTAGCTCTAATACCAATTGATGTTCTTACTAGATCATGCAGAACACTGATATTGGGGGTGGTTTGATATTAACCAATTTTATCAAATTTCACTTTCCCTCTTAATTATCCCCTCTTAATATTTGAACCTATATCTTAGATAATATTTATGGATCATTTAATTTACTCTCAACACCCAAAACCACATAAAATGTATAATGTGAATGGTAGAGAGTTGTATTCTTGATTTTTATAGGGTTCGATCCTAGTGTTGTCACCTAATCCATTCTATATTTGGTTTGATTTACAAGATATAAATATATTTATATATTCAATATATTACACATGTAAATCTAGTAAGATGGGGTAATTTTTAATCCATGACTCTAGGAAATAGAAAGAACAATTTTATATAAGTATTTTTTGATATAAAATGGACTGAATATGTGAGTTAATTGATTAAACATACCAAAATTTGAATGTATATATGTTTTACTACAGGATATGGAGTTGAACAAAATATAAAAAAGAGATGAATATAGTAAACAGAAAACATGTTGCACCATGCCACAAAAAATCATGGATAAACATGAAATTTTTGAAGGTATATTGATGATTAATTAAAGTAATGGACCAAATCAAAAAATAGTAAAACAATTAAAGGAATGTTACTAGGTGAAATTGGTATAAATGATAATAATACACATCTTGTAAATGTTTTACATGATTTCAATCTCAAATTAAAACAAACCATTAAAATTTCATACAAAAAAATTACACGTCATGAATCCACTATTAACTATGATAATCTTAAAGAATATAGAATGTGAAAAATAATCATGGCCTTGACTGTTACATATCAAGAAACATTTTCATGAAATGGAACCCTCTATGCTGATGTAGAAATAGTAGTTTTTACATGTTTTAATACTGCCATTACAATTTTATGACCAGAGGGACCCATATGACTTTTCCCCTTTAAATGTCAATTTATAACATCCCTAGCATGATCTATGCCAATAAATAAGAGGAATGGGGAAGAGTGGAGAGGATAGATCAGTGAGGGAAACTATGGATGATGGCATGATGCTTATTTATTTCCCTACTAAACTTTTATTTTCATTTATTCATTTTATGAATCCTACAATCTAAATAATCAACTTCAACTCCCTATATATGGAGGTGTTCTTAATGTGGGTGACCAATATAGGGGGAGGCTTTACCAACTTATATATTTTATATTATATGATTAATTAAATAAAACCAATTTATTTCTTCTACTAACCTGTTCAAATTATCAATTATGTTGTTAAGCCCAAATGAATCTTTTCTAGGGTCTGATTATTATTTTTTATTTTTTTCATCGATGATCAATTACTCTATCTACACAATTCATATTTATTTTCTACATAATTGACTAGGGTTTTTTGGTGAGTTTTTGGCAATCGCCAACATGCGTGAGGAATTGTGAAGAGGATTTTTTTTAAGGAGGGAATATCAATTCCAAATTGGGAATTTTTTTTAATTTATCAAAATAGCCATTTACAATAACACACATAGATAAAAGACTTTATATCGATTGATAAATAATTTGTAATTCCCTTACCATCAATGTTTGACTAAGGGAATAGATGAATCAATAAGGGAATCATCCCTTACTAGCCGGTAAAACCTAAATTTGTAAAAATTGGAAACAATGAATGCATAGTACTATGCTTAGCCAAACCTTATTTAATCCTTATATTTCATCCAATGTTTTTCATAAATCAATTAAAACTAATTTTCTATCATCAATTTCTCAAACCAATCAAATGTCAATTTTTGGAAATCAATTAGAAGTAACAAATTGTAATTTGTGCACTCTTTTTCAGAAGAATACTGAGGGTTAACCAACTATACCGCACCAAGGTAATTACAAAATTGATCTTTTACTCCCCATGATAGGTGTTCATTATAAATATGTATAGTAAATTATAGGATATGAATTGGATACTCCATTAAGTATTTGTAATGTAACAACAACTATCCTAATAACTCTTTAGTATCCTAACTTATTGTTCATAATAGTTAATAATGATATCCTTCCATCATTCATTTTATATTGGGTGAGAAATATCTTTTGTTAGCTCCTATATATATTAACATAAAAATAATATATTTATCCCCAATATTTGTTTTATAACTACTAGAGTATTTTCAATACCACAACATGCATGTTGAACTTATCCTCAAAATTTTATAATGATCGACATGTGAATGAGAGTATTCACACTCTTGGTTTTTTCATCCTTCTCAGAAAAAGTCTTCATCATTAAATTATGCTTACTTAAATTTAGTTGGTCATCATCATTATCCTTCTCTACTCAATTATCTTTTATGATATTGGTATATTATTGGAATTATTCATCCTTCTTCCTTGATGCACAATTATTCTCTACTAGATATATAAAACTTCTACTAAATTCAATATATGAAGTCATCTAAAAAGTAGTAGCATTATATCTTGATTAATAGCGCCATCTCCTCCTCCAGTAATATTTTTAATACCTTCATAAAATCCTGATAATATTTTTTCTATATTTAAAAAATTCAAATACTCCTTTATTAAAGGTATTGAATCTATTTATATAATTTTATCAATATTATCCTCCATCTTTTATAATGATTTAATCTGTGTCAAACATCTAAATTTAATTAAGAAGAGACTCAATATTGTTCATCCTTGAAAACTCCCACAAAATCTACATGGAATCTCTACACCAGAATATAATAATACCACCATAATAAATAATCTTTCACAGTGGCTTTCTATGAATCATTTATCAAAACTCCACTTGATTATTATATCATACTCATATCATTAATCATAATATCCCTTTGATTTATTGAGATATTTAATTCATTAAAAACTATTATAGTTTTATATAATTTCATTTTCCTTAAAATTATTAATTTTCAAAATCTCACTTATCTCGAACACAGAAAACACACACACTATGAAAAAATACATACATATAAGATAGAAATCCTTACACATCATAGTGTGATTTTAGGATTTTTATAGGGTGTTTTTCTTTTCATATTTCCTTAATAGAAGATTATTATGTTAGATTTTATAATCCTTCTACAGTATAGATTATTTTTAACTTTTTCACATTATGTTGAATATTGTACTAAAACAATTATGCATCAAACAAAACAAGACACATGACAGTGAAAGTCTTTAAGCATTATATAGATTTTCTTTATTTTAGGATAATATCCAATAAAAACATAAGTATCATATGAAATACTTGTCTATTTATGACCTTTGAAAAATCTTCACTTATCATATATATATTACATAGTTAATTCATTTTCAAATTTTATTATGTATCATTGATTAATATATTATGGATATTCCTAAGAAAATTTTATGTATATTGTTAAATACACGTACTTTTCCATTTAATATATTCTAATTAATACACAAATATACTATATACTCCATTCTTTTTATAATTTGTAATGTATTTTGAGAGTTACTCTTTTATTTTTTCCATAGAATTATACATATCATGAAAACGTTCTGGGCTTAGTCATTTTTAAATTTTAACTCCACAGTTTAACAATTCTTAAAAAGAGCTCATAACCTCTTTAATTATTTTCATGGAATTTAATATAGTAAAAAATCAACTCAGATGAATTTAAATAATTTTAGAGATTATAGGAACAATTAAAATGATCTTAAATACAACTCCAATGTCTTTTAATCATAGTAATACACAATTTTTGGAGATTTTATGAAATCGCCTTATATCATTTACCCCATATCTATTATAACCTTCTTCCAAACTAAATTCAAGAGATACTATTCACTATATATATAATAATTCAGGATAATAAATAATTGAATATATTTAAAATATTCCATCCATATTTTTATTTCTTTTATCATAGATCTTCATTCTTTGCAGTAGCCGTACTATTCTAACTCCATTTGAAATTATTTTAGATACTGATTCTCATAAAAATTAGTTATATTAATTAATTTTTATAATAATCATCTACAAAAACATTATATATTTGGGGTCAATTCATTAAATCTATTTGACCAAGATTGTATTATCCTCCACTTTATCTATTTTTTCATTTACTCAAAATGGAAAAATGTAAATTTCATTTTTTTCTAATATTTATGAGTGTCATCCTATTATTAATCATTAGGCACTCTAATTTGAGTTATTATAAAAAAACTCAATATCTAAAATCCATGTGAAGATTTATTTCTGAGGGTTTAATTTGGGAAATTATTATGAAAAAAAAAATATTTATCTATTTGAATTATCTTATGGGGAAAATCTTCATTGATCCTTAAAGAAATTATAGCCTAATATTAAACCCTTTTTTAGATAAATTGTTTTATAATCAGAAGTAAAGATTAACTATGCTAAGATTATTCCATTATTTTCATTAATTTGTATACTAAATCACTAAATGTACTTAATTATTTTATAAAAGTAGAAAATATAGAATTTGTGTCTCTATTATAGCTAAAGTAAAATTTGATCAAACATGACTAATTTGATGGAAATAGATCTCCTACAAATAGAAATATTCCATTTCATACCCATTTTATGAAAAATATATTAACATTAATTGACTAATTTTTAATTAATAAAATAAGATTCCACTCCAAAACAACATTGTGCCATATATGATTTTTAATGGTGGAAAATATCTAGACCATGTGGTAAAAAAGAGAAAAAATATTATGATATATTATATGATAACATTCTCAACACTTTTTTGAGCTGATATTATAAATAATTTTGATAAATTAAACCCACCTGATAAATGAAGAATGAATTAGAGTTTAAATAAAAATTTGAGGAAGAAGGTACTAATAAATATATAATAATATCTCATTCTTATATATTTTATATAGATTTTTTTTAAAAAAAGAAGAAATTTTTTTGTATGTCAACCAAATACAAGTGTTTACATGGGGATTTAATAGGTGACCCAACCCAAAAAAACAAACACTAATTAATGTATACCAAAACCGACTAGTTGGGTAGAGGAGACCTAGATGAGTGAGATGTTTGGGGGAGGGGGGAATGAGGATGAGAGTTCATAAAGAATTGTGGGAAATATTAGAGATTTATGGATCTATCCTTGATCCATGTGCATCTTATGACCCCATGACGTGCATGGAAATGATGAATATTGTCCAAAATCATACATCAACATGAAAAAAACACTTCCACCATGAATCACCATTAAAGAGAGATGAACCACTAATACCAAAATAATAAATTCCAACACCTAAGATGAGTAATCCTATATCCACCCCCACCGCAATCACCATAACTAATTATAATGAACCTTTTCACCTCCCCCCCCCCACAATCATACTAGTGAACCCCACCTTGACACATAGTACCACTACTACCAACCACTTGAGAAAACATATACCCTTCAAGAATAAAATTCATAGAGAATCTAGATATAGGTTTCTGATATGCATTTAGACACTATACCTAGTCTAGTTTAATAATTTATATGGAATATAAAAGACTAACTTCACACACATTATCACCCATAGAGACTAAAACAGGTGGAAACTATCGAATTAGTCCAATTAAAAATCATGTTCATGAATTTAAAATAACATCATATATATACATATATATATATATTTCAATATCAAATAAATATTATATTTTTACAATAATTGATATGTTGTTAACCATGTAGAAGAAAATTCATAAATCTCTTACAAAAACCAAGTGAATATGTTTCCTTTGAAGAACTACAAAATTTTCTTGGGACTGAACAAAATTCAATGATGAGGTATATAATAACAGAATATTACTTTCATTATAAATTCAATGTCATTTAAGAAAATAAATATTCAAATACCCTTCCTATATTTATAAAATTAATTAAATAATTCCATGAGAAAAACAACTTATAAAGAAGAAATGAGATTTCTTAGTTAGTGGAAAACCATGAAATTTTTTAATGTATTAAAATTATCAAGAGAAACTGAAAATTCATTATACAAATGTGGAAACTAAAGAAAAATAATATTTTAGTAGAATCCAAATTAAATTTTATTTTGATGAATATGCAATGGTAAATCCATATGGGACTCATAGTGCTGTATAAAAATTTCATTCAATGATGGAAATATTTAATAAAATTACTATTATAGATTAATTACATCTGAGAAATGATGCATAAATCAATGTTATTATCTATAGAATCATAGAACTATATTTTACATATGTGAATAATTTGACACATTTAAATTTTTATATATATTTGAAACTGAAATTAAGATATAATTTTTAAAATTTTATGTAAAAACGTGTTTTGAAAATATTTTGAATCTAAAAAAATAAACCTTTTGAAGAGTGTCATGTGTATGGGAAAAGGGCATTCATGTGACGAAATATATCTGCTATATATTAATAATTTAATTAGGCCTTATATTAATTTGATTAAGTAATCTAATTTTTAACATTAATATTTAACACATGTAAATTTTAATGCATTAAAATTTTTAAGAAATAAATTTTATATTTATAAAATCAATCAGTAAGAAAATAAAATTGATATGCTAATATGGAGGTGGTGAGTAATTTAAATATAAATTTATTGATTTTTATGAAAAAAATGGTATAATTCATTAATGTTTTTGACCATATAATATTCAATGTAATGGTGTATCATTAAAAAAATATATTAGAAAAAATATTGATTTATTCATATAATAAGTCAAAGTTAACTTTATATTTATGATGTAAAACATCATTAGTTGCATGTTGTAACCTTTATAAATTAGATATATGAAAACTAATTTGTCCCCTTAAAAAAATTAGAAGGGTTGAAAATCTAATCATTCATGTTTTAAATTTTATGTTCATTTCAATTATTTAAGAGTTATTTATCATATAATAACTATGATCGACCCAAAATGAATTAATGGATTATTTATGGGTTATGTATAAAATAGTAAAATATATGGAATTATGGAATTATAATTTTAAATAATTTTTGAATATATATAGGAATAACTTTTTTAAAATAAATTTTATAAATATAATGTATGAGAATTTGTTTATCACATCCCATGTTCGATTGATCCATTTGGTTGAAATGAAATAATAAAATCATTGTTATGATTATCATATTGAATTAAAGAGAAGTACAAGACCTAGAAATGAAGAATTTCTACATCAATTTTTTTTATCTTTTGAACTATTAGGTTTTCTTAGTATAGGAGTAAAAAATAATCAACATCTAAATATGTACCCTAAGATATTAACCATACAAATTGACTCAAATTCATATAAAGAAGAAATATATTCTATAGATATAACTTTATAAAAAGATAATTTTAATGATTAAATAGATTCCATTATGTGAAATAATACTTGGCTTGTAATTTATTTCCCAAAGGGTTCAAAACCCATGAGTTTAAATTGGTATTTTGAAGAAATTTTTATTTTAATGGAAACATTCGCATTTATAAAGAAATATTAGTTTTAAAAGGTTTTATACAAAAATATTAGATTATATTAATATTTATACTCATGAATATAAAACTTATTAAATATTGACACTATTTTCATTAACATTAGTAAATTATTTTTTTATTTGTAAAATTTTTAGTGAAACTAATTTTTTGAATAGATATTCAAATGAAAAAATTCATATTTGATTACCAAAAGATTATGATTTATTTGAAAATGAAGGGAAATTTTGTAAATTTATAAAATATATTTATGTTCTTAAACAGTCACCAAAAATGAAATGAAACTTTGGATTCCAATATACATAATATTGGAGTTATTATTTATATTTATATTAATGATATGTTAATATTTTGTGATAGAATGACTGATATTAATGATATAAAGAAATAAAAATCCTCAATGTTTAAAATGAAAGATATTAGAGTTGTAGATATTATTATAAGTTTTAAACCTAGAAAAAATAGCTGGGTATTGTAACATCCTAAGATGTTATATGTTTTTCCATTGAAATAAACATGTGGTATTACATACTTTTCCCTACACGCAACGCCGAGTCTACATAAACTAGAATATTGTAAAAATTACTAGCATAGTTGTTAAATTGCTACTTATCATTAGTAAGAACCGCATTATGAAAAATATTTATAATTTTTTTAGGTAATTAGAATATATTTACTAATTCATAATAAGGATGTACACAATTTTCAATAATTTCATTTTTATATACAAAAATATGTTTTCTTCAAAAATGGGTTTTATCACATTTTAGTATAAAAATTATAATTAATTAAACCACTTTTGATAATTTTTATTTGAATAAAATAGTATTATTTTTAAAATCATAATATCAATATTATCATATGGCCATTTTTTTTGTAAAAAAATCATTTTTTATTGAATAGTGAAAATACATTTTTTTAAACTATCATTTATTGTGATTTAAATTTTCCATTATATTTTTAATTTGATCATTATGTAACATAATACAACCTTAACCATAAATAATCTATTCAATTTCATAGTGAAAAATACATTTTTTAAACTGTCATTTATTTTGAATTAAATATTCCATTTTATTTTTAATTTGATCATTATGTTACATAAGACAACCTTCACCATAAATAATATATTTAATTTCAATGTAATCATAATTATATATTTTTTTGTTTAAAAAATATTTTGGCTTTCAAAAATAGTTTTTAAAAACAACTGTATTTATGTACGTGATTTCTTTTTATCTTAAAAAATTAAATTCGTATATATTAATTATTGGTTTAATTAATATTTACGTATTATATATTCACTCATATATTATAAATCTAATTTTTTTATTTTTATAGAAAAAGGAATTGAAGTATGTTATTCTTTACGCTTAAAAATTCAATTTTCTTAAATGTGTCTTTGTTGGAGTTTGAACACTTATTTAAAATTAAATTTTACCACTAATAGAAATTGAATCTACTAAAATTGATTTCATATTTTGATTATAAATAGTTAATATAATTTAATATTTCCAATGTTTTAATATCCTTATATTTTAAAATAAATACTATGTTCACGAGCTTATAAGATAAGCAACACTAAACTTAAACCAATGACTGAATATTATTATTTAAATATGACCATCATAGCCTAGACATTTAATTCATCACTATTAATAGTTCTAGTCATAGTATGAAATATATTTAAAAGTCTTAATCAATAAAAATTTATTGATTATTTTTTATGAAATAATTACTCTATTTTTTTATTGTCATTTTATTCTTCAAAAATATGTTTTCTTCGTAAATGGGTTGTATTACATTTTGTGAGAAAATATTATAGTTTATTTCTATTAATTTAATAAATATTATTAGTTAAGATATTATATCAATTTTTAAATAAACTTTTTAAAATTATATTATAGTTATTTTATTGGAATTTCATGGAAAGATTGATTTTCTAGTGAATAGTGAAAAACTCTAATATTTATTAGAAACTATTTTTTTCATTCGGAAATAAAAAATTTCTATTTTTAAAAATGATTCAAAAGTAAAATTAGTTATATTATATTATTAATAAAAATATTATGTTCATTAGAATCAATTTTATGATAAAATTTTGTATAAAACATTTTTATTCTTAAAAGCTCATTTTTCTAAAAAAAACCAATATTTCCTTTCCATTCTAATTTTTTTATTAAATTAATTCTCAAAACTTCTATAAATTTGATCCTGACAAATGGATTCAAAATCTCTAATGATAATGTCATGTTTTTATAAATGTGTCATTTTTTCTTCATTCTATATAGTAACCAAAGTAAGTAATTTTCCCTATAAGAATGGTATATTAGGTAATTATTGTTATAAATAACGTGATATGGACTAAAAAATAACTCTAACACGTGTATTAATTTTCATTTTATGAAAATATTTCATCCATATTCATCTTGTTTTTAATATATGACATTTTATTTCTATTTTTCCATGATATAATATATTTTATACAAAGTGAGGGCAAAAATGAAATTCTAATTATTTTATTATCTTTAAATTTTTGAAATTAGGATAAAAAAGTTATTTTCAGTTATAAATATTCATTTGAAATATAAATTATTCTTATTTATCATGGTAATTTATTCCTATACTAACATGGTATTTATACAAATAATGTACCAAAATAAATGATTTTAAAAATGTTAAAAGAAATACAATTTAAAACAATTATTATGTTCCATGATATTCATAGATTAAAATGTTATATTATATAATTATTAATCACTTATATTTTAATTCCATTTTTTAGTATTAAAATTCAAATTAAATGAATAGATCCAAAATTTACATTAATCTTATTTCTGGGAAAATAATATTTTATTAAATTAATCAAAAGACCAAAAAATATTATATTAGGCCATGTGATTTTTATACGGTTAAAAATATAAACTATGGTACATTTATGGTTCAATTTTCCTTCAATGGTAACTTTTTTTAACCCAATATATTAAAATATTTTATTCTGAGGTAATTATCAAAAGGGGATAAAACAGGTTAAAACAAAAAAATATAAGGGTGAAAACACAACCTAAAGTTGACGAATTTTTATTGGATTATATTATTTTGACTCATAATCATATTATATTCCAATATTATATATTTTTATCCATTTTAACAAGAAAATTATTTTTTATTAGTTTATTACTTTAATAAATTCCTTGAGTGCATCTCCCCTCTCTTATAAAAGAGAACCAAAGATCCTCTTTTGATTACTCTAAAAGTCATTTTGGTTTGTCCAATACGAATAAAAATATCATAATAAATTCAATTATGACATCATATATGATTTTTTTTATTCAAAGAAAACCTAGAAATTCTTTTGGTGTATATCTTAAGAGGTTCTCTGAATAAGAAGTATAGTTATTAACCAGGTGTTTTCATTTTGTTTATTTTTATAAATCCATAAAATATTATTAAATAATTATTAAATAATAAAATTTTATATTCCATATAATTACATGTTATTGTGTTAATTTCATAACCTATATCCAACTCCACTTCCTTCAAATTTGAAACGAAACCATTGTTCATGGGTACGGCGGATTACTGCCTCGCGATCCTATAGAATTCATTTTTGATCACATCCCCTTATGACCGGTTGAAATTATGGATTTAATATATATATATATATGATATTTATGAAATAATTATAATTTTAAACATATAATATATCATTTACATTCTTACATTTCCATTCACTAAAAAATGATAATGTTGTTCGTGTGTATGTGGAGACTACCACCTCTACAAAGTGAGGTGATCAATTTTTCATTACCACATCACATGGATGATATATATAAGTATATTTAAAGAAATTATATTTAAACTATTATTTACCTATGAATTTATAAATAAAAAAATTATAGTTACTTTCTTTCAATAATAATCATTGAAAATGGGAACTTTGCTCATGTGTATGTACAATGTACCATCCCCATGATTGTACCATAATAAATTTTTCAAAACAATAAATCATGATTGGTTTCAAAAGAATAATTTTTCTAAAAAAATTTAATTATTTTATTTTTACAATTTTCTAGAAGATTTAAAATGAAATATTTGACCAAAGTCAAACTATTGATATCATTTTGGATATATGAGCCGAATATCATCAAAACACCTGATATGAACTAAAATGATTATATAATTAAATATAAAAAAGTAATAACTAAAATAAAAAAATAATATTGGAAAAGTTTATTAATCATGTAAATAATTAACTGGTATTTTCAATTTATAAGGACAAATAATTTATGTGATGATTTGGACTAAAGGAAGAGGACTTTATTTTAAAAATACTCTTCTAATGTTTCTCTTCCAACTCATTTTCCTCCATGTCTATATCTTTAAAAAGTCCTTATTAAGATATTTATAAGGATATCAAGGAATTATAAAAGACATTTTATGTCTCTTTAAACATCATTTCAAATGGTTTAAAAATTATTCTTTTAATAAAATGTTTTGAATATCATTATAGAAGACAAAAGGGGTATTTTATTTAAACTTATATGGGGACAACAACTTTTCCCACTACCATAACCATTATTTAAATTTATTATTACTTTATAATATTTCATGTTTTATTCAAGTAAAATCCATATTTCCCTTTTTTCTGGGTATTTTGATTTTTAAAAGTAATGGGTATTTAAATATACAAATGTGTTTTGAAAACAGGTTTAAAAGAGTTTTTTAACAGTTTTTTGATGAAAATGTAAAAAATTAAATTGTTTTACTAATGATATTGTCCATGGAAGTTGTTAATGGTGATGATTGAAGCTAATATATCTCATGATTATGGGTGATATAGATATAGTGTATATGATTGGTGCACCCACATAGCGTAGTAATACATTGCGTAATTATTATGTTATTTAGGTAATTATGTTGGAAGTCGACCGTATAGTTATTCTAATTCAATGATTGTTTTGAAAATTATGTCCAACGACACCTATAATACAATTTTATTCTTTATAACGAGTTTTCATGAAAATTAAATGATTTCAAAAGGTAAGATAATGATTTTTTCAACCAATGATTATGCTACTTTTGGTTAAAAGGTATGTTTTTAAGAAAATTTATATCATGGATTTTTTATATTTAGTAACAAACCCTCATGATTATGATTTTACCATTATGATTTATTATAAAGTGTTTTGAAAAATGGAAAAAATATTTATTTCATGTGTAATTTTATGATTATTTTGAGCAAATAGTTAACTATGTTAAAGTAATTTTTTTATGATTTCATGGTTTTAAAAGAGATGAATGAGTTTCTCTCGTTCATTATATGTACCTTATGTGTATTTTTGTGCTCACCCCATGATATTAATTTTTTTGATAATATTTATGCTTGGGTAAGAAAAAAAATTAATTTAGGTTGAATGATATGAATATTAGTCATGAAAAAAAATATGTTCCAATTTTAAAAGTTTTTTATTGTAAAAAATGGATACTACAGAGATATTTACATCATTTAATTTGTGGGGTTTTTATGTAAGATTTACGACCTCATTATCTAAAAATCAAATTCTAAAAGATGATTTGTAATACAAAAACAATTATGTATAAGGATTAAATATTTGGGTTTTTTAGGAAGGTTCCCAATAGTTGGTATGCGAGAAAAGTTTTAGATAAAATTATATGTTTGGATGTTATTTGAATACAAGATAAAAGTTTTATATAACCATAATGGTTATTATGTTTGGTATAATTATAGTTACATTAGATAAATCAAAATAATTGGTGATAACATGGTAAATAAAATCTCAGTGTTTATCTGCCTAATAAGATGGTTTATTTCGATTCCATTAATATTCTCACACTAATTTTTTTTGTTTTTTTAAGTGGATAGATCCAGGATAAATTGATTAATAATGGATTTTAAAAAAATATGGTGGTTTTCTGTTTGATAAACTAAATAAAATGAGATATCTAGTGAAAACTCTAGTGGTTATTCTTAACCAGCTAACATGGATTATGATTAAAAAGATGAACCAATGTGTGTTTAATAAAGAATTAAATTAGATAGAAATGAAGTTCCATGGATGTTCAAGTGATAGAGATCATAAATTTAAAAATATTCAATGAAATATATGTCATGATAGTGGGAAGAAGTAGCTAAAAAATATTTTAAAATAATGGGAAGATGTTTTTTATGTGGTAATGTAAGGAATATAGAAATAATCTACCAAGGAAAAAAGGAAGAGATTATTTAATTCCATAAAAGGGACTAATTTATTCCAATAGGATCAATTAAATATTTTAAATATGGGATTTATGGGCATTATTAAAATAAATTTTATTAGGGGAAAACATAAAAATGGGATTAGAAATACCACAAAGATAGATGTTTATAAATTCAGAATTCTATTATAGTAATCAAACGATGAGGGTGATGGTGTATTTACACAACATAATATTTTGTGGATTGTATGAAGTGTAGTGAAAATAGGTTTTAGAATATTGAAAAAAAAAGTTTTAAATATCCATGATTAGTGAAATGACCTTTTTCTTTCGTTTATAGGTGACACAAGGAAGTAATGACACATTCATTCCATATTCTAAATATTCTATGGGGGTTCTGAGAAGATTAGTATTTGATAACTTGAATGAGATGATGACCCTAATAAATACCTACATGAAACTATTATTAGATGATTAATGAGAAATAGTTAATGTCATAGAATATATTAATATAATTGGAAATATATTTTACATAATAGAGACACTACATTATATTTTTTCACATGATAAGTAACCTGATATGAAATCAATCCCAAAGAAAGATACTTACTCTTAGTAAAAATAATAATTATGTTAGTCAACGGAATGGAGGATATTGGTTTTATATAAAATGATAAATATCAACAAGAGTTATTGGGATATCTAGATTCAGATTTCGCTAGTTCAGTAGATGATAGAAAAGTAATGTTAGGTGGTGCATTGTATTATCCCAGATTGTATATTTCATAGAAATGTAAGAAACAAGATTGAATTTTTTTAGCACTGTTGAAGAATAATATATTGTGGATACTCAAGATTCACACAATTACTCTAGAGGAATCCACAACATGAAGATATGGGAGTTTAAGTGAATTATCTTATTGGACTCCATTACGAAAATTCAAGTGTTATAGTCCTTAGAAAAAATCTAACAAATTATTTATGGGTGAAGCACATTGAAATAAAGTATCATTTTTTCTAGGAGAAGGGGGAGAAAGAGATTATAAATCTAGAATATGTGCATAAAGAACTATAATTTGTATATATTCGGATAAATTCCTCACCAAATAAATCATTTAAACATCAGTGAATTTTTCTTGGATTTTAGTTAACTCCACTCACTTGAATAAGTCTGCATATGGGACACCTTCTTATAACGAACCAAACTTTCATTAATGGAAATCCCTCTTGATCTAATAAAATTCCTATTTTTGTAAAATGTTTATATGAAATGTCAACTTCTTTGGTTTTATGTTTTTGGATTTTAAAATAATTTTATGAATTGTGATCATTACTAATATAGCCATTGAACTGTGATTACATGATTAGTATAAATATAGTGCTTTAACAAATCAAATTTACTGAGACAAAGAAATTGATGTCCTCATCCAATAGATGTGCCCCATATGAAGCCAATTTTTCATAGATCGGAAAGGAGGTTGCATCTTTGGGCTTCACTCTTGACCAATCCCAAGTTGATATTGAATATGTTAATCTTGAACGGGACCGCCTATGAGAGAAGTGGAAGTTGATAGAGATTACTACCTAAGCAATGTTATCTGAGCCTCCTCAAGAGTCTGTCACCATCTCATACCTTACTCTTCGGGCTTATGAGGGTGTTATAAGGGTTTATGTAATAGGACATTAGCACTATGGTTATGTACATTATTTTTTTATATAATAATTAATCTACTTTCATTTTATTACTGTTACCTTGTAAATGGTTTTTAAAGAACAAATAGTATTTTTAGTTAATGTTCAACTAAAAAATAATTTTGGTGAATTAATGCATTTTTTAATTAAAAAATATTTTAACAAAATATTATTATTGTTATTAAATTAATTTTTATTAAATATAAATGATCGTATAAGTTTATAAAAGAAATTGTAATTTTTATTAAGGTTTGAAAGCCATTTTTGTCAAAACCCATGAATTTTAGATAAATTTCGGTGTTTATTTTAAAATTTATAATTAACATATTTATAAAATTATTTAGATAAAATTAATATTATTTATAGAATCCGGATGTCGAAATTATCCAATGGTGAATTTTTCATAATTTTCAAATACAGTCAACTTTTTTAGAACAAATTAAATACCGTTTAAATATATATTGTTTTATATGACATCATAATGAACCAATAGTGATGTAATGAAAGACTATAAACATTATGTTCGTCCAATATATGATTTAATATTAAAATAATGTTATTGTTTTTTTACAAAGCTTTAGTGAACCCTTCAATACTTATTAAACATTTTGTCTTTTTAAATTGTTTTCCTTGGGTGTGTGACTCTTCTCCACATAAGATACCCCATTATTGTAAGAAGTTAGGTATTTGGCCTTGTAAAATATTGATTCTACTCCCCTTTTTCAAAACCCATGGGCAAAAACCATGGGTTGGTTTATGGTTTTGATTTGTTTAATGTGAGATGTCCCAAACCTAAATAATAAAAAATACCCTCTCCTGTCCTATATAAACCCACCCAAGCTCCCACTTACTCCTCACTAAAAGCCTTGGGATTTCGTCCAATATCTTCCCTAATCTCTCTAGAATCCTCCCTTGGTTTTCCAAGCTCCCAAGAAGCCTCTCTCAAGCCTTTGGAATCACACTTCCTTGTAAGGGTTTTTCTTCCTTTCTCATTTTTGTCCAATGTTCTCACAGTTGTTATTCCATTTTAATTTCAATTATAAATGTTAGGGTATGGTTTTGTACCTCCCCCATACTTACCTCTTTATTTTTGAATCATGGGAGACCCCTTTATCTCTCATTAAATTTCTACCATGTACACCTGTTACTATGCCAAAATTCCGAAAGTAATTTCTCTCTACTCATTTACATTCAAGAAATTATTTTGTATCATGAGTCTAAATTCCATTACATTTGTTGGTACATGTATCCATATGACACCCTTTACTGTCCTTGTCATGTAAATGTTATGAGACACCCCTTTGTCTCTCAACAACCATTTTTATTAGTTCTTATGTCACGCAGTTATGCTGCCGAAATTGAACCTCGTTTTCCAAGCCAAAGTCATTGTGTAGTGAATACCATGCCCATTTCTCTTTCAAGGGTGTTAACCTTTATGCACATTTAAGTCTCATTTAAAAAGTTTCAAGTATGTATTCCACATTCGTTTATCATGGAATAAACTATTATGTTTAATGATTCAATGTTTTATGATCCATGTGGCACACTTATGCATGAAGTGAAATGTTTTAGAAGGGTGGTCCCTGATAGCACTCCAATGCCTTGGGTAATGTATAGTATTATGATATGTCATGTGAAATGGGTGTTTAATTATGATAATTCAAATGCAATGATTTTTTATCATGCTTCATGTGCAATGTGGGTTTACTCATGCTCCATGTGCAATTAGCCTTGGCTCATGCTAATTACATGTTAAGTGTTGTTGCCACATTTCCATATTATGATTATCATGCTTTATCATTCCATTATTCTCATGTTTCACTTATTCTCCATTGATATGCCTATATTCTAACATGTATTGTATTCCTCATGTTATGCTATGTTTATTCCCTTACTGGTATTTATAGCTCACCATTTTCTTATGCATGTCCTCAGGTTATCCCATGCTATTCTAAGTATGAGGGAATGTAGTGGTCATGTAAAAGAAGTTTCAAAATAATGATGTTGTGTGTTTTATGTTCTATGATATTATTTAATGTTCCTAATCCCCAAAGATACTAGACCTTTCAATCTTCTATGTTGTATCAAGTGAATATTTTATGTAATAAATCTTGTTTAAGTGTGTAATAAAAAGAAGGGTTGTCATATTTGGTATCAGAGGACGGATTTAGTTATTTTTGGGATTTGGATTAGAAAACCCTAGTAAAGCCTTAGAGACATGACTAAGTACAATAAAAACATCCCTAAGTTTTGGTGACTATTGAGTAAGTGGTTTGTCAGGAAAACACATCCCTATCTGGATACGAGCAGGTAGAGGTGGATCTGGCACATATGTATCCTTGGGGTAAAACTCGAAAACACCGATTTGAGCTAGACTCGAACATGAACTGGTGCACGAAAACAAACCTTGCTGAAATCTTGTTTACAACACTCCTAGGGGATATGCTTTAGTAATTTCACAATCTTAGTATGAACCATTATTAAGGGACAAAAAATTCCCAAAGAATAAATGTTAGAAAGTAGATCATGGATAACATAGACTGAAGCCAATAGATTCATATGTTAAGGAAATAAAAGTTATTTATAAATCATTAGTTTTTTCATTGGATTAACCTTTATGTGTTACCCCTAACACTCTTTTTAGTCCAGCCAATGGCCAGTAATAGGAGGACTCGGGCTAACAACCGATGTGAAGATCAAGGTGATGACTGTACTAATGAGATGCTCAATCCAATGGGAGTGGTAATTGCAAACTTTTCCATGATTCTCTCCAAGATAACTCAATATTTTAATAGAATCATGGGTCAAGAAGAACATTCACCCCCCCACCCCTAAGAAAGAAAAAGTCTCTATTGATATCTTCATCAGAAAAAGGCCTCTTACTTTTAAAGGATCATCTAATACCTCAATCGCTGAACAATGGATCAACTCCATTGAAATGGTCTTCTCAATCCTTCAATGTTATGAACAAGTGATGGTTCTCCTAGATACTTATCGTATGGAGGATGAATCTAATAAATGGTGGACTTTGATCAAAAATATGAAGTCTGAGGTGGAGATCGAGGTGTTGGAGTGGAAGGATTTTCGGAAGATGTTTTTCGATAAATAGTTTCCACGCACCCTCCAGCTTAAGATGGAAAGGGACTTCCTTGTCCTCAAGAAAAATGATGAAGAATCTATTGGAGTGTATGAGGAAAACATCAAAATTCATGCACTATATGCTTCCAGTTTTGTCATTATCCCTGAATTCAAGGATGACCGCTTCTTTGGGGGGAAAACCTAGAATGCGAAAAGCGATGGCAATCCGTGACTTCAACAGCTATGAGTAAATTGTCTAATGTTACCTCAAGGTTTAAATGGATATCATAGAATCTTAGGGGTATCATGGAGATAAAAAGTTTACAGTGGACTTCAATGATGGCGGTGCAATGGATAAATCTAATGTTTCTATGAAGATCCAACACCCAACTTTCCAAAGGTGTGGAATGAATCACCCTGGAAATTGCTTGAATGGTACGAGAAAATGCTTTAGGTGTGTAAGAGAAGGGAATGTGGTTATTAACTATTGGCAAGAAAAATCCACAGCTGAAATAGAGAATAGGAACTCTCCGTTCGAACCTTAACACATTGTTTACTACTATAGATACAAAAAACCAGGGCATCATGAAAATCAGTTCCCTAAGCCAAGGGTTTTCGGAGGCAAACAACAACCTCCAAGGCAGCAAGGGAAAGATTTTTCTATCACTACTACCGAAGTGAAACCTAACAACAAAGTGGTGACAGGTTTACTAGTTATTCATTCAAGAATAGAGAATGTTCTTTTTGATTTAGGTTCTATGCATTCTTTTATATCTCGAAAGTTTAGTAGAACAATCCCAACACCACCACAAATCATGGAAGTAAAGATGTTGGTGAGTACGAAAAATTGGTTAATCATTGCATCCTATGAATATAACTCCTCCCCTGTCATAATCTATGGATTTAACATCCCAAAGAACCTCACCATACTCCCTGTGGTGGAATTTGATGAAATTGTTGGCATGGATTGACTTTCCTTATATAGAGTCAACACACATTTCTGTGAGAGGGAAAGTACTCTCCATGTGGAGAATAGACCCTTGATTCATTACAAGTGAAAGGAGGAAGATGAATCTTCTTTAGATCCATCATATAAAGAGTGGATATTACTACCCTATAGCATGCGTATCTGGCTCAAATTATTGTTTCTAAGGAGGCAACAATTCTAGAAGACATGCCTATTGTGAAGGAATTCACTAAAGTGTTTCCCGAGGAAATGTATGGTCTTCCTCCTAGAAAAGATGTTGAATTATCAATTGATCTTATACTGGGAGTGTTTCTAATACCTAATACTCCATATAGAATGGCTATTGTGGAGCTTGAGAGGCTGAAGAAACAACTACAGGAGAATCTGTATAAAGGGTTTATATGCCTCAGTGCTTCACCACAGGGTGCCCCAGTATTCTTTATCAAGAATAAGGATGGGTCAATTCACCTTTGAATCAATTATCACGAGCTTAAAAAAATCAAAATAAATAAAAAGTATCCTCTCCCATGAATTTATGACTTGTTCAATCAGCTGCATGGTGCACAATACTTCTCCAACAAGGATTTGTGGTTGGGATATTATCAAGTAAGGGTGAAGAAGGAATATATCCCCAACACAGCATTTCATACAAGATACGGGCACTATGAATTCATAGTAATGCCTTCTGAACCCACTAATTCTTCATCAATTTTCATGTACTTGATGAATAGAGTCTTTAGAGATTACCTTGAAAAATTTGTGGTAGTCTTTATAGATGATACTCTGATATACTCTAAAAACTATGGAGGATCATGAGGAAATCTAAGAACTGTACTAGAGACCTTACGGAAGGAGAATCTCTTTGAAAATTATAGCGAGTGTGATTTTTGGTTGAAGCATGTCTCATTCTGAGGCCATATCCTCACAAGAAATGGGATATCTGTGGATCCCTCCAAAACATATGCAATTGAAGGATGGTCGAGGCCAACATCAGAAATAGATATCCATAGCTTCTTGGGGTTAGATGGATATTATTGAATATTTGTGATAAATTTATCATGATTTTCCATCCATCCTACCAAGCTAACTCATAAGGGAGTAAATCTTTCTTGGAGTAATGAATGTGAAGAAATCTACAAGGAGTTAAAATGGAGGCTTATCACCGCATCGGTGCTCACTTTTCCCACAAGTAGAGAAATTTTGTGGAATTCAGTGATGCTTCGAGAAGGGCATGGGATGTGTGTTGCTGAAAAATGAAAATGAAACTACCTATCCTTCAAGGCAATTGAATTTTCATGAACATAACTATCCAACACATTACCTAGAGTTGGCTGTAGTGATCTTCCCTTTGAAAATTTGGTTGCATTTTTTCTTTGAGAGAAGTGTGAAATATATACAGACCACAAATGCCTCATGTATATATTCACACAGAAAGTGTTGAACATGCACCAATGAAGATGGATAGATATGATCAAAGACTATGATCGGTCAATCCATTACCACCATGGGAAAGTGAATAAGGTGGAAGATGCCCTAAGTAGAAAGGACCCAGCGATTTTATCATTGATGAGAATTAAAAAGGATCCAATCCTCTTAGATTTGATGAAAATAGACATGGAAATCATAAAGAAGGGAACATCATCAATACTTTCAAATCATATTGCTCAACCATCACTTTTGGAAAGGATAAAGGATGCTCGAAAGGATGATGTGGGGATTCAGGAAAAAGTGAAAGCTATCAGAAAAGGGAAATCCTTGGTGTTTAATGTTAATGAAGAATGAATTGTGTGATTTTGGAAAAGAATATGTGTTCAATCGTGTTTAGAGTTTAAGAAGGAACTTTTGGATGATGCACATAGTTCAAATTCCACTATTCACCTAGGAAACACAAAGATAAATTGATATCTCCAAGAGAATTGTTGGTGGGATAATATGAAGAAGGAGATCACTGAATATACATCAAAGTACCTAGTATGTCAGTAGGTGAAGGAAGAGAGGAAGAAGTATAAGGGGATGATGCAACCATTTCCCATACCAGAATGAAAATGGGGGAACATCATCATGGACTTTGTCCCCAAAATTCAAAAGACATCTAAAGGCAACAATGCAATCTGGGTTAGTGGGGATCATCATACAAAGGCTGCACACTTCATTTCTATTCGGGAGGATTTCTCATTGGATCAATTGGCACAGATATATATCAAGAAAGTGGTAGGGCTTCATGGAGTACCACTATCTATTATGTCCGATCGAGATCCGTGATTCAACTCTATGTTTTGGAAGAGTATTCCACTTGCTCTGAATACTGAACTGAACATCAGTACAGCCTATCATCCTCAAACTGATGGCCAATCCAAACAGACTATCCAAACACTTGAGTTAATGTTTAGAGTGTGCTCAATGGACTTTAAAGGAGGATGGGATCAACATCATTCTCTATTTCATTTCTATTATAATAACAGTTTCCACTCAAGCATCCAAATGGAACCATATGAATCCCTTTATGGGAAAAAGTGAAGAACACTGGAATGTTGGGATGAGGTCATTGAGCGTAAGATTCTTGAACCAGAAATGGTCGAATAAATGGTGGAGATGGTTAAAACTATTCAGCATCATATCAAGGTAGCCCAGAGATGATAGAAGAGTTATGCAAATAACCATCGATGAGACCTTGAGTTTAAAGTTGGAGACATGGTATTTCTATGCATATCACTATGGAAGAAGTTCATGAGGTTTGGAAAGAATGGGGAGTTAAGTCCAAGGTACATCGGCCCCTTTGAGATTATTGATCGTGTTGGGGCTGTGGCCTATCGGCTATCACTTCTAACTACCATGGACAAAGTAAATGATGTCTTTTATGTTTCCCTTTTATGGAAATACATATCAGACCCTTCCCATGTACTCTCTTTAGTGGTGGTACAGTTAGGGGATAAAATTTCTTATGAGGAGCAACCAGTGAAGATCTTATATCATAGAGAAAAAGTTCTATGAAATATTACAGTGCCCCTCATCAAGGTGTTGTGGAGAGACCACATGTTTGAAGAGCGACGTGGGAATCAGAGGAAATGATGAAGCAGAGTTACCCAAATCTTTTTTAGTGTGGGAAAAGGAAATTTCGAGGCTGAAATTTTTTATAGGGGGAAGATTGTAATGAACAAAATTTTCATTAATTTAAATCCCTCTTAATTTAATTAAATGTATATTTATGTAAAATATTAATATAAAATGTCAAATTATTTGGTTTTATGTTTTTGAATTTTAATATACTATTAGGAATTATGATAGTTGCTAATATAGCTATTGAACAGTGATCACATGATTAGTATAAATATAGGGCTTTAACAAATCAAATTTACTCAGACAAAGGAAGCGATAACCTCATATAATAGACATGCCCCATACGAACCCCATTTGTTAGATCTCGGAAAGGAGGTTGTATATTTGGGCTTCACTCTTGACCAATCTAAAGTCGAGCTTGAATATGTTACGTTCAAGCGGGACCATCTACGAGATAAGTGGATGTTGAGAGATATTACCAGCTGAGAAATGTAATATGAGACACCCCAAGAGTCTGTCACCATCGCACACCTTACTCTTCAGTCTTATGCGGGTGTCATAAGGGGTTATGTAACAAGACCATAGAACTATGGTTATGTACATTATTTTTGTATCTAATAATGACTATACTTTCATTTTATTATTTGTTACCTTGTAAATAGTTTTTAAAGCACAAATAGTATTTCCAATTAATGTTCAACTAAAAAATCTATTTTGATGATTTAATAGTTTTTTTAATTAAATATTATTTGAGTAAAATATTAATATTGTTATTAAATTAATTTTTATTAAATTTAAATGATCATATAATTTTATGAATGCATTTATAATTTTTATTTAGCTTTGAAAGACACTTTTTGAAAAAACCCATGAATTTTCACTAAATGCTTGTTTTTATTTTCAAAGTGAAAATTAACATATATAGAGAATTATTTAGATAAAATGAATATTATTTCTGGAATCAGGGCGTCGAAATTATCCAATGGTGAATTTTTCTTAAATTTCCGAGACACTCAAATTTTTGTGTAAAAATTAAATACCGTTTAAATATATAATGTGTTTTATGACATCATAATGACCCAATAGTTATTTGATAAAACACCATAAACTTTTTGTTCATACAATATATGTTTTACCATTAAAATAATTTGATTTTGGGTTTTTTTAATTTTATAAAGCTTTAGTGGGCCCTTCAATACTTATTAATCATTTTTTCTTTTTCAATTGTTTTCCTTGGGTGTGTGACTCACCTCCACATAAGCAACACGAACAATTTAAGATGTTCAGAATTTTTCCTTATAATTTTTTTTCCATTCCCCTTTATCAAAAACCGTGGGAAAAACCATGGACTGGTTCGTGGTTTTGATTAGTTTAATGTGAGGTGCCCCAAACCTCAATAATAAACAATTCACTCTCCTTTCCTATATAAACCCACCCAAGCTCCCACTTACTCCTCACTCAAAACCTTTGGGGTTCATCCAAACTCTTCCCTCATCTCTCTAGAATCCTCCCAAGGTGCCCCAATCTCCCAAAAATCCTCTCTCAAGCCTCTCTTAAGCCTTTGGAAGCACACTTTCATTTAAGGGTTTTTCTTCCTTTCTCATTTTTGTCCAATATTCTTTAAGTTGGTATTCCCTTTTAGTTACAATTAAAGATATTGGTGTACAATTTTTCACCTCCCCCATACATCCCTATTTATGTTTTAATTGTGGGAGACCCCTTTCTCTCTAATTAAATTCCTCCCATGTACACTCATTACTATTTCTAAATTCCGAAAAGAATTTCTCTCTCCTCATTTACATTCCAGCAATTCTATTGTATCATGAATCTAAATTCCATTACCTTTGTTGGGACATGTTTCTATATGAACCCGTTATATTCCATGTCATGTAAATATGATGAGACACACCTTTCTCTCTCATTGACCATTTTTATGATTTCTTACGTCACGTCGTTATGCTACCGAAATTGCACCACATTTTTCCAACCAAAACTCTTTGTGTAATTAATACCATGCCAATTTCTCTATCAAGGGTATTAAACTTTATAAACATTTACCTATTGTTTAAAGAGATTAATGTATGTATTCCACATTAGTTTATCATGGAATAATTTATTATGTTTAATGATTCAATGTTTTATGATCCATGTGGCACACTTATGCATGAAGTGAAATGTTTAATAAGGGGGCGCCCTGATAGTACTCCAATGCATTGGGTAAAGTATATTTTCATGATACATCATTTAAAATGGGTGTTTAATCATTCTAATTCATGTGAAATGGGCTTTTACTCATGCTTCATGTGCAATGAAGGCTTACTCATGCTCTATGTGCAATGAGCCTTGACTCATGCTAATTCCATGTTAAGTGTTGTTGCCACATTTCCTTGTTATGATTATCATGCTTTATCATGCCTTTACGTTCATGTTTCTCTTATGCTCCATTGATATTCCTATTGTCTAACATGTATTTTATTCCTCATGTTACTCCATGTTTATTCCCATACCGAGCTTTATAGCTCACCCCTTTCTTATGCATGTCCTCAGGTTATCCCATGCAATTTTAAGTAAGAGGGAATGTAGTGGTCATGTAAAGAAAGATTCCAATAAAGATGTAATTTTTTTTATTTTCTAGGTTGTTATGTAATGTTCCTAATCCCCAAAGACAATAGTCCTCTCGATATTCTATGTTGTATCAATTGATGATTTTATGTAATTAATCTAGTTTAAGTGTGTAATAAAAAGTAGGGTTGTAATACCTCTCCCCAAAGTATAACTTTTTTGCATACATGGTGATATGTGTTATTTATTATGTTTCAGCCAAAAAGTAGTTCTCATTGAGTTAATTGACAAAGTGGGAGAAAATATATTGATCTAGAAAGGGGGAAGTCAATTTTTTGGTAGAAAATTTGAGGGATTTAAAAATATTATGATTCTAAAGATGAGGGATCGATGGTTATATATCATGATTTATGGGGTTCATAATTAAAGTTGTTGAATATTTTCGAAATGATGTTACTCATTGGTGAGCATTTCCTGATACTCTTCTTTCTCATTTTGGTAATGTATCATGTGGGATTAGAGTGTGTGTTGAGTAACTATTTTATCACTATATGGAATCTAGTGAAAAAATTTGTTTATAAGATAGAATAAGCTTTTATGTGGTATAAAAAAGGTTTAGAGTTGTTAACTAACCTAGAGGGGAGTTTATTGGGAAACAATCCCTCAAGGTAATATTAAATGTTTTTTGGGTTGATTGAGTATGATGAAAAAGATGGTTTTCAATGTTAGTAGGGGATTTTGGAGAATGATTTTTATCCATGTTTGTTAAAAAAGATTCAAGAAAGATGAATGGAATCTCAATAAGTGGTGAAAAAATATCATTTACAAGGTGGAATAATTTCATAGTGTTTTCCAAATTTTTATAGTCATAAATCACTACTACATAAAACACTTTTATTATAACTATTAATAGGCATCATCATTGTTGTAAATGAACCAACTACCAAGGAAAGGTTAAAATACATCCTTTATCAGTGCTTGAAAAAGTAATGATATAGGGGGCCTTTGTCTACTTTTTTTTTCTAGAACTGATAAAGTCCCCCATTATCAGCACTTTCTTAGCTCTAATAAGTGGGGTCTTTATCAGTATTAAAAATGTGGTGATAAATGATGACTTTATATGTTCTTTTTTATAAAAATAATAAAATTTAACGAAAAAAGTATACCTTTCATCAATGGTTGTGACCCCCTTTATTAGTAATCCACTCTGCTTCCCTACACCCACCCCATTCTTTGGGTCTCTCAACCCCCTTGTTTAGCACTAGATAGTCATTCACCCACCCATGTACACACCTGAATTTGATACCAAAACCTTTTTGTGAAAAATTAATCTCTTAACCACTTGTCTGCCATATTTTATTATATATTATGATTTAATTTGTATTTATTAATTAATATTTACACACATATTTATTATTCAAATATATATAATTATTTTTAAATATTTGTATAAAATATATGTTTGTTTGAGTTTGCATGTGTGTATGATATATATATATATACATACATAAATTTATTTTAATATAATATATATTAATATTCATTAACATATATTATAATATAAATATAAATATATATCTTCTCATCAATAAAAACACATATGTATATATAAACATTATGCGTGTGTGTGTCTATATTCATATATTTTAACAATAAATTAATTTATATACAATATTTTATGATAATGAAATAATTATATAAAAATACATTTATATATGATGTATACACACAATATTGATACACACATGCATATTTACACACACAAGTACATAATTATATTTCTTAAATACACACAGAAATATTCGCATATATATATATATTGGAATATAGACATAAATATATATTTATTAATTGACATTGGCATGTTTATATGTAAACATTAATTTTATAGTACATATATCCCTATTAATTCATTTTTATAAGGTAAATAAATTTGATACTCATTTATTTTAAATTAAATGAATAATAAATATTAATTTCCATATGGATTACATATTTAGAAATACATTTTTCTATAAATATGTTTTTATACATGTAGATTTATTATATGTAAATATAAGAAAATATGAAAATATTTACTTATAAATGAAACTAAAATAAGAAAAATGACAAAATTTCAAAACCTTAATACCAATATGAATATAATTCCTATGAATAAATTCAATATCCACTATAAAAGTAAAAGAAGTCTCTTTTAAACTATGTTGAAATACTATAAAATATTTAAAAAGTAAGGTATCCCAACCAAAAAACTCAGTTATGGTGTTCTTTTGGGAAAATTTTTACAATAAAAATAGTAATCAGGTTCCCCCAATTCAATATTTGCATATATCTCTTCTCAATATTCGATTTGATATGCAGTAAATACCAAACAGAAACTTGAATCAAAATTTATGACTGTTTGAAGTTCGTGATATGTTTTCATCTTATCTTAGATTATGCATTAACTAATTTAATTTTTATGTCATTCAATTTTAATTAAATGACTATTACTCGATAGTAATTATAAAATTATTAATTAATATTATTTTTTTAATTATTTGTTAAGCAATTTTTTACAAAAATTTTTATATATTAAGTGTAAATTTGTATTTAGCCTTATATAAATCATATTTAAAATTTAAATTTAAATTTTTATTAATATAAATATATTTATATGTTAATGTAATTTTTTATTTATTTAGAAATTTTTTATTAAATATAACATTATTGGCCCCAGTAATAATATGTAATGATAAATCCCACCACCACTTTATTAGTGATTTTTTGGTTAGTACTGATAGAAACCCCTGTTTATCAATAATTTTTTACTAGAACTGACAAAGGGCATTCTTTATCAGTACTTTTTTTGTCACTAACTAAGGTCCCTCATTTTTAATAATGTTTTATTTACAATGATAACGAGGCCTCATTATGAGTGTGATTTTTCATCATTGAAAAATTATTGCACTGGATAAACCCAAAATTCTAGTAGTGAATTCAAAATAAGGATAAAGTTGATTTGGAAAAGGAAATATTTTCATGTTAATGAAAAATTTGTGTGAATTTGTGAATTTGTTCTATATAGTTGTTCACAAGTGAAGATATTATGTCATCAAATCATAATCCAAAAAATTAAAGCGTTTCATTTATGTTTTGAAATGCCACAAAAGACAGATTAATGTGACACGAGAATATTATCATTGACCCATTTAATAGAGGGGTAGTTTCATAATGTTGGTGACTATCTTGATTAAAGCAATATCAAATCATTTATTTTTATTACCCAAGGAATATTTTCCACAAAAAAGGCACACAAGGTAATTGTGTTAAGGGTCGTCTGTGACTCTAAATAGCTACTACCCCGTATTTGGGAAGCCTAATCCTTAGAGAATATTGGGGATCTGAATCAAGGTAATAGTTGCATAAATTATTTTCTCTCATCAAATAGAGATTCAAATAATATTTTTTTGTAGAATAAAACTTTTTTCTACACATCCAAAGGTGTTTCACAGAAGACCAACAGTTTCATGAAAGAGGATGTTTTTAAAAATAAACAAAAAATTTCCCAAATATTTGGAGAAGTTGTGAAAATATAGAAGTGGTTTCATGAATGATAATGTTGTATTAACAAAAAATTATTCTCCAGGAGTTTTTGTGGTAAAGTGGTATGCTTCAGTTGGATGAAAGTTGACCTTAAGGAGGCACCAAATATGGTGTAAAAAGTATTTTTTTGAGTAATCAGTAAAACAACCTTCTATTGAATTATTGATCACAATTCATTTGAGAGAGCATTGATTTTTCAAATTTTGATTGGTTATAAATTATGAGGGATAGTGAGTAAACTCTAATATTTGTAACAGAAGTTAACTTTACTGGATTTGGTACATAAGCATAATTCCTTTTTTATTATCCTTTTACAAACCCAATGAGGGTTAACCATGTAAAATTGTTGTGTCCTATTCATTTTTTAATTCTCATATTATTCTATATTATAGAAATGAGATAAAATAGTATTTTTTTTAATAATGTAACAAGATCGAAAGAAATGTTTTTTTTAATCTATAAAAAACTGAATCGAACTCTAGTTCTTTGGGTATTTAACCTTGTTAGACTTATAACATTATCAAGGAGAAATGTTAAAGTAAACGGTTCTCTATCAGCAGAGAAAATAAAGGTTCTGAATCATAAAGGGATTCTGATCTTTGGAGAAAAATATATTTTGATTTGGAAGAATCAGATGCAATACTACTTCTGATAGTTAGGCATGAATGTCTATACAGTTGTGATGTATGGTATTTCTGATAGTGTGGATAGAATAGCACTCTCAAAAGTATAACAATGTGAATTGGATGTTTACACCAGAGGAAATAATGCATTAGGGGGAGCCTTATCCAATTAAATATACACACTGGTGATATCATGTACATTATAACATGCCACATGGGAATATCTATTAAATATCCTTGAACATGATTAAATAGTTGTATAAGAAAAACTAAATGTTCTCTAAAACAAATATCATGACATGAGAATTCACCCAAATGAGTCTATAGATGCATTCTTCGATAGGGTGAATCATTGTTTAGAATATATTTGTGGTCCCAAAGAAATTCTTAAAGATTTATAGATCATTAAGCTCATATTGAGAGGACATATATATTAGTTAAATTATAATGTTTCTATACTATAAGATAAATATCCAAAGGATCCAATATTCGATAGTTTACATAGTACTCTTGTTGTATACGAGACGATAAATGATGATAATGATTCTATGGAAAAAGGGAATTACAAAGATGTATTATTCAAGTCCGTGAAGAATATCACAATTGAAGATAGCTGGGAAGAATAAGATATGGTTGATTTCATGTCATTCAATTCCTCAAATCAATAAAGAGGAAAAGAAAATTTCAATGGTAAATATATACTCATGTTATTTTTATGTGGTAAGGTTAGACACCTTCTAAAAATATCCCCAAGAAGTTTCACGGAGAAAATGAACATGAAGTTAATATTCCCATTAAGAAGTCTCCAGCTTATGTGATATCTAAGAAATTTTTTAAGAGAAAATTATTCAAAAAGTATAATCTTCTTTCATAAAAAATTACAGTTTAAAAGAATTTGAGGTTGAAGAGATGGATAATTGCAATGATCATGGGGAAAATTCAATGGTGGAAGTTGTAGGTAACTCCCAGAAAATGGAGGAAAGTGAAATTAATGAAAGATAATTTTGAATAAGGGTTGAACTGTAGGGTGAATTAGAATACTCAATAGATAAGATGAATGTTTTGAGATCCAAAATGAAGAATGATAATAGAGCAGTTCATGATTCTATACTTTGTATGTTGTATGTAGAAGAAGAGAATCTTGACCCCAAAAAAACATGGAAAATATTAAGTCTTCAATTCTAGAGAACAACGAAATGGCCTTTGAGTACAAGCTCAAAGTATAATAATAAAAAATAGTGATTGATGGTTTTCAAACATTGTAAAAGATCAAATAAAATATGTTAAAGGACATGAAGAGGAATTTTTTGACCGACAAAGAATAACTTAATTTTAAGAGAGGTTATGGACTCTTGATAAGTAATTATGAAAGTAGATTAATTAGGTTATAAAAAATATGGATGTAGATCATAGAGTTCCTAAAAAATAGATGCAATAATTATATACAAATGGTAATGGTTGTATGGGTTTTGATCAAAAATATATATGATTATTTCTTTCCTATTGAAAATTCCCACTCTGAGGATAAAGATCGATTTGGATATGAATCAGAATCAGATGATTTGAAGATCCAAGTGGATGATTAGTAGTTCACCAATGATATACATCAATACACATTGTATTATGTGTTATTGCTTTGGAAATATGGTACATTCCCAAAATTTAAGTTCTATATCCAAAACGTATATAAGAAAACAAGAGTTGAAAATCAGTCCACATATAGTTCAATATTCTATGAATGATTTTGATGATCATTATTTCTGTTGTGGAGGATTCAAACACAGGTTCAAATATTTCTCATAAAAAATGCATAGGAATGTGTTTAAGTAAACCTAAAGTGTTTGTAAGAAGAAGTTAAAATAATAATCAAATGATATAAAAAGGGAAAATCTATTTGAAACTCTAAAAGATTATTTTGGTACATCATAATCATAAGAAGACCATAAATATCAATCTATAAAAGTTATGAATTACAAAATTTGGATCAAAAATAAAATAGATGAGTGGGTAGTGGTCGAAAATATTTCCCTTTAAAATTATTTCATGTTTGTGTATAGATCCTTGAATGTGGATTCACATCCCATATGATGGTAAATAATGATCTTATAATAGACATCAAATTTAACAAGGAATGTTTTGTCAAATTTGGATATGATGATGGAATGATGATTATTGGTTTGGGAAAATCTAAATTTTTTGGAAATGATATGACTTGGGAAGATGTCTTGGTTATCAAATGTACAAACTACAACTTTCTTAGATTCAGTCAATCGTGTGACTTGAGTCATGCTATAATCATTTCCAAGAATTGGTGTATCTTCAATATAAAATATAGTACAATTGTTTTAAAGAAAAAATTCATAAAGGGTGGATATTTAACTTTTGGGTGGAGAAGGGGATATGTGATTTCTATTTACAGATGAATAAGATAGGTTGTTTCCTAAAAAAAATTTCCATCCAAGATAATAATCCCTATAATATATTTTCAAATGTGATACAACTCAATATAACCTCAAGATATCACATGATCATACTCACACATGTGATTCTTGTCAACAATAAAGGATTATCAAAAATATGTACAAGGTAAAATGAAAAGGTCATCAAGAGTACTGGAATTGGTGCATTCAGATGTGTGTGGACCCATATTAGTAAGATCCACTGAGAGGAATATGTATAATGTCATTTTTTTGTGCTTTTATCCAGATGGCATGGGTATTTTTCATTTCCCAGAAGTTTGATGTCTTTAATTGAATAACGCATTATTATATGGATGATAGAAGGATTCATGGAAGAAAAATACTCTAATGTTTTGAACAAATAATGGTACAAAATTTACAAAAAAATTAAGTGGAGGATCATCTTGCGAAACATGGGATGAGGCATCATGTTTTAGAAGTGATAAATCCTCATCAAAATGGAGTTTTTAAGAGCATAAATCATATTATAAACAATATGACCAGGAAAATTCTTATTGGAAAGGACATACAATTAAAATTATGGAAGGATGTAGTGTTAACATCATTTTAAATATCTAATAGGGATATATTTTGTTCTAAATAAGAAATTAAATTATACAATATTTGGCTTGGAAAAAATCTAACATTAAAATACATTTAAATCTTTGAAAGTAAGTATTTTATTCTAAATAAAAAAACATATATTGTTTTAGTTTCATTGATATGTGGGATATTTCATGGCCATTCAGGAATAAACCAAGCATATTAACGGTTTATAAATGAGCTAGGAAAATTGGTTGAAAGCACTGATTTCACTATAGTAGAAAATGAATGGACTATTCAATAATATAGTTAATAGTTCCATAATGATAGTCATGAGAAGGTAAGAAATACAGGAGGAGTAGAAGTGGAAAATGTTGAATTAGAATAATAAAATAATGAACTGAAAGAGGAATTCAAATTTGTATCTGCGTGAAATATTAATATTTTAATTGAAATTAATAAGAAAAACATTATTGGTGATCAGGATGTTCTAGTTCAAATATGGAGAATTATTTCCATGCACTAGGAATCTTTAAGATCTCATGTAGAGCCAAAATGTTTTGAATAAGTAGTTATATATGAGAACTAGGTTCTTTCTATAAATTAAGAGAATAAACAAATAGATAATAATCAGACAAGGGATATTGTTTCAATAGTAACGAATAATAATGTCCTCAGGAACAAATGGGTATTCCATGACAAGCTAAATTAATATCTATTGGTAATTAGAATCAAATCAAGTCTATTTTGAATGGGATACTCCCAGTTTGAGGAAATTGATTTTGATGAGATATTTAAACTTGTTACGTGGCTCGATACGATTCATATATTATTACTAATTGTGGTTCAAATAAAGTTCAATGTTTATTTTTTGGATATCAAGTCATCATTTCTGCATTGGATTCTGGGAGAAAAAGTTTATATCGAGTCGTTAGAGGGTTTTATGATTCATGAATATGCACAAATGGGTTTTTTACTGATAAAATTACTATATGGATTAATGTAATCACTGAGAGCGTGGTATTAAATTCTTGATCAATTTTTAAAGAAACATGGATTTCATCATAGTGGAATTGATTATAGTCTTTATGTCAGCAATTATAGTAATAAAAGGAGGATGCTTTTGGTGTATATAGAAAACATAATATTTTTTGGATCAGATGAAGTGAAGTGAAAATCGTTTATAAAATTTATGAAAAGTTAGTTTGAAACATCAATGACCGATGAAATTTTATTTTCCTTGGATTATAAGTGACACATGGAAGGAATTCTACATTTTTTTATTAATAAAAATATGCCAATGAGTTTCTGAGATGATTTTGAATGGATAATTCCAAGGAGATTAAGACTGTGGTGGTTACCTGGGTGAAACTATCATGAGATGATAAATGAAAAGTGGTTAATGTCATAGAATATAATAAGATTATTGGTAGAGTTTTGTAATTGACAATGAAACAATATGATAATTTTTTTATATGTACAATATCATAGTATTAGAGAAATCCAAAATAAGTCTTCATAATTGTAGTAAAAAATAATACTTTAGTATATCAAGGGTTTGGTGGGTTTTAGTTTTCTATAAAATGAAAAAACTCAACATGATTTATTGGGTAGTATAGATGTAGATTGGTCCAGTTCAGAAGATGATAGAAAATAAATGTTAGGTGTTGAATTTTATCTTATAAAATTCATATTTATTGGTTTTGTAAGAGTGAAGATTTCATTTCCTTGAGCAGAAAATAAGATGAATATATTGTGGATACTCAATATTTCATGTAGTTATTGTGGATGAAGAAGTAGATTGATGATATGGAGTTGAAGTGAATTATCTTATTAGAACCCATTGAGATAAATCAAGTGCTATAAATCTTATCAAAAATATATTAAATCAATCAAGGATGAATCATATTGCAATCAAGTACAAGTTTCTAATGAGATGTTGATGTATTGTCTTATAATGAAGAAATATATTCATATAGAACTACATTTTTCTAATATTATAATTAATGCCTTAACAAAATTACTATTTAAACATAATCAACTAGATCTTGGACTTCATAGACTCCCCAAACATTAATAATTATAGATATTGGACCCCCTCTCCCCATGGAATTGTGTTTTCCCCTTATGTGATGATATGTGTATTTACAATGTTACATCCACAAATAAGTAACCTTTTGGTTCATTGAAAAAGGGGAATAAAATATCTTGATCAAGACTGGGGTAGAAGATGATAGGGGGATCATAGATATAAGGGATATGATATTTGATGATGCTAATGATGATCGATTGAAGGTTTTATATCCTGAATGATATGGTTCAGGATGAAATAAGTTGACTATTTTTGTAATTTATTTATTTATTGTTGATATTTTTATACTACTCAAGTTTTTCATTCTAAGCATGGGGCATGTGGGTTAGAGTGTTTGTTAATTAAATCCAAAATCACTATCTAGAATTGTAAGAAAATAATTTTTTATAATATGGAAGAAGCATTAATTTGGTATTTAAAAGGTGTATAGTTTTCTATAACCCCAAAGGTAGATATTTCTTGGAAAAAAATATCTCAAGGTAACATTACTATGTTTTTGGGAAGATTGTGTTTGTTGATAAATCATGTTGTCAATGTTAGTGGAGGATTTATAGAATTATTATTAATTTTTATATTTAGAAAGATTCAATATAATGTTATGTAAGCTCTTGGAGTAATACATAAAATTATGTGGACAAGGTGGCATCATTTCCTAGTGTTTTTCAAATTTTTATGGTATAATATTTGGAGGAAGGAAAAAGGTGTTGTTTTAAAAGAAATGATTTTTATGGAAATTTAAAAGTTATATTAATGTGTGAAGGTGTTCCCCAGAGTTGCACTCATGTAAATATTGTGGGCCTTCTCATAAAAATATGGAATTGTCTTGTGTATCTCTCATGTTTTGAATCATTAAAAAATTCATTATTTTGTGACATAGGAAGAGTTGTAGATTCCAATGAATTAGAGATTAATTTTCATAAAGGTGGTGAGTGATTTTATAAACACAATATCAAATCATAGAAGATACTCACCCAATGAAATTTGTGTTCATGGTCAAGGAATTCAAGGTAATAGTGTGAAGTGTTAGTCATGTCTATAAATAGGTCAATACTCTCTTCTCATTTTGTAAGCCCAAATCTTGGAGAATATCAAGGCTCTGAATCATTAATAATTTGTGGGAAGAATTTTATTTCATGAATCAGTGATTCAAATAAAAGTTGGGCATAGAAACGAACATTTGTCTTCATGAAAAAAGGATGTTCCACACAAAATGAAAATTTTCATGAAAGAGGAAGTTTTAAAAAAACATTATGTTGAATTAACATTCATAGAGGTTTTGGGTAATACATGAATATGTTATGAAAAATATAATTTTTTTCAAACCTAAAAAACTTTGCCTACATTTTATTTGGTAAATATGTATTCATCAATTTGATGAAATTGGATCTTAATGATTCATTGAATACAGTGTAGACAATATTGATTCGAGTAATCAATAGAAGAATATTTTGAAGAAGTAGTTATGAAACATTAGTTGAGAGATCATTTTTCATTGAAATTGGTATTGGTTGTAAACTAATAGGGAAAATGATTCCACTAAAACATTATAACAACATTTCACTATGGTGTATTTGTATATATGCACATTGCATTTTTTATGATTCTAAGATGTTGCCCAATAAGGGTGAACCAAGTAAAATTGTTGTGACATATCCATTTAATTCTCATATTATACTCTACTATAGTAAGGTGAGAGAATATTGTTTTTTAATGTGAAAAAAGACCCAAATAGATAGTTTTTTGTCTCTCATACCCAAATTCACCCCTCTTCTCAGAGTATTCTACCTTTATGGGATAAATATATTCATTTTATTTCATTAAAAAATATATTTTGACGATTATTGTTATAGAAAATTATGGAAAAAATGTAATATAAAACACTAATTCATTAAAATTTGTACACTTATCTTAGTATCAATAATCTTCACAATATAAAACTTAAAAAAAACTAGTTTTCATCTCAAGATAATTCATCATTATTTTAAAATTTAATTCATAATTATTCCTAATTATCATTAACCCTTATGAAAAACATTTCCAAATGTTCTATGGGCACAAAAAGGACTATAAAGTACATATAAAAAGGAATAAAGAAACCTGTTAATCCATTTAAAAACCATGATAACTTAAAATAGAGTTTTACTTTTATGTAATAAACTCTAAGATAAAATAATATTTTCCTTAAAATTGAAATCATCATTACAACCAAGGTTTTTTTCAAAAAAATATTTTTTAAGAAAATTCATAATCATAAAGGATTCCTAGAAAACATGAGAACCCTTGATCACAATATTTCTTAAAAGCATACGGTTTTAACCTTAATGGGCATAATCATTGTATTAAAATATAATATCATTTTATTAACTTGTGAAAAAGAAATGTTTTCATATAAAAATTTAGTAAGCGTTGAAAATTTATGTAGTTTCCTTGGAACATATACTTTATAAAACATTTACCAAAACCCTTATTAGAAGAATAACTTATACAATAAACTTCTAACCTAACTATATGAAGAACATAAACATTACATAATGAATTGGTGGAATATTCCAGTATTATAAAGACATAAACCACATACAAGGACTATATAATGTACATAACACATATAGTCTTTCATTTATATTATTGAACTCAGAAAAATATAATTTCTAACCATCAAGAAAAACATTTTTTGATATTGGTATATACCTTTCCTTTAAAACAAAATATTCAAAGCTAAAATATGTATAAAAAAGGTAATGATATTTTTTTAATGAATAAAACATGGATTATTAAAATTTAATTATAACATAAAATAATTTTTAGGGTATTGGTATAATCCATCGATGTCGTATACCTCAAAATAGAATATTTTTCTAGTTTTTTTCAAAAAAAGTCAAAAAATTCTATATAAAATGATGAAAAAATTACCTTTGAGAAAAGATCTAAATTAATGTAGAAATTGACATAAAATATCCTTTATAATTCATTCATATCTATAAAAATACCTCTATATTTAATTTTAAAAATATATATATGTAAGAAAATAAATTTATAAAATAGTTCTGTAAAACATGTAAAAGAAATATTTTTTAAATAAGTGTCCCTTTTGACATGAATTTTTTTTTAAAAACACATTTATGGAAATAACATTGAATATATTTATAATAATGATAAAATAAATCCATAAATTTTTATTATATTCCAAAAAAGGAAAAATGGGGTGAAAATGGATTAATTCTCAAAGAAAGGGGAATGAGACTAGAAATGTCATACCTCCAAAACCATCTATAATTATGCATTCTATAATTCCTAAATTATATAATCATAATTTTTATTTAATTTATTATTAAAACTTTTCAACTTTATAGAATTATCATTATCCCTTTTAAATCATTTATCATTAAATTTATTTATATACCCATGTCAGATATTTTGAGGATATTAAGCTCATAATACCAAAACAGATTCGGTGGGAATAATGTTGTCAAAGATTTTATTATTTCATAATAAGAATAATAAGAATAATATCATAATTACCACTTTTATACATTAATTATACTTTTAAAACCATGCATTAAGTATTATAATAAAAAATTCATTTTGATAAAATAATGGAGATGTTAGGTCATACATATGAATGAGTAATTATTCTATTTTTTAATGAACATTAAATAAAAAAGGTCAGTATTATTTTATATTTAATAAATTATTATTATTATATAAAAAATATGATATTATCTCTTTAAGTAAAATTATACATATGGTACATGTGATGTAATGATGAAAAATGAATCATATCAATTCATGGAGGTGGTAATCCACACATGCACATGAATGAAGTTAAAATTTTTCAATGGATATAAAGGTAAGAAAAAAAGATAATAAATAATATTTATAGAATGATAATTATCTGATTAATAGTATTTATATATATATATATATATATTAAATCCATCATTATAAACAGTCATTATATGTGGTTATGGAAAAAATTATATCAATTCACGAGGTGGTAGTCTGTTGTACATACGAACGATGGTTTCATTGCCCATTTGATGGAAGATGACATAAATATAGGTTATTAAATAATAATAATAACTTTTAAATATATATTACATACTGATTTTATCATATAAAAATGGTTATTGGTGTTTTTATAGAGGTATAAGATGGAATAAATCTAAAACATTAAGTTTAAAGTTATACCTCTTTATTAGAAAACCTCCTTCTCATTATACGTTAAGCCCTTTAAGGTTTGTATTATGACCAAAATAAGGCCTATATTATATGGGGAGAGATTATATAAATTTATTTAGTTAGTAATTGGAAAACCCAAATTCCTCAAAAAGTGATGGAAAAAGACATGATGGGGTGCCATTTAATATTTAGGGTAGAGGATACACTTTACTTTTTAAAAAGATTAAAGTATATTAATGTATTAATCCAAAACAATGGATCCAAAATGGACCAATTATGAATATTATATGATATAATGTTGAAATATATCCATAAAATAGTATTTAAATAAGTTTTATTTTGTTTTAATTGTTGTCACTTTAGTTTAAACTCTTGTTAAACCTATTTTAACATTAAATGTGGTAAAAAAAATTACTAATTTTAATATTCATTATGACCAAAAATTAAGTATAAGTTGTTTCATAAAATAAATTCATATGATTAAAAATAATAAATCAATTTTATCAAATTCAAATAACATTAGTGTAAGAATATAATTTAAAATTAAACCAACAAAACATGATGAAAAGTGGTTTTCCAAAAAAACATTTCTTCTTAAGTAAAAAAATATTTATTACCAAAATAAAGATTAAAATTTATTAAAATGACCTTAGTAGGATTAATAAAAATACAGATAATCTAATTATACTTTTAAAAAATTCTAGAAACAAAATTTAACATTGTAAATGGTTGAAAAGAAAACACAATTGTCAAATAAATTAGTATTATTCACTATTCATTTGAGAAATCAACCTTTTCAGAAAATTATCAAAATTTCACCTTAAAATAATTATTACATGATGAGTTAAAAATTATAGATTATTTATAAAATAAAATTACAAAATTTTGAAGAAATTTATTTATTTATTCTTGAACAAAATTTAATAAACCCCATTTTTTAAGAAAAGGAATTTTTATAGACCAAAAAGACCATATACTCATTGCTTTCCTAACTACCATAATTAAATTAATGGTAATTCACTAAATTGAATTTATAATATAATTATTTAATTAAAATTATTTATAAATAGGGATATATTTAATCTATTAACATTAAAATTCATCGTACCAATAAAAATAGTTTTATGAAAAATAAATCTTTTACCTTCGAAGGATTTTACCTTAATTTATAAATAATTGATAATAAATGTATTATTAATCAATAATTTTATTTAAATAAAACTATTCTATAAATATATATTATAATATGATTATTTATATTCATACTCTTTAAACTAATTTTTAATTTATAATGGTTATATTAAAATAACAGTATATTACAGTTTATTTAAGCTTGATGTTGTATACCTCACAACATATAAAATATATAATTTAAAGAAAATAAATTATAAAATTTTGTAATGTTACATTACACAACCTAAAGAAAATTTTTCAATATAATTTTATATCATTATTTCAAAAAAAGGATTAAAAAATTTTTTTAAATTTAATTCTACGGAGTGGATGATAAAATATATGATATTGAATGGAAATTTTTTTAATTATTTCAAAAATACCATTGTTGAAAACCAAAATAGTCAATAGGGATAATAAAACAACCATTAAAAAATTAAAAAATGGAAATATAAAGGTGACCTAAAATAACACGTAATCGGGTTCTCATATAAGGAGAAAAATAGTGGGAAGGGAATACAAGGACATTAAGTAGAAAAATAGAATTTGAAGAATATTATATAATGATATATAACATGGGAATGAGAATGTTAATAACCACAAAATAAAGAATTATTAGGGGAAATAAGATAATTAATTCACTATAAATGATGGTAATCTGATAAAAAATTTCTAAATACTTTCTCCTAGAGTTTAGGTCTAAATTTTCTATCAAAATAGAGAACATGAGAAAAGATATTGAGTTTTTTTCAATTTTATATGAAAATTTTCATTTTTTGGTTGTGAATTAATCAATTTACACTTTAATATCATCCCTTACTCTGAGAAATAAATATTCAAGATCATTTTTCAATTCCTTATGTACTAAAATTAAATATTAATGGATCACAAGACCAACAAAAGGATGACAAGTTATTCCTCTTGTATTTAAGAACTAAACATAACCAAAATGGTTAATAAAATATAATATAATATCCAATATGAATAAACCTGTATAATTTAATCTCCAAAATCTTAAAAAACACAAAAACGACAACTTAAATAATTCCATAAGTAGGTAACATAAAAAAATAAATACATGAGAGACTAAAATAGAACCCCAACAATTTGAATTATTTATTTACACTAATAAATTCATAAACCCTGAAAAAATATTCTTTGATCGCATAATTTATAAAATATGGTAATTTATTACATAAATAAAATGAGTCAACTTAAATCCAAATTAAAATCATATATATATTAAAAATATAATTTAAACATTGTTCTTAAATTAAAATCCCATATTTTCAAAAGTGTTTCCATTAAACGTAATTTTGTAATGTTCCAAAAAGGAAATAATAATTTTATCCCAATTATCCATAATTACATAAATATCCAAGATCATTTTAACCCAATAGGTTATCAATATCTTTGAAGTTATTTCCAAAAAATATAATAGAATTATTCCTCAAATAACCATATATTAAAATAAATAAATCATAAGAGTTACATATAACTCAAACATCTATCAAAACTAAATAAATGTATCCAATGTACTACCATCACATAAAACATCCAAATAGTTTTGATTCTTATAAAATTATGATCAAACTTATGTTTACCAATACATAATATGTAATATGTTGAATTTTTAAAGAAAATAAAAATATCCATTTATAATAATTTATTATTATTTTTATTCGAAAATGTAATTTTTTTATAAAAATCATTCAATGGATGATTTAAAGTGATTTTGTGTAAGGGAAAATTCCTAGTAAGACCATGGAATATTCTACAGAATACATTCAAAGTTAGACACTAAGATAACATGAGATTATGAGTTGAATAGAGCCTCGATGTAGACATAATAAAAATATTAAATATATTATATTACACACATGATATTTTTACCAGAACATTTTCATGTCTCCTAAATAGTGCATTGTATGAGAAATATGATACCACCATTAGGTATGAGATGAGGGGTTTACCCTTGGTGCAATATAACTATTGTGTGTTCCAAGAGTGTGGTAACATCATACATAATGATAACTCATTTAATATTTTATTTATATATTTCAAAAAATAATTGAATATCTCACACAAAGTGCATCTAATAAGAAATCAGATACCATTGTTAGGTCTGGGATATGGGGTTCATCCTAGGAATGACATCATATTTTTGATCATCATATGTTTTGTCAAATAGCATGAAAGGATGATTTTTTAATTCTATTAGTATATATTTTTTCAAAAATAGTTGAATATGTCTCAAAAGGTGTTTCATTTGAGAGATTTGAGGCCACTATTTGGTCTAGGATGAGGGTTTTACCCTACCAAAACATAAATCATGTGTGTGTTTGGAGTTCGGTCATATCATATTTAATGTTATGTTATTAAATATTCTTTATTATATTAATATTATTAATTTAAATATAAATACAATTTATTATTCATCTTCCATCTAAAATAAGCCACACCTCTATTTCTCATTCAACAAATATTTGAAAACATTAATTTTCACCCATTTTGGACCCATTTAAAATTGATACACATTAATTGGTTTAATTAATACCCTATACCATCAATTTTTTGATGAAAAAATGGATTACATGGGTGATTTTAAATCAACCCTAACCTATGCACCTTTGGGTTTTAAAATATCTAAACAATTCTTCTTTGTTCAATGACTGATTTAATTAAGTCTTAGTAATACCAAAACTCCTTTTCACAATGTTGACAATTCCCTCATTGATCCATGTTAGTTCCACGCACATCATTTTCGTCCCAGATATCATTAATTTTTCTATGTATGGAACCTAATCCTCCTAGGTCTTTGTAAATTTATTATTATTTATTGAGGTTTCCGGTTTTTAATTTCCAGTTCTCAATTAAAACAAATGGTTAAATTTAAATAAATCAATAAAACAAAAATTATCTAGTATAATTTTTTAAATTTTCAAGGGGTTATCATAAATAAATAATGTAAGATAATAATGAGAATAATTATCTTATGATAATTCCACCAAATTATCATGGAAAATTTATAAAATAATTATAATAAAAAAATATTTTTTCTAAGAAATGATACTCTTAGGGAATTTTCAAGTATAAATGTAATGAATATCTATATTATAATAGCTTTGGTTTTTCAAAGGATAATTCATCAAAATTATCAAATGATAAAATATTGAATTATAAAAATATAATTTATGAAAAATTATCATTGAATAATTATCAAGGGAAAAACATTCAAAAACTATAAAAAAAATTACATGAATTATCAAAAAAACAAACAATCGTTATTAAAGGGTAATTGAATTAAATTATGAATGGTTAATTTGAATAAATAAATTATCAATGTATAATTTTTAGAAATAAATTATCATAAGATAATTGTGAATGGAAAATTTGTAATGAAATTTATTAAAAGATATATATAAAAATTATCCAAGGATAATTATAAGATATATATTATAAAAAATATTAAATTATTATATGGTAATTATGAAATTGTTAAGGATAATTATATTTTTTATTTTAAAGAATATTTATTTAGAATATAACTTCTGTTCACAAATTAATTTAGAGATATATATCATCAAATTATCTTTTATAGTTATTCTTGAGTAAAATAGTACGAGTGCATGCATTGACCTAAAATAATAATTTGAAAATTATCCAAGAGATAGAAAGTATTAACGCATGTGATATTTTATTTCCTTTTGAAATAAAATACGTTTTTTTGGTTCAAGGAACCCTTCATAAACCCTGATCATTGATGTTATGGTGACTAAGATAATAAGGTCATTGAGTGTGTATCCATGACTGTTGAGGTTTCTACTCCCACTTGTGAACCGCATAGGGTTGTTTATCCTTATTGTTGATGTTGACAACTCTGAGGTAGGTTGTTCCTTATCTTTTTCGGATTTGTTACACATTATTCCTTAATATTATTATTTAATAGACATATTTTATGACTGTTATATATTATTATAGAATGTGTGTAAGCCTAAGAACCTTATGTTAAACATAAATCCATATATACTTTTTAAATTATTATTCATGAACCGTATTGATCACTTTTTTTTATTCTACCTTACTTATAATGATGTTTTATACTTTTTTGTTTATCCCACCATTCTATGCGTTCTTTTTTGGTATTGTTCTTGGAGCCCAAGGTAGGTGGTTCATCGTGACATGTTTATCCCTTAGATGGGGAGTGTACACAACCTATGATGATGGAAAATATGGAAATATTAATAAATTTTGGATTTGAAGATACCTTAGGGATTCCATGTGATGAAATCAATGCCTAAAAGATTTTAAAGGGTATATTCTCGATGGCTAGTGAATGATGTGTAGCTATTGATGCCTAGGTAATTATGAGAATGTGACATTCCTAATGCCCAGTGTATGCTGAGTTTGACAACCTAATGATTCCTAGTATCATGTTTTATGAGTCTCATGGATGTACTTGATTCTTATGAGACCTTGATTATCCTTCTAACGTAGATGTGAATAATGTATGGCTATAGTTTTTTGGAGTCTTTGTTAACACGTGGTAGATCAATATCGTATTATGCATAACTATGATATTTATGAATTTATTATCATCATGGAATACATTTGTAAACATGATCATATCAGGTTAAGTATTTCTTACTGGTGTCCTATTGACTCTTATACACACACCCTAATCAGACTTTTTAGTGCACATGTTTATTTCTTGAGGGAACCTGTGAATGGAATGAGCCTTATGGCATACTACAAAGCTAAGGAGTATGGAGGTGGTGGTGGGATTCGATGTACACTAGCAAGACCTGAATTTTATCATTTTTTTGTTTATATACTTTATTTTATAAGGATAAGCTTCTCAGTTTTAGGACCTACTTTTATTCACTTGTCATGTATTCTATTTATTTAGTTATTCCATGGGTTTACTCTGACGATTTATCATTTTAGTTATTGATTATTATTGATAGTATGACTTTCTACTAAGGGTATAGTATCCTAACTATCAATCATAGACCCTCACTGCTCGTCACTGGTGTCTTTCATACTTGGAGGAGTGCCTGAGTTCATGTGGAACTCTGACTTAGATTCAGTGGTATAGGATGGGATATTATAAAATGGTATCAGAGGGTTAGGTATCACTGACTTTTTCCTTATTTTTATTGGGTTAGTAAAATATAGATGATTGATAGGATGGTTGTTAATCATCTAGGGGAACAATTCCATTTCATGGACACCATTATATTGTGTAGAACTGAGTTTCTATAAATGAGTTAATTTATGGTTTACTGTTAATGTTGATTAAACTCACCTTGGGTGATGCACACATTGATAATATTTTATTTATGAATTTGTGTATGTTCATGCATCATTACTAGGAACAGAAGCTCACATTCTATATATATACATATTGTTGGGTTTTGTAGTAGTTCATTAATTAAATTGAATTTATTTTCTCTCTCTATTTTAGATAGTATCTCCTTGTCTGATAAATTGATGTTGCTATTTTGTGTGATATAAATTTGTTTTCATAAATTATTTTAATTGAGAATATTTTTGTGTAAGTATATATATGATGAGTATGAGTAATGTTCATGATGTAAACCTAGGGTAGTACTAGCAGGGTTTTACCCTGTGTAAAGGGTATAATTCTTATAGAACTTTGTGTGATCCCATAGACTAGATAGGGTCTATTTATGTTATTAATTTATTTATTGTTTAAGAGATTACACCTTAGAGATGTTTTATGGGGCCTCCAGTTGTGGCTATAGAAGATACTCTTGTGACACCACCTATAGTATAGGAGGATATACGCTATCACACTTCTATACCGGAATAGGTGATTCAAGATGCAGAGCCCATTTTGGAGGGAATCTATTGAATAATTACTTTATATGGAGAATCCACATAGAGATCGTAACCAATCATGATAAATATTTCTATCTCTATCACCCTCTTGTATTCCTGGGTATTGGTAGCCCTCAAGATGAAGAGGATTGGCTAGAATTTATTGATATCATCCTTGAGATCATCTATACTCTTGAGGAGGTGTGTGTGATCCTGAAAATGTTCAAGTTCTAGGGACCCACCAGGAGATGGAGGAATACTATGAGTTAGTCTGCGAGACAAAAGGGTCATAAATGGGTGACCATTAAGGAGATATTTCCTGAGTAGTATTTCCCCAAAATGATGAAGCATTACTTTGAATAGGAGTTCATAAAATTAATATAGGGTTCCATGATTTTCTCTTCATATTCCTAATAATTTATGGAGTTATACCCTTATCTACTTTTTTGGTTGGGAATAAGGCCTAGAAGTCTTGAATGTTTGAGATATGCCTTCAACCAGAGCTTAGATGCAATTTTAGGGGCTTAGAACTGATGACATATAAAAAGGTATTTTGCAAGTCCCTGACCATTGATAAGGGACTGGAGCAAGTTTGGTTGTTTGGTTTACTCATAGCCCATGGAAGTCAAGTGATTGAGTTTTCTCTTACTACTATGGGATTTTCTTCTACGATTATGAAGTGGAAGAATAGGTATTTTCAAAAACACACCAGCATAATGGTGAAAAATATTATAGATTCATCAATCCTATTAGGAATATTTTCATAGTGTTTCAACTATGGAATTGAAGGAAATTGTTGACAGTTATATATATAACCTTATATAACATGTCGATAATGCATAAAGAATGGTAATCTTAAAAAAATATAGAAATGTGATGTCAGGTTTCTATAGAGGTAAGGGTTGGACATGGGGATCTAGATAGGGTTCTCAATAGTGGACTCAGACTAGTCTCACACCCTTGTAACATGGAAGAAGAGAAGATGATGTCTGCATGTATGTTATAGATCAGACTTCAGCTGATGGTGGAGTGGGGCCATCCACTATTCAAGGTGAAATCATGATCACCTATACTTTACCTACATCCCTATTCAATAATGGTGATTCACAATCTTTTATATCCTCAAAAGTAGTCACTTGACTTCACTAACCAGTCATGTTATTATATGATTTAGTCTCACTTGGAACACCATAGGGCATAAAAGTGTACCATCCTCACTGATTCTCAGAGTGTGCACTAGTCGTCTTTGGGTATAGACGTCTTTTGGAATTCAATATTGTGGGGATGACAATATTTGATGTGATTTTCAAGGACTGTTGGACCATATTCTGACCTCATATTTATTTTTATCATAGATGGGTATCTTTTACCTCAATAAAGGGATAGAATTGCACGATGAATTGAAATGGGAATTAGGAGTAGGTAGGTTTGTACTAGACATGAGTCATCTCAAGACATTAATAATACAGATGGTAAGCCCTTTCAGTAGGATCAGTGGAAACCCTCTCATCTTTTCTTCCTGTTGTGGATCTCTATCAGGACAAAATTCTAGATGACTTCACAAGACTCCCTCCCAATAGACGAATTTGCTTTCATTTAAGTCTCATTCCAGGTGAACAACCCATTTCAATACCCACATATCTTATAGATCTGATGGAGGTGAAGGACCTTAAGGTAAAACTATATGACTTTGACAGGAGGGTATTTGTAAGACCTAATACTTCCCCATGGGGTGAACCTGTTTTTTCACCAAGAAAATGGATTATAGTCTTTGACTATGCATTGATTATCGGATGTTTAACTAGGAGACGCTAATGAACCAATAGTTTTTTCCAAGATAGATGATATTTTTATTAGATATTTAGATCCCTGTGGTTCTCTAGGATTAATCATTGATTGGGAAATCACTAGTTGTGAGTTAGAGAGGAGTATATTCTAAATATATCATTTCAGAGTATGTATGGATTGTTTGAGTACTTGGTGATGTCGTTCCGGATGATGAATTTACCAGAAGTTTTCATGGACCTCATGAATAAGTTATTTCATCAATACATAGAATCATTCATCATATTATTCTTCAATGATATACTTTTATAATCACTAACACTATAGGAAAATTCTAGGAACCTTGATATAGTCATGAGTATGCTTCTAGCATAGAGTATTTATGCCAGGATATCAAAGTGTTACTTATGGAGTCAAAATGTAACGTTTCTAGGACATATTGTTTTCAAGACCCGTATATCTGTCGACCCAATGAAATTTGAGGTAGTTATGTCCTAGAAACATCCCTATAATGTGTTTGAGATTATGAGATTTCTATGTTTAGTAGGACATTACCGATGGTTTATCCCGATCTTATCCGAAATATCATCACCCATGATATCAGTAAAAAAGAAGTTATTTAATATCTAGTGGCCAAAACAGTGTGAAGTGGCATTCCTTGAGCATAATAGAAGGTTGATGATAGCTCTAGTACTGACACACGATGAGCTTGATATTTGATATGTGGTGTACAGTGATGCATCATGCATTGGTACAGGAGCAGGGATGATGTAAATAGATCAGGTTGTAGCCTATGAGCCTCATCAGTTATAACCCCATGAGAGGAGATACCCTAAACATGACGTAGATATAGAAACTATGGTCAATTCTCTCAAATTATGGTTAATCTATTGTTTACATGGAATACAATAACCTTCACTATATCATTAAACATAGGGATATAAACCTAACACAGATGTACTGGGTTGAGTATCTATATGGATTTGACATTGAGGTGGGTTTTTCACCAAGTATGGGAAATGTCGTTGTGAATTATCATAGACATACGACACCGGTTGAGATGGAATTTGGTGAGAGGTCCCCATAAGATTTTTTTCACTTGAAGAGATTATTTCATAACTGGTAGATGGATTCCTCAAAGGAAGAGGTTTATATGACTTTATATCCATTAGTAGTCACATATTCACTTTTGAACTATGTAAATGCTAAGTAGAATTTAGACTTGGAGTGTGTTGTAAAGAGTTAAAAACTAACTAGTGTTGAATCAATACTCAGTTGATTAGTGGAGGGCAATGATGTAATCTTGGTACATGGTATAGTAGTATTCACTACATCCATCAGAGAGGAGACGATAAGGGATTACCATACATCTATATATCTAGTATATCCTTGTGTGACCAGGATGTATCATGAATTTAGGTGATATTCTTGGTTTCTAGGGATGAAGAGAGACATTATTGGATTTGTCTCCCAATGCCTCACCTATCATAGGGTGAATTTTCAACACCAGTATCCTGGTGAGTTTTTAAAACCACTCTTAATACCTATATAGATGTGGGAGTAAATCATGCTGGACATTTTTATTGGATTACCTAGGACAATAACGAATATTTATGTCGTTTGGATGATTTTTTATTGGCTAATGAAGTCTTTAAACATCTTATAGATTAGAGTGACACACTCAGTGGAGAAGATAGGAAAGATCAATGACTAAGAGTTTTTACAACTTGATAGAATTCCCTGGATAATTTTTTTAGATATAGAATTACATTTTACATTTCACTTTTGGCAGGGATTGAAAAAATTTATTGAGACTAAGCTGAGATTGACCATAGTTTAAAATCATCAGACTAATGGACAATCCAAGCCAACTATATGAAAATTGGAGGATATGATTCGAGCTTTAGTCAAATAATTTGGTGCATCATGGGATGATCAAATATAATTTATTTAGTTTTCTTACAATAATAGTAACAATGATTCGATTCAGATAGCACTTTCTAAGGATCGTTATGAGAGGGTATGTCTCTCACTGCTCGGTTGGAATGTGGTGGTTGAGGAGGTGTTTATTGTCCCCAGTATGGTTCAGGAGACCTCTGAGAGGGTGCAGTTGATAAGAAAGTGTTTGATCACCACTCAGAGAAGATTGAAATATTATATTTACCATAGAAGTATACCTCTGATTTTGTTTGTTGGAGAATAGTTTTTCTTTAGAGTGACTCCGTGGTTAGGACAGAGACATATTAAGAAACATAGAAAACTAAAACATCATTTTATTAGACTCTTGAGATCACTGAGTGGATAGGTGTAGTGGAAATATGTCTGGACCCCCCATTTTTTCTATATAGTTATAAAAAGATGTGTTCTATGTGTCGATCATTGGAGGTATATACCTGACACTACACATGTATTAAAATGCGATAACATTGAGTTGGTGACCAATGAATCTTATGAGTAGCATATGGTGTTGATCATAGATTGAAGTGAGAAGGTGTTGTGAGGAAAGATGATACCACTATTCTATATTCGGTAGTAGCATAAAAACCCATTGGAGAAGACATGGAAGTGTAAGCTTAAGGTTCGAGCACATTGGGACGAGTTGTTCGAGAAAGACCTCTATATATATAATTCTTGAAGGTGATAAGTCTATAGAGGGGGATAATTTTAATATAATGAATTATTTAAGATAATAAAACCCTCGTTGATAATAATTTTTGATTATTTTAACTTGAAAATTTAATTTTTCAATAAAAATGATTTTAAATATGATTTGAAGTGCTTGTATAAGAGAAAAACCCTAGTTAACACCTTGGAATATTCTATGGAATACTTTCAGAGTTAGAAAATGTGATAACACGGTATTTTGAGTCCCATAGAGTCTCATCACATATTAAATAATCAAGAAAATTAATTATATTATGTGTGTGATATCTTTACCGAAATAATTGCATATCTCCAAAAATGGAGTTTACCCTAGGTGCGACATAAATTCCATGCACTTCAAGAATCTGGTAATACCACACAAAAGTATAACATATATAAAAAATTTATAAATATATTTTTTAAAATAATTGAATATCTCCCAAATGGTGCATTATATGAGAAATCTGAGACCACCATTGGGTTCATAATGAGGTCTTTACCCTAAGTGCGACACAATATTTTTCTTTATAGGATGCTTGGTCGGATTGCACATGAGGATAATTTTTTAATATTTTTATTAAATGTGTTTTAGAAAATAATTGAATACTTCTAAAATAGAGCGTATTATTCAAAATCAGATAGCACTTTTAGGTTTAGTATGAGGGGTTTTCTCTAGGAAAGAAAAAACTTCTCCATGTGTACTAGACATAGTCAAATGTCACTTAGTGTTATGTTATTTGATATTTTTTATTATATTATGATTATTAATTTAATTATTAAAATGATTTACTATTCATATTCCACCAAAAATGTGTTTCATTTCTATTAATCATGCACCCAAGATTTCAAATCATTGATTTTCTCCCATTTTTGACACATTAAAAATTGAAACACATAAATGGACCATCAATTTTCAATTGGATTAATGGATTAACACTACTAGAAATTAAAGCTATAGCCACAGACCTATAGCCACAGTTTTATTGGTTTGTGGATATAGATTTCTAATTTCCACAGCTTAATTAAACCATCGTGGCTATATCGCGTCTGTCAATTATTTGGTTTTGGGCTCATCCTCCTCGATTCGCTAATCACCTCGCACTACTCTACCCGATGACTTCTCCTCCTTATCCTCTCCTCACCATTGCACCCTCCTCCCCAAAGACTTCTCATCCCAAAAGAATTATCCTCCCTGACCTATCCTCTTTGCGTCACCCTCCTCCCCGACAACTTCTGTAACACCCCAAGCTTCCACGGTACGCTTCTCTTTGAATAATGTGATAGCGTGTGTTGTACGCAACACCGAGTTCTAACACACCATAACCAATCAAACTAGCCGTTATGAATAGTAATACCTACTTTTTGAAATTATATATATATATTTTTTTTAAATGGACTTCATTTTTGGATTTGGAATATCGAATTTATCCTAAGGTGAAATTTTGGTACTTTTCGAATAACTTTAATATTTTGATTAATAGTGAAAATTACAAAATTTTAATTAAAAACAACTTTTTTAATCAAAATAATTAATAGTGATAAATTATGAATTTGAGTGGTTTTAAAGTATATTTAGAATATATTTTTACCATTTAATATAATGTTTTTAATTGAACATAATTTTACAATTAAACCGGACATAAACAAGTGTCAATCTTTTGATAGTTATTATCTCTTAAAAACACGCTTTTTGTTTTGACAACGGGAATTAATTCTAAGTTAATTTCTGCCACTTCTGTGTTATGAATTTGGAAAAATGGATTCCATATTTGGAATCAGGATGTTCAAATTGTGTAAATAGGTAACTTTTATTTTTAGACATTTTTAATAATTACTTCGGTAAATATTTTATTTACCATGGTTAAGGGTAAATCCGGTAAATAAGGGTTAAAAAATAATATTATAATAATAATAAATTACCCTAAAACGTGTCCTAGCCTTATTGGTTGATACATTTTCGACCATAGGCATCTTTGGGTCTATTTTGGGACCACATGGAGCCACTTGTAGGTGATAGAGACACTTTATTTTAATTAAGTTAAAATGAATACAAAAATGACACAAGCATATATCTTTTAGCAAAAAAAAAATTTACATAGGGTTATATATGTTGGATTTTCGACTATAAATATTAAATAGAAAGAAAAAACGATTTCCTACATAATTATATTTTATTTATAATTTTTAGAGATTACATAAGTTAATTTATTTATGACACAATGATGATGCAGTAATTACCATAATAGTGAAAATTTAAAATAATTGATATTATAAATACCCAAATAAATATAATTTGAGACTTTTAATGAATTACAATAATTTTCTAGGATAATATGACATATTAGGATTGATTTAATTAACTTTTTTCTAAGTAATATTTCTGTTATGAGTATCACAAAAATCAACTATTGAATAGTGTCAAAATTGACATAAAAAGAGTTTTTAAAACAAATATTATATTATTAATTGATATTAAATTCCTAAAAATCTAAGGTTCTGCAAAGAGACTTATATCATGATATTTGTATCATTAATGGACCACTTGGGGGTATCTTGGATGTATATAGTAAGTTTATTAACTATATAATATAAAAATACAAAGTGACATGGTAAATGTCAAACTAATTAACTAAGAGTTAATACTTAAAGATAATGTTTATATAGTAACCCAAACCTGTCTAAATTCTATTGGTTGAAATTTTTTCGACCTATCCCCACCTTAAAATTTAAATAATCAACTTTGGAGCCATTACAAACCGAATATGAATTTATTATAAATTAATATTTCTAGCTTTTCTAAAGGTGACCCTCACACCTCTTATAAAAGGGCACTCCTACTTCTCATTTATTCACACCTTCAAAGCCTTTTGGTTCAGACAAACTCTGTCCAAATACTCTCCCAACTTCCATCACTACAACCTAGAGGCCTTAGTTTGATCACAAATCCAACCTAATGATCCCTTTTGAACAAATCAAAAAGAAGAACTCGAAGAATAGGTAATGATTTCACCACCCTTTTCCAAGTTCCTTTATTCTTACACTTCTTATTCCTTTGTTATTACCATTCTCAAATAATAACTCCAGTATCATGTATATACTATTATGTTATTATAAATATGGTACAACCTTATTCAGTATTCTATCCACCCTTTGAATAACATGTCACCATACGTGCGTACGTACGGCTTACCGTCTCCACGTCGTGGTGTCATTGTTATTCAATATATAATTATTTGGATGGGTATAATAATGATGTGTAACTCATGAAAATAATAAATATAACATGTTAATTATTCTGTATATATGATATACCATCCATTTATATATTCGTTTAATATAAAAAAATGATATTGTCGCTCGTGCGTACGTACGGACTACCGTCTCCACGAACGCGATTAGATTCATTCTCCATCATATCCATTCAAGTATAATTATCATTTTATGATTTAAAAATAATGTTTAAGGACTTGATATCATTGTGTATATGAATAATATAAAACCAATCCATGAAAAACATGGCTTATGTAACAAAACATATAAAAGAAAACGAGTAAGTTAACACCTGAAACGACGATAATACTATGATATTATTAACAAAGCAATGTTAAAAGATCATATATGATATCATATGAATGTATATGATTATTTTATAATTTAATAACAATTATTTCACTATTATACAAGAGTTTAACCTACCCTAACCAAGTAAAATTACAAGGTAAGGGTTATTTCACAATCTCTTCATTATCCGAGGTTGTTTATACGTAATAATCTACTGGGATCTCTTTATCATCCACATCCATGTTTCTTAAAAATGAATTTCAAAACATTTTTACTATTTACTAGAATATGTTTTAAAGTCATTTATACCCTTTTTTGACTTTTTATAAGAGTTTTATAAAGGAATCTTTCCGTCGTTTTCCAAACAAGGTGCTTTTTAACCTTTTCGACAGAATTAAGGTAAGAATTTTTTTTAACTTATATGGCGAGTGCGGATATTTTCCGCCATTATTAAATCGTCAAAACTTCCCTTAAAAGCTGATAAGAATATTTTCAAAGAAAATGTTTTATAAATGTATGACTCTTAAATGATGTCAAAATAGAATGATATATTTCTCTAAAAAAAGTTTTGATTTCATCTATGTCAACATCCTTTAATTGATTTTACGCTTATTTGAAGTGGATTTATTATGATACAAAACTTCTATATTGTATTGAAGGTTTTGTGATATGTTTGAATGTAGATGTGTTATTTTTATACCATTCATGGTTTATGGATGAAATATTTACATTTCGTATGCTAGTTTTAATAAGAATGTTTATGTTATGTTTAAACATTTTCGTATGGGAATGCATTGGACTTAATATATGACGGGTGGAGCCCGCTATAGCTCCTTGATGCATCGGTAGGTATCATGAGACAAACTAGTGTCTTGGCACAAGGCCTTGGCAAAATATTATTTGTAGTCTTGGCACGAGGCCTTGGCTATGTGGTTATGATAGTCTGGCATTATGCATTCCATCATTATGAAAGTGGTTATTGATATTGCATGTGATTATTGGATTAGTATAATATCCATGTGAATAAGTAAATGGAATTACTTCCTTTTATTTTTTCCATACTATTTTGAAGTTCATGTTTAAAAGGATTTTGTTTTAGTTTTACACTGCCTTAAATGTTTATTCTTATTTATGAAAGTTTCTGCTATATTGTTATCCTTACTGGGAATTTGAGCACACCCCTTTTCTATGTTTTATTTTTCCCAGGATGTGAAGAAGTAAATTATGAATGACCTGCAGGGATATTATGTGGGGATATGAGTGTGGAATATGGATAAAATATGTTGTTGTAGTAGTTTTTCACTTTATGATGTAATGTAAGACTTATGAATATATCTAGTGTTTCCAATGCTACTAAACCAATCGGTCTTTCAAGATTTGATCTTTCTTGTGATCATGCCAATGTTATGTAATAATGCACCGACTCTAGGTAACTGTGTTTGCGGTGTTACTGTTGGTATCAGAGGAAGTTTAGTACAAACCTTGGAATCTAGATTTAGATAAACTCTGATTAGAGCACATAGACATAAGATGAACTTTAAGGATTAGTATAGAAGAACTTCCTAGAATTTTGATATTGTAGAGATTTTGTGAGTTTTATGAGAAATACATCCCTGTCTGGATACGAGTAGGTAGAGGCGGCTCTGGCACAGATGTACCTAGGGGTAAAATCCGAAAACACCGCTTTTAGTTAGACTCAAACGAGAACTGGTGCACGACAACGGGCCTTGCTGCACTCTTGGTTATGACACTCCCGGGGTATATGCTTAGGATAACTCTCATTTTCATTAAAAATCATTATGAAGGGTTTATGAGTATATACTTCTTAAAAGAAAACATTTTTATGATTATGGATTATATCCATAAATAGTTCAATTTATGTTAAGTGTTTTATAAGTATGGAATTATGTATTTTGATTCATAAACTGATCTAGTTTATTCCATTGTTTAGAAATGGTGCCTAGTGGATGAAATGGAAACCATATCAATGCACACACTCCATGTAGGGATTTCCCTCCTTCTCAAGATAATTATAGTGGAGTTGGTGACGCAACTGGTGCCGATCAGCTAATCACCATACTGGGACAACTCACTCAGTTTATGAATAATTACCTTACCCGTATGGAGCACCCTGATCCGCAGCATGGAGGATCAATGTTAGGTCAATTCATGAGGCAACAACCACCAACGTTCAATGGGAGTACAAACCCCTTAGTATCTGAGAAATGGATAAATTTCCTAGAGAAAATATTTCAGGCTTTGAGGAGTAGTGAAAGGGAAAAATTTATCATGGCAGTTTACCGCCTCACTAGAGATGCTGATCAATGGTGTTCATTGATTCAAAACATGAAGGATAATGATGAAGTATAAAATATGGAATGGAGGGAGTTCAAATATCTATTTTTAGAAAAATACTTTCCTTGTGACCATCGAGCAGATATGGAAAGGCAATTTCTGAGTCTGTGACAAAAGGATGATGAGAATGTCGCAAAGTATGAGGCTAACATTACAAGGTTAGCGAGGTATGATAGAGATTATATACGTAACCCAAGAAGTAAAATTGATCGTTTATTTGATGGGTTAAAACCATTTCTCCGTCGAGCATTAGTCTCACAATCTTTCTCGTCATACGAAGACATTGTCTCATGTGCTATCAAGACAGAAAATGAATTCTCTAAGTCTTATGACTTTAAAGCAAAGCAAGAGAAGAAGAGATATGCTGATCAATCTGGGAATGTAAATAAGGGGAATAAGGTAATGGTTGAATATCCATCCTGTGGTAAATGTGGGAAGAAACACCCTAGTACTTGCTTGAAGGGAATGGGCGTCTGTTACAAATGTGGTGAAAAAGGATACCAAGCTCGTGATTGAAAAGGGAAGAAGGAAGCTACCAATGTTCAGTGCTATAATTTCAGGGAGATGGGACATTATTCAAATGAATATCCTAATCGTCAGGAGAACTTACCTCAAAAAAGGCCAAGGGATCAAGGCCAAGATTATGTTACCACTACTGCTGAGGTAGAAGCTCCGAAAGACGTGGTGGCAGGTAATTTAATGGTTTCCTCAAGTTTAGAAAATTCATTATTTGATTATGGATCATCACATTGTTTCATATCTTCCCAATTTTCTAAGAAAATTAGATATTTCCAATTTGATTTAACAAGGGATTTGTTAGTTAAAAACTCTTAAGAGAAGTATCATTGCAACAATGTTTTGTGAATCAGTCCCCATTAGAGCACATAAATGTTATTTATCTGATGATCTCGTCGTCATAGCTATGATTGAGATTGATATAATCCTTGGTATGGACTGGCATTCGGACTATGATGCGAAGATTTATTATAAGAAGAAAGAGGTTACAATTCTTGATGATTAAGATAAGGAACACCTTATCTTTAGTGCAGAATCGTCACCACCTAATTCTTATCTATATCCACCCCCAGTAGCTCAACTAAATTCAATTATTGGGGAGGAAGAGAATGAAATAACTGTGGGTGACGAAAGGAATGTTCAAATAGAGGATGTACCTGTTGTAAAAGAATTTGTAGATGTATTTTCAGAAGATTTACCTGGACAACCTCCAGAATGAGAAGTTGAGTTTTCCATTGATTTAATTCCTGGATCAAGGCCTATATCGAAGACCCCTTATAGAATGTCCATTGTAGAATTAGTCGAACTAAAGAAACAACTAGAGGAATTGATTACTAAAGGATTTATTTGCCCTAGTGTTTCTCCATGGGGAGCCCCTGTTCTTTTTGTTAAAAAGAAAGATGGATCTATGAGGTTATGTATCAACTATAAGGAGATCAATGCTATAACAATAAAGAACAAGTATCCCCTACCTCACATTGATGATTTATTTGACCAACTTCACAGAGGTCAATACTTTTCAAAGATTTAACTTCGATCTAGATACCATCAGTTGTGGGTAAAGAAGGAAGACATTCCGAAGACAGCATTTCGAACCAGGTATGGGCATTACGAGTTTACTGTAATGCCTTTTGGATTGACTAATGCACCCTCTGTATTCATGGATCTGATGAATAGAGTTTTCAAGGAGTATCTCAATGAATTTGTGGGGGTATTTATTGATGATATCTTGGTATAATCCAAAAGCTATGAAGATCATGAAAATCACTTGGGAATTATCCTGAAGACTCTGAGAAGACCTGAATTATATGGGAAGTTTAGCAAGTGTGAATTCTGGCTTCATGATATTTCTTTTCTTGGCCATATTGTCTCTAAAGATGGAATCTTTGTTGATCCTTCTAAGACCAAGGAAATCCAGGAATGGCCAGCACCGATGAGTATAACTGAGGTATGTAGTTTTATTGGTTTAGCAGGTTATTATCGACGTTTCATCCAGAATTTTGCATGATTGGCTAACCCATTAACGAAGCTCACATGTAAAGGGGTTAAATTTGTTTGGAAAAAAGAGTGTGAAGAGTTTTTCAAAGAACTTAATATAATATTAGTCAATTATCCTATATTGACTCTACTATCAGATAATGATGGGTTCGTTATTTATAGTGATGCATCGAAGAAAGGACATGGTTGTGTTCTTATGCAAAATGATAGGGTTATTTCCTATGCATCACGACAGCTGAAAAGTCATGAACAAAACTATCCTACTCATGATCTCGAGTTAGCATCTGTGATCTTTTCTTTGAAGATATGGAGGAACTACCTCTATAGTGAAAATGTGAGATTTATACTGATCACAAGAGTTTGAAGTACTTTTTCTCACAAAAAGAACTCAACATGAGGCAAAAGAGATGGCTTGAATTACTCACGGATTATGATTGCATAATACACTACCACCTGGGGAAGGCAAAAAAGGTGGCAGATGCTTTGAGAAGAAAATATCATGGAGTTTTGAACAATATGAGAATTTAAAGGGATCCAATTTTCATGGATCTAGTGAAGATGAACATGGGAATAACCATGGAAGGAGAAACATCAATGCTTTTTCAAATGGTTGCCAAACCATCTTTACTAGAAAGGATTAAGAATTCTCAGACTAATGATGGAGAATTTCAAAAGAAGATTAAAGCTGTAAATGATGGGAGATTGAGAGATTTTGTGTATGAAAATGGAATTTTGAAATTCGGGAAGAGGATTTGTGTTCACGATATACCTGATATAAAAAGGGAATTGTTGGATTATGCTCATAGTTCCAATTTCTATATACACCCTGGGAGCACAAAAATGTATAGATATTTGAAGGAACATTTTTGGTGGGACAACATGAAGAGGGAGATTGCTGATTTTTCTGTCAAGATGTATGGTTTGTCAACAAGTGAAAGCTGGAAGGAAACAGCCTGGAGGAGTCATGCAACCTCTTCCCATACCGGAGTGGAAATGGGACAATATCACGATGGACTTTGTCATGGGGCTACCAAAGACTCCTAGAAGTAATGATGAAATATGGGTTATTGTTGATCGTCTTACCAAGTCAGCACATTTTCATGCTATAAGAGAAGATCTACCACCGGAACGTCTAGCAAGACTATATATTAATGAAGTTGTGAGACTTCATGGAGTACCCCTATCGATTGTTTCTGATCGTGATCCCCGTTTTACTTCAAGATTCTGGAAGAGTCTTCAGAAATCCATGGATACTGAACTTCATTTTAGCACTACCTACCACCCTCAGACATACTGACAATCAGAACAGACTATTCATACTTTAGAAGACATGTTTACATTCTTCTCACTTGACTTTCAGGGTATGTGGAATCAGTATTTACCTCTGGTAGAATTTTCATATAACAATAGCTTCCATTTGAGTATTCATATGGCACCATATGAAGCGTTATACGGAAAGAGATGTCTCACACCAACTTTTTGGGATGACATTGGTGAATGAAAACGCGTAGGTCTAGAACTGGTGGAGGAAACAATAGAAAAGGTGAAGGTAATCCAAAATCACATCAAAGCAGCTCAAAGTAGGCAGAAGAGCTATGCCGAAAATCGAAGGAAGGATTGGGAATTTCAAGTCGGTGATCATGTTTTCCTGAAGGTATCTCCATGAAAGGGAGTCATACATTTTGGTAAGAAAGGTAAATTGAGTCCCATGTACATCGGACCTTTTGAAATTCTAGAACGAATTGGGGCTATAGCTTACCGATTGGCAATGCCGCCAAGTCTCTCCAAAGTTCACGATGTGTTCCACGTATCTCTGTTGAGGAAATACATGTCTGACCCAACGCATGTACTCACATATGAGGAGTTAGAACTAGAACCCAATCTATCTTATTGTGAAGAGCTCGTCAGGATTCTTGATATGAGAGAACAAGTACTGAGAAATCGGACGACTCGTCTGGTAAAAGATTTGTCGAGAAACCATAAGATGGAAGAGGCAACGTGGGAACCCGAGGAACTTATGATGAACAACCACCCGAGTCTTTTCATGCGATAATATTCTAGAAATTTCGAGGACGAAATTATTTGAATGAGGGGAGAATGTAACACCCCAAGCTTCCACGGTACGCTTCTCTTTGAATAATGTGATAGCATGTGTTGTATGCAACACCGAGTTCTAACACACCATACCCAATCAAACTAGCCGTTATGAATAGTAATACCTACTTTTTGAAATTATATATATTTTATTTTTTAAAATGGACTTCATTTTTGGATTCCGAATATCGAATTTAGCCTAAGGTGAAATTTTGGTACTTTTCGGATAACTTTAATATTTTGATGAATAGTGAAAATTACTAAATTTTAATTAAAAACAACTTTTTTAATCACAATAATTAATAGTGATAATTTATGAATTTGAGTGGTTTTAAAGTATATTTAGAATAGATTTTTACCATTTAATATAATTTTGGTCATTGTACATAATTTTACAATTAAACCGGACATAAACAAGTGTCAATCTTTTGATAGTTATTATCTCTTAAAAACATGCTTTTTGTTTTAACAACGTGAATTAATTTTAAATTAATTACTTCCACTTCTGTGTTTTGAATTTGGAAAAATGGATTCCATATTTGGAATCAGGATGTTCAAATTGTGTAAATAGGTAACTTTTTTTTAGACATTTTGAATAATTACTTCGGTAAATATTTTATTTACCATGGTTAAGGGTAAATCCGGTAAATAAGGGTTAAAAAATAATATTATAATAATACTAAATTACCCTAAAACGTGTCCTATCCTTATTGGTTGATAAATGTTCGACCATAGTCATCTTGGGGTCGATTTCGGGACCCCATGGAGCCACTTGTAGGTGATAGGGACACTTTATTTTAATTAAGTTAAAATGAACACAAAAATGACACGAGCATATATCTTTTCGCAAAAAAAAAAATTTACATAGGGTTATATATGTTGGATTTTCGACTATAAAAATTCATTATAAAGATAAAACGATTTTCTCCATAATTATATTTTATTTATAATTTTTAAAGATTACATAATTTAATTTATTTATGACACAATGATGATGTAGTAATTACCATAATAGTGAAAATTTAAAATAATTGATATTATAAATACCCAAATAAATATAATTTGAGACTTTTAATGAATTAAAATAATTTTCTAGTATAATATGACATATTAGGATTGATTTAATTAACTTTTTTCGAAGTAATCATTCTGTTATGAGTTTCACAAAAATCAACTATTCAATAGTGTCAAAATTGACATAAAAGAGTTTTTAAAACAAATATTATATTATTAATTGATATTAAATTCATAAAAATATAAGGTTCAGCCAAAAGACTTATATCATGATATTTGTATCTTTAATGGACCACTTGGGGGTCTCTTGAATGTATATAGTAAGTTTATTAACTATATAATATAAAAATACAAAGTGACATGGTAAATGTCAAACTAATAAACTAAGAGTTAATACTTAAAGATAAGGTTAATATAGTAACCCAAACGTGTCTAAATTCTATTGGTTGAATGGTTTTCGACCTATACCCACCTTAAAAATTAAATAATCAACTTTGGAGCCATTAGAAATTGAATATAAATTTATTATAAATTAGTATTTCTAGCTTTTCCAAAGGTGCCCCTCACTCCTCTTATAAAAGGGCACTCCTGCTTCTCATTTATTCACACCTTTAAAGCCTTCTGGGTTGGCCAAACTCGGCCCAAATACTCTCCCAACTTCCCTCACTACAACCTAGATGCCTTATTTTGATCATAAATCCAACCTAAGGATCCCTTTTGATCAAATCAAAAGGAAGAACCCGAAGAAGAGGTAATGATTTCACCACCCTTTTCCAAGTTCCTTTCTTCTTCCACTTCTTCTTCCTTTGTTATTACCATTATAAAATAATAACTCCAGTATCATACATATAATTTGATGTTATTATAAATATGGTACAACCATATTGAGTATTCTATCCACCCTTTGAATAACATGTCACCATACGTGCATAGGTACGACTTACCGTCTCCACGTTGTGGTGTAATTGTTATTCAATATATTATTATTTGGATGGGTATAATAATGATGTGTAACTCATGTAAATAATAAATATAACATGTTAATGATTCTGTATATATGATATACCATCCATTTATATATTATTTTAATATCAAAATAATTATATTGTCGCTCGTGCGTACGTACGGACTACCGTCTCCACGAACGCGATGAGATTCATTCTCCGTCGTATCCATTCAAGTATAATTATCATTTGATGATTTAAAAATAATTTTTAAGGACTTGATAACATTCTGTATATGAATAATATACAACCTATCCATGACAAACATGTCTTATGTAACAAAACATATAAAAGAAAACGAGTAAGTTAACACCCGAAATGACGATAATTCAAAGATATTATTAACAAATCAATGTTAAAAGATCATATATGATATCATATTAATATATATGATTCTTGTATATTTTAATAACAATTATTTCACCATTATACAGTAGGTTAACCTACCCCAACCAAGGAAATGTACAAGGTAAGGGTTATTTCACAATCTCTTCATTATCCGTGGTTGTTTATACGTAATAATCTACTGGGATCTCTTTATCATCCACATCCATGTTTCCTAAAAATGTCTTTCAAAACATTTTTACTATTCACAAGAATATCGGTTAAAGTCATTTGTACCCTTGTTTGACTTTTTATAAGAGTTTTATAAAGGAATCTTTCCATCATTTTCTAAACAAGGTGCTTTTTAACATTTTCGACATAATTAAGGTAAGAATGTTTTTTTTAACTTATACGACGGGTGCGGCTATTTTCCGCCATTATAAAATCGTCGAAGCTTCCCTTACAAGATTATAAGAATATTATCAAAGAAAATGTTTTATAAATATATGACTCTTAAATTATTTCAAAATATAAAGAGATATTTCTCTTAAAAGAGTTTTGATTTCATCTATGTCAACATCCTTTGATTGATTTTACGCTTATTTGAAGTTGATTTATTATGATACAAAACTTCTATATTGTATTGAAGGTTTTTCAATATGTTTGACTTTGGATGTGTTATTTTTATACCATTCATGGTTTATGGATGAAGTATTTACATTTCATATGCTAGTTTTAATACGAATGTTTATGTTATGTTTAAACCTTTTCATATGGGAATGCATTGGACTTAATATGTGACGGGTGGAGCCCTCTATAGCTCCTCGATGCATCGGTAGGTCTCATGAGACAAACTAATGTCTTGGCATAAGGACTTGAAAAAATATGATTTGTAGTCTTGGAACGAGGCCTTGGCTAAGTGGTTATGATAGTCTGGAATTATGCATTCCATCATTATGAAAGTTGTTATTGATATTGCATGTGATTATTCGATTAGTAGAATATCCATGTGAATAAATAAATGGAATTATTTCATTTTATTTTTTCCATACTATGTTGATGTTCAAGTTTAAAAGGCTTTTGTTTTAGTTATACACTGCCTTAAATGTTTATTCTTATTTATGAAAGTTTCTACTATATTGTTATCCTTACTGGGCATTTGAGCTCACCCCTTTTCTAAGTTTATTTTTTCCCAGGATGTGAAGAAGTAAATTATGAATGACCTGCAGGGATATTATGTGGGGATATGAGTGTGGAATATAGAGACAATATGTTGTTGTAGTAGTTTTCACTTTATGATGTAATGTAAGACTTATGAATATATCTAGTGTTTCTAGGGCTACTAAACCAATCGGTCTTTTGAGATTTGATCTTTCTTGTGATCATGCCAATGTTATGTAATAATGCACTGACTCTAGGTAACTGGGGTCGGGGCGTTACAACATCTCATTTTTATCCTCTCTTACCTGACATCTCCTCACTACAACGTCCTCCTCTCTGGAAAACACTCTCACCGTGGTACCATCCTCCCCGATGACCTCTCTCATAGTGACACCCTCCTCCCCAGAGACCTCTATCACTACGGCCTCATCCTCTCTGATGACCTATCATAGCGGCACCCTCCTCCAAAATGCTTCCAAACAATGCAGGTATTTTATACCATATTATTTCATAAATTTTATGATTTTAAGGTTTTATTGTGATTTTTGGTTTCATGTGTTAGTGGTAATTCTAATATGGGTAACCATAGTCCTAAAATAGAAATAAATCAGCAAGAGACCTCATTATACCTAATGAAGAGTCTGGAGGGAAGTATCTCTTGATGCCCCACTAGCCAGCTGGTGATTTTGAAAATGGTTTCCAATAGGGAACTAAGAACCTTATTGTTATCTTGGGTGGATACATTAATATAATTTCTATGTTTTCAGCATATAAACTCTTTTTTTCCTCTTATTTATTCTTCATCCAGCCTATCCATGATTGGAAACGCCTTTTTCCTTCCCCCATGGTTCCAATAGATTCCCCACCTCATTTGTTACCATATTAAATCTTCATAAGTTATACTCAGTCCATTTCAGTACGTTTGACTGCATGAAATCCTTGAGCTTGTATTTAATTCATCATTCTCTCTACTTTTTTACATACTTAATTTATTTAATTTTCTTCATGGTTTTGTGAGGTGATTAAGTAATCTGCAATTGGATGAATCCAATTGTAAAGGTAACTCTTAGTTGAATAATGTTGGGGTTCGTTATCATGTTTCATCATTTATATGCTATAACATGAACTATCACACATGTAGGTGCATGAGTATGAATGTGGTTCTTCTGAATCCCATATTTAAGATTTTAGATAGATTCTAAATAGTATAATTGACCACATGTGGGTGGTTTATGAGTTTTATATTTCTTTCATAACTAACCATAAATATTTAGTAATGGTTTTCATGATGGTTTTAAAACTTTGTTATTAAGAGCTAAAGTGTGATGTCTGTGTTTTTTTACAACAACTAGGGGTGGTTATCTTGACACATTATTATGGATCATGTCATTCCTCAATTATGAAAAAATTTTGTCTTGAGAATAAATGATATAGTGTATAGTGATGAGATGTAGTGGGAGAATTATCAAATATGCTTGGTTTCTAATAATGGTTGATTCAGATAATGGGCCATAAATCATGTGGTTAGATCATGGGTATATGTTGTATTAAAAGTAAAATTAGTCCATGTTAGATTAAAATTCTATATTGGGGATGATGGGACCTTTCCATAAGTCTTACAAAATGATTTTTACTTATAGAATATTCGAGGTTGTCATTTCATGTATTAGATTTTGGTCGTGTTATACATTCCTCATGATTCATTTCCTATATGGGAGGTCAGTTATGTTATACCTTCATCATGATTCATTTATTATATTATAAGTTGAATCTTTTACACCTTCACCCTGATCTATTTCTTATATAATAGGGTGACTATTTTACTCCTTTATCATGATCATATTTCTTTATGGGATTTCAGCTATGATACAACTTCCATGTGATGAAGTTCTAATATAAATGGTTTGTTGTGTTATACCTTCCCTAAATCCATTTCCTATATAAATAGATGGTAATATTATGACTTTTCAATATATTTTTTCCAATGTGGGACGTTATATATATTATTCTTTCCATGTTATCCACTGCCTATATGGTTGGTAATGGTTTATTGTACTAGATGACTATTCATTCAAGCATTGGGAAGATCAGGTAGTGTGGGGGTTCATCAAAACATGGTTAGTGCACGATCTCCCGACTTGGGTACATAACTGATTTGTTATTTAGATATCATTAGTGAATGAACACACACATATCTCAACACTATATCTATGGTCTTTTCGGTGGTTTCCTACTAGGTTTTTATTATCACACCCTACACAAGTACTTTAATGCATGTTTAAGTCATTTTTATCAAGGATTTGGGTAAGGGGGAAGTCCCTATGTTAGGTGATTGAGAACGAGTTGCTTATCGTGGAGATATAAGAGACTCTAATACACACTATGGTATCATTTATAATTGAGAATCTATTATTATTTTTTTATTTTTTATATCAAAAATATTGATCAATAGCTCATAGAGATCATCTTATCACTAATGATGTACGAATATCCTAGGATCATTTTGTTATAAAAGTTTCTGATATTTACATGGTTATCATATATTTATGAATAAATTATGATCATTTTAGTTCTTATTATAGGTTTTTATTTTATTTTTTGTTGATTTTATGACTTGGTTTAGTGAGATTTTTCATGATGGGTTAAACCTATGATTTATTATGTGTTGTCATCTATTAGAGCACTCGGTATGGATTGGTTTCTAGATGAGATCTTGGATGTGGCCAATGTATTATACGTATAGTTTTTTTCTGAGCTAGTTTGATCCATCTATTGTGTTAGTGATTCCCTGGAGTCTTGGGAATTTGGTTGTTGAGTTACATCAACTAGGTACTCATTCCTTTAAAGTGCATAGGAGATAATGAACTCTATACTTCAACATCCATCCATTATATCACTTTATTAGGCTTTTGAGACATGAAGAATATTGTAAACACTTAGTTAATAAATTTTAATCCTTGTTTCATCACATAAAATTATTTATTTATTCTATAAACATGACTATTAACTATAAGTCCTAGTGGACCTATGCAGAAACTCCTGATAGGGGGGTCAATCAGGTGATCTATGATTTTTCAAAATTACACTTTCTTCTTTAAACCATTAATAACCTTTCATAAAAGAACCCCTGATGAAGGTTAATATTATGTGATTTTATATGGATTACAAATACTGAACCTATATATGAAATATAGCATAAAATTTAAATGGAGGAAGTGTATTCAACAAGTTTTGGTCACTCCTAAAACAAAGATGTATCGTCATTCATAGGATATCCAATTCCTGGATTAAACACAAAAATATTTTTATAAATAAAAGTTGACAATGGAATGTTTTTATACAAACCCATTCACACCATATTACATAGGTGTGGGTTTAATATATAGCACAAGAAAACTATTTGTTTCATCGAATAAATTATCTATATTGGCATCCCACCATTTCTTCTTTAAACTCCTTCTTCATAAAGTAGTTCAGCAATAATTTATAAGATGTCACTAAATCCAAATAATAGACCTATATTCTAACGAAAAATTATTCGAATTCCTTAATTTTTTTATGTAAACCACATGAAACTCATTTGAGGAATCAATACAACTTCCATTTTTTCAAAATATGTTAGATGGATATACTCAACTCCAATATTATTTACCCAAAATCCATCTTTTAAACCCAATAAAATTCATATATTTAAAACATAATTTCCAATTTGCAACAACCATAATACTTTCAACTCAAAACATTGAAATCCTAAGTTTCTATTATTTTCTTGGAAGAAATAAACATGGCTACAGGCACTATAACTTATTATTATTCTATTTCTTCTCTGTAGCTTGTATCATATCCTTATTTTTCTTCATAAAGAGAGTATCACTCTATAAAATCCTCAATTTCACTAAGTTGTAGAATCTTCTTCAGTCATATCTATTTTTCACATTGATATTCTCAATATGTTGTGTGGTAGTAAAAAATGAATTCATCCATTTTCAATATACAAAAAATGGAATTAATAGGTGACTTTATTCCTTTCTATATGTAAAAAGAGGTTATAAAATAACCATAATTAGTTTACCAAAACTTTTAGTGAGCTTCTAAAAAAGAAATCACAAATTTAATCGCTTGGTTGGATCAAATACAATAGAGTACACTTAGGAACTCTTATTTGACCCATATAGTATCTTTCCTGATACTTTTTATGATCTTTACACTTCCTAATACTGGAAGTGGCTCCCATTATAATGATAGAAAACTCAGTTATGGGTCTTATATATAGTTAAATTAATCAGTCTACCAATCCTCATATATACCCTTCTTGATTATTAATTCCTTTCACAACACATTTGGGTATGATTTCATATCAAATATCCTTACATATAGTTTGATATCTGGATGGTGGAATATCTACATCATATGAGCCTTTTGAGCCTTGATTGCATCCAAAAATAGGGAAAATCATAGCAGCTCTATGAAAAAAGAAGATTACACAAAGGCATTTCTAAGGCTCTTCTGCATCTCCATGCACACATGGTAATAGTCCAAATTCATCATGTTAGTAACGTATTTTTTATGGGAAAACTCCATGAATGATTTCTATGAATGATTATCCCATATTCTATCTTGATTAATAGTTTTACACCACAAATGGTTTATTTATGGAAAATGGAGGTCTCTAGCATCACTCTCTCATCCACATATATCTGAACTTGAGAAAAAATGATCTTGCTGTAGTCTATCCAATCATTTGAATTTTACAATCATGTAATACATAGAACGGGTGGTGGATGTGGGAGATAGAACACCTGATTATGTCTGGTCATGGTATTTAGAATGTTTCCACCTTAATCGATAACAATCTAATAAAATCCCTACTAAACTAGCTCTATAGCATGAGTCGCTAAGGACTATACAGGGTGGGGGCAGGTGTGGGGTGTGCAGGGGGTAGGGGTGTGTAAAGGGAGAGGGAAAGGGGTTATACCTAGGTTGTGGGAGGGGGTGTGCAATGGGTCAGGGGATCTGTAGGGTGGGAGGGGGGTGTGCAGGGGGTAGGTGGTGTGCAAGGGGGAATGGGTTGTGTAGGGTGGGAAAGGGGTGGTGTGCAGGGGGTAGGGGGAGGGAGAGGGGGTGCTGTCCAGAGGGTGGGAGGGGTGTGAAAGGGGGCAGGGGTGGGAGTACAAGGGGGTAAGGGATGTGAAGGGTGGGGGCAGGGCTAGGGTGTGCAGGGGGTAGGGGTAGGGGCAGGGGGGTGTGGAAGGGGGCAGTGGGAGTGGGAGAGGTGGTGATGTCTAGGGGTGGGAGGGGTGTGAACTTGTTGTTTCTTTATTAGGAATTAATTTTCTTTCAAATTCAAACACTCCAACTTATTAAGACTAAACATCTAATGAAGGCATAATCCACCGTAAGATAATATTTTATCTTCCTTAATAAAATTCAGTCAAGAGGTGAACAAAATTTTTTTCAATATTTTATTCAATATAGGACATTCACAATATTAAATCACTTATTCAAGAATCATAAAATCAATTTAATTAGGTAGACTTCAAGCATGGGATGCATGGAATTCAAAACATTAACACAATTTTTTGTATATTATATTACATTATGTTTTATTTAATAACTAATTTTAGGTATGTCAATTGTTCTTGCATGAATATATGGGTAGCATGCAACCTTTGTATTTCTATCCTATTTATTGTGTTATTAAAAGTGCATGATAGGATGTGTCTGTGGATGTCTAGGGGGTGTCCAGGGGTATCCAAGGGTGTGTCCAGGGGGGTCCAGGGGGTCCAGGGGGTTTCTAAGGGGTCCAGGGTCTATGGTGGGGCTCTCTAGGGGGAGGGGTGTCTAGGGGGTGTCCAGGGGGTGTCTAGGATTGAGGGGTGTCCTTGGGTGTGTCTAGGGGGTTTCGAGTTTGCATGGTCTTTCATAAAGTGAAATTGTTCAAGTTTTTACATTTTAATTACTTTCTTGAGATTTGTGATTGGAAATGTTCTACTAAAGAGAAACAACTTGAATTTGAACTCTGACATGGTGGAGGTGTCACATGAAAAATTTCTCTCCCTGGTTTCAGAACGGTTAATCGATTCATACAGTAATGTCAAAGTAATTTATCTATTTTTTTCTTCCGGATGGATTTTCCTTTATTATCATTTGTTGATTTTTATTAGTTGTATTATTATTCTATATAGGGATTCATGCTATGCATATAACAAGTAAAAAAACATAGCCCATGCTTATGCATGTGATCATAGATATATATTAATCCTCTTGTGCATGGCTTGACTCATTTGAGTAGAGTCCCTCTTCTATCCTCTTTATTTCATGAATTTTTTAAATTACATTTAACTACCTCCTTAATTCTTCTATTTTATATTGAATTTCAATTCTTAATCCAGTGTTTGTTAAAATAACTATTTTTTTATAAACAAATCATGGTTTTGTAAAAAAAACCTCCAACGAAGGTTCTCTATCTGTGAAAACTCACACTGGTAGTTTATGCTTATATAACTTGTTTGACATTATTGCAATTATGTTTTCTATTCTAATCCTTGCCCCTTCTTCTCTCATTTGAGACAACAAGAGCATCCCCAAATATATTTTTTTACCCATAGGGGTGTGTCCAGGGGGTGGGGGTGTGCAAGGAGGGTGGGGGTGTGTTGGGGGTCTGTCGAGGGAGGGGGGTCTATCCAGGAGAGGGTGTCTATCGAGGGGGTGGGAGGCTGTCGAGGGATGGGGTGGCTACTGTCGGGGGGCTACTGGAGGAGTGGGGTGGGGTAGGGGGGCTATGCAGGGGTGCAAGGGGGTTGTCCAGGGGTGCAAGGGGGCTGTCCAGGGGGTGCAAGAGGGCTATCTAGGGGTGCAAGGGGGTTGTTCAGGGTGCAAGGGGGATATCTAGGGTGTGCAAGGGGGATATCTAGGGGAATTGGGGTGCAAGGGTCTATCCAGAGGGTTAAAGGGCTATCATGGGGGTCCATTGGGGTTGTATAGGGGGTGTAAGGGCTGTCCAGGGGGTGCAAAGGGGCTATCCAGGGGATGCAAGGGGTTATCCAGGTGGCATGGGGGTGCTATGGGGTTGTCCAGGGGGTGAAAGGGCTTCCCAGGGGGGTTCCAGGGGGCTATCGAAGGGGTGTGTAGTGGGAAGGGGTTGAATTAGTGGTTTCCTTCTTAGGAATTCCTTTTATTACAAATTCAAACACTCCAACTTGTTAAAACTACACACATAATGAAGGATAAATACACTGCAGGATAATACATAATCTTCCACCATCAGCATATAGGTTTAGATTTGATCATGTACACTTAATGTATCTTCAAAAATAATTGCAGACATCTAAATTCATTGATCAATTAATTTTGATAACATGTAATGACCAATTGCCTTAGTGAATCAATTATCGGACTACGATTCTGTCAATCTAATGTAATGACCTCAATAAAATGCATGCAAGAGGTGCACATAATGTTCTTTAATATTGTATTAAATAAAATAATTTCACAATATTGAATCACTTCTTGAAGAATCATCAAATAAATTTAATTTGGTATACTTCATGCATGGGATGCATGGAATCCAAAACATTAACACAATTGTTTATTTATTATATTACTTTATATATTATTTAATAAATTGTTTTAGGTATGTTAATTATTATTTCATGAATTTATTGGTATCATGCTACCTTTTTCTTTATCTCTTATATTTTGTGTTATAAAAATTACATGATCTAAGAAAGGTTATGTGATCTATTCACTATCTTTGATTGACCCATATGTGCCTCACCAAATGTTTTTTCTAAAACAAAAAGTTTCTTTGTCAGATATCAAGAATTTTCTATGAGTAGTTTTCTCAATGTCTTCATAAGAACTGGATTTCTTGTGTGTATTCATTCGCATGATAGGTTGTGTTTGTGGATAGGGATGCATGATATGCAGAGAATCGAAAACAAAACATAACCCATGATTATGCATGTGAGCATATATATAAGGATCCTCTTGTGTGTGGATTGACTCTTTTGAGGTAGAGTCCCCCTCCTAGCCTCTTTAATTGATGAATTTTCTAAATGAAATTTAGCTACATTCTTGATTCTTCATGTTTATATTAAATTTCTATTCTTGATCAAGTGTTAGTTAAACTAATGGTTTTGTTTGATAAACAAGTAATGGTTTCGTAATAAAACCCCTCCAATGGAGGTGCGCTGTCAGCAAAAACTCACAGTGGTAGTTTATGTTTATATAGCTAGTTTGACATTATTGCATTTCTATTTTCCATTTTAATATTTACCCATTATTCTCTCATTTGGGAAACCAGGAACATCTCCAAAGATTGTTTTGACTCACATGGGGTGTACAGGGGTAGGGGTGTGCAAGGTGGTTGAGGGTGTGCTGGGGGGGTCTGTCAAGGGAGGGGGTATAGGGAGGGGTGTGGGATACTGCAGGAGTGGGGGTGCAAGGGGAAAGAAGTGTAGGGGGCTGTCCAGGTGTAAAATGGGGTTGTCTAGGGGGTGAAAGGGTGCTATTGAGGAGGGGTATGGGGTGAAAGGGGCAGTCTTGGTGGTGCAAGGGGGCTACCCAGGGGGTGCAGGGTGGTGGGACGGTGGACTACTATAGGAGTGGGGGGTGGGGTAAGGGGGTGTCCAGGGAGTGCAAGGGGCTTCCCAGGGGGTATGGGGGTGTGGGGGTAACTAGGGGGTTCAAGGGCTATCTAGGTGGGATACTAGGGGGTGAAAGGGGTCTATCCAGGGGGGGAATGGTGGTGTTGGGGGCTATCCAGGGGGTAGAAGGGCTCTCTGAGGGGTGCAAGGGGGCTATCCAGGGGGTATGGGGGTGGGGGTTCAAGGGGGTGCTAGGGGCTGACCAGGGGGGTACAAGGGGGCTTTCTAGGGGGTGGAAGGGCTATCTAGGGGGTGAAAGGTGGATTTCCAGGGGCATGGTGGTGCATAAAGGCTATCTCGGGGTGTGCAAGGGTGCTATCCACGGGGGTGAAAAGGGGATGTCCAGGGGGTGTTCATGGAGTTGCAAGGGGTCTGTCCAAGGGGGGGTGCAAGGGGACTATCCAGGGGGGCATGGGAGTGCATGGGGCTCTCTAGGGGATGCATGGGGGTTGTCCAGTGGGGCATGGGGTTGCAGGGGTCTTTTTAAGTGGGGGTTGTGGTGGGATTTTTTTTAAAAATGTGAATCCCTAGAGCCATGGTTTAAAACCATGGTTGTAGGCCTATTTCCATGGTTTTAAATCATGGATAAAGCTATATAGCCACCTTTCTGAACTGTGGCTATAGGCCTTGTGTGGCTTAATTGTTCTACCAGGGCTTTAACAGTGGCTATACTATTTTGGCCACAGTTTTAAATTATGGCCATATGTCTTTCCCTATAGCCATGCCAATACCATCCACGGTCCATTGAACTGTGGCTATAACCTATATACACGGTTTGAAACTATGTCTATAGCCTAAATTTCCAGTAGTGTAAATGGGTGATTTGAAATCCACCCCAACCTACACGGCTTTGGGTTTTTAAATTGTCAAACAATTTAACTTTGGTCATTGACTGATTTTGTTGAGTCCTAGTGATCTCAAAACCCCTTTGCGCGTAGTTGGTAAATCCCCCGTTGATATATGCCAGTTCCTCGCATGAAATTTCATTCCCATATCTCAATTTTTTTTCTATGTGTGGTTTCAAAGCCATCCAGATTTGGGTAGTTTTGTTTTATATCTATTTTATTTTTTCATTCTTACTTTCCTCGTCTCAATTAAAAAAATAGATAAATTTAAATTAATCGATAAAATAAAAATTACATAAGATAATTTATAAAATTTTCACAGGTTGAGTACACAAAAATTACCTGTAGTTAATAATGAGATGAATTATCTATTGTTAATTCCATCAAATGATCGTTGATAATTTATAAAAAATATATTATCAAAAGATAATTTTTTTTACGAAATGATAATCACCTGGAATTGTCAATCATAAATGTAAAGAATAATTAAATGATAATTTCAATAGTTTATTGAAAGAAAATTTATAAAGTTATTAAAATAAAATTTATGAAAAATTATCATTGAATATTTATCAAGTGATATTTTATCAATAACTATAAAATTAAAATTACAAGAATTATAGAAAATAATTATAAACAATTATTAAATAATAATTTCATCAAATTGTCTATGGATATTTTTTGGAAAAAAATTATCATAAGATAACTGTGAAAGGATAATTTTTATGGAAAATTATTAGAATATAATTATAAAAATTTTCCAATGATAATTATAAGTGAATTATAAAGAAATAAATATATTATAATATAACAGGATTATTATGCAATGGTTGAGGATAATTATATGCTTTCTTTTAGAGAATAATTTTATGGAATACCACTTCTATTTGGAAATTAATTTGGATATAGAGATAATTGAATATAGTTTTTTAATTATTCTTGAGATGAATATTGTGACTAGAGAAGTTTATTTAAAATGTTAATTTGAAAATTATCTAAGAGAGAGAATGTATTATAGCATGTGATATTTTATTTCTTTTTTAAACAAATTAATTAGTTTTGGTTCTAGGAACCCTTGAAAAACCTCAAGAAACGATTTTCAGAAGACAATGATAATAAGGTCAAGGAGTGTATATTCTTCACTTTTGAGGTTTCCACTACCACTTTCAAACCGTATATGGTGGTTTATCCTTATTGTTGATATTGAAATATTTAAGGTAGGATGTTATTTATCTTTTTGTGATTTGTTACACATGATTACATCAAATGGTTTATTTGTAGACATCTTCGATGATAGTACTAGATTATGATTTCATGTGGGTGTGTGGGTGTGTAGCCTTGATAACCTTATATGACATTTATTTCCATTAGTACTTTATAGCTTATTGTTCGTGTTTGACGTTGATCACATGTATTATTGTTATACCATACTTATGATGACGTATTTTTCTTGATTGAGTATCCATCCATGTTATGTGTGATGTTTTTGTATTATTCTTAGAGCCCAAGTTAGGTGGACCGTCATTACATGTTTATCCCTTATATGGGGGATTTATCATGAATTATATAGATGGTTATGAGGGAACTATGCACAAGGAATGGATAAATTGATGCCTTATGGATGTCATGTGATACACTCAATTACTACTGTATTCCAAGGGGTTTTTTTATCAATACCTAGTGAAAGCTGAGTAGCTCTCGATTCCTAGAGAATTATGGGATTGTTAATTCCTTTATGCCTAGTATATGTGGCATTGAACTATCACATGATTATTAGTAGAATGATTCATGAACCTCATATATAATCCTTTATTCTTCAAAGAACTTTATTATCCTTCCAGCATATAGATGAAGAGGGTAACACCAGGGGTTTGTGGCTTCTTGGTTGCTGCATGACCAAATTGTTCTGAATTGTGTGTTATTATTCTTATTACAAATTTTTTCATATTATTTCAAAAAAAATTACTTGAGAACATCTGGTTAAGGATGCATTGGTGGTGTCTTATTGATTCTTTTACACACACCATACTCAATAATTTCAGTACACTTGTAGATTTCATGAGAGATCTAGTGAAGGGAAGGGGCCCTATAGAGGAAAGATGAGATAAGGAGTGCGGAGCTAGTGGTTATATAGTATGGGCATAATCACGACCTTATGTTTGTCATTCATTTTTTTATCTTATTTATTTACCTTATATAGAATTTCCGATTTTGTGATCTACTTTTCTTTACATTTCATGTATTTCATTTATTCAGTTATTCTGCATGTTTACTCTGATGATTTATCATGTTTTTTTATTATTGATCCTATGATAAATTACTGATCATATATTCTCACTACTATTGGACTAAAACTATCTCTTCTTATTTGTAGCCTCTCGTGTATGTAGAGGCACACATCAGAGAATGTAGAACTATGGATTAGAGTTTGTGGTTTATGGTGGGGTGTTACATCATAACTCTTGAATCCCTACATGTAGACACCTCAATGTAATTCCTATTCCATTAACCATGATTTTATATCTTATTCTTTAATACATCCTTCTTGTAATAAAACATGAATCATATCTTAAGATTTATCATCACCAATGTTAAAATTTTATGGCAATCAGGGCATGCCCCAAAACATAAAAGGTCATGATGCTCTAAAATAGTGATGACCATGTGCATCCACTCTAATAAGTATACAACAAAAATGTGTAAGAGAAAATAAAGTGGAAAATAATAAACTCTAATCATCATGAGTTCCCTAAGAGACAAGGAAGTCTGCCACCTTGTTATCCTCATGCCACATATGAAATATTTCTACCCATCACTCCATGAACTTTTGAATTTTTGAATGATGTATGTGATGGGCCAAGGAACATAATGATTTTCCTATAACAATCCATTTATAATAGTCGAGTTATTTTCCACATCCTCTAAATTAATTGTTGATAGTTACATAACTTGATACCTCTCTTCATCATATAATCCTCTATCATTAGGGAATCACCATGGCTATTGTTGTAACTAAATGAAAGAACCACTAAACCATAATAATATTAAATGAAACCCCATTCCTGTATAAAATTGGAATTGTAAGATACATCCATCTTCATCTTATATCTATTATTTGTGGGAATCAATCTCACCCATATTTCATGTCTTCTAAGGTCTCAAGAGGCATGAGTTGTGATATTCCTACCATGAGTGTTCTCAATGAGGAATAACATTCCCACCATTAGACTAGTGGAATCATATTAGACACCATGCATCTATTTTTTACCATCATTCTCAGCCACAAACGTGTAGTTCAGTTATGTCTACAAATATTCCATGCACTCCAGATGCTTCAGCAACCCACTTCTAATAGAAGTGATCTTGACTTCTGTTCCAGTATATTATTCTTTGTCTCCCAAAAACATGCATGGAAGAAATATTTTCCTTTAAATGATTTTATTTTTTAATAATATTTTATTACACATGATAAAAATATTTAAACATTAAAAAAATATTTTTCTAAGCAGATTATAAGAATAAATCTAGGATTTTAATGACAAAATTATTTTTTCAAAAAATGTAGTTTTTATCAAATTATTTGCACTTAAATTAATGTTTATTTATATAATTTTATTGTTATTGGATTATGTAAAATAAATTTCATACTTATAATAAGTAGATTCATATTTTTTAATTGGGACTCTTTCATTTTTGGGTGAATAGATATAATAATCTCTATAAAATTTATCACCTCAGTAAAAGGTAAATCAGGTTAATAAGGATAAAAAAATTTTATAAGGGCATAACTTTTAATAATATTCTCATTGTACTAAGTTAATTATAAAATTAACTCATATAGTTTGAAATTGACTTATTTAATAGACACTTGCCCATGAAAATGACTTATATATTATTAAAATCAAACATAGTTACATAATGTCACTATCTCTATTTTTAATATCTCTTATGTGGACACATCAGGAAAAAGAATACTATGAATGAATATAAGTTTCTATTTTTATCTTAATGAAATTATTTTCATTTCATAAAATTATTTTTAATTTTAGTAATTATACAATGGCATTAATTTCATAAGAAATTGCAATGCAGTATTTCACTATTTAATAAGAAAATATAATATATGATTTTAATAATATAAAATTAATGTAATTTGATTGATTTAATGTGAACCACAAAATTTTTAGATCTATATGAAATATTAGAGAGTTTTATTTTTATTATATTCTAATTTTCCATTTTTCTTGATGTATTTAAATTTCAATTAAATGAATAGTTCCAAAATTAATGATAATAATATTTTATAAAAATAACATGTTATCAAATTATTTAAAAATAATAAAATATAAATATAACAAAAATTGATTATCATAATGTCTAAAATGTGATAAATTTTCCATTTATGGTTCAATATTTACTAATTATTTAAAAATTATAACCTTTTAATATTGAAAGTTATTTTCTCATAATTAAAATTAAAATTGGTTAACTAAGGGTCAATAAAATTGATAAGGTTCAAAATTAACCAAAAACATGTCTAAATTCTATTGGCTGATGTGATTACAAAACTATAACACCTAATATTTGAATAACTTTTCATTTGGAGGTACTTGGATTGATAATTAATTTATTATAATTTAATATTGTGAGAAATTCTTAATGTTCCCCTTACATCAATTATAAAAGGACACATCCTCCATAACTTCATTACACCACTTTTAGCCTTCTATCTTGACCAAAATATAAATAAATATATTTTAAATTTCCATAATTATATTATATAGGTTTATTTATTTATAAAATACCAACCCTAGATACCTTTATAAGAGATATAATGGAGTTGTTTCAAAGAAGAGGTAATTTCCTTAACCAATCACGTTATTTTTCTACACTTTTATACCTTCTATAAATCTATTATATTTGTCATAAAATAATTTATTACATATCCAAAATATGATAAAGTTTTATTAAAATTATAAAACACCACTATACACCATCTTTTTTATTAAAAATTGAGTGAATGTATCATTCCTACATACGTACGATGTAGCACCCCAACCTTAGAAGCTCTAAGCCAGTCCATTACATTATTACATTAGCATGATTACAAGGAAATAAATACCAAAGTACCAAAAAGTTTGGTAGTTTTAGAAAACGGGATTACATACATGATACAAGTAATAAATTTGAAAGATAAAATAAATCATAACAAAAGTAAAAGAACAACATCCTTGAAACTCTTTCAAATGATTCCTCTTCATAACCTGGGAAAGGAAATAAAAATAAGGGTGACCAAAAATTATGAGTAATGGTGAGTAATTCTGAAGCAATAATGAATCAATAAGAATAATCAATATAAAATGGTAAATAACTTAACACACTTTCAATTTAAATAAAATAGATAAGGCATAATCAATATTGAAAGTTAAAGTAATGAAAACACATTCCATTTAATCAATTAACCTAGAATGAAATGAAACCATATATTTCATCATAGTGAAACCCCACTAGATAATAATAACAAAAACTATATTATAACTAAATTAAATTATTAATTATTAGATTCCGTATTTCCTAGGAACATGGTACCTTTACTACTAATACCTTTCCCAACGTAGTTTAGTATATTGGGTAGAAATCCAACTAATTTGGTTAAATGATTTTCCTCATGAGTCTACCGATGCATCAAGGGGTTTATATTAATTGGTCCCCAACCCTTATCATACCATAATAGTCATCTTGGAATCAATTGTGAAGGGTTTTTGATGATCAGATTTATTCTTGTGATACTACCAATGAATTAATAGCTATCTATAATCGGACCCCACTGTATCGTACTTGTCCAAAAAATTCACCGTGTATTAAATAATTGATTTAATTAATAAAAATGTACCTTATTATCAAATATATTTACTGAATAAATAATTCAAATTTATCAAAAAATACCCAGTAGAGGATAATTAACAATAATTTTTGTTTATTTTTAAGAATGTAAATACCTTTTTATTAACATTAAAACATTTCTTATAAAAATAATCTTTAAACATTCCAAAGTATACCATACCACATATAAATATTTGAATTATAATCCCAATGGAGGAATAAAATTAATTGAAACATTTAATATCATGAAAATAATTACATTCATGATATAAAATTTAAAAGGGTTTTATATACACCGTATAAAAGAAACTAGGTGTGTAACAATAAAATATACCTCAAAGAAAAGAAATTGAGACGAAATATCTTACATTGAGTTTGACTTTTCATGTATGTATTTATAATATTTAATAATAAAATTTTGTTAATTTTCTACTTTCTTCATAACATTTTTCATGTTTATTATTAATTTTACTTCACTTATTACAATTTTTAAACAACTACATAAACAATTAATTTCACAGCGGGTGTTTTGACCATAGTCGGTTTATGTGTCAAAAATGACTTTGGTAGGTCAACTATGGTCAAAGGGGACATTATATAAACACATCCAAAATAATAATCATGAAATAATTATCATATTTATAAATGAATTATACTTTTAAGACCAATAATTAATGATGATTATGATAAATGAATGAACATTACAATCATAGAGATGGTAGGTTATGCATACCCATGAGTAACATTCCCATTTTTTAATGATTATCTTGGAATGAAGGTACATGACATTATATATTTTTATAATGATAATTATATCATAAAAATTTTTATTTAATAATATATAGTTATATATAAACTTTTTCTGATGTAAAAGTAATCTCATTGCGTCGAGGAGGCGGTAGTCCACATGTCCACGAATGGCATTATCACTTATTTGTGTCTGAAAAGGGTTATAAGTAAAATTATATATTTTAATTAGAAAAAGGTAATTATACAATTATTTTCATATATATTTCATTTATATCACATATTTTAATTAAAACCATTCTTAATAGATTCCATGTATTGTGTGAATGCATCACATCGCATTGAGGAGGTGGTAGTCAACACGTCCACAAATGATGTTACCTTACTTACAACAAATAGAATGCCTAAAGTTATTTTTTATATAACAATTAAAGATGTATTAATAAAACATAAATATAATATATATCATATGAAAACATGGTTTGAATAATAATTCTAAACCAAGAGAGGTGGTAAAGTAAAAATGAACAACAATGTTTCTTGATGTAGTAGTTCGCCATACAAGAATGGTAATTTTGTTACCCATTTGATGGAAGTGTGTATTTTTGTAGGTACAACCCCTGTGATAAACAAATTCAGTATATCTGGGATACTTATAATATTATATAATCATGGAATAATTATAAATGGAGGGATTTCTAATGAAATAATAGATAAATGAACATTGAAGAATGTTACATATTTTTCTAGTAACTCCTTTATGTTTGCACCAAAGGGCTTCTTTAGATTTCTTTCTGGACATATTGAGGCTTCTAGGTTAAGGGCATGGGTTTTTGAAGATTATTTTTTTATATTTTGGTGGATCCAATGTTTCTTGAGAGGTTTGATAAAGATGAAGAGTTAATGCCTTTTTATAATGGAGAGGGAGTGACCTTCTTATAAATACAAAAAGATAAAGACTATTCTGGGGTCTCTCTTACCTCAGGTACTTCAAAAATGTAAAAATAATGGATTAAAGTAAAATTATTGTCTATAAAAATATACACCACACAAAAATAAGTGAATTTTTATAAGTGTGATCCTTAGCCTTTATGTTTCTCTATATTTTCCATTTCTTTATTTAGGTAACTAGTTTTCAAACAGAAATAATTTTACCATTAAAAATAAATTAAGATGAGATTTATTTTCAAATGTAGAAAAAATTAATTATAAACATTATATATAATTTAAAAAATTAAAATCACATGTTTTTTTGAAATAAATTTTAAAACAGTTGCATCTAACACACAAAAACACTACTTTAACTCGGACTATACCAACAATTGTTTTACTATATGTGGTTTAATATTTTAATTATAAAAGAAAAATTAGTATATTAATGGAATATATTCTATATTTATTAACACATAAACTTCTATTTTAATAAGGTAGTATTTTTATTAATTTTAATTTTTTTAATAAAGCATCATTTATTGTAAAATAACATTATTGTCAATTTTGAAATTATTTATTCAGATTTCATTTAAAAATATAAAAAAATAATGGAATTCAAATATATTAATTTAACATTTGTGTAAAATGATATATTCATCTAAAAAATAATTTAACTGAATAATTCATTAACTATACTTTACTTTTAATGTTTTTAGCATCAATTATTATATTTAATTGTTAACTACATAGTCCAAGTGTGAGAATTTGTTATTTGTTTAATTTATTTATATCATCTCTAAGAATTAAAGTCAAATATCCATGATGATAAAATTTAATTTATCCATGAAAATAATGTTTATAACCCAACTGTGATGCTTCTTCCATATTCTAAAGCTTTATTAATGTTAAATGTAAAGAAGGTTCTTTTTTGCCTTTCTCCTTAATTTATTATAGGGGTCACTCTCATGAACATGTCTCCAATTATCTCATAAATTAGAAAAATGAGTGGATATGATCTAAATATTCGAATCTAATGGATTTTGGACAAGTTTATAGGTAATTTTGGTCCTTATTTTTATGGTTAAGTCCCTTGTTAAACATATTTTTACCTTAATTGCTATAATTAATTTTAATTTCTTTCACAAATAATTTGTGTAAAAAAATATGAACTTATTATACTATAAATATTATAGTTATTACAACTAAAATTTTCCATTTTTTCAAATTAAATTCAGAGAAGTGAAAGAATTTAGTTTAAATCTAATGTCATAGACGTGGCGAGAAAACAGGTTTTTAAAGTGAAAATGTTCAAATTTTCATTAGCTCACTATATCTAAATTAAATATAGTAATGATTTCATTGAATAACATTGGATTAATAGATATATAATTGATCCATTGTGACTTCCACAAAAATATAATTAAAAATTAAAAATTATTTAAGAGAGAATTTATTTTTCAACTAAAATGCAGTATTTTCACTATTCAACAAAAAATGAAACTTCTCAAAAAAATAACAAAAAATCACCCTAAAGTAAATTTAAAATTATGAAATGAAAAATAAAATTTATTAATATGTCAAAATGTATTTTGAAAATAGGTGTTCCATTAAAAGGCGGTAGAAGTCAGTCTTGCGTGTAACAGAAGCTAACTCAGTGTTATACGTACCTTACGCTTAATATGGTGTTTTGTATAAAGAAATTGAGAAAAAAAAAATTTCTAAAAGTATAATATTTTACCTTCATTGGGTGTTACATTATTCACACCTTAATTAAATTACATCATCATAATTTAAACTTGATCTTGGTAATCTAGGGTTTCATATTTCAGAAAACTATTATTGGAGAAACATACATCATAAATATGGTTAATATAACATATTCTTAATATTGGTTAAAGAAAAATGTAAAGTTCACCAAAAAACTAGGCCTTAAAATAGGATAACTTTAGTAAAAACATGGGAATGTAAGTAAATAAAACTATCATATTTCGATGGAAAATGATTGAGAACATGATTAGTTTAATGTTGATGACCAACAAGACATAAAAGCGGGTTATGAAAAAGGTCATTGATATCATCAAAAAATGGTGATAATAGAACAAAATGTTTTTTTCAATACACTTTTCCTAGAGTTTATAAACTCTTTAACACTCTATGAATATAAGTAAATATTCATTTTTATAAACCTAATATTTTTCATTGATTTTACCTTGAAATAATTCCACTTCAACTATTAGCACAATATGCTTCATATAGTGAAGTAATACATGAATATATAAAACCACATCCAAAGATAAACTATAGCTATTCCATAAATGGTCGCATTTTCCAAAATATTATGATCCAACACTTTTAAAATTATGTAACTTAACTTCCAAAAAGAACATATTATTATCCTTTAATCAACATGAAGAATCTAAAAATTATCAGATTCCAAGAATGTGAATACCTGCATCATCTATTATATTAAAATACAGTGAAAACATGAATTTCCGTAAAACAATATTAGAAACATGAGTTATTACTTATTCCTTAAGTGAGAAACATTATATTGGATATATTCTTTAAATCCAAAAGTGTTGTAAACTTCTCCAATGATGGAGTAAATAGATTTTTCTAAAGACCATTAATTAGTTCTTTGGTAGTATTTAATATCCATTATAATTTATCAATATAAATCATCAATTTATTCAAAAACAATATCTCAGTATCAAGAACATAATAAGTGTTATCTTTCCCTCAACCATGAGTTTTCCAAAAATGATTAACTTCTAACCGATTCACATTTCTTGGTTATCGGTACTGATCAACACACTTTTAAATCCTTAATGGAAATTTACTATTATACAATCCTTATATATTTAATAATTCTTCTGAACAATACCTTACTGATAAAATAATAAAATAAAATAATTATTGAATCAAAACACATGCATAGAAATCATTACTACACATATATGGTAGTAGAAAAATCTTGAGCATGATCCATTATCCTATTTTGGTGTATATTCCTTTGATACCCAAGATATTGATTTGAGTAGTGTGATATCTACTTGTAGTCGAATCTTTGAACGCTGGGAACCTTTTATTTATCCATTCAATCTCATGTATAGTGGAATTTCTTCCCAAACTTATAGAATAATCTCATTAAATTTAATAAAGTACCAGGTTGATTATTTCCAAAATTATTACATGTGAAAAAAATACTTCTTTACATTCTTCCCATTATCCCTATTTTTCACAGTTGTCCTATTTTTATCATGATTCCATCCAAATAAATAATACATTGACAATTGTTTATTTTTCTCATTTCCACATGGTGTTAAGTCCTCGTATGATGATAATTCTTAGGATACAAATTCCCTTCGAACGATTGACATAAGACCATAAAAGATATCATCCTTCTTACTCTTTGGATCACATGCATTTGTGACATTCACATTTCTTATAACATGAACCTTTTATAAATAATGACATATGATATTTTAGATCATCATATTATGAAATATAATGAATAATATAAAAAATATAAAAATGAATAACATAAATTGAGAAATTTATATATATCTATTCTCATATCATAAACAAGGTTTTATTGTGAGGTTCTCATATACATATTCTCAAATTCTATCATAGGGTTACGTTCCCTAATATATGTTTTCTAGATACATTTTCTATGGTTTTTTCTAAACATCCTCTGATATTAACTATATCACCTCAACCCTAGAATCCTGGATCTGGTGTATTGCATTATTACATTTGTGTGACTATAAAGAAAAAATCACAAAATATAGAACAATTTAATAGTTTTTTGAAATCCAAATTACATACATTATAACCATAATACATGTAGAACATAAAAAAAATAATAACATAAGTAAAATCATTTCATCCTTGAAACACATTCAAAGGATTCCACTTCATAACCTGGGTAAAAAAAAGGGTGAGATAAAATGCTCAGTAAGGGTGAGTACATGGGAAGTAACAATGAAGAAATAATAATAAACAATATGAAAAGGTAAATAACATAGAAAACATTCCATTTAAAAAACTAGATAAGACATAATGAATATTGTGATTTAAAGTACTGAAACACATACCATTTAATCAATAAACTGGTAATGAAATGCATCCGTGGATTTTATTATAGTAAAAATACTCTAAATATATATTATAATAATAGAATTATAAATACAGTAAATGATTAATTATTGGATTCCATTATTCCTAGTTATGTGGTACCTTTACCATCAATAACTTTCACTAGACGACTTATCATATTAGGTTGAAACCCATATAATTTGGCCAAATGATTCATCTCACGAGACTACTAATGCATCGAAGGGCTTATATTAAGTGGTCCCAAACTCATATCATACTAATATATAATGATTAGAAACAAATGTCAAGAATTATTCACCAAGTAAATTCATCCCATGAGACTATAGTTGCTTCAAGGGTCTACCTATAACCGGGCCCCACTAATATTGTACTTGTCCAAAGCATTCCTCATATGTTGAAAAATACATTTAATTAATAAAAAAATGATCCTTATCATCAAATATCCATATTCAATGAATAGTATGTTTTTTTCAATAATTACCTACTGTACGGTAATTAACATGAAGTGTTTTTGGTGCTGATGAATGGACATACCATTGAATGATCATTAAAACATTTTAGAGGAAAATAATCATTAGACATTCCAAAGTATGCCATACCACTTTGAAACATCTAAATTATAATCCCCATGGAAGAATAAGAATAACATAAACACTTAATATCATTAGAAAAAGTATATTCATGATATATCATGTAAAAGGAAATTATATACACCATATAAAAGAAACGATGTGTATAAAATTAAAATATTCCACAATAATATAAAATTAAGATAAAATCCATTACTTTTAGTTCGAATTGTAACATTTGTCATTATCATTCTGAATGATAAACATATGTTAATTATTTTCATTCTTAATAACATTTTTGGTGCTTATTGTTACTTTTACTTCACTTGTTGAAAATTTTTATACAACTACATTAACAATTAATTATATGTCAGGTGTTTTGACCATATTTAGTTTTTGTGTCCATAATGACATTGGTCGGTCAACCATGGTCAATGTTTTCATTATATAGACATATAAAAAATAATAATCACGAAATTAATATAATATTTATACATAAATAACAATTTTATGACCAATCATGAAGGAATGTTATAAAAAATGAACCAATGTTATAATCATAGAGACGGTAAGCCATATGTATGCATGAGTAACGTCTCGATTTTTCAATGATCGTTATAGAAAGAAGGTAAGTAAAGTTATATATTTATAGGATTATAAATAAATAACATGTTATATAATAATATATACTTATATATAGAATCATTGTGATGTAAAATGAATTGCATCGCGTCAAGGTGGTGGCAGTCCACAAATCTGTGACGGACGTTATCACTTTTTAGTGCGTAAATATGGTAATAAGGAAAATAATATATTGTATTTAAATGATGGTAATTATGTAATTATTATCATATTTATTTAATTTACGTCCCATATGTCTAATTAAAACAATCCTTTATACATTCCATGTAATTTTCGAATGCATTACATCGCTTTGAGGAGGCATTAGTCCACTTGTCCACAAACAATGTAATCATATTTAAACCAAATAAAATGCATAAAGATATTTTTTCTATAAAAATTAAATAATTATTAAGGAAACATAAATATAATATATATCATATAAAATCATGTTTTTATCATATTTCCTAACTATGAAATGTGGTAAACAAAAAACAAATGACATCATTTCGCGAGGTAGTAGTTCGCCTTACAGGAATGGTACTTTCATTACCCATTTGATAGATGTGTGTGTAGGTGTAGGTCAAACACTTAAGAAAAAAATAATAACTTTATTTAGGATAATTATTTTATTATATAATAATTTAATAATAATAAATTAATGTGTGGATAAACAAATAAAACATAAATTCAAATTGAAGAATATTACCTATTTTTTAGATAACTTCTTTTGTTTTTCACCAACGGGATTCACTGGTTTTTGTTATTCCCAATGTGTGGAATCTTGGTTTAGGTAATTGATTATTTGAGATTATTTTGTTACTGTTATTATGATCCAAATTGGATTGAGAGGTGTAATGACGGAGAAGAGTGAAATACTTTTTATAAAGAATGGGCATTGGAATTCTAGTAAATATCAAATGTTAGACACTATTTGGAGGACTCCCATAACTCATGGGATTTAAAAATGAAAAAATAATAGATTAAATTTAATATATTATTGATCCAAATATTCATCAAACAAAAAAAGTTAATTTTTTTAATTTTTTTCCTTAGTCATTTTGTTTCCATATATTTTTAATTTCGGTTTTTTATTTTAGTAACTAGTTTCCCAAACTATGTAATTTAGAAATTAAGAATAAATTAAAGTGATATTTATTAGAATATATATATCATTTTTATTATAAAGATTATATATAATTTAAAAAATAAAAAACACATGTTTTTTGGGAATTAATTCTCAAACAAGCCCATGTAACGCGCAAAAAAACTTGTTTAACCTGGATCATGCCAACAATTTTTTTAATATATATATGTCAATATGTTAATTATAAAAGATAAAATATTCTTTGAATGTGAAACAATTATATTTATTAATAATTAAAATTCACTGTGAATAAGATAATATTTTTACTTATTTAAAATCATTTAATAAAATATCATTTATTGTAAAATAACATTCTAGTCAATTTTGAAATTATTTATTTAATTTAAATATAAAAATATCTAAATAATATTGGAATTAAAATATAGTAAGTTCAAATCTATATAAAAAGATATATTTATCTATAAAAATAATGAGACACAATAATTAATTAAATTTACTTTACTTTTAATGTTTTTACAATCATTTATTTTATTTTCTTATTCACTACATAATCCATGTGTTAGTGTTTGTTAGGTGGTTAATGTAATTATACCATCTCTAAAAATTAAAGTTAAATGACCATAATAAAAAACCATCATTTAACTTTCAAGAGAATTTTTTTAATAGAAACTATGTATCTTCTTCCATACTCTATAGCATTGTAAATATTAAAGCTAAGGAAGATTCATTTTTTATTTTTTCTATACATAAATTATTATATGTGTCACTTTCAGGATCATGGGTCTACTTAACTCATAAAATTATAAATATTAGGGGATATGTTTGATCTATTGATCAAAAATTTATTTTTAACTAGTTTTTAGGTCATTTTGGCCCTTAATATCAAGGTTTAGTCCCTTGTTGTGATTAATTTTACCTTAATCACTGTATTAAATTGTTACTACTTTCACTAATTATTTTGGTCAAAAAACAAGATTATATTATTAGACATTATATATTATACATATGAAAATAATTTATTTCTATATTTCCAATTCAATTAATCGAAGTGTAAAAATTAAATTTTATGTTAATCCCATAAACATAGAAAGAAAGAGGGATTTTAACGTGAAAGTGTTCAAATGTTCCTTAAGTATCTATATCTAAATCAAATATAAATATAATTCCAATGACCTACATTGGATTAATATATATATAATTTATCTATTTTTAGTCTGAAACAGATATAAAATATTATTTAACCGTTATAATTTTTTTGACGAAAAGGATGTTATCAACTAAAATGTAGTATTCTTTTACTATTGCAGTTGGTGTCCGGCCTAGTGGAATATGCACCCTGTACTACTACATGAGTATTGGGATCAAATATAGGAAGGAACCTTTAATTGTGTTATAAGGATTTATTTACTATAGTCCATGACATGAGGACAATGGTGTCATCAGACCGCATAGAGGGTTGGTCGTGGATGGTAGCAGGCGGGCTTAGACGATAATGTTGGAAGGGGGGAATCCTTTGTGCAGTAGAAGGTCAAAAACTGTGATGGTGGGTGGGATTAGATGATGTCGGTGGGGGGATTCCTTAGTGTAGTGGCCTCTTTGGTCAGTTGATGGAGGTTGAATGGATGAAAAATTGAAGTAGGGTCCTCGATGTAGCCATCGTGATGATATGGAGGAATTCATGTGAGGATGTTGTGGGTGGCGAGGCGTCAGAGGCTAGGGATGTTTATCAGGATAGGGTCCTCGTTGTAGATGATGATCTCATCAAAAAAATATAAACATAAGTGTTTCCCAGATGATGTTTATAAAAATTTCACCCACTAGTTTAGCTATTAGACTGCATGAATGAGAGGGTATAGATTTCTCCATCGGGACTAGGCATCATGTTGTTCTGTATGGGGCATTGTTTTTTTATTAGAATTATAGTTTGGGATCATTAAAACATAATTATCATATGATAGCAGAGCTGTATTCTCTTTTTGTATCTATGCCTTCAATGGTCCGGTATCATGCCTAAGTACCTATAGGCTTATATGTCATGTAAGGTTACCCCACAACCAAATTAAAAATAAGGGAAAATAAAAAACAATTAATTGCCTTTAGGCTTGACAGTAGTATTTTTCACTATTCATTAAAAAATTAAAGCTCTCTGAAAAATATCCAGAATTCACCCTATGATAATTTTTTCAAAATTAATTATATATATTAATTTTATTTTGACAAATAAAATTCATAAAAGTGTCAAAATATAGTTTCTAAATAGCTACACCATTAAAATGTGGTAAAAGCTAGTCTTGAATGTAATGCAAGATAAATAAATGTTATGTGTAATTAAAATTTAACATGGTGTTTCATATAATGAAATCAAGCAAAACAATTATTCTAAAATGATTTTTTTTAGGTCTTGGGTTTTTAGATATGACTTACTGTATCCACATAGAGATGCAATTCATTTTTCATCAACATATTTTATTGATGTGTATTATGATGGGTTTATTGTTTATATAAAATATTTATGACATAATTATACTTTTTTAATGAAAATATCACGTCTACCTTTTTATCATCGGGCTTTTCTAGAAACAATAATGTCACTCATGCGTGCATATGGACTACCATCTCAATGATGTGATGTGATATGTTTTCATTTATATTTCACATGGATATTAATGAGGATGGATTTTATGAATATATATGATATATATGATATAATAATGGTTTTATAAAGGTTTTTTTTAATTCTTTCATTCGACCATTTGAAAATTGGAAACACTATCCATGAGTACGTATAACCTATGATCTCTATTAATGGTGTAATTCATTTTTCTATATATAATTTTTATTAATGATTATAATAATGTATATAAGTATTATATATGATGATTATAAAATGATTAAAATTATATAAATTATCGAATGTATGATCACCAAGACTGGGGAACCGAAACATTATTGGAAGATGAAGGAGTTATTACCTAGAACGGTTATTTTAATAACAAATTATTAATAAACTAGTGATAAGATGTTATAAATAAATCATACATAGTATGATATATATATATATATGTGGTTGTGCAATAAATTATAAAAAATCAATAATTATTATATAGTAGTATTTAACGTGAATAAGTAAATGTGAGACTTGAGATAAGGGTTTGTTTAAGAATCTCATCATTATTTGAGAATATTTATGTTTAAGTCTCTGCTAAAAAATATTTCTATTTTCTATCTATGTTTTATAAATTTTTTCCAAATTTTTTTTTTAATATTCTCTTACAGTTGTTCAAAATAATTTTTATCCATTTGTTAATTTTTACAAAACATTTTAAAATGATTCTTTTTGTCTTTTTCCAAACTATATTTTTGATACTTTTCTAAGAAAAATATGTAATATATTTTTTTCTTATATATAATGAGGGAATTTTTATACTATCATGATTCCTTAATGAATTGAATCTTCCTTTATATGTTTAAAAGTTTGTTTTTAAATAATATATTTCCCTTTATAAGTTTCTGTTTTTAAAAAATATATTTCAAAATAGAAATGTTATTTTCCACAAAAATTATTCCAAATGATCTTTCGAAATCATTTTCCATATAGTATAAAATAATTTTATATTACACAAGTTTTAAAAGGGGTATGATCTAAGGATAGCATCAATATTATTTCTCTATATGGTTTATTTTTGTTGTAAAATGATGAAATGTTTATGAAACCCATTTATTTTACATGGGTTATGCTTTGAGTAAATGTTTATAACCCCTATTTCTTATAATGAGTTCTGATATGATAAATTATTTATGATCCTATGGCACTTATACATATAGTTTTTATTATTTTATCATTGGGACATATATATACCTCTAAGGCATTGGTTAAAGTTATATATCTCATTAGATATCTATGGGAAAGAAGTTGAAGTGTTTAATTCATTATGGTAAAAAAGATAATATTCTTGATTTGTTATGGGAAACAAGTCAATGTGCTTGATCAACTATGGGAAAAATGTGTTGATACTTGATAAGATTATCTTTGTATTTATCCTTGAATTATGAAATATTTAAAATACTTATAATGGGGCCACACACATTTATGACATGAACATATGGTTCATGATTGAGTTACGACGAATTCTTATTATTTTGATTCATGTATTTTGAAATGATAATGTTTTATTCTATAACTCATGTTTATGATATTTTTCAAATTAGGTTAGAAAATTTTATGTTATGTTCAAGATCTTAATACATTATTATCATCTTATGTTTTCATATGATCATAAATTTATATCTCCTACGTTTATCTTTACTAAGCATGAAGGCTCACCCTTTTCATTTTTTTCCTTTACCCAGGTTATGAAGAATATTTTTAGTAGGGTATACCTATAAAGTGTACTATATGGGATGATATTTGGGGGAGATGTTTAATATATATTATCAAATAATAATACTGTATATTGAATCTCTAAATACACTAGACATATATGTTTCTAGAATTTATCATATTGTTTTGTAATGAATATTCTATTGAATATATGTAATATTTGTGTATAAAAAACTCATGATGTTATAGTTGGTATCAGAGTTGGGTTTAGTAAATCATGGATATTAATGTTTGAAAATTTTTATGGAAACCATGGGAATAGATAAAAATTATTAGATAAAATCATAATGTTCTGATAATGATCATTGACATATGTAATATCTAATGTTTCATAAAAGGTTTCATAATTTAGAAATTATGTATAACATTTTTCATAATTTTTTGGTCTTCCACTATGATTATTGTTTCTCACACTATTATTTTTTGTTTTAGTCATTGTATTAAACCTAAAAAAATCATATTAATGATTAATGTAATGGAAAATGAAATTATTTTTGACCTGAGAAAACATATTTTATGGGAGAAATAATGTAGAATCTTGTTTACATCCTCACATAATTTTTTTAGGATATGAATCATGTTGAGTTTAAAAATGATCACATATAGGAATAATTTAATTTTAAATTATGCCTGAGAAAATATACACCTTATTTTAGTTTATATTTTGTTCCACTAGATGGTGAGTGATAGATCAAAACCATTGAGAAAATATTCTCTATTCCCCAATACTCAGGACCTAAAAAAGGTGTTCTACTTATTTATCATATAGAAGGTGAAGAAGATCAATGTTGTAATATAATCCACAATATTATTCAAGTGTATGAAATTTAATAAACATAATTGGATGAGTTTATGTTGATATTATATTGTATGTACTTCCCTTAAATTATATGTACAAATATGGATAAGGAATTTCATTAGCTGAAGCAAAAGGATAACAAATCCATTGAAACCTATGAAAAAAATGTGAAAGGATTTCATGGTATAACTATATTTTAATTATCTACCATAAAAGTAAAATTGATTTAGACTTTGGTGGCCTAAATTAAACTCTGTGAAAGGTATTAAATATTAGATAATTTAGAATCATTGAAAAAATTCATGTGCACTCAATATAAAAACATAAATTGGATATTCCCACAATTCCCATGGTTTTGATAAGAAAAGAACTATCTAGTATCTTGAAAACTCAAATAAATCCCATGGTAGAAGTAAATTTCAACCATTTACATGATAGAAATATGGGACGAAACACCAAGGTAAGTGTTTCACTGGAACTATGAAGTTATTAAAATTTGAAAAGGTGGGTTATAAAGCTGATTAATGTCTAAAGGTGGTGAATTAGTTGGTTAATGAAATAGAGGAAAAGAATATTCCAAATAATGCACCACCCATGCTCTATTTCTTCAAATGTAACAAATATAGAAATTATACCAACAAGTTCATTAATTAGAAGATTTTTTTAATCATATTCAAACCCCTCTTAATCCTAAAGAAGAGGGGAAATCTCATTAAATCATGACTGCTAAGGTGGGTTATGAGAATCTTGTGGGGAAAGATAGACTTACCTTCTACTCTAGAATAGATAATGTTTTATTCCATTCAACTTCCAACCACTACTAAATTTCTAAGTAATTATTTATGGTTTTCATCCTATCAGCTGACAAATTATATGTCAAGTTAACTATAAAAAATATTAATGTAACAACATTCCCAAATCAATTCTATAGTCTTTATATAATTAAATTTTGTTGAAAAGTACTTCTTGAAGATCTTTTTATTCTTCTTTAATTTTAAATATATGTTATTCATAGCATGGATTATATTTCTTTAAAAGGATCTCATATCTATTTATGAGGAATGGAAGTCACATTTCATATTTATAGTGAACCTATGAACCTTTTTTGATGTAAGGATCAATGAGGACTTTCAGTAAAATTTACTTCCCTCTTGGGCGACTTAATTCCTATACATGAAGGTTATATATCCCATATGATAATGGAGAATCTAAAATTTTAGAATCCATCTATTGTAAACGAATTTTTGGATGTCATTATAATATAATTGTTAGGTCTCTCACCGAATCGTGAAGTTGGGTTTTTAATACAGCTCATAAATAGTGTTATGCCTATTTCAAAGACAAATTATAGAATGACCGCAATTAATTTGTAGGAATTGAAGAAGAAAATATGGGAGGATATTTACAAGTGATTAATTCACCCAATTTATTCAACTTGGGTTGAACTTTATATGTTTTCTGTGAAGAAATATGGATCAATGTGACTCTATAGTGATTATTGAGAACATAAAAAAGTACACTATCAAGACCATGTATAATCTCCACTATTTTGATGAATTATTTTATAAAATGAATGGTGATCAATAAATTTCAATTATTGATCTTGTAACACATCAAAATTATAAAATATGAACATTTTATTTGATAATGTATATAACATGTAACACTGTGCTCAAAGAACCCATGAAATATATTTCATTAAATTTAATCTATTTGATAGCTAGTGAAACACCAGACCCTGAGTCTAATGAAACAGTAATATATTATACCATTATAACCAAGAAAATAAATTATCAATTATTAATAATGATAACTAAATAATCAAAATTATGATTATCAATTGATTAGAAATAAAATAAAAAACTTTTAAAAGAAATTTTTTTAAAGTGATTTTTCCTAAAAGACGGTTTAGTCATGCTTTATTTGCATAATTTTAAATTAATATTGAAAAATCATTGAAATTTTATTTAATAAAAATAAATTATTTTTTAAAATTATAATATCAAAATTATCTTAGGTTTTGTTTTTTTATTTTTCTAAATTGTTTCATTTTTCCATGAATAGTTAAAAAATAGATTTTTTATTGAAAACATACTTTTGGTTAAAATATTTTATAAATTAAAATTATATATTAAACATGTCTTAATTTAAAATTTGTTAAATTATTTATCATTTAACCTAATATAGATCATTTTTATTATTTTTAAATTTAATTTTGATATAAAAACTTTGTAAACATTTGAACATTTTCTATTTGGAATCCTGATTTCCGACCATGTCTGGTGGATTAATTTTAAATTAATGTTTTCTAGTTATATGAATGGAATTTGGGGAAATGGATTCCATATTTTTATTCATAATAATTTTTATTAACTAATAAGGTCAAATTATTTTTTTCCGTATTTAATAGTTAAAATGGTTAAGGTTATTTACCGTGGTTAAGGTAAAAATAGATTTACTATGGGTGATTAAACTGAGAAATAATGGTACACTTCAAATAAAGTTTTTTATAAAATACATTACATGATAATATTTAAAAATTATAATTTATAAGGATCTATAGTAATCCATTTTGGACCTTTGTGTCATGCTAAAAACATGGGAACATCTTTTTATTTTCAAAAATTACAAGCGAGCCACTCACCTCACTTATAAAAGGCAAACCCATATTCTATATTATTAACACCAAAAAACAATTTTAGTTCCAAATATACCTTCCCAAATCAAATAAAAACTTCAATATCACATACTAGAATAATTTTTTGTTCATAAATCCATTCTAGTAATACATTAGGTAAAATCATATAGAGGTGGTCTAAGAGGTAAAATTTATTACAATGCATGTTTGTATTATTTCTTCTTCAAAATCCTTAAAATATTATTAATTTATAAATATATAATAAAAACATTATATAAAATATACTTATATTTTATTATTTTAAGTAAATTACCTATATCCCACTTTTTCCCCTCAAATGGAAAATGATAATGTCGCTTGTGTGTATGATGGATCACTACCTCGTGAACCAATGTGACGTGTTTTCCATCAAAACCTCTCATGGTTGGGTATGATTCGGGATATAAAGTATATATATGAAATTTGTAATAAAATTAATCCTTTTGAGTCATTATATTATATATTTCTTTATAATATCCATTTTGTAGTGGATATGATAATGTCGATCATGTGTACGGCAGACCATCGTCTCGAGAAACATTATGATTCATTTTTCACTAACTCATTACATTGAAGGTAATATGGATAAATTTAATGAATATATGTGATATAAATAACATAATTATGATATTAATTACATATTTTTTCATTCTAAAAGGATAATATATTTCATTCTCATTCTTACCTTTCCACTCACAAAAAGATGATAATGTCGTTCATGTAGGTATGAACTATGGCATTCATGAAGCGATGTGACCCTATCATCAAAACCAAACCACATGGATGATATATATAAGTATATTATATTTATGATATTATGGTCATTATTTAAATATAATATATTACTTTCCTCATTTTCATATTTATCGTTGAAAGATAGAAACCTTACTCATGTGTAAGTAAACCTTACCGTCTCCATGATCAAAAAATACTTCATTTAACACAAATATATTTAATTATTGGTATTAAAATTATATTTTCTATATATATATATATATTATTATTTCATGATTATTATTTTGGATATGATGGAACTATAAAATATTTTAAATAATGGGAATTTTTATAACAAAGTGTGAATGAGAAAACAAGGCAATTAACGACTAAAACAATGATAATAATGAAATATTATTATCAAATGAGTGATAATATGTTATAAAAGTGTCATGTATGAAATTATAATTATTCATATTATTCTTTTATAAATTAATAACATGTTTAAAACCATGATAAAGGTATTTAAATCATGATCAACTAAATACAAGTGTGAGGTAAGGGAATTCTTCTCAATTTCTATTCATTAAGGCATATTGTAATGTTATGAATGTAATTTATTTTATATGGTGTATATAACTCGCCTTTTATTAATTTTTAGTTTCAATTTGAATTATTTTATCCAAGGGTATTTGGCTTAAAAATAACCTAGTGGTAAAGAATTTCATAACTCAACTTCTTTTCATTGGGTTATATTACTTATTTTTTGTCCTTGATATTATAAGAGTATGTGTGTAAATAATTATGATAATATGTTATTTTATTTAAACTTGTTTTATGTGTATTTAAATTGGAAACAAATAATTTATTTATTTATTTATTAAAACATTAATTTTATGACCATTGTAAGGGTTAATTTCACTATATCATTCTAGTTAAGATTGTTTATTCTTAAATTTATACTAAAGGAAATTATTTGATAATTTTATAATAATCCTATTTACTTTAATTATCTTGTGATTTTTAATTGTATTTTAAAGTAATATTACAATTTTTACACTCTTTATTTATTAAAATAATTGATTTTTTTAAGAAAATTTGAATTTATTTCTCTCGTTAGTCATAAATTGGTTTTCTTCCATAATAATTTCTTTTGAAAATATTTTCAAAAATGTTATAATATTATCCTATTAATTTTAAATTTCATTTTTAACCATTTTAAATTTCTTTAAAAAATTACAGGAATCTTCATATCATTTTCCAAACATATCCCATTTTTTACTAATAAAGTAAAAGGAATATTTGTTTTAATGTGTACAACATGCTTTGAATTTTTTTTGTCATGGTCATAAAATGTTCTAGATATTAATTTATATGTTTTTATGTTATTTTCATATAAAAATATTTTCACAAAAAAATGGAAACTTTTAGTGATAAAAGGTGTTTTTTAAAATAAAAAGTTTATTTTCCTCAAGAATTTTTTTAATTGAATTTTTATGGTATTTCTATTCATCAATAGAAAAATACCTTTATTTTACATATAATATACAAGGTATATAATGTATTGATATAATAATTATTCTTCCTAGGGTACGTTTATAATTATTTTTACCAAGGATAGTTTTGACAATCACTTCATTGATTCATATTTATTGACACTATATTTACCTTGAATTAATCACTTACATGTGATCATTGGAAATTAAATTTCCTCTATATATTTATATTATTTATCATGGATCTTCTTATTTCATATATTATATATCATTCATAGATATGAATGTTTTAATTTGAAACTTATTTGATTATATGGGAATTATTAATAATATGTATTCATTCTTTAATACAGATATTTAATGGTAAGGAAAATTGTTCATGAATTTAATTGATTATTCAATACACAAGAACTACATTATACATGTAGATATTTATTGGCCTAGTTATAGATATACCCTAGATGCAGTGGTAGTCTCATTAGAAGAATAAGTTGTCTATCCTTAGTTAAATGGGTTTATAACCATCAATTTTAATTGTCTTGAGGAAGGTCTTGATCGTATAGCTTTTCATAATGCCTAATATCATTAAATACAATAATTAAAAATTTACTTCATTAAGAGTTCAATTATTTTTATCCATGTGATTTTATTAATGATATTATCTCTAGATACATTTAATTCTCAGTTTATTGATTAAATAGAATTTTTTTTAGTTATTTACCATACCATATTTATTATTACTTATTTTATTATCTAGGATTTTTTCACAATCATATTATCTTTGGATGAATTTAATTATTATATTATTGATTAAATGAAACATTTTTTTAGTTATTTACTGTTTCCTATTGATTATTCCTTATCTTATTATCAATGATATTTTCATAATTATATTCTCTATGGATGCATTTCATTCATAGTTATTAATTAAATGGAATGTGTGTTCAGTTATTTATATTTCCATGTTCATTATTCTTATTGATTCATGATATCTTCCATTATACTTAACGTTTACTATGAATTTGAGCTGTCCCTTATTTTTCTTCCTTTCCCATGAATCTAGAAAGTGTACTGTGAATGATATTCAAGGATATTCTATGGTGAATAATGATATTTTCAAAAAAAATGTTTTAATTTATGTATTTAAAAATATTTTAAGAATCATATGTTTATCAATATTACTTAATATATTAAACTATTTGGTCCATCAGGATGTGATTACATGTATCTCATAAAAATGTAATAAAGGAAACACTGGCTCTGGTCTATTGGGGTTAGGGTCACTATATATGGTATCATTGGATGTTTAATAGAATCCTTTGGCTCTATATTTAAGAAAACATATATTAATAAAAATAATCCTATGATTGAATTTGAGGATAAGTATATAATAAAATCATAATGTTTTATTGATAAATAATTTATGTGGGACTTCCTAGACATAGATCAATAACATTGTGACCCTAACCACCGACTCCAAGCTAGAATTCCATGTGACCTCACACATGCCTCTACATATAAAATAGGATTCTGACTATCATGGAGGGTATGAGTCCATCAATGTGGATATTATACCCTCAATATTATTTCATATGATATATAATCAACAGTAAAAAATATAATGAATAATCAGAGTAAGGATGAATAAATGTAAATATAGAACACATTCTATAAAAATAAAGAGACTCCCAATGTAGATAAGATAATCGTTATAATAAGTAGAGATAAATAAATGGGTATAAAGTGGGTCCTCTGGAGTCCTCTCGGATCCACTACTATCTCAATGCTCCACTGCTCATCCATCCATCGCAAGGTCCTTTCCCTTCACCATATCCCTTATAAAATCTATAAGCATTGTGAAATCCTTAAATAGTGCATGAGTATAAGACTCAGTTAGACCCCACCAATGTTTCCTTAATATGGGAAGCTAAATTATCTAAGTGTGTTCCCTAATAATAATAAATGTGTGAATTCATAAACATACAATCCAGAACTGAGAGTTAGTGCACTTACCATGAAACCACAAACACTCAGCTATAACTACTTTATCTCTATGTAGGAAATGTTTTATATGCTGATAAGTATCCAAAAACATCCACAATCTTGTTGGTGAGTCACTCAAAATCCATAAGACATTGAGTGAAAAAAACGTACCCTAAATCCACAAGGCATTGGATAATAATTTAAATCCATAAGGCATTGAGTATATATAACCAATCTAGAATCTAAAAGTCATTGAGTAACACTCAGAAACCACAAGGCATCAACTATTGACCATATACATGGAATCCACAATGCATCAAGTAGATGGAAAGATAAAAATTTTATCATGTTGTGTTGTCGACCTCACTGGACATCTTTTCTACACCCCACAAGGAGTAATCAAACCATAATGACAACCATTCATGTATACACATACCAGTCCTCTAAAAGAAAACATGACAAGTCAAAGCATGATAGTCACCATAATACACATTATGAGAAATATAGATATTCCATATACATTAACATGTGAATCAAACTTCATTATGGAATCAACCTATAAAATCAAACAATACCATTTGCTACACACACCCACATGTGATCAAAAGTCAAACATAGTATCAGATAAGCCAATACATAAAACAAGTATAGAAACATGTGTAAGAAAGATACTTAAAAGGCATGGAACTTAATACCCCAATTTTTTCAACATCAAAGCCAAGGATAAACTAGTTAAGAACACCTCTTGAGTACCTTATTATCAAAATCATCTCCATGTCCACAGTCAAGATTCATTAAGGGTTCCTAGGACCAAGACTGACAATTTTATTTCAAAAAGAGACAAAAGACCACAAGTGATGAAACTTTCACACTTCTATATAATTTCAGTATTATTAGTTTAGTACAACATATATGCTCACAAAAGTTTCCATAATAATAATAATTTTTTAATAATTTTTTAAAGTAACCATTTATAATTTTTTAGACAATTTATCAAAAATTGTTATTTTATAATTATTATTTTATAATTTATCGAAAATAATACTTTAATAATTATCATTTGATAATTTATCAAATATAATCCTTTTTTAATTATCATTTGATAATTTTCCATAAATTGCCTTTTTATAATTATATTTTGAGAATTTCTCTTAAATTATCATTTTATAATTATTTCACGATAATTTCTCATAATCAATCCTTATAAATATATATTGATAATTTATTATAATTATGTCTTGTTAATTTAATATAAATTATACTGTATAATTATTTTTTGATAAATTATTATAAATTATCCTTTATAATTATCTTTTGTAAGTATTTTATAAATTATCCTTTATAATTATATTTTAAAAATATCATGGGAATTATACTTTTATAATTATCTCTTGATAATTTATCAAAATTAAAACTTTTATAATTATCTTTTCATAATTTCTCATAAACTATTCTTATAATTTTATTATGATATTTTAGTATAAATTAACCATTATAATTATATTTTGATAATTTATTATAAATGATAAATTATATGAAAAATTTTGACAATTTATTCTATAAATTACCCTTTGATAATATAATACTTATCATTTTATAATTTTAACAAATATCATCTGATAATCTTACAATTATCATTTCATAATTTTAAAAATTATCAATTTCTAACCTCATAATTATTGCCTAATAATTTTAATAATTTTTATTTGAAAATATTTCAATTTTCATTTTCTAATTTTAATAATTATCTTTTAATAATATTACAATTATTATTAGATAATTTTAATCCTTATCATTTTAGAATCTCTAAATTACATTTCTATAATTCTAATAATTATCATTTGATAATAAATCAATTATCTTTTGATAATTTCAATAATTATCATTTAATAATCTAGAAATTATTTGTTCATAATTTTTAATAATGGGCCTTTAATAATCTCAAAATTAACATTTTATAATTTTAATAGTTATCATTTGTCAATACATGTAATCATCTTATAATAATCTTTCTAATCATTTTCATGTGATGATTACCTTATAATTATCCTTTAATAATTTCTATAGTATTATCATCGATAAAATCATGCAATCATTCTTTGAAAATTCATTGTATATATTGCTTCTTTTTTTCGATAATATCCTCTAATAATTCCATGTAATTACTTTTGATAATTTTAATAATTCAACTTTTTATACTTTTATTTAGAATTATCATTTTATATCATTTAATAATTTTAATACTTATCCTTTTATAAATTTTATAATATTATCCTCGATGATAATTTTTCGTTTAAAAAATACTTTGATAATTTCTTTAAAATTATCATTTGAGGATATTGTGAAATTATTTCTGATATTATTAGGTTTTATTATTTTATTGATCAATAATTTATTTTTATAATTCTAGAAGGAATAATATAAATTTATAGAATAAATAAAACAGTAAAATTAAATAAAAAAACTCACCACACAGAGAGGAGGAGAAGCTACACTAGTTGGGAAGATGAGAGGTCATTTCCCCCAATATAACCAATTAAGAGCACCAAAATGATCTGTGGGGGGTTCTTTAAATGTATTTAACATGGTTTTGGGATTTTTCAGATTCTCTAATATTGACCACTAGAGTAAAACAATCGTTTGACAATTTTAAAATCACCAAAATCAATGGAATTAAAACACCAATTTAAAATTCCAAATTTAATCATTCATTTCACCAAAAATTACTGATGGGGTCATTAGTTTTTCGGATTAACATGTTTCTAATTTTTTTGTTCAAAAGTGTGATAAATCAAAGGATTGAAACCCCCCATGTGTTACAATGAGTTTCAACACATTTCATTGCATGTTTGATCTTCTCATGTTTCTTTTATAATAAGATAGTATTATGAGGTGTTGTGATCTAAACACGTGGCCTTAATTACAAAATGATGTATTACGTTGTAGTGATTTACTTGAAGGAATTTTCATCTTTTGGGAAAAAGGCATGTGAAATGAAGTATTGCATGGAAGGATTGTTAATTTCTAGTGGGTTTAATTGGGTAAGTTGTGGGGGATTACAGGATTGGGCATCATGATTTGGAATTTTGACTGTGTTCCACTAGGAATGGTCTAAGATTTTGTGGGATTTCAAGCCAAGATAAGATTAAAAACACCCCCATACTGAATTAACTGGCTTGATTTGGAATTTTCAATGTATTTTATTGGGAAAAGTCTAAGGGATTGTGGGATCGCACAATAAAATTGGGCATTTTCACAGGGTTTTCTCTTATTTGGATTTGAATACAGCATGAATCGATAGATTCAGTAGAGAGTGTTTTGGAAAACATTTACTTATTTCTATTGTTCGAATCTTCAATATGTGAATTTTTGTAGTCGTGGGAGCATATTTTGGAATAAATGTGATATTTTTCTAGGTTATAACATTGTGTGTGGGGGAGAGTGGCCTTCAGTCTGCTGCAATTTGGATTTTTCTTTTTTTTTATTCTATTTATAATGGCTATGAATGAATGTATTATAGATTATATTTGAAGTTTTATTAACATTAGTTTTTTGGTTAATATGTAATTAGTTTCTATCCAATGATGTATGAGGATTGTTATAGTGAAAGATTTATTGAAATAAATATACATTTAAGTTGAATTGATGATGTTCTACTCAATCTTCTACTTAAATTTGAATTACAGAAGTTCCACTGAAACATCCACTGGAAAATATATTCAATATATCTTATAAATTTTTTTATTTATAATTTCAGAAATATAATAATATTTATTATATTTGTAAATAATTTTTTCCCAATTATGTAATTTTAATTTACATTTTTTCAAATAATTTATACAAATTCAAATGATAAATGAATTCATTTTTAATAAAAATATTTAACTATTTCATTTCATATTTTCCATAATTATATTTAATGAAAATATATTTATAAAAAGTTCTTCTAAAGGATAAACTTGAATTTAATTCAAATATATTTATAATGTTCTATTAGAAGTTCAACTAGAAGTTACACAAGAAAATATATTCAATATATCTTATAGTATTTTATAATTATGTAATATAATTATATGTATTATGTTTGTAAATAATTAATTTACCAACTATGTAATTTTTTTACATTTCTTTTTCAAATATTTTATACTTTTCAAATTTAAAATTAATTTATTTATATAAAAATTATGAAACAAATTATATTCATATTATATAATTGTTTTTAATAAATATATATTTATTAAAATTTAATTTTTATTAATATATTTTTTAGTTATAGAAATGTACAGTTTTATTGTATTAGGAAACTTTGAATGGAGCTTCCAAGGTAACTTTTAGTGGAATTTTTTTTTAATATATCTTATAAATTTGAGTATTTATAATTTATAAAATATAAATATATTTTATATATTTGTAAATAATTATTTTCTTATGTTTTTTTGTTGTAGTTTGTCCCAATGATGATGATGCTGACTTTATAGTATAATCTTTTATTCCAGTTTTAGGGATGATTTTCAAATCACTTGATGATGTGTAATGTTTATGTGTCACATATGATGGAGTAAATGGGTTTAGTTAATGCAGACAATACTAGAAGAAAAGGAGAAAGGATAAATCAATCATCACATCATTATTTTCCTCATATAGAGAATAATTTTATAGGATGGTTGAAAAAAATGATAACTTGGTGAAATTTGCTTGGGATGAGACACATATAAGTTTCCTTCCTAGAATGGGGGTTAGTTTGTTATATTTTTGGTAATATGAACGTATGGTATTTTTTGAAAGGAATACTCATCCCTTGCATAGGCCTGAATTAATTCATATGACGAGGTCCCAATGAAAAATCTCAAAATCACAAGAAGTTGATTTAGATGTGAATGCTTCATCAGATTTTAAACAAAATGATTTATTCTCCTTGAAGATAACTATTTTTGATGGTCGAGATGTTATTGGGTACATTTTTATCGATCCATTGAATGTTTTAAATTCTAAATGGGAATATTAATTGGTCCTTAGTGATACATGTTTCATGATAGAGTACATATAAAGACAAAGTCTAGAAAACCCATCATTTTTATACTATACAGTTTGATATCGATGGAAAAATTATAAATATTTTTGAGGATGATCGAAAAATGAAGACAAATTATGAGTTGTTTGGAGTTGTTATTTTTTTACATCACTTTTAGTGATAATAAATAGTACAATCCCCTATGTGTCTTTTCAGGGTTCAATAATCATCATGAGATTGACATTTTGGGGTAATCATTATTAAATTTTGAAATCAAGATTTCATTTTATTGGTTGTGTCAAAACGTGTTAACATGAATCGCATAGAGCAACCTCAAAATATATTTACTAATTAGGATGTAGAAATGGGAAAATATAATTCTGATTTTTTAAGTTGGGACTCGACATTTTATTTGTTTGTTCCATTTTATGTTAAATGGAATGAAACATTTAGATAATTTAATGAAAGATGGATCTTGTTTTCTAACAAGATTTAAGAGGTGTATAGTCCAATGCCATGAAGAAAATCAATTTGATAATGAGTTGGTTTCCCTATGAGAATGATGTGTGGAAGAGAAATCACATTGTTGGGATGATTTATTTATATTGTGAAAAAAATTGGGAACATTTATTTTAAAATGATGCTTTAACATTTGGAATTTACAACACTCAATTGAGTGAATGTTTTACTAGATTGCTTCAAGTTTAACTTCATCGCAAGTTCACTTTTTTCGATTTCTTTAATTAGTTTGAGAAATTGTTGTAAAAATATTGATATAATGAAAAAATGCCAAATTTGCGCTGAAAGAGAAGTTTCTTAAAAATATTAACCCTTACCATGAATTGATGTACGATATACCCCTAAGTTTCTTGTTTTATTCAACATGAATATCAAATTATTTTTTCTTGTTTTCTGATATCATGTATTGAAATAGGAGTTCCATTAATTTATGTAATTGTAATGGTTGGTTGTGAATAACAACTATGTGTATCATATGATTTTTCTGAATGTTCTTGTCCAAAATTTGAGTCGTTTAGGTATCTTTGTTCTCATAAAAAACCTTTGTAATTACCTTTTTTTAATTTATTATAAATTATCTTTTTAATTACCTTTTTTTAATTTCATACAAATTATTTTCTATAAATATATTTTTATCATTTTTCTGTATAAATTATCTTTCAATAATCTAGCAATTATTATAAGATAATTTTAACAATTTTCCTTTGATAATTTCAAAAATTATTGTTTATAAATTTTAATAATTATCCATTGATAATCTCAAAATTTTCATTTGATAATTTTAATAATTATCCTTTGATAATCTTACAATTATAATTAGATAATTTTAATAATTATCTTTTTATATTATCACAATTATAATTTGATAATTTTAATAATTATCATTTGATAATCTAGATATTATTTTTTAAATATTTTAATAATTATCCTTTTATAATATCACAATTATATTTTCAAAATTATACTAGTTATTTTTTAATAATACACATAATTATCCTATGATAATTTTTGTAATATTTTTCATGTGATAATTACCTTTTAATTATCCGTTAATAATTTTTTTCATTATCTTTCATTAACTCATGAAATTATTCATTAATAATTTTTTTATTTATTGCTTGATATTTTTTCATTATTATCCTTTGATAATTCCTTGTATTTATCCTTTTATAATTTTAATAAATCATCCTTTGATAATTTTCATTTAAATTATCATTTTATAATCTAGGGAAATTATCATTGATAATTTGATGAAATTATCATTTGAGAAGTTTAGTAATTATCCTTCAATAAATTGTATAATATTATTCTCCAAAATAATTTAAAAAACTAATGTGGTAATTTATTAAAAATTATCATATGATGATATTGTGAAATTATATTTTATAATACTGTGTTTTATTATTTTATTAATCATTAATTTATTTTTATAATTTGAAAAGGAATAAAATAAAATGGTAGAGTAAATGAAATAATAAACTAATAAAATAAATAAAAACAAAAAACTCACCACAGAGGGAGGATGAGAGGTTGAACCAATAAAGAAGATGAGAGGTCATCACCACCAATGGAACCAATAGAGAATGTCAAAACAATTTATGGGAGTTTATACAAACACATGTAAGGGAGTTTTTGGAATACATGGTTCTAATAGAATCATCCAATGGTGAAACTGAATCATTTTCCTATTTTAAAATCCCCCAAATCATAAGAATTAAAAACTAAATTTAGAACGACCAATTTAATCTTTTGTTTCACCCAAATATGAAGACATTATCATTAGTTTATCCCATTAATTCATTTCTATTTTTTGTGTTAAAAATAGTTATTTATCAAAGGATTTAATCTTCCATGTTTTACAATGATTATACAAAATATTTCTTTGAGGGATAATATTAACAGTGAAGTTTATCAAATTAATTAGTAATAATAATTTAATATAAATATTAAAATACATAAAAAAAGAAGCGATATGACAAGATTCTTGAGGATTATAATAGGTATACTCTATCTAGGGTAAACCTCAAATCCTAAACCTTACTATGATCTGATATTTTCCATAGGATGCACCATTTTCGAGATATTAATTAATGTTTAAAAAATAATATAATAAAAATATTAAATTATTTATGCTCATGTGGGATCTGACCAAATTCCTCACACGCAAAACAATTATTCCCCGCTTTGGGTAATCCATGTTTCCAAGACCTGGTTGTGTTCTCAAATTTCTCATATGATGCACCATTTTAGAGATACCTAATTATTTTCAGTAAAAATGTAATAAAAATATTTAATAAATTACCCTTGCATGTGAGCTGACCAAATGTATGATGCTCACAAATGTTATACCATGGCTACTGTAAAATCATGTGTAAAACCTAACAGTGATCTCAGATTTCTCATATGATTCACTATTTGGTAGATATTCAATGATACTTCTTAAATCAAGCCTACATAATATACTATATTAAATATTTTTATTCCATCTACACCGACCATCTATAGGTCTCCAAATCTCTCAGAAAAATAGCACTTAACTTTATAAACATTCTCTGGAATACGCCAATGTGATAACTAGGATTTTACCCTTATAAAACCTTTAAAACACTTATTAAGATATTTTTATTGAAAAATTACATTTTCAAATAAAAAACATAGAAACTATCAATATAAAGGTTTTCATTATCTTGAAAAAGATATTAAATTACAAGATACTTATCTAGATACTACAAGTTGATATTGCATTATCACAGATGTACCTAGGGGTAATAACTCCAAAAATGGTGCATTGGTCTTGACCTAATCATCATATGGTGCATGAAAATGGGTCATACTCGGCCACTGGATTGACACTCAAAGGGGATATTCTTATGATAGTTGTATTTTTATTACAAACCATTATTATGGATTTTAATAGTTTATGAGAATGAATAACCGAGGTTAAACATAAATTTTCTTAGATTAAAAAAGGTTTCATGATTAAAACATTATATAAATGGTTATATGGTTTCCCACTACGATTATTGTTTCTCACACTATGCTTCTTGTTTTAGTCAATAGCAATATCTTGAATGAATCAAGTTTACATTGAACATGAAGGATAATATAGTTAATATGATAGTCTAAATGCGGTGATAATAGAAGTCAAATATATCATGATTATTCCTAATCAATTATCCCAAAACATGGCCAATAACCTATACCTTGAACAACCTTATAACTCACCATGTAAGAGAAGGATAGAGTTTTCTAAAAGCATGAATGTTGCTGACCACATAGGAAAGAAGGATTGATTTCTTTCATGTCAGAAATGTGGAAATTCTAACCGGGTAAATTGAATAAAATGAACAGTAAAATACAATTTTTGTGGAAAATAATGGCATAATGAAAACAATTGTTAAAGAAAAATGAGTATCACAATGAAAGTAAATAAATATTGTCCTATATATCCATTAATAGTTTTCCCTCTTAAATATGGAGATCCTTGGAATTATCTGATTCAATTCTCTTTTCCAAATGTTATCCCCTAGACCATGGAAATTCCAATATTGAAATAAAATAGATGAAATATTTATGTGTTAGGAATCAATAATTAAATTATAGAAGGAAATTTTTTAACAATGGTATTTTGGTTATAACAATCATGAATGATCTAAGGATTGTGTAATATTCCAGAAGAATATAGGTCTTCATTAATATACGATTTATGGATACCGTCATGGGTTATTATATTATGTTCGATCATAATCTAATGTATTAAACACCCCATTTTAGGTTTTATGCGATGGGAGTTTATAATGATTATGGATATATTTGGAAAAATAATTCTAGGAAAACAACCCATTGGTTTATTTTATATTTTACTAAAAATTTTATTTAAGAAAGAATGTCGTTACTTTTTGTAGGCATAAGTTTAATGATATTTTTAACATTTATGGTTTATCTTATATGTTATATTTTAATTAATTATGATTTATTGAATATTTGGGAATGTTATAGTTATTATATTACTATGCTTTTATAAAAAGAAAAACCTACATTTTGGGTGAAAACCCATCATGTTAGGAATGGCTGTGAGGCTTGAACACACAACCAAAGGACAATAAGGGTTTAGATCCTACCATTGTAATATGGTTTTTCCTAATTAATAGGTCATTTTTTTAGTTAAACAATATTATGAATAAATATTAATGATTAACCATTGGTTTTACTATTGAGGTCTAGTTATTAATGTATTATATTGATAACTTGTGCTAACTACATTTTTCTTAGAAGATAGACAGAGATAGATAGAAAGACCTCTCACCCTTTATGGATTTTAATATCCATTAAAAGTGAATTTTATTTCTTTTGGTATAAATAAATTTTGATATTCATTTCATGATGCAAGAAATGAATTAAAAATTGGTCAATGCACAACCAAAAGATGAAATTGTGCTTATGAAATTAAAATCAATGAAGTGAGTATATTTCCTTGTATCCCTAAATAGTAAAATAGTTACTCAGATTTAGAGAAACAGTATTGAAATAAAATACATAGCTTATTACCTTCATATATGATGAATAAAATGGAATTTTAAATCATGACATATTTATGGTTATGAGGTACTTAGATTTCCATTGATCATTCACTTTCGTATGCTCAATGATCTCCATTAGTCATTATAACTATTTAATCTTTTTATCCATGTCCATATCTTTAAATTCCATAAATTCCCTACATAGTAACCTTGTTATTATTTATTCTACATGACCGTTTAAATTGTCTTTATCTCTTATTTAGTAGATTTTTTGGTAACTCTTTTTACGATGTGAGTTTTCAACAAAACAATTTTTAAATATCAAGACCTTATTTAAACATATTATGTTTAAATTGAAAGAATAAAATATATTTAAGGTGGGGATAATGTAATACCATGATATTATAAAATTAGAAAATTATATTCAATATTTTTGAAACATGTAACACCAATCATAAGAAACCCAAAAAATATGTTTCATTAAATTTAATCTGTTTGATATATTGTGAAAGACGTAACCCTGAGTCTAAATGGACCATAATGTATTATACCATGCAATACTTCCTACATTTGGTTGTCTACATGGTCTAGGAAATATGAGATCAAGAAGTCTAATCTCTCTATGCTTCCATTATTCACTTTTTTCTTGTAGATGATTCATTATAATTTATTTGAGATTCTTAGAATTTTATTTACCATTTTCCTTTTTGTAGTCTAAGTGAGGAATAATTGGGGTTTAGGGTGTTTCAATTATATCTTAAGGGAAGGTTGGGTGTTTTTTGTAAAGGAAGAGGGTTGAAATCCATAGGTTGGATTCGAGAAAACTAATTGATGTGTATTTGCTATACATGACATTTATTCAATACGTGGAATGTAATGATCTAGCCATAAATTTTCATGATATGTAAATGGTTTCCCAAGGGGAAGACCTTGAGAATTACATGATATGTAAATCACATACATTTCATGTAAATTATATAGGTGAGTTTTTAAAATAAGTTGTAAGTCCCCTGTTTTCGATAGAAGGCCTCACCCCCTCTCTCTTCTCTTGCACATGAGTCCCCCTTGAAGCATAGGAAATGATTTTGAGTTGTTTCATGATCTAGACTCCATTTCTTCCATCATTGGTCCCACTGGATCCACAGCAGTGAGTTATCTATTCATCATGTTCTATTCTTCATTTGTCTTCATTTCAATAGATTTATTTGGGTACAGGATAACATTCCCTATTTCTAAGTCATTAATCTGTTATTCATTTTTCTACCAATCTAGACTGAATCAGAGGTAGATATTGGATTAGTGCTCTACTAGGGTCCTATAGTTGGTGGTATATACCTTTTCCCTTATGGTTTGGTTGTTTTATATCTTATCATAGTTGTTCTTCATGTCAGACCTTCTGATATTTCCCCCAATATTAATTGGAAACTGTAAAATATTTTTTTGGGTCCTATTTATGTTTCTTGTTTATTTCATTTTTTTATTGGAGGTTATTAGTCCCAACCTAGGAGACACAAGGGGTGTTTCCTTGTATCTACACTATTTTATACCACCATTCTAGCTAAGTGTGAGCTCTCAGCATGTTTTGGGAGACTTAATAAACAAAATGATAATTGAATGAATGATTAGGTGAAGGTTATGCCTATTTTCCATGTGAATTCATGATGTTTAATTGATTAAATTATTTTAATGGAAATGTGGAAATGAGTTGGATAAACTCATTCATTCTGAAATGATAAATGAGTTGATTGATGAATTGTTAGTGGTAGTGGATACCCTAGAAAAGCTCCTTAGAACTTTATTCCATTGGATTTCATGGACATTTCTACTCTATGGATATTTAATGATTACAATAATGGATTCTTGGGACATTTCTACTTCTTTTATCATGATTCCATAGGGTTCCAATAACTTTCCCCCCCTTGGATCTGCATTTCTTAGGTCTGTATTGGACATGAACTATGAAAATGCTCCTTGGAATCCACACAATTCATTTCTGAATTTCCATCGAGATGCTTTTAGGGATCGACGTGGATGCCATGATCTTCTATACATCGGATCAGAAAATTCGTGGTTTGACACTAGATTACACGGAAGAGGCCATTATGAATGTTATAAACATGATAAAATAAAATAGATTATGTTGATATTTTTATATACTTAATGAAATCCCCAGTATGGGTATCTGATTATAGTGGTTAGACTAGAAAGTTATCAATTGTTGATTTATACTTTTAAGTTGACCCTTGTGTATTGTGCTTGACTATTATTCAGGGGGATCAATCGTTGGATGGACATGGTCCCCTTTGCATTTGAAACTATATTTTCATTTCTAATATACATATTATATATTTCAGAGTGTTTCTGTTTATATTACATAGACTGTATAGTTTATAGACACTTTTAAAGGTGTACTACTAAGTGTTATCTCACACCGTGTTCTGTTCATGGTTGGGTACCCAGACAGACTTCATGGATTCATATAGGGACCATGGAAAGATCTCGTTGTATAATTCTTGATTTATTTATTCTAAAGAGTGGGGAAGAATAGAACCGAGCTTTGATGGTGATTCTATATGGTGATAGTTTGTTTTTGGTCATTTTGTATATTGATACAAGTATTATATAGGATTATTGTTTCCATGTATTAACTGCCATTTTGTATAGAGACATTAAATTTTCATCATATGTATATGATACTTATTTTTCATTATTCATTACTACAATATTATGGATGTTTATCTTATCTCATGATTTATATTATGCTTCCACTTATTTATTTACTTGTGATACCTCTGCATTACTCTAATCAAGAGGTTATAGTCTCCCAAATATACCTCCTTAGAACCTCACTATTAGTAGGCATCCCCTAGTGTTTGGGGATACACACTTGAGTCCATGTGACCCATTATTCTAGGGCACCATTTAGTGGCATCCGGGTCTTGAAGATACAGTGTGGTATTAAATGAATTTACATTACATGATTAACTATTTTTAGACAATATTCATGATTTTAATAATGAATCGAAATTTTGTAATGAGCTATGTCTGAGAGTATCTAACCCATGTGTAGGAAAAATTCGAATTGTCTCAACTAAGAAATTTATGTTTTTTATTTTTTTGTTATATTTGATTCGATTCCACAATTGGGTGATGCACATGCTAGGTGATGTTATTATTTCTATTCTTGAGGAATTTTATTTATCCTTTGCTCAATGATATGAAGGAAAAGAAGCCTCAATCATGAATAATTTTAGGTGCCTATTGTAATTCACATACCATTCTATATTTGAGGCATTCCTTAACATCGTGAATTTATTAGGTGTTCCTTGAGTGATATACCTATTGTTTAACAAAAGGATTGTAAAAGGAATTGAAAAAAAATGTTGGCACTTAGAGTTCCTATCATAACACAAATAATTTTTTCTTGTTAAGGCTACAAAAGAAACCCTAAAACATCAATTATGAAATGTAGATTTAGGTACCATTGGTTGCATTGACTATAATGTTTTATGGTCAAGAGAAAATGGATTTCATATTTTTGATTATAAGTTGTATAGGGCCATATGGTTTTGATGTGGTGAACTATTCGGTTCTACCATTTGAAGATAATTTTAATGTAAATAAGAATGTCAATGAAAATGAATTAGTAGGAGTAAAGGTCTCCTTTATGCATATTGGGACCGGTGTTTTGAAACATAGATCTTGACTATAACCCAGCTTTATAGTGGGTTGTAAGTAGCATCTCTTGGGTTTGGTAAAATTGTTTCTATTACCCAATCATGGCTCCATAGGAAGGAAAAAGGGATTTTACTATTTATAATAAGGCTTAGAACTATCAATTTCATTATAATTAGTGGTCATTTCATTATCAATATTTTAATAATAATGTTCTTGAAATTGTAGAAACATGTCTCCAAGAAATCCTCTAGTCATATACCAAGAGGGTGGTGATGATCATTCTTCGGTGGGGGTGCACTTGGGAAACCAGTATTTCCTCTTGTAGTGAAAGTGGAAGAACTATAATTTATACTGGATTTGGGTGTTTATTCACTATTTTGGAAGGGTTTCCTACACATTATGAAGACTTTTTAGGGATCCCCATAGCATTCCATGTTTATGGAAGAGTTGACATGCATGTTCCAATAGTATCATCCTCCCATGTTTTCATAGTATGGTGGTCCACAAGCTATTGAGCTATGGCTTGAGACTACTATATTGATCTTTGAGAATATATAGTAACTTATTGATATGATATTAAAGATCATTACATACATGATTCAAGGATTAGATAAGCATTTTTTGGATGTTTAGAGCCACAATTATGAACTGTGATATATATTTTAGAGGGATTTTCAATATTTTTTTATGAATAAATTTTACTAAAGTCCTTGAAAGCTAAAAGGGATGTTAAATTTATGAGTATGGAGTATGGGGAGTTGTTATTATGGATTATTGACTATGCTTCAGAGAGATTTAATGTTTTTCACTGTTTTATCTTTCTGATGAGGCATCAAGGGTGAGACGCTTCGAGGAAGGTCTAAATCATGTCATTCGATCACAGACCAAAATGTTCAGGTTAAATACTATTATATAGATAGTGAACCAGGTTCTGATTATCTAGTACAACCTGAGGGAATCATGGGCTGTAGAGAAAGGTATTTTAGTATCTCTATATAGTGCTTCTGTGACTTTCGTAAGGAAGCCCCATTTGGAGGCTTCTTGTGAGGGGAGTACCATCTAGGTTGTTAGTTCTAGAATTGTTAGCTTATTTCATCAGTATGGGAGATGAGGAAACATGAGAAATTAGTGAAATAGAGACCCAATCAATTGTTGAGTGGGTGGGAGTGTAGGCCATGTATTTCATTTCAATAAGACCATCCCTTCAGCAGTCAGTGGAAGAAGTTCAAATATGACTATAGGTTCAGGAGTGGGATTCACAACTCTTCGCTGGGCTATGTTCTAGACTAGTGCTATTCATTTATGATGATGTGATGGTCATGTACAAGGTATCCAAAAACTAGTTTTACATATAATGTAGAGTGGGATTGCATCAGGTGTTGAGGATGTTTTACCAGGCCATGGTTTTGGCCATATATATTTTGTACATCCTACACATTAGTAGTAGAGTTTTAGGTCATCTGCAATGAGATGTATGATCTTAGTAGTATAAAAACTAGTATCTTCTATTTTTGATATAATTTCTTCTCATATTTTTATATTTTTTTCTATTCTATAGATCCTGGGGATCATTTTTTATTTCTCTAATGTCATTTTGACACTGGATACTGCATTGGGGGTCAAGAAAGAGGATGTATATTAGTGAAGGGATTTCCCTTTATGATATGAGGGGTCCACTTCATATGGAATCTTTTTTCCCTCGAGATGAAAGGGTTTGACACTATGATCAGGATTGAATAACTAATTTCTTATCTTTTACATGATGATTTCTATTTCTATAGGGTGACTTTCACATCACTAGACGGATGAGTTTTTTATTCTCAAAGGAGAAGGGGATGTCCCAGATAGGTGATATGGACAAGAGCATCATGGGATGGGTGATATGAAAGCCCATATTTCTAGTTTATATTTGGATGATCAGGGATCATGTCAGGAATAATTTACTCCAATGGATGATCAATTTAGATATTTTTTCCTAGATAACTTTTCTGGTTTCCCTCTTGAGAGAGTGGGGAATTTTTCCGTCGAGCTAGTGTGAGGAGCTACACCAGTATCCATTAATCCTTCTAGGATGTCTACTACGATGTTTTAGGAGCTCATGTGATGTCTAGAAGACTTGGAAGCAAAGTGGTTTATATGAACTATTACGTCTCCATGGGGTTCTCTATTACATTTTTCTAAAAAGGAGGACGTTTCTGTTAGGATGAGTGTAGATTATCAGAAATTGAACCAATTGATTGTTAAGAACTAATATAACTTACTGAAGATAGATGATCTCTTCAACCATCTTTTAGGAGATTGGGTGTTCTTAATTATTGACTTGAGTTCATGTTATCATTAGGTGTGTGTTTGACCAGAAAACAACCCTCCCACAAACTTTTCATAGCATATATAGTCTATATGAGTATTTGGTTATGTCATTAAGTTTCATGAACACTCCAAAAACATTCATCGTTCCAATGAAGAGAGTGTTCCATATTTATGTTGATTCATTTGTTTTTGTTTTTTATGGATGATATATTAGTGTCTTCTCAAAATCGACATGACAATACCAAATAACTTGAGATAATTTTGGATACCCTAAGAGAGCATAAAATCTAGGTTAAGATCATAAATAGACACTTATTGATGGATCAAATTCACTTCATGGGTTATATTATCTTAGAGAAAGGGGTATCAGTTAACCTATAGAAGGTGAGAGCTGTAGTTTCCTAGGAGGAGACCTAGAATGCCTTTGACATACAATGTTTCTTGGGGATAGATGGATATTAAAGGAAAATTATAAAGAAGTTATCATACATGGAATCACCTCTTACATATTTGATGAAGATGAATGTGAATTTTTGTAGATAAAATTATCAAAAAACATCCTTTTTTGAGATGAAAGGGAGACCGAATTCAGTAATGTCCATGACTTTTACCGAGCCAAGAAGAAGATGCACAATGTACAGTGGTGAAACATGTATTTTTCATGGAGAAATTTTGATGTAGGAGGAGTGAGTTGTGTCATATGAGTATCATTAGTTTAGGCTGTATGATAGGAACTATTCGACACATAATATGAAGTTATCCGTTATTGACATGCCTTGTTAGGATGGGGGAAATATTTATTGGGGGATTTTTTATAGTGTAAACAAACCAAAAAATCCTAAAGTACATACCTATAGAGTGTGATATGATTTTAGGAAACAAAGATGGGTGGAATACCTATTGTATTTTGGATTCTATCTTGCCTAGATTCCTTTTAATGGAAATGTAGTGGCTGATGCATTGAGTATGAGGACTCAAAAATGGGCCGATCTGGAGGCCAGTAATGGGTGGTGTCATATGGACTTTTTTTAAGAGATGCAGTTGGAGGTGAAGGATGGTATCAGGTAGAATTTTCTCACATCTAAGGAAATGACATCTACTTTTTTATATAGAGTGTGGATGAGACAATTATCTAATGTTGATAGCCTAGTACTATGGGATTTTTTGGTAGGTGAGGACATTCCTCTATGTTGGACCATTGGTGAGGATGAAATTTTGTGTATTCATTTTTGTGTTTGGGTTCCAGCATACATGCATGAAAGAATGATGCAATTGTTTCATGCTTCATTTTGGATAGTACAAACCAGTGTTACCAGGATGTATTGTGACTTGTGTCATCAATAATGTTGGTCAAGGATGAAATGAGAGGTAGATATTTTTTAGAAGATGTTCCACCTATCAGTAGTGGAATGTGGAACATCAATGACCAATAATAATTTTACAGTAGTTACCTATTCCTGAGTGGAAATGGGATGACATCATGGAGGATTTCATGACCAGGTTATTGAGGTCACCTCGAGGTAGTGATGATGTATGGGTTATTATGGATATAATAAGGAAGGATTGTATTTTCCTACCAATTAGGGAGACCTTCTCAATATATGAGCTTGGGATGCTATATGTCCATGAGATTATGCACCTTCATGGGGTTCCTTGTAAAATTATTTTATATAGGGATTCCCTATTTACATATTTATGTTGGTAGTGTATGTAGAGGTAGTTGGGTACACAAGTTCTTCTAAGAATGACATACCACCCTTATACTAATGTCTAGTCAGAGTGCATTATACAGGTTTGCGAATACATGCTTAGAGAATGAAACCTTGATTTTGTGGGTACTTGGGAGAGAAATATACCCCTATTTTAATTCTCATAAACAATAGAAATCAAAAGAATATACCGGTGTCACCTTATGAGGCTTTATATAATATCTCATTATGATAACCCATATACTAGTTAGAGGAAGGAAATGCAATGTTTCTTGGACCACGTCTCATGCAGGAGACTTTGGAGCAGGTCATGTTGATCAGAAAATGGATGACTACTATACATTATAGAAAAAAAATCCCACACTATCATTGTAGATGACCACAAGAGTTCTTGTTCAAGGATCATTTCTTTTTAGGTATCATACCCAGGATGGGATACTAATAGTTTATGAGGCAATGAAATCTTTCACCATGATATGTCAGGAAATTTGAGATTATGGAGAGATTTGGGATGATATCCTATTGGTTTTAGTTACCTAAGAGGTACCAAGTCATGCAATACATCTTCCACATATCTCAATTGCACTGTTATCACTCTCACCCATAGCATACTCTATAGTAGGATGAGGTGGAGTTATAGGTAGATGCATCTCAAGGAGAATCCTACCCTTATCATTTATAAGAGAATTATGGTTCTATGTGGTTGGTCAGTTCCTCTAGTATTGTTGCTATGAAAGAATGACTGTCTGCATAATGATACATGGGAGCGGGAGGCCAATGTATGTGATTTGTGCATGGAGTTATTCATAGAAAATTATTGACCACCCATTAAAGTTAAATTCAGTGATTAATTGATTTAAAGGGGGAATATTGTAAGATAGTATGTTTTTTATGAGGTACAGATCCATTTATCTTTGGGTTTAATCACTTGTAAAATTATATTTTTGGATTAGACCTTAAAACTAGGCCATGGGGATCCTCAGTTTTTTTGGAAAGGAATAGGCAGGTAGGATATAGGTAAGATTTATTCTAATTACATGACATGTTTGGGGTTTATGTAATGTGTATTCAATACAAGGCCTGTATTGGTATGGTCAAAAGATTTCATGAAGTGTAAAGGGTTTTTTCCTGGAGGAAGACCCTGAGATTTACATGATGTTTAAATAATTTACACATCATATTAATTTCAAACTTTAGTTTTTAAAATAAGTGGAAGGGATACCTTTTTCTAAAGAAGTCCTCACCCCTCCCTCTTCTCTTATACTAAAGTCCCCCATGAAGCATAATCTAGTCTTTCGTGTTATCTAGTGATTTGGACTCTTTTTCTTCCTCCTTCAATATAATTGGATCTGTTCCAGTGAGTTCTCTATTCATCTTGATCATTTGTTCGTTTTTCTTTATATCGACTAAGAAATTTGGGTGCAGGATAATATGTTGCAATTATAAGATATTTAACTATTCTTCCTTTCTCTACCAATCTTGACTGAATCAGAGGTTGATAAGGGATGGGTGTTCTACCACAGGAATAAGGTAGGTGGTCTATACATTTTACTTTATGGTTTGGTTGTTTTATATCTTATTGTAGTTGTGATGCATGCTTGACTTTATAGTATTACACCTAAAATTAATTAAACACTGAGATATTTTTTTGTCACATTTTTAGGTTTCCCTCTTAGTGATTTTTTATAATTAGAGGTTTTTTCCCCAACCTGGGAAACCCAGGCGGTGTGTCTTTGTATCTTCCCAATTTTATACCACCCCAATGTATGATTATGAACATGATTCTTATTTTGGGAGCCTTAACATATTGTATAATAATTGAAAGAATTATTAAAACAAATTTGAGCCTACTTTGAATGTGATTACAAGATGTTAAACCAATAAAATTATTTGAATGTAAAATGTGGAAATGAGTTGGATAAACTCTTGGATTGTGAAATGATAAATGAATTGAAAAATTAATTTTTAATGGTAGTGGATTCCTTGGATGAGATCCTTGAATCCTGATTCCACTAGATGTCATGGACATTTTTACTCCATGGATCCGTATTGATTAAAGTAATGGGTTCCTTGGAAATTTTTACTCCTTGGATCCTGATTCCATAGGATCCCAAGAACTTTTCTCCCCCTTGGGTCGGGCTTTCTTGGACTCACATTGGATATTATCTATGGACAAGTTCCTTGGACACCTCCCAAATCATTACTAGTTTCCATTGATATTCTCATTGGAATAGACATGGATTCCTTGATCATATATACATTGGATTTATCCCTTCATGGTCTAAAAATGGATTACAAGATAGTCCCCATTATTGATGTTACAAACATGAGTACACCACAGGGCCATGGAATATTGATTTTTACGATTATAGATTTCCCTACTATGAGTATCTGATTACAATGGTTAGACTAGATAGTTTTAACTTATTGCTTTATGATTTGTAGTTATCCCTTGTTTAGGGTCCATGATTATTATTTATAGATATAAATGTTTTTTAGATAGGATCACATTTTCATTTGACACTTTAATCTCATTTGTGTTATACCTAAGATATATTTCACATTGGTTATATTTAAATTACACAAACTTGATAGGTTATAGACATTGTTGGTGGTGGCCTAGTGATTGTTATCTCACAACCTATTTGGATCTCTATTAGGTACCCAAACAGATTTCATGGATATACATAGGGACTAAAGAAAGTGTATGTTGTACAATGCTTGATTTGGTTTTGTTTGGAAGAATGAGAGCACGAGAACGATCTAGGCTCATGATGTTAACTGGGGATAGTTCCTATTTTCTCTGTTTTTATTTTGATACATGCATTGTACTAGATTTCTATTTCAGTGTATTTTCTTCTATTTTCTATAGATATATGACATGATAATCATATATATATATAATTACTTTTTTATTATTAATTATTATATTCCTATGGATGTTTATCTTCTGTATTGACTTATATTATTCTTCTTCTTATTTATTTACTTGTGATACTACTACATTAATAATGATGTCATATTCTCCCCACTATACCACCTTATATTCTCACTACTAATCGGTAGCCTCTGGAATTTGGGGAGGGGCGCCTAAGGGCATGTGACCCACAAGCCCAGGGCACTATTTAGTGGAATCTAGTTTGGGATATTCAAATATATGTGAAGAACAATTGAGTTTGAGGGTGTTCCCATTATATATTAAGGTAGTGGATCAGAGCTAGTTTCAAAATAAACATAATGAATATTTGATATCTATGATTTGTTCTTCAATTGCGTTGTTAATAAGTTTTATCCTAGAAAACCACAATTGAGGTCAGGAAAAAAATAACAGGATCTGTATATGGAGAAGAAAAGTAATTTCATTATACATGGGATATGTTTAGATCCATACTTAGATGGGTTACCAACCACTAATTGTCTCCTAAAATTTTAATAGATAACATGTATAACTATTTTATGCCTTACACATTTTTTCAAAAGGTGGGTCTTAGGGAATTGAATCTAACTTCTGTTTCTATGTAGTCAGCTAATAAGTTACTAACTTATCCATAAATGAGGTTTGATGGTCTATTAGTTAGTGTAGTAAATCTAACCCTTCCTGAAAATTTTTATTTAATTGAAATTGAGTTTGATTAATAGGATCTTATCGTTATAGGGAGACCTTTATTACTCTCTATTATTGTTTTCATTGATGTTTCAAAAGGTAAACTAACTCTTCAAGCTGATGAGCATCAAGAAGAGTTCCATGTAATTAATAATTCTCCACTTTTGGTGAGTTCAAAATTGATAGATGTTATTAAAGAGGTAATTAGATCTGAATAAATGAGGGAGAGCCATCACCCTTTTTATTAATTGGTCAATGAATCAATTAATGAACATTTTAATTCTTTTTTTTTGAATCTGAGTATACAATAGAATTGGAGATAATTAAGAAATGTGATAAACAAATTAGGAAACTCGTTACTTAGGATCTTGAAGTATTACATACTAAAATAGGTCATTAGGTAAAGAGTATCACCCAATCAAATAGTGTAACAACATGAAATTTTAAAATAATAACATTTTGTTCAATAGTGTATATAATACACAACAGTAAGATTAAACAATCCAACACTTAATAATATGTTAATATGAAATCTATAACATAACAGTTCAATTGGAAGGTATGAATTGGATTAACCAAATTATTAAATATATTTATAATGTTCCAAATCAATACAAATTTAGTTATTTATTCTTGGAAAATAAGCATTCATTTTTTTTGGTAAAGTCATTTTATGTTTCCAAAATGCGATTCCTTCAAAAATGATTTTTATTAAAAATTTTTCATTGAAATTATAATTAATATTAGAAAATTGTAGAAATATTATTTTATAAAATGATCATTTTTTTAATTTATAAAATCAAAATTAACTTAGAGTGAATTTTTGGGATTTCTCAAAAATGATTGATTTTTTGGTGAATAGTGAAAAATTCCAATTTTTCAAATATTGTCCTTTCTTACCATTAAAATATGAAATATACATTCCCCATTATACTTTTTATTTCATCATAATGTGACATGTAAAAAGATGTATTTATAATAATCTAATTATTTTCTTCTGAATCAGTATTTTTTATGTTTTTTATAAGTATATTTTTATGCTTCAAGACAGAGTTTTCGGAAAAAAAAATTAAGTGTATATAGTTTCTATATTTAAATTAATTAAAATAACCCCAAATAGGGATATAATTAAAATAAATGTTTATATTATATTTATATTTATATAAATTAAAATTAATATATTGATTATTTATAATAAATTTCTACCACTTATAGAAATTAAATTTTCTAAAATTGATTACATATATAGTATAAAAACAATTAATATTATTTTATAAGGATATTATAATTTTGGTTCAAAATGAATATTAATATTATAAAAAAAATTTCATCATGGGAAAATGGTAAATCAGATTATCCATGCTTAAAAAAAAGTGATTAGGACATCATTTTTTATAATCAATTCTATTGGATGAAGTTATTTTAATTCTTATGACCTTATTCTTGATATTTATTCGTTTATGGGAGACTTTTCCATAAAGGTTAATGATAAAATGATTCACGCAAATAAGAAAATAAAATGCCACACACTTATTTTAAAGAATATTTTATGTGTTAAAATAGAGACAAAATACTGTTTGGAAAGAATATTAATACATATATTGAGGATGATGAAGTTATTTTCCTTATAGTAATTAATTTATATTTTTTAGTTATTTTATAATTACCATAAATTCTAATAAAACTCAGATACAATTTTTTTTAATTAATATTAAAATAAAATAAAGGATTTTTAAAATATTAAATGGAATATAAGTTGGATAAATTATTATGTTACATAAATGTACAATATAAATATAAAATTTTACATAGGTTTGAATTAAATATATTATAATCCCATTATTATAATGTTGTTTTCAAATTCAAATTAAACGAACAGTTCTAAAATGGTATTAATGTTATTTAATAATAAATAATATTTTATTAATTGAGTTAAGATTCCAAAATTTCTAACATCATCCATGTTATTTGTTTATATTTAAAAATATAAACTATGGTCCATTAATATACCAAGTATCCTTTTATATTAAATACATTTAACCTTTAAAAGATAATACTTCATTATCATGGTAACTGTCATAAAGTGTTCACATGAATTAAAAATATTAATAGAGAGAAAACATCACCTAAACATGTCCAATTTTTATTATATGATAGTATTTTGACTTAACCTAAAAATATATTTTAATATTATAAATTTAGACCCAATTTAATATAAAAAAATAATTAATAATAATTTAAAATATTACAAATTAAAATATGTCCCTTCCCTCTCTTAAAAATCACATCTTATACTCTTTTATTCACACATAAAATACCTCTTGGATAATCCAATCACTACCAAAATACCTTCCTTACATACCTACCCACATACTAGAGTAAATTGTTTTATCATAAAACTACCCTATGGATGCTTTTGGTATAAACCTTAGGATGTTTTCTAAAGAAGAGGTGTAGTCCTTAATATGGAATTTTTGTTTTATTTCATCATCTACATCCATCAAACCTCCAAAAATTTGATAAATAAAAATACTAGTATCCTTAATATACTAAGATTTTTTTTGTTTATTTTTTTACTTATATCCATCTTCTCTTTTATAAAATGGTAAATGAAACAATCAATCAGGTGTACTGGGGACTACCACCTTGTGAACCGATGTAATTTGTTTTCCATCACTACATATCACATATGGTTATAATGATGAATTTAATGTACATATATGGTATTTAATAAATATTTATAATTATTTTTATGTAATATATAAAATCTATTTTTAACTTTTCTATCTTTGGAAAATAGAAGCATCATTTGTGTGTACATGTGGATTACCACCTCCATGAAGTGATGTGATTTTTTTTCATCGCCATATAAAATTGATGATATATATGAGTATATTTAAATAAAAATATTTTATTTGTTATTTTATGATCATTATGGCGATATAGAATAATAATTACAATATTTACTTAAATATCATTAAAATTTTGAAATATTAATCATGCATACATAAGGCCTACCATCTCCATTATTATAACATAGTTCATTTTTCATAACCATCATTCATGATTATATTTAACTGTATAATTGATTTATGATAATTATAAATGTTTCACAATTATTATTCTGGATATATTTAAATAATGATCACTTTTACCATAGGCAACCTACTGAATTCATTTTGGACATATGTGCTGAATATAATAACAATTTCTCACATGAATTTAACTGATTAAGTAATCGATTTTAACATTCCTATAAAAGGAATAATAAAATTCAAATAGTATCATGTGATATTAAAGAATTAATATAATTTTATTATTCATGAAGATAAATAATGTAAATTATGAGTTAGAATCAAGGTAAGGGACATTTAAAAAACATCTTTTAGTGTTTCCATTGCAACTCTTTTTCTACCATATACATGTTCTTAAAATAGTTTCAAGAAAATTATTATTTATACTTTAATGAATTGTAATGGATATTTTTTACCGTATTTTTAATTATTCATAATGATTTAAATGATAATATTCTTAAGGTTATACTTAATGGAAACATTACTTTAAAACCCACATTTTGAACATTTATAGATTGATTTTCATAATCATTCTCTTCTATATCTATATTCTAAAAGTCGTTTTATTAATATATTTATATAGAAATATATGTATTATGAAGGAAAATTTATGCCTCTTTTTACTATCTTTCATTTTTTAGAAATAATTACTTTTATGAATTTTATATAGAACATTTTGACTTTCTTTACCAATGATAAAAAGAATGTTACATTTTAATGTATACGACCTCAACAAATTTTTCCACCATTGTAAACATTAATTTAGGGTTATATTAATTTATAAAATTATATTACATCATATATAAAATTGAACCCTTACCCCTTTTTTAAAGCTATTTTAAATAATTATTTTCAATGCAATTGATATTTTTATATTTGGAAATGTTTTGCTAATGGGTTATGGGATCTCTATAAACCACCCTTTTCATTAGGTTGTGATGTTTCTCTATATATCTTTATTTTCATCCTTATTTAATCATATGTAATTCTTATAAATTATATATATATATATATCTCAAATATATACCTATATTATTTTCCCTTCCTTTTAATAAGCAATACATGCATTTTTTTCATTTTTTAAATTCCTTATTTAATAAATTTCATTTGATTGTGATATGATGAAAGATTATACCTCCCGTTTACTTGTGTGGATAATTATTATTGTTATTAATTATGATTTATTTATATTTATGAAGACATAATAATGTACATGTTATAATGTGTTCACTCTGATAGTGATCCAATGCATTGGGTGAAGATTTATATCTTGAGGCGTAATGTATGGAATTATGAAAAACCCATAATATACTATAGGACTATTTCCACCAAGTGATGTTGCCTTGGAAATTATACTTGAATTGTTCATATGTCATGTTTTCTACTACAACAACATTTCCTATATTTTTATGATCTTATGATACCATATTTTTTATATTATACTCCCATTTAATTATTCATCAGCTTATCTTTAATGGAAAATTTTTTCTACTTTATAGGGGTGAAATGTATAACTTTTTTTTTGAAATAAATTTCCTATGATTTTAATGATTTCAAAGTAACATTTATGATTTTTTTCCTTTAATATTTTCTATGAAATTTTTTGTCAAATGTTTTGTGTAGAAACTTTTATTTCATAGGTAATATGTTTTTTATCTTTTACCCAAAATTTATTTTTCCAAAAGGGTAATCTTGTATAGGTATTCATAGACAAACATGTTTCATTATTTATTTATATATGAACCTTAATAAGTTTTTTGTTCTCATTATAATTTTTATAACATTTTTCATAGGGTTTTAATGATTCGTAGGGAGAAGTATGAAGTCAAGATGAAAATTGTGATGATATTTCATGAAAATAAAACTTTTTATATAGAAAACTATGAGAAAAATGGATACTAAGTATATTTTTCTACTTTATGACGTAATATTTAATTATATAAGGGTGATAGCATAATTATCTAAAACTCCAAATCATAAATATTCTCAAATGTACAAAAACTAAATCTTGACTTAATACTCAATATTTTGTTATATTTATGGTCAGTTTTTTTAGTTTGTATGAGATTAGAGGTTAATATAACATTAGAGATTAGTATGTTTTCATGTGAGGATAACTTAAGAGTTGTGGATGATATCAGGGCTTTATAAGATTATAGTTGATCATATGTTTAAAGTCATAAATACTCCTTTTATGTGATTAGAAAACATTGGGAGACATTTATTTTGTTTTGATAGATGTTTGAGGTATTTGTGACCCTTATGTTTATCTTGTGAAAAAAAATTTAGGATGAATTCCATTACATTTAGTTGATATAATTTTATGTTTTTTGATAAACAATAGGATTTATATGTTATTTGATATTGAGTAAATTTGGGTTATTATAATTTTAAGGCATATTTCTTATCACAGATATTATAATGGGATTCAAAAGTAATTTGGTTATTTGGATATTAATGTTATTTTGGAAGAAGTCTTATATTTTTGAAACCTTATATTATTAAGGTCAATAGAATATTATGGGATTTTATTTGCGGATTAAAGGTTGAATTCTCTTGTGGGAACATATATGATTTTAATGTGTATTTTTTTAATTAAGTTATTTATGGATATTAGTGGCATATTTTAGAGATTATATGATTTTGGAATATATATTTATGAAACTTTAAGGGATATTGATGTAATTTTGAGATAAATGTTAAATTGTTCATTGAAAAAAAGTATTAAATTCATTATAATATTTTGGTTTTAGTTGTAATCTTAAATATTTTTTAAAATTTTAAAATTTATTTCCATAAAAAATGATCAATGTTGAGCCTTGGGTGTTTTTATTGATTTTTTTACGGGTAATGTATTATTTTTTTATATGATATTTTACTTATTTTGATAATTATCTTGTGCTAAACATTTTTTTTGGGTTAATGTGCAAAGATAAAATGAAGTTATTGTTATCCTTTTATGGATTATGTGATCCATTATAATTTTATTTTAGAACATCATGAATAAAAAATTTATCATTAATACTCCTAATTTAGAGAATAAAAATGATATTATATTAGAAATCGATTGAATAATGAAATAATACTTTTCAAATTCTTATGTATCCTTATGTTTTCATTCTACAATGTAAAGTAATTCCACAACTCAAGGAAAATGATCATGAATTGAAAATATAATCCTATTACCTTTATTTCTTATTAATCAATTCCCTTTTTCACACCTTATCATTTTATGGTTTTATGGTCATTAAAATTATCTTGATCATTCACTTTTTTATGATTATAGATATCTATATCTCTCTATAATTATTTGTAACTTATTATTTTAATTCATGTCCATATTTTCACATCCCAATAATTTTCTCCTGTTAGGAAACCCTATTGTCTGTCATTCTAGATGACCTTTTAATTTCCTTTCACCTATTTCGAGAGGATGTTTTACTAACCCTTTTAATATTGTCATATTTCAATAAAAGTATTTTCAAATGTTAAACACGTAATTTCGAAGGTAAATTTAAATTTTTTAGGTTGAAATCTACTAATAGGGGGATGCAATAATAAGATATTTTAACATAATAAAATTTTGTTTGATAGGGTATAAGACATGCAGCCCAAAACATAAATAATGAATGGAATATTAATATATTAAAAGGACTATTATAAAATAGTAGTTTAATTGGTGGGTATGAATAAGACTAACTACATTATGAAATATATGTATAAAGGTATTACTCAATATAAATTTATTGATTAATTCTTATGAAATAATAAATCAATATTTGATAAATTCATTTTATGTTTCAAAAATATGAATCCTTTAAAAATTATTTTTGTAAAATTTTATGTGAGGAGATTATAATTAAATGATACCACTTTTAAAAAGTTTTTTTCATGAAATGAACATCATTTTGGATTTCATCAAATCAAAATTAACTTGGGTGATTTTTTTGGATTTTTTTGAACAGAATTATTTTTCCATGATTAGTTAAAGATACCGATTCTTCATATACTATCATTTATTATCATTAAATTATTTATTTTAAAAATATAATTATATTTTTTTATTTGATCATAAATTTAAATACAAACCATTTTATTTATAATAATATAATTTATTTCATTTGAATCAGCAATTATCAATATTTGGGTATAAGTTTGTTTTTATTTTTACAAATATTGTTTTTTAAAACCTATTTTTTAGTGTATAAGTTTACCATTTTAATTAATTAAAATAACCCAAAATGTAACCTCCTATACATTTTTCTATTAAAATTAATCGAACCCAGTTGGCCATATGACCCCATGCATGCCTCCTCGTATGCCAGAGGATACTGATTAGCAGTGAGGGTATATGATGGTGTGGTGGGGAGACTATACCCTCTTGATTAGATTGTTTCATAGAGGTATTAAAATAATAGAAAAATAACAAAAATAGTAAAATAAATGAGCTATAGGGTAAGAGAGTAATGGGCCTCTGATCGGAAGCTCTCCCTCCTCTCACAGATCTAGGGTTTCAACCGGCGTCGATTCAGAGGGGGAGCCTCGATCATTGTCTTCAGTGATGAACCAGATGGATTATTCGGTGTCCCCTCCCCCTCCTCCTTCTTCTGGCATGTCCCAATGTGGTCTGTTGTCGCTGCAGATTCTCAATCCATATGAAGGATTTTGTTCTGGTGTCGACTCCCCATGAGGATTACTGAACTGTGTTTCTGCCTTCTTGTTCATCGATATGAAGAAGATCTATTCTTATTCTTTGCAAAGAAGTATCTCAATGAAATATTGCTGATAATGGAGATTCTGACCGAAATTTATGATTTTTGGTTTTGAATATGTGATGTGGGGGTCCCTTTTATGCGGTGGTTATTGAAGAAATCTCTAAGTGTCTTCGGTGCGGGCGGCTTTCGGCGTGCCCTTCAGCAACATGATGTCACCGCATCTTCCAAAGAGGGATTCATACATATCATCTTCAGCGGTGAAGATGCTCACTGTCAATTATTTTATTGAATAATCTAAGCCACTTCATTTTCAATTATAAAGGTAACCTTATTCGTAGTTATTTTTTATTGAGGTTTTGATATCCCTGAAATACAGTCTGCATCCATGTGAAGTGAATGGGATGTGATAAGAGCTGACTAGTGGTTCTTAGGACATGATATAATGCTTGTGCATTGTTTATTGACATTGATTTCCAAGCGCGGTCAACTGTTGATTTGTCGTTTCTAGATTTTTCGGTGTGATCTTGTGTAATGATTATTGACTAAAGTTGTGGTTATATCTTGGAATATTCATTGGTGGTTACGAGGGGTTGATGGTTCTAGATTCATCATGACTCGTTCTGGAGGTCATGTCCACTCTTACGCTGCTCTGGCTTCTAGGTCCATTTATCCTTTCTAGGTCGGTTGGGTGTGATGGCTCCCAAAGTGGTTTTGGGATATGCTTGTGAGAGGTAGGGTGTTACAAGAGTCATGACATAGTGTGACCTTCTTTTTATGGTTTGTAATTTACAATTTCAACTTTGGGGGGTGTGAAGATGGGATATGTTTAGGGCTTTGGATACTGGTTCCTCTGCTCTTGCTTCAGGATTTCATCACTCTCTCTGACGTGGATCTGAGTGGTGGTCTTCGTGGTGATTTGGGATGTGAGGTAGATAGTCTATGGACGTCATGTGGTGACTTAGTCTCCTCTGGCTCATGGTGATGTTTTTGAAGGCTCAGAGGAGGTTGTTGCATTCGAGGATGTAAAGGTGGTCCTTATGACTTTGATGTTTATATTTTATGTCTTCCCGTACATGAATCCTTATGGTTTGCATCAGCATTCTTGTTCTTTTTGTGATTTTGTGATATAGGTTTGTGAAAGCATCTTGACAATCTATAAGGATCCACTCCAGATGAGTTTTCCGAGTAGGAAGCATTCACCATAGCTTGGACATCCTGATTTGGAAGAACGAGAGGGTATGACTTTTCTCATTGGTATTAGGCATGTGCAACCCTACATGGGACATATTTTCGAGTGGCCTTGCATTGGTGGAGGTTTGAAATAATGATGTAATCACTGGGTAGGGGTGTTTCTTGTAGTCTTTATCTGGGTTGACTTTTATTTTAATGGTTTTCATTGGCTGAAGTTTTCCGAGTTCACACTTAGCCTTCAAAAGTGTCATTTGAAAATACAAAAAAAAATAGATTATGTAAAATGAGCTATAGAGTAATAAGCCATCCAAATATAATAACATGAAGAAGGATGACCAATATCATATTCAAAATGATTTCTTCTTTGTATGGTATAGAAAAAATGGAATACATGGAAGAAGAATAGAATGCAGATACAACATGACAAGAAAAAAAACCCAAAATGACCAATAGCTATCTATAATACTGTCATGGGTATATTCTATGTCCAATGATCTCATACTCCATCCTATGTATATAATCAAACATCCCCCTCCAAACCATTTCCCTTGTCCCTACCTATAACCAAGAGGTCTGTTCAGGTACAAATCAGTGACCCAAATAGGGTATAAGATATACTTAGCCGGACACCACCAATGGTGAGTAGTATGATCCATCTAATGAATATAAAATGGTAGTGTAAATATAAAACAAAGTAAATATAAAATATGAATTGTAAACGAGTTGGCTCTAGTTCCCAAGGGACACCATGACGACATTACCTTCTTTGACATAAGATGGAATACAATTGATCATGTTTCACCATAAATATTATAAATGAGTATGTGTATATTTTCAGTATATATGTAGTAACATATATAGTGACGTATATACATACATACTTGTCCAAGCTAAGACATGAGTCATAACTCATGCATCTATTCATTATCATAGGAGTCTCAAAGGTTGGTAAGGTATTCCATGAATGATTATCAGGATTAATAAGGGACACCATGATCTAGTATAAAAATTCATAAGGAACACAATGATCTACCAACAAAATTAATAAGGGAAGTCATACCCGAGTATTATGAATCATAAGGGATGCTATGCTCAATTGTCATAAATAGTATGGGATACTAAGTCTGAATATCTAAATTATTAAGGGATGTCATTTCCTAGTATTATGAGTAATAATATATAGCTCTTCCATGTATCATATATAATAATATGTTTTGTTCATGCTTTAGTATGAGCTAAGAGATGGCTTCTACCATTATATGTTTCATTTAGTTAAGGGAATAATCAACTCTTTACATAAGATTCATGGGACATGGTCGTGCCACTCACTTTCCAATTAATTAAAATAATTCATTCAATTATGTGGAAATACAGCACCACATAAAAGGTTGTTTTCTGAATATTAACATTTAAAGAGTCAATAGAATAAAATAATAACACCGAAAGGGGTGGATCTTATTAATGTGGGTGACCTTCAACAATAAATAAGCATCTCTAAGAGTCCTCATAACATTATGAAAAATTATATAAGGATAATTCATATCGTTAATGAAATAATCCAAAAGTTATTAGTGTGGCACCGTGACACATGATATAAAATAAATCAACCTTAGGGAATGAATTACTAGACCACATAACTTAAGACGACACATGACTCATCATTCTGCATGAGATTTAGACATAAATTTTAATGGGAGAAATAATATAAAAATACAATTTTACTAAAAAAATATAAATACTGGATCTACTATAAATAACATTCATAATGGTGAGATAAATGAGGGGAAAAAGGAAGGGGATTGAAGTACATACTGAAAACTATCCAACACAACCAACGGTGAGTGAAACGAAGTATAAATGGTGAAGCTAGCTCAAAGACATACAAGGATGGACATGGGAGATCTCTCAAGAGGATAGGAGGTGGAGAAATATTTATTAGGCTAAATGGGGGGTTAAAACATAAAATAAGGTACAGGAAAATATAAATTTCATGAATTTATAAATGGTTCACTGTTTGGACTAAATGTTCCACAACTCAGTGCACCCACTACCTAAATTACACAAAGAATATAGGCCAGGTGCATGGTTTGGGAAAAACATACACAACCCATTCCCCCCTCTGCATACCCTCTATAATAGCTCACATGGTTTTCCAAAATTTGGTGGACATAGGTTCATGGTTTAAACAAATACTTGGACCCAGCAGTTTTCCCCATAATTTTGGGTTTGGAGATCCAAAGAATCCCCAAACACTCTTGAGATGATCCTCTTTATATTGGGAACTTTGAAGAGGAAAAAAAGAATTTTTAAAACCAAAATTTAAGTTATACATATGCCATGGATAAATCTAGGATATTAGAGTCTTCCATTTATAAAATTACCCATCCATGAACTTCCATTCTAAGGTTTGTAAAGCATCGTCTGAGAATAGTTCTAACAATTAGGTTCATAAATCAGCCTCTTTCTCCCAAGTATCATCTTGTATATGAATGTGATATCATATTACACATACTAGAAGAAATGGACTTCTTTAAATAGAATCCATTATTTGATCAATGTCACGATTAGGGTACTGCTCAGAAAAGGAATCACACTCTAATTTAGTATCATCGGGGTCAAAAGTTTGAGATAGGTATGAATGGTAACAATGTAGCTGAGATACATATAATACATCATGCATGGATTGATTCCTCTGAGGAATAGATACTCGATATCCCTCGAGCCAAATTGTCTCTAAGATCTCAAAAGGCCCAACATTATGTGGGGATATATTTCTCGGTCTTTGACTCTGTTGATTCCCTAGTCCAGGAGAAACACATAATAAGATTTGAACCCCCGACCGCAAACTCCATAGTTCATTGATAGTGATAAACATAAGACTTATACCTAGTCAAATATATATAAATATGTTTCTTGATAATGTTTACCTACTCTATAGTCTCTTGAATTACATGAGGTCCCAATAGGGTTGGATCTCCATCCTATAACTAGAAAATGGCTAAAAAAAAGTCATGTCGTATAGGGCCTCATAATGAGACATTAGTTTATTTATCTGAAAGCTATTATTATGAGTAAATTTGTAAATATTTATGTGTTTCTCTTAATATCCTCAAAAATCAAGTACATATTCTCAGTGAATTTCCTTTAATATTTAAATCTTATAATCTGATTACCTATCATTTTATGGGGTATAGGTTTTTCATAGAAGCACATGTGTCCTAAGAGCCATCTGCAACCCCTTCGAACACAATAATATAAAATGAGAATCTTTTTCTAATATAATGGTGTGTGTAACTCCTTTAAGGTGTATGATTTCAAAAATATAAATCCTTCTTAAATCATACACTAAAAATCCTTTATAGGTACGAAGTGGGATACCTTTTTCATCGAGTCTGCCACCACCAATACATCATCCTTTCCTCAAGTTTTCCTAGAAAACAATGTCACAAAGTTCATGGTGACATCATCCCACATCCACTTAGGATTAAAACATGGTTGTAGAAGCCTTACTGGTCCCTGGAGTTCTTCCATTATCAACTGATAGGTGGAACACCATGTAACAAAACCAGATATCTCTCTTTTCATCCCTAACCACCAGTACTGATAGAGTAGGTTATAGTATATCTTGGTGAGACTGGGATGAACTTTACAATAAGACACATGATACTCTCACATTAATTATTATCAAATTTATGAAGGTACCTAGATACATTAATCAATTTTTAAGATCTCATACCCATCAAAAATCCATCTAAGTGGTGGGTCCTCACCTAAAGCACTCTCCCATAAGACCAATCCCTCTGGATCTAAAATTTTCATCATCTTCACTCTATCAAGAAGTGAATAGGCCACTTCCAAAGTATAATGAAAAGAATTATCATGATGCTCCTAGACCTATAAGTTAATATCAGAAATGATGGCCATCAAATGACACTCACTACTAGTCTCCTTGACTACATGTGTCTGAGTTTTCTGTTTTAGAGAATAAGTAATAGTAGTACCATTTCAAGGCATACACAGTAGGTCAAAATCAAAATATTATAGGTATTCATCTAACTATGTTTTCAGATATTTAAATCAAATTGCATAAAGATGTATTTAATACTCTTATGATCTATATATATAAAAAATATTTCTACTAGTAGATAATGCCTCCAATAATGTGAGGCATGAACCATAGCTGCAAGTTCGAGATATTTTGTCTGATAATTACACTCATGGGACCTCAACTGATGAGACCTATATGACACTACTTGTGCATCCTTCATCATGACTCCTCCAAGCCTAGAACATAATGCATTAATGTACAATTTATCAATTCTACCTAGATTTGGAATAATCAACATCAGTGTTGAAGTCAATATTCCTCACAACTCCAAAATAGATATTTTTTAGGCATCAGACCTGTAATTTCCTTGACTCGGCTCTCCCTCAAGTGACTAGACTGGTTGGATACATGACCTCAAGAACACCTCCCCATACGCCAGAGGCTATTGACTAGTAGCAAGGGTCTAATGAATATTGTGGGGAGATTGTACCCTCTTGTAAGAGTTTTAATGAAAGCCGAAATAATAGTAGGGTAGCAGAAATAATAGAAAACAAGATGAACAAATAATCAGACATCAAAAACTAAGAAAGGTACAAACTGAATAAATACACATAATAAAATAATAATGTAATTACAAACTAATTGTGTATAAAAATTATGTTGTTCCTAGGTTAAAACCCCCATTCTAGACCCAATGGTGGTCTCATATTTCTCGTACAATTCACAGTTCGATAGTTATTAATTATTTTCAATTAAAATAAATAAATAAGTATTATTTATTAACTTTATTTCATGAGAGAGGTGTCTAAATTTCTAATGCCTATATATTTCATACCCTACCTAGGGTAAACACCATGTTCCATAGCTATCATTGGTCTCAAATTTATCATACTATTAACCATTTGGGATTTATTCAATCATATTGAATAAATTATACTCACATAATAAAATATTATTAATATTTCTATTCCCTAGTTTTTCAATATTTACAGGCCTCATAATCTTTCGCTAACTCTGAATCTTACTCTGAAAAAATTCCATTGAATATTTTTAAGTGTTAATTAGGAATTTTCTCTTATGCAATGCCTTTAACAATTTTTTATGTTATTTAACTAATAAAAAAAATTCCACTTAAGGAGTTTGTAATTTATCAAAATAGGTTTTTATTATCATTCTAAAAAATAATTATGTTTAAAATGGAAGAAAGTGAAAGGAAAACATACCTAGAAAAAAGGGTGGGATATTACAACCTCCAAACCATATAACTGTCCATCCCAGACCTACTCCATGAACCACTGTGTTGTAGCTATGAATAAGTCATACCACTTTACTCACACATCAGACTCCCTCCCCCATGTCCCTTCTTGAAAACAACCATGATTCCACAATAATCATACATGATTCATAGACTTTTCCTAAATATTATTCTCCCTACAGTTCGCAAATCATAAATAATGCTCCTAAAAAGATACATCCACACAAATCACAAATTCCTCGATGTCAATAACATGATAATGATAATAAATATATATATATATGAAGCTAAAACATTTGAAAAACACCATGCATGGAATTTTAACACTATGGAAGGGTGAAATGGTATGCAATTGGACTGATCCTTTCCACAATATTGAAAGGGCCAACAAACGGGGGCAGAAACTACCCTTGTTTTCTAGTACGAAATTTCCCTAGTCTAGGTTAAACCCAAAGAAAATTCTGCAACCAACCTCAAACCCTAAAGGTCATCTATGTTTGTCATCATAAGATTTATGTCAGCTCTGTGCGGTCATTAATTGATTTTTGATCAGCTAAACCATCTTAGACATCTCTTACATGACACTAGGTCCAATAAGTGGTTCTTGTCCTACCTCCAATAAAAAAATAGGTGAATGACATGGATTTCCATAAAAGTTCTCAAAATGATCCATTTGGATCGATGATTGTAATCTACGAAATCCAAAACAAATGATCCTAACATATCTTCCAAAACCTAAACGGTCTGCTCTAATTGAATATGAGTCTGAGAGTGGTAGGATGTAATCAAAAGAACCTATAATCCCATGAACTTTGGAAGACCCTTCCAAAATAGAGATTTAAAATTAGAATATTGATAAAAAAATTATGGTCCTCAGGATACCGTGTAACAAAACTATCTCATGAACAAAAATTCCACACTAAAAATCAATGGTGAAGGTCACAATAATAGGAAAAAAAGTGTGCTACCTTTGTTAGTCGATCTAAAATCAACCAGACAACATCATTATTGTGTTCTTTCCGGTTAATCCTATCAAAAAATACATAGTGCCATCATCACACTTCTAGTACAGAATAGAAAGAGGTTGTAACAACCCAACATGCCTTTGGTTCTCTGCCTTCACTTATTGATAGGTAAAACATGTCACTAAAAATCATGATATCACCTTTTTCATCCCTGGCCACCAGTACTATCTATAGAGATCATAATATATCTTTATCATACCATGGTTTATTTATCATCTGCAAGCATGAAACTCTCTCATTATCTCCACACACAATCACATAGAAACCCATACTGGTCTATGAAAAAGAATAGAATTTACACTACCAAAAGACCATCTTGATGGTAGAACCCCACCATATAAGCTATCTCTGAGAACTAAGCCCTAAAAATTTGATAGTTACTCCATCATGATCAATTCAAGAAGAGAGAGAATAATAGATGTTGAAGTTAGAGCTACTCATCCCTGGGAATTCTGAATATCTAGATGCATATCTTCAAAGAGTGACATCAATCGCCACTCATCACAAGATTCTCGTACTTCCTCGGTCTGTTTCTTCTGGCTCAAGGTGTCAGTGATGACATTTCCCTAACCCTATGTATAAGACAACTCAAAGGTGAATGATTGAAGGTACTCAACCCACCACCTCTTTTGATGGTTTAGGTCTCACTGATAAAATATATAAATGGGTATCTTGTGGTCCATGTACATGACAAAACATTCTCCCAAAAGATAACGTCTCCAATATTTGAGGGCATATACCATCGTAGATAACCTTATATAATTAGTGGGATATTTCCTCTCTTGTGGTCTCAAAGACTTGTATCCATATGAAACCACATGTTCTTCATACATTAGAACTGCTCCATGTCCCACTCACGATGAATCACAATACATATTATACTCTTCACCAGACTCTAGTAAGGTAAGGATTGGTGTTGAGGTCAACCTAATCTTCAACTCTTGGAAGGATCCATCATAAGAAACTAACCAAACAAACTTCACCCCTTTCTTGGTTTTCCCATAAATTGGTGCTTCTAGATGAGAGAAGTACTTGATAAAGAATCTGTAATAACAAACTATATCAGGAAAAGTTTTAATCTCAAATTCATTCTTGTGTCGTTCCCATGATACCATGGCAGCAACCATCCCTGGGTCCACTGACACTCCGTCCTCTAAGATAACCTGACACAAGAAGTGTACTCTATCAATCCAGAAACTGAATTTAAATAGCTTGGTGTAAATCTGATGCTCTCTCAGTGTACTCAAGACAATGTCAAGTTGTTGAGCATGATCATCTTCAAACTACGAGTACACTAATATGTTGTCAACAAAAACTACCACAAACCGATCTAGTAAAGGATGAATGATATGATTCATCAAGGCCACAAATATTGTTGTTGCATTTGTTATAGAGAATGGAAATACTATGAACTCATATAATCCATACCTTCTCTTGAATGTAGTCCAATATCTGTCTATTTTTCTCACCCTCAATTGGTGGTACCCTGAACTCAAGTCAATCATTGAGAAAATCAAAGAACCTCTTAGTTGATTGAAGAGATCATCAATTCATGGAAGGGGATATAGGTTCTTGATTGTAATCTAGTTCATCATCTAATAATCCACACATAAGTGAAAATCCTCATCATCCTTCTAGTAGAATAGGACTAGAAAAACCCAAGGTGATGTACTAGTTCATATGAAACCCTTGGCGTCTAGAAATTCCAAATGAACCTTCAATTCATGAATTTATTCTAGTTAACTCTTGTATAGAGGAAAAGTAACTGGCTCAAGTCCTATCACCAAGTGGATCATGAACTCAATCTCCTGAATGGGTGGTGATCTAGAGAATTCTTCTGTAAATATGTCTTGATATTTTTCCACCACCAGAGGAAATTCATACTTATTCATTCCTCTATCATCAAGAATAAGGATTCCCTTCTGAGCCATGAGAAAATATAATCTTCACTAAATTGGTCCTGCAATACTAGATTGAAAATCCCACTCACCCTTTTGAGTATATCTACTTTTGTCTTGAGATAGAAACGTAACTCTCCTTCAGTAATAATCGATTTTATCATGGTATAAAAATAACAAATCCATAATTTTAATCAAATAAAATCTGATCATTTCCCAGAAAACAATATCACAAAGGTAATAATAGCCTAGAATTTCATGATAATAATCCTTCTAGTGTCTGATATCCTCTGAAAAAACTCCCAAAGGTGTATCAATAGTCATAACCCTATCTATGCTCTTTATAGAAAAACCCAAAACAAAATAAAAGAAGTAAATATAAATGAATTTTATGCTCTTGTATCAAAAAAAATAAATCTAGGGTAAATGATACAAAAATCATACCATATATAGTAGAAGGTCCAATATCCAAAGTGGTTGGAGTAGACTATATATCATGCAACAAGCTCACCCATCTACCTTGTCTTTTAGTCAGATTACCTTGTGCTATTCCTTATGAGTGGTACTGATGCTATTGAAATAGGGTACCATGCCCCTTTCCTCGACTGAAACGACCAGTGGAAATCTAATTACAAGTATGATGAGGGGTAGTTGAGCCCCTTCTAGACTCAGGTGCATGTCCAGATCCTCTGCCACTACTCTTATGTGGAAAGTTCCCACAAAACATTTGAAGATGACCCAGCCTGTCACAAACACGGCACTCCACTATAGGGTGGGGACACAGTTTGTTCTTATGGCCCATACATCAACAATAAAATCACTACACTAAAACATAGTCATGAAAAGAAAGTACACTATCTTGTATAGTCTTCTTGTTACTGCCTTGGCGATAATTTTCATAGTTTTGATTCTTTCCACAAGAAGAATATTTATAGAATTTTCGTAAATAAACTTTCTGGCCAACACTAAGGGATTCTCTCAGATTCTCTTCTGTGATGAGATCATGATTACTCACATCTAGAAGGATAGTTAAATATAATATATTTACATGTGACTTTTTCTCATAGTGATGACCATCCTGGAAGCATCTCACTCTAGCAATCTCATCAACTGCTAAGGATGGAGAAAAGCGATGTTAGTCGGTGAAGTGTCTAGCATAGTCCATCATTGACAAGTTCTCCTATGTCAGGTGCACAAACTCATAAGCCTTATCCTACCACAAAGTCTTAGTATAGTAGTGTAATAGGAACTTTATCTCTAATTCCTTCCAAGTTAACTCCCCTTACTACCTAATGTTTTCTAGAATGTCCCACCAATTCTTGGTAGGTCCAAAAAGCATGTATGGTACCAACTTCACCCTCCTCTCTATGGGTGTATCAAGGTTCCTCAAGATTTTTTGGACTAACTCATTCTATAATTTGGCTACCTGGGTGCCTCTTTTCTTAATAAACATAGGCAGATATTATAGTTGAAACTCTCTCATCAACCCGAACATCGAAGGTATAGTGCAACCAGTCTCCCTCTCCCTGGATCACATAACCCTCAGGTTGTTGTCCTGTAGTAGAACATCCATATGATCATCATGAAACATATAAAGATCAATTTTATTGGAAATAGGATCATTCTAACTCCCTGTCTCTTGATTATCAATTCAAAAACGATGTGTGGGCATTTTTTCTACAGGAAAAATGCACACCTTAAAGAAATAGCTAGTAACAATGTCATCCCAATAGGTGACTACAATAAAGAACCACTAAATCATTGTCTCTTTAGACATGACATATAATTGAATTGACATAACATATCAGTTCACTTATTACCTTTTATTCATCAGATGAAATAGGTATCTCATTTCACAGTTTTTACGAAAATATATCACGTGGAATAATTTTGTCTCGGTCATAAATGATGCATGTAAATATATATCCCAACATTCCTATCCTGATGCCTGAAAAATAATCTCATGCCATACCAAGAAACAAGTATAAAACTAATGATATAATAACATCACAAAACATGTGAATCACCCAAGGTGAAATAACATCAAACTATAACGAGAGAACATAATGAACTATAATCCCATCCCAGGGAACTCAAATTTCTCCCTATACATGTGTTAGATACTCCCATGCACAATATTATTACCATGTCCTAACACATTTTAGTCTCTTTTCTACCTTTCCCAAATAGTAAATAAATAGAAAATATTCCTTCCTATGATACCACTATATAACGTCCCTAACCAAGTGCTCCCTTAAGTGACCATGTTGGTTGGCTACATGACCTCATGTGAACCTCCTTATACACCAGATGATACTGATAAGTAGTGAGGGTCTAATTAATATATTTATGAGACTATAACCTCTTATAAGAGTTGAAATGAAAGACGAAATAGTAGCAGAGCATCGAAAATAATAGAAAATAAGATGAATAAAAAATAAATCATCCAAAACTAAGAAATGTAAAAACTAAATAAATTGACATAAAAAAATAATAATGTAATGAAAAATTGAATGTGAATAAAAATTCTACCCTTTTTAGGGTAAACCATCCATTCTTAACCCAACATTGCTCTCAAATTATTCATATTATACATGTTTTGTGAGATATTAATTATTTTCAATAAAAATAAATAAATAAATACAATTTAATAACATTATCTTATGAGCTAGGTTTCCAAATGTCTGATGACTACATGTTTCATACCCTGTACTAGGTAAAAACCATGTTATGGACCTATAGGTGGTCTTAGAATTCTCATACGACTCACCATTTTTGAATTATTTAATTTTATTGAATATATTTTCATTTCATAATATAATATTTTTTGTTTTTTTCTTCATTCACTGATGCTATACATGCGTCGGAATCTTTTACTAACTAAGATTATAACTTAGAAAATATTCCATTGAATATTCCAAAGTGTTAATTGTGAAATTTCTCTTACACAATTCCTTTAACAAAAAAATATGTTAATTCACTAACAAATCATTTTTTTCACTTAAATAATTTATAATTTATCAAATGAGGTTTTTATTATTGTTATAATAAAATATTGATGTTAAAAATGTAAGAAACACAAAGGAAAACATACATGGAAAATTGAAAAGATCGTAGAAGACAATAAAAACATAAAAAACGTTTTAGTCAAGCCCCTATGATGAACTTATATACATGAAATGTCCAGAATAATATTCTTGTAATATCTATCTAGACCCCAGAAACTTCATAGTTAAAAGAAGTTCCTAGGATGCTCCCAGTATACCTTGGATCTAACATTCTCTAGGTTAAAATATAGTCCAACCTTTGATAATATGCGACCTTATAAGTGAACCTTGTTTATCCAGAAGTTACATTTTGTGAGATTATCATATTTTTGTTTCTCTCTCAGTGTATAAAATATGATCTCAATATGTTTATCATGGTCATTTCAGGTACAAGAATACATCCAGATTTCATTCACTAAGACTACCAAAAATGAATCTAGATACTAGTGGAAACAACGATTCATTATATCCATGAGGACTATGGCCTCATTCATGAGACCAAATGATGTGAAAAAAATACTCATTCAATCCATAACTACTATGGATTTTTTTGTTTGGAATGTCTAATTATATCACATGTACCTAGTGAAATCTCGATCTCAAATCAATCTTCAAGAAAACATGAGCTCCTCAAAGTTGGTTGAAGAGGTCATTTATACAACATAAAGGATACTTATTCTTCATCGTAAGCTAATTTAGCATTTGGTAATAAAAAAAGGCCAAATGGTACTATCATCTTTGGGAAAAAGGATAACTGAACTACATGGTGAAGTAATGTGTTATAGAAAACCCTTAGCTTCCAATTCCTCTAATTACTTATTGATTTCTTGAAGATTAGTGGGTTCTATCGTATAAGGAGGAATGGACACTGGTTATGGCCCTACCACTAGATAAATAGTTAAATCCACCCCTCTCTTAAGAAGGTATCTCATAAAATTTATCAGGGAATACATCTCTCAAGTGATACACTACATGAAGGAAATCTACTCACTACATTCTCTGATTGGTAATAAAAATAATTATAATATAGGATTCTACTCTTCTTAGCCCCTGATGCTTCGGTCTTGATTGAATCATTTATAAATCTTATTCACCCTTGTGAATATATGTACCACCCTCATGTGAGGTGAAATACACCATTTGGTGATGGTAACCAAAGTAAGAATCAAAGAAAAATAACTAGTCCATCTAGAGTATGATGTCAGATTCCATCATATCAAGGTAAAATAGGCTCCATAAAAAAATTTAAATACCTATATTGAGGGTAAAATCCTTACATTGGAGTATTATCTTAGATCAGATCCCCAATGGTGCATCGATAGTCATTACACCATAGAAGTATTCTATTTCAAGGCACATAAATTCCATAATTTCTGTATATATAAAATAATTTGAAGATCATTTATCAAATAAGGTAGATATTAGTGTATAGGAAACATAATTGTCCCTCAAAAAATAGAAATCCTGAAAATATGATCTTTATAAGAAGGAAGAAATATATTGATATGGCCAACTTCACAGCCTTGAGATTCAACCTAATTACATTGGGAAGGTTCACTCAATTGGTGTTTTAATCCCTATGTATGGTCCCCTCATCCTCGAGTACCTCCTCTACTTTAATGGTTGGTAGTACTCTGCCAACTTACTTAGAAATGAGATGTTGATCTCATTCCTGAACATGGAGCTGGTGAAGATCCTCATCCACAATGAACTTATTTGATGGCCCTAAAAATATAATAAAGATGTCATATCCTACCACAAAATTATCAATTCATGGTTTCCTGGAGATAATTTGGATTCCTATTACATGACTATCCACAATGGTGACACACCACATAACTATCAGCAAGTGTAATATGACTGTTGTTTCCCCTATGGTCATACTCAAAGCAACATTTCATCTAGAAAGATGAACAACTTCCCTATCTCAGTATTGGACTGACCTGGATTAGTTTTTTGGCTTCCCTTTGGTTCTACTTATTGATGAGGGTCTGGTTCTCTATTTTATAAATACTCATTAACTAGAAAATGTTCACCTGGGATCAGATGGCATTTAGTAGTCCATCCTCAAAATTTATCACCATCGTCAACTACTCACTAGAAAGTGTTGGTGAAAAACATTGAATCATTGTGAAATGATATTAATACTTCATTACTAACTTATCACCCACTCCAAATGCATAAACTCTTGAGTGTGGTCCACTCTCAACATCCATGGAAATATGAAATCATAGAAATCTGTTTGAATGTCTATCTAGACCACAAAATAATGATGATAATTATGGGTTATCACATACTACCCGCTCTTGGAATACTTTCACAACATATAAGTTGAAATCATGAAAACACTCTATAGAGGCATATCCATATTATAAAATATATAAATCATGGCCTCTATCCGTGAATCAACTTCCTGGGGGGCCACCATCCCCTGAGAAAGTGGGTGGATGTTGCTACTGGAATTATTTTCTCAACTTTTCCATAGTAGGGGAAGGTTGTGGATCTCCCAATATGGACTACATAAATCAGAATAATCTCTCTTATAATGAAAAGTCATATCAAATATTAGTAATAGTATGAGGTGCCACATTTGGTACCACATGAGGTAGTACTAGTGTCATATGCCCCACCCCCTCTAGATCATGTGTGTCACCACCCTCTTAACACACGACTTTAGGATGTCATGGTGGAATAGATCTAAAATTTACCATTGAATGCCTCATATAAGGATCAATAACATATAAAATCATACATAATAGAATAGGACATGTACAAACATTCCTATATATGACTAACCCCCCCCCCCCCCCCCCCCCACCATCCTACTCCTAAATCTATGTCCGAGCATGCTATAATAAAAGGGATGAGTAGAGGAAGTATTTTTCGACAGTTTAAGATGCCTTTACATGGTTCTGTGATGATTTCAAAAAACCACTGCAAAATCGTGTGTCAACATCCAATATATGCTGGTTTATTCCATTTAGCAGTAGTTTCTGGTAATCTTTATAGAAAGTGTATTTAGATGTGGTTATTTCAGTTCTTGTGGTGGTTTTCTGGGCGATAAAAAATGATAATTTAGTGGTGGTTAAAACAAAGGAAAAATCTAAAAAAATCCCCCACAAAAATGCCACTAAACTAAATAAAACCACCACTAAATAATAGTGTGTTATATTTATCATCTATATTAACTACCACGAAAAAATTACATCTTATTGAGATGGTTAAAACCACTAATAAAAAAATATGCCATGTGTTGTAGCGGTTTAATCCACTACTAAATGTTTATTAACAAAAAAATGCCAACTGCATATTCTACAACCCCATAACTACCCTGAAAAAATAGCAATCCAACTTTATCACCAATTAGTATCACAAAAAGTCTCTATCAGAAGAACGTAAATTCATAATTATATAAGAAATATGTTATTGAAAAACAAGTATATTAGTTCACATCTAACCATAAATTGTTTCAAGTATGTTTCACAAATAATACATCAAAAATCCTTATCATTCCATATTAGTCCAAAATATCCAAAAGACCACTAATAACTTCTAGATTAACTCTACTCATCCCCCTATCCATCTCTATCTCCATCTTTATCTTGATCTCTACTCCCTACTTCATCACCTATAAGAAAATTATATCTAAAATTAAACAGTGTTTTATATTTATATTTAAACATAAAATAAATAAAATTTTGTAAAATAAATGATTTTGATGTTGTGTGATTTACCTGCTCACCACCAGTCATCGATGATATATCACCATGAATAGATTCAGTCATATTTTGATTTAAATCAACCAATTCTTTAAATTTCCACTTTTGTGCTATAACATCAGTAATGGGAAAGTGGAAAAACATCTATATAGACATATTTGTTTTGAAAATATATGAATTAATTAACATAATGAAATTCAATTACACCATAATTTATTCAAATTACTTTTATATGTGAATCAAAAACATCATTTATTCAAGATGAATGAATATATCTCCAATCATCATACATAATTGGAAGGGTTACCGGCTCCACTGCCAGTTATCCTATAATATGGCCAAATAATCTAATAGCATCATCCAAAGGGACCATATTCAAGTCAAATGGAACAACTATATTTAGTTCATTCAAATTATAGACATATACAATATTCATATTGTTCTTTGTAGTATCATTTTTTTCATATTTTATGAAAAAAATAGTTAGTAGTATAAAAAACTATAATAAATTTATTAATATTAAAAATTTTACTTGTAACTATCACCCTCTAATATCCTAATGAAGAACTGGGAGTGGTATACTGCCTCGCTGCCGAGGGTTGACATGTGTCAATATAATGCTTCCTCTTTGACATTCCTACCATTTAACCAAATAAAAGTAAATTTAGAAGATATATTTCAATAAATTATTTAAAAAAATAGAAATGATAATAAATTCACAGTACTAAAAAACAAAATATACATAACTATGATAATGAATGACTACTCAAATGACATAAGTGGTTGATAAATTAATGGATGACTATATATATAATCATTGCCTACTTCAATCATGTCATTTTTATGCTCCATAATTACTTAGTCTACTTCATCCAACCTTTAATGACTAATATTTTCAATATCATGATGGACAGAAAAGTTCACTTCTTATTGTTGATGGGATTCAATGTCATAGGTCAAATATTCCACTTCTTCACCCATATCAATCAAGTCTCTTTATTTTATGTGAGAAACTAAACTCCTCCCTTAATCCAAGACATATTCCACATAATATACCATTTTCACTTATGTTGATAAGATATACATATCACATAATTCATGGTCAGCAACATATGTCAAGTGTGAGAAGTTCACAGAAGTAAATTGAAAGGAATCTCTTTTAACACCCCTAATAAAATCAACCCTATTTCATTTGAATAAAAAAACTAAAAAATTATCATGGTAGTTTAATTCAATGATATAAATCATCTAAACATAGTATCCCATTTCATAAAATGTAAATATACCACTATTGTGTGTTTTCAAACCCTCATTCTGATCGATTGTATGGAATTTAATGTCATTCACATTGTAAGCATCAAACTTTCTAGCCTGTTTTAGAGGTCCTCGAGCAAGAAACTTCAAATATTTTGACAAATCATCTCAAGTATCATTATTCAAGATCAAAATAATGTAATTTAAATTATTATATTTAAAAAATATCTATGTCAACCTAATATCTATATTGATTGCAATATTTATGAACATACACATCATGAAAACCATTATGCAATATATTTATTAACATCATTTGTTATGTCTTTCTCATTTTGTGCTTGGCCTTTAATTTGTACCCTTGTTTCTATCCTCAACTCTTCAATAAATTGATCTTCTATTTCACTATTCAGAAGAACGTATCTATGTGCCTGTGATAATTCCATTTTTTCAGTGAAACATTTGATCTCCTCCCAACTGATCGGCCAATAGTAGGAAAGAATTTTTTATTTACCGTGTAGTTTTTATTGAGTTGATGAGTCATCAACATGTCAAAATTGATTGATTCTTGTCTCAATATCTTCAAAGTATCTTGAAAAAATGGAAAGACACACCTCTTCCAAACAACCATTAGAAATATTACCTTCAGGATGAGATTTATTTTTTATTTATGATTTCAAATGCCAAAGATATATGTGAGATAAAAGAAAAAAATTGTATTTAATTAAGTTCCAATAATTGTTTACATAAATCAAAAACATATAAATAAAGTACCTCTCAATTGGATACATCGATCGATAATATTTGGGGGCTTCTAATTTATCTTCCTCAACCAAAGGCATAGTTTAGTGCATTATGATGGTAAAAAATTATGGGGGAATGATACTCTCAATTGAAAAAACATTCAAAAAAAAAATCAATCCTGAAGATTTTCAAGCTCAAATGGTTGTATAGTTTTCTCACATAGTACTCTGAAGAATGTGAAATATTGAGTACATCATCAGTAACCTTTTCAGGTAATAATGTATACAATTTCAAAAGTAGAAACTATTGTAACAAAATATGTAAATAGTGACTTTTCAATATGTGTAACCTATGATCCTTTAAGTCAACACACCTTGATATGTTACTTGAATACCCATCAGATACCTTGAAATGTTTTAAAATTTGATAAAATGTATCTTTATCCCTATTTTTCATTGCAAAAATTTCTAGAGAAAACTTTTCATTATCATCTGGCCAGATATCATGCTTTATGTTAATTACAGGTAATTCATTTTAAGAATTGAGATGATCCTTTGATTTTCCATTATCATTAAGAAATGTAAAGACCAATTATGACAAAGATTCTTCTTAATATGCTTCACATCATGATTATTCCACAAAAAAATTAAATTCCCTACATGAATGTTTGAAGAATATACTTTTTTCTTCCATTGTTATGTTTTGATTTAACTTGACAATGCACTTCAAACTCATTTCCAACTATCATTCAAATGATACAACTTCCCAAATTCTATTTCAACATTTCAAAGTAGAGCCAATATTTTAGAAATTATCAACAACTTTGGAGGTGGTCTATGATCAATAGAACCATTGAATTTTGACTTGTTTATCTGAAATCTATGAGATTCATTGAGAAATCATCGAGGACACAATACGAACCATTTTATTGTGTAAAGTAGTCTGTTGAGTTTAAAATTAAAGTTACAATCAGGATAATCAAAATTTGTGTAATTGTTCTGACTAGTTAAATTCCCAAGTCCAGGGAAGCCACTAATGTTCCACATTACAAGATCTTGCATTTTGAAAATTGTTCTGGAAGATGCATTATATGTGTCAACAATGTTGCTCTACAACTCATGTAATTCATCGATTAAAAGCAGTTAGTATACATCAATATCATTTCTAGGAATTTATTTTCTAGTAATAATAATCAAAATGATAGAGTTCATTTATGGTATACACATCCACAGAGGTTGATTTTAAAGTATCAAAACAAATGGCCAAATTTTATAACTAGTGCTCAAAGTCCCATATGGGTTGAATCCATTGGAATCTAATCCAAATAAAACATTCATAGGTTTAGATGATAAATCTAAATGTAATAAATAAAATTTTTAACATAATTGTAAATCTCTTGGATATAACATTAACCCATCATTATTATTATCTACATAATCGCACTTCATGTGTTTGCAGGTTTTTTATGACATGAAAAATCTTTGCAATCGAGGCTTTAAAAGAATGTAATGCAAAACCTTTTCAGGTGTGTTCCTTATCTTTTTTTCCTCATGGTAGTATGTTGATTCAGACCCCCCAACATCACTCATTGACTACCATCTATATGAATAACATTTTTTGAAAACCTCTCTAATTGAATCATCTTTCAAATAAAGCATACAACCATTGGGACACACATGTATTTTTTTATAATTCACACCAAGTCTGTTAATATCTTTTTTCTTATCATAAAATGACTCATAAATCTTTTCATAAGGAAATTAATCATTCAACAGTTCCAATATAATAGATATTTCCTTATTTTTAATTCCACATAAGAATTTTATATGGTACACATTAAATAGTAAATAATGTTTTGAATATATCAAACATCCACTATACAACACTTGATTTCCATCATTAACTAAACCATGAAACACATTTCTCTACTTGGGGAAGTTTTCTCTTAAATTAGTCTCCCCAGAATAAAGAGGAGGATCCAATGATATGTTAAAATCTTGATCTAACTGACCTATAATATCAAAAATATTAGCTATCATGTTGTTATTTATAGCACCCTAATCTAATTGTTCTGATATGTTTTGATGTTGATGTCATTTCTTGCAATGGTGAATGCATTATTAATAATTTTATTCATTTCATTGTCCATTATTGATAAAGTTAGGAGCTCATTCTATCGATTGAAATAAATGCTCAAAGTTTCTACAACATTTGATTCTCTAAAAAATCCTATAGAAATATTGACCAGGTAATTGCTTCAATAACAAGTGTTCATAAACTTTATATCTTTTCAAATGTCTTATAAATTTACAATTAGGACATGGAAATATTATTATCCCATCAACAGATCGATTGGAAATTAGCAAATCTAAAAAATCCTCCAAACCCTTAGCCTACTGATGTGTTTCCATCAGTAATGTGTTCCATATTTTATCCAAATATATCACAATGTCCCTACACATAATTAAAAAATAAAAACACATAACTATTAATAAATCGCAAAACTGATAATAGTAAAATCTGGTGAAGTGGGGAATTATAATGAAGTGAATGAATATCATTGTTTTATAATAGTGGAAACCTAACAAAAATGGAGTATCAATGCTAAGATGACATTAGGAGTTCCATCATTTAAAACAACACAGGTAATACATGAAATGAGTTAGTGTAGATCTCACATCTTGTTAGAAGTTTAACATAATGATGGATTATAAATATATAGATTAGAGGTCATATAATGGAATCAAACTAAATCCTATTGTTTTTGGAATCAATACACACATTGTTCTTGATATAGAATCCCCCTATAAAAATCTGATTTATATAGATAAGGAAAAGAGAAAAATGTATGGATGTTATTCTAATAGATATGAAGGAAACAAACATGGAATTAAGAAATTACTCATCACTATAATATAACTAGTTGTGGAAATGGAATCATTGTTTCATATATGACGTCATTAATTTGAAAATATTAATGAGAAAAGGTGACACATGTCGAATGAACATGAAATCAACTTTAACAGAGTACAATTAGAAATTTACAAGAGGGATATCTTCTTCTAATTTATTCAAGGGGAACTGGTATGGTCCTTGAGAACTCCAAAAATAACTTGGTAGAGACCTATGTGGATGTTTAAAAAATAGAAAGACCATGGTCTGTTAAAATGTTTTATAAAAATGAGTCATTTTTCTTTAATTATAATACATAGAGAGTATGTCATTCTTATCACAATGACATAGTTTCTTATAAAATACTTATCCTAAATACATTATCCAAAGTTTAACTTAAGATTATATTAAAAAACAATGATGTAGTTATATAATTTAAAATTATAACTATCATTTTTTATTATTGATCAACCCATATGAAAATCTACCTCAGTTGGGATATTGGGACTACAGTGTAGTCAAGGGATCAGGGGGATTGGGATCTAAGGGCATGGGAAAGGGCTCAACTGGGGAAGACTTTACCGGTAAGGGATTGGAGTAATTTGGATCAGGTGATGCTGAAGAGGGCTTAAAGGGATTGGGATTGGATGGTGAGGTATTGGAGGGATCAAGCTCAAGAGATGTTGGGGAAGACTTGGAGGGTTCGGGCTTGGGAGCTATCAGCAACACCTTGGACAGATCAGGCTCGGGCGATGCCAGGGGGTGTAGCTAGTGTTTGGGGTTGGGGAAGTAAGGGGAGGATGATGGGGTTTGGGGGAGAGGAAGGGGGTTAGGGGGAAGTGTTTTTTTATTAAAAATTTAATATTTAGTGGTGGTTCACTAAACTGTCTCTAAATAATGATTTATTTGTAGTCTAAATGTATAAGATCATAAGGATATATTAGAGACACTATCTACGTCCCACTACTATGGTCTGACCAGGGTCATGGTCTCACATAACATTTAATGGATCCTGGTATATGGATTTTCAGTTGCAAGTTATAGAGGAAAATAGACTTTATGTTACAATTGGAATCACCATTTAAAGGTAACCATTTTATTTAGGAATTTAAATTTATTTCAATTCGTAATTATTTTTTTGTATATATACATCATGATCTAGTTAGATGATTCTTCATTCCCATGTTATAAATGTTTTAGATTTATCAGTTGCAATTGGCATGCCATGTAATATGACTTGACCCATACATTCAATATCTAGATGTCATATGTCATAAAAAATGATTTGATTAGATGAACCACCATTAAAAATTTATATAATAACAAGATTTATAAATTATAATTGGGATTCATATAATCAAAGTATTCTAACATTTCATCCCATGTGACCAGTGGTCAATGGCTCAAACACAATATAATTAAATAATTAAATTTCCACCATCATGATATATAGAAAAATGATAATTAGATTGATGTAGAAACTATAATTAATTCGATTAATATTTCCCCCCAAGAAACATTGGCACATTTCTGAATATAAAAATCAAGGAACCAGTAATATGTAGCAGGGAATGCAGGAACTAATATTAATATGGAATGGAAAATATATGACATGTGAATATTCAGGTGACAAATATTATGTATGAAATTTTACATCCATTCCATACCATGCCAAGGAAAAAAATCCCAACAGTATAATAATAATCATAATACAACAAATCATGTGCATCAACCTATAGTGAAATGAATACAACTGTAATAAGAAGAAAAATCAGAAAACAAATAACCCATTCCCATATAATTTGGATTTTCCCTATATGTGGGTTAGCTACTACTAGGCATAGGCTCATTACCAAATCCTATACATTTTTATTCCCCCTCTAACAATCCCAAAATAGTAAGTCAACATAAAAAGAGGATAAACTCAAACAACTTTGAAACATCGCAGACCTATTTCACTAATAATTATCCTAACCCAGTTGTCCACATTTCCTCAAGCATGCATCCATGCACACCAGAGGCTTCCAACTGATAGTTATTGTTTATGATGGTATAGTGGAGAGACTATACCCTCGAGATTAGAGTGTATCATATAAGTTAAAAAATAATAGTAAATATTTGAATAAATATAATAAATGAGCTACTTAATCCTAATCCATCCAAATATAATAATAGGTTTTAAGAAGAGATAATATCATATAAAAAATTATGTCTTGTCAATATGTTATAAAAATGGTAATACATGGAAGAAGAGAACAAGGAATATCCACAATACTATAAAAAATACAAAAATACCAAGAACTATCTCTAATAGTTCCATAGGAATAAACTTGATCCTCAACTTCAGTACTTCACCACAGGTTGACAATCAAGCATCCATAGCTAGACCCTTTCCCTTATCCCTACTTGAAATCAAGAGGTATGTTCGGGTTCCAATTGGAGGCCCAAACAAAGAGTGAGATATTATAAGTAGGCCACCACCAATGGAATATATTCTGATCTATCTAGTGAATATAAAATGGTAGTATGAAGATAAAACAATGTAGATCATAAATTTGAACTGTAAATGGGTCAATACTTGTCCCAATAGGACACCAGGTTGACACTACCTACTTTGAACTAAGAAAAAATACCTCTGAACATATATCATCGTACAAATATATATATATATATATATATATATATATATATATATATATATTTGTGTGTGTGTGTGTGTGTATACGAACTATATATATAGTAACATATATATATATATATACTAGTATTTTCTTGGACCTAAGGCATTACTCAAGCATTTATTCATAGTCCTATGAATCTCATAGGGTAGTAGGGGATACCATTTCAAAGTTTCATGAGTAATAAGGGACTCCATAACCGAGTATCATAAATCATAAGGGATACCATTCATAAGTATCACAATTAATAAGGGAGTATGTGGTTGAGTGTCATGAATCATAAGGTATTTGAAGCCCAAGTATCACAATTAATATTGGATTCCATTCCTGAGTATCACAATTAGTAAGGGATAATATCCACGAGTATCATGGGTCATAAGGGATTCCATGCTAGTGTATCAAATATTATAATTAGTGTCAGTCATGATTTATTATGATCCAAGAGATTCTTTACAACCATTCATTATTCCATTTATTTAAGAGCGTAATACAAAATTTACATGAGAGGCATGTGACATGGTCATACCACTCACTTACCATTTAATTATAATATTTTATTCAATTAAGTGGGAAACTAACACCACATAGAAGGTAGTTTGGGAAGATAAGCATTTAAAGAGTAAAGGAAATTAAATATGAACCCCCAAAGGGGTAGAACTTGTCAAAGTGGGTGTCCTCAAATAATAAAAAAGGGACTTTGGGAGTCCCTCTAATAAGGTGAAAAATTAACTAAGTAAAAAATATTATTATGGAATTTTTAGAAAGCCTGACATGCAGCATGACAACACATGATATAAAACAACTCAAATTTAGTGAAATAAGTACTATACCCCCTACCTTAAGATGATATATGAATCCTAGTCCGGTATTATCTTTAGATATGATGTAGAATAGGATAAATCAGTGAAAAAGCCAAATAACCTAAAAATTGGGCATATTAGATTTCTTGTAAATAGAATTCATAATTGAAAGATAAACAAAGAAAGAAAAATGATTAAAGGAAATTCTAATAGTTATCCAACATAATTTCTAATGAAAATAATGATATCTGTATAGTGAAGCTAGCTCAAATCCTATCTTGGATTTCCATGGGAGAGCTATAATGTGATTGGAAGGTGTTGCACAATTTCGGACAGGAAAAGGAGGGATAAAACATAAAAAAACATGGGTAAATTGGGATTTAACATGTTTTTAATGGCTGGATGGTTTGGATGCATGGTTTGTCCAAAATATGCTCAAATTTTATTCACCCACTACCTAAATGAAACTATGCATATAGGATGAGAACATGGTTTGGTAGATTTGTACATAGCCCATGTTCTCCTCTATAAAACCTATGTATCACCTTGCATAATTTACCAAAACTATGCAGACTCAGAAACATGGTTAAAAAAACTTTACACAGCACCTGTGTGCTAAAAAATTATGGGTTTCAACCTCTGAAAAATCCCTAGAAACTCCAAAAACGTTCCTTATTATCTTTGGTACTTATATAGGGTAAAAAGAATGATTTAAACTGAAATTAAAATAATTCAAACCTCATGTGAAGAATATGATCTTACAGTAAATTAGGAAAAATTAAAATGAAATGTGTAGACTATATATATATATATTTACATTAATTGATGTTTAATATTGTATATTATAATTCATATAGTTAATATAAGATCATCTATTACTTGAAATTTCATTTTCCTGAAAAATCCATTTTTTCACACTTTACAGGATTACTATAAAATGAATTTCTTCAACTTTTTCATTTTTGGGCATAATTAATAGTAAAAATAGTAAAAATAGTAAAAATTCATCACAATAGTAAAAGTTTAAAGAGAATTAACCTACATTATAAAGAAGTTATAAGGCTATCATTTTCATCTTCAACCTTATTGGATTAATGGATTTCAACTCTTATCACCTAAGGCTTGATATTTAGTTTTTATGGGATAGATTTCCCAAAAAGTGACAAATATAATTATTTATGGAATGAACATGAAAAAATGCCTCTCTCTTATTTTTGAAAATGTATTAAGTTTTTACATGGATACAAAATAAAGTTGAGGATTAATATTAATGATTATTTTTCTAAAAATGATATTATCTTCATCAAATTAATTCATTTATAATATTTACTGATAATAAAATTACCATAAATTCTTATGAAACACCAACAAAATATTTATTTATTTAATAGTCAAATAAAATAAATTGTTTTAATAATATTAAATGTTATATAAATTGAATAAATTATTGCGATCCAAAAATATTTGTAGATAAATATTGAAAATAATACAAATATGAATATATTATATTCTAACACCTTTTTTATGTTGTTTTCAAATAAAAATTAAATAAATAATTTAAAATATGATAGTAATGTTATTTTATAATAAATAATATTTTATTAAATGATTTAAAATTCCTAAAAATCCATTCATCATCTAAGTGATTGTTATATGTTTAAAAATCTCAACTATGGTTCAATCATGGGAAAACTATGTTGCAAAGTAACTATATTGAACCATATAGATAAAAAACATATTTACCTATATAATTGTGAAAAAGGTTAATACAAGTTAAAACAAAATGATAAGGGTTAAAACATAACCTAAACATGTAAAAAAATTATTATATGAGATTATTTTTACAAAAAAACATCTTATATTTAAATATTATCAATTGTGATCCATTTGGATATGAAAATTAATTGATATTAGTTTAATATTTTGGGAAATTTCAAGAGTGCCCCTACCCCATTGTATAAAATGTCTCCTTCTCTCCTCTTTTATTCACACTTAAATTACCTTTTGGATTATAAAATACCTACCCAAATATTTTTCTTAAATCCCTACCCATATCATATAGGTTTTTTATCATAAAATAATCTTTAGAATGATTATGGTGTAAACCTTAAGAGGTTATCCGAAGAATATGTATAGTTATTAATTGAGAATTTTCATTTTACCTCTATAAATGTTTTTTAAAAATGTTGGAATAATAATAAAAGTATCTTACATATTCTAATATTTTTTAGGTTAATGGAAATAACTATATCTATCCAATATTACAATAATTGGTAATCAGAACCATCGTTCGTGTGTACGGTGGACTACCGCCTTGCGATTTGATGTAATTAATTTTCCATCATTGGCTCTAAAAACTATTACAATGATGGATTAAATTTTTATATATGATATTCATGACATATTTATACTTATAAACATATAATATGTCATCTAGTTTCTTATATTTTCATTCATTGAAAAATGAAAATGTCGTTCATTGGTAAGTGTGTATTAACACCTCCATGAAGTGATGTGATTCATTTTTCATCACCAAATCACATGGATTATATATATAAGTGTATTTAAAGAAATATTATTCTATTTATGATATTATTATAATTATTGAAATATAAAATAACATATACCTTCTTTCCATAATAATTGTTGAAAATGGAATCATTACTCATGCGTACGTACAGCCTACCATCTCTATGATTGTAATATAGTTCATTTTCTATAATCATACTTCATTATATGTTTTAAAATTTTAATTTATGTATAAAAATGATTACTCTTTCATTTTTATTATTCTAGATATGTTTAAATAAAGATCTATTTGACCATAATCAACCTACTGAAGTCAGTTTTGACATATGAGCCGAATATCATCAAAGCGTATGATGTGAATGTAATTGGTTAAGTAATTGATTATAACAAGGGAATAAAAGAAATAATAAACATGAAACAGTTATTAAGAAATTAAATAATTGAAATATATTTATTATTCAATAATATTTAGAATGTACATGATGATTCTGACTCAAGGTAAGATGGTATCTTCAAAAAAAAATCCTCTTTTAATGTTTCCCTTCAAACTCTTTTTCTTCTATGTCAATGAAATTCTAAATTTTTAAAGAATTTTTTTTAATATATGGTAAAGTTTATTTTTACCATATTTTTCATTCATTAAATTATTTAAAAAAATTATATTTTATGTTTTTATATAATGTACACTCTACTTTAAAAACCTTGTTTTAAATGTTTTAATGATTTATTTTCAATATATTTGTATTCCTTGTAAAAAAGTATAAAATTATATTATTAATGGATTTATATGTACATAAATAAGTTATAAAGGACATATTACTACTATTTTGACATTATATCAACTATTTCAAAAGAAACCTTTTACTTATTTCATACATAATGTTTTAACTTTATTAATAAAAGACAAAAAAGTATATTTTATTTGAACTTATATAGTTTCAATGTATTTTCACACCACTCTAACCATTAGTTTATTTTTGGATTAATTAATAATATCATATGTTTTATTTTATAATATATAACCCTTTACCTTCTGTTCTATGTATTTTAAATCATAGAATTGATAATTTGATATCTAGAAATGTTTTCTTTAAGGGTGTAAGGGTCCTCCCAGAAGCACTATTTTCTTTGGGTTATGGAGTTACTCTCAATATCTCTATTTATCTCTTCCTTTAAAGTTATTAAATACACAAAAATTTCATATATATGTCCCTCACATTTATACTAGGTAATTATCCCTTTCTTTTATGGGTAAATGCATGCCATATGTTCATTTCTCAAAATCATTCATTTTGAAAATTCATTTGATTAAGATATGAGGTAAGATTACACAACCCATTTCATTCCATGGATGATTCTTATAGTTATGATTTATGACTATTTGTTATTTGTGGAATAAATAATCATATACATGTTATAATTAGTGTTTATAGATATAGATCTATTGAATTGATTAAATATTTCTTCTTATTAGAAGTTATGTATGAGATTAGAGAGTAACCCTAATATTCTGTAGGTCTCTTTCCACCATGTGATGTAGTCTTGACTGTTAGCCTCAACTTATTATTACTTTATACTTTGTGTTACTGCCACATTTTTTATATTTCCTTGATATTATGATAATAAGTTATTTATATTATGTACTTATTTGATTACTCGTGATCTTATGTTTAAAGGATATTATATTCTACTTTATTGTTGACAAGTGTATAACTATTTTGAAAAAAGTTTTCATATATTTATCATGATTGAAATGGAAATTTAATGAGTTTATTTTTTCATCAATATTTCTTATGAAATGTTTTGTGAAAATATTTGGTAATAAAGCGTTATTTCTTAGGTACGAAAATGTATATTTTGAGCATAAGTATTCATTAACTAATATGTTTTTTTATATCCCTTACTGATCTTTCTGTGCTCATTGCATGATTTAAATTTTTTTTGTAGGGTTTTTAGGATTATTATGAAAAAGATGAGGTCAAGATTAAAGTTGTGATGATATTTCAGGAATAGAAAAATTGTTATATCTTATAATTTTTGTTTTCTAGAAAAAATGGAAACTAGGTTGAAGTGTATAATTTTTTATGTAATATTTATTTATATAAGGGTGATGGCCTAATTCTATAAAACTCTAAATAGTGAATATCCTAAAATGTTAAATTATGAAATATTCACTTAAAATATAATATTATGTAATGTTAAAGAAAAAATCTTTATAGATAGTCCACCCCTTCAATCACTTGTTTATGAATAAATTTTTTTATTGAGCCCAATCTACATTCAGATTCATAAACCCTTCTTCTTGATTTTTTTTGCCTTTTTATGAGTTTTTATTATATTTTAATGAGTTTTTTCTAATTATTGATGGTTCAAAGGGTTCAGTTTTAAGTCCTTCGGGAAATCAATAATGATTACTATATGAACACGTTTTCTTCCTTGAAAAATTTTAACCGTCCCATTAATTTTTTCAGTGTGATGAATTTCAACATAAATTTAAAATTTTCATTTCAATACCTACATTTTAAGACTCTAAATATGTCATCTTAATGTACAATCTATTTTTTCAAATGGGATGCTTCGATTATTTTTATTTAAAAACCATTTTTTTATATTTTTACCCGGATGAAATAAGAAGGATGTTGTTTGTTTAGCTCCAATTTTCTAGGTTTTAGACCATATAGGTTTGAAGGAAGATTTAGTGAGTTTTTTATCAATTATGAAATGTTTCTATGCAGTTGATAAAGATTTTAGTGATGATAAATTAGTTTTTTGGGGTGAAGAAGTGCTAAAAAGTATGGCACATACTATTGGTTTATAAAATTTTTGAAGATTTCACTTTTCTTACATAGTGAGAGACATCCTGTGGAGTCTAGATGATTTTTATTTATACAACAATGAGGATGAAAAACATTAATATTAAATTCCATTTAAAAGATCATTGATATATTTTTAGGAGGATTAGTAAGGTAAGAGATTATAAAATTAGCACTGTACGGGATGAAATGCATAGTGTTTAGGTTCTTTATTTCAGTTTTTTGTTTAACTAAATGGATTTTTTCTAATTAGTTGTCTTATACTCTCAACTTTTGCAAAAACTCACACTTATTCATGACCTTACTTTCTTATTTATAGAAGAATAAATTTGATGATTAATCCTTGTTTCTATTTTTTCACTTTTTTGGATGTGTACATTTGTATTTATTTATACAATGATACATTTAAAATCTCATGGTCATGTTACCAGTAGAATAAAGTTCAATAATTTGTGATATATAATTACCAGTATAAGATTCATTTTAATTTTTAATGACATAAGGAGCTACTAGTTGAATTGAACTGAATACAACATCCTCCAAATCTAACTCTAGTTAATTTAAAATTACATAAACTCATTACGATCATTGTTCATTTAAGAGATAGAACATATTTACAAGAGTACTAGTTAAATTTTTTTAACTTAGTTTTTAGATAATTCATTTAATGGATAAGGATTTTATATTATAAGAGGGTAATTTCATTAAATTTTGAATATTTAGTTACGTCTATTTATTTTCTTAATGTTTCTGATGGTTTTTGTAAATTTCATGCATGATAAAATTACTTAATTACTTTCTGGTCACTAATACCTCTTAAATTCTCTCTATGTATAGTAATATTTCTAATTCCTTCTATTATTATCTTTCCTTTTAAATTTATTCTTAAACTCACATAATGCATATAACTTTATGAAATTGTTTTTCCATGCTAAAACTACATAAAAGTGGGTAGTATGGAGCCACTTTGTATGATTTTTATTCTATTATTATTTTTTCATAACAATTTTGATTAAATTTCATGTTATCCCTTTAAAAATTATTTCATTTTTTGATGACTTTTAATTTTTTGAGTCAAATTAATTTTAAAGGATTATCCTACTTTGAGATACAACATTGAGAAAAATTTTATCTTGTATATGTGGGTGAGGGGTGCTAATTGAGTTGAATTGTTATTATATTTTTACCCATCAAAAACCCATTAGTTTTAATAAAAAAAATCAAACATCACTGAAACATTTTCATTGGGTGATAATTTTTCTTAAATTTGAATTTTGTGATACCAAATTGAGGAGATTAATATTTGTTACACTATGAATTTTGTTAAAAAAAATAATTTCTCGTTCCTTCGTGATCAAATATATTTAAGTAAATTTTTGGGAAAATGATATAGAGTAATCATTAATTTTTTACTTTTTAATTTGAATTGGGCTCAAAAGATAGGAATCCAAATTGATTATTAAAATAAAATCCAAATCAACATTTAACTAATTATTTTATTCTTCATTATTACATAATCATTTCTTATTGGATGGGTTATCTATTAATGAAATTTATTATCACTCCATCCCATTAAATGGTGTGTCTAATTATAATAGCTTCTTAAATTCTATGATTCTTATAACACCCTTAAATTTTATGAAATATTTTTTTCATATAAATTTAATTTTTTGACAGTTTGTGTTCCACACAACACCAATATATAATGAACCATAATAAAATACATATTTTTAATATAGAGAGTAAATTAGTAGGTATAAATAAATCTAAAAAAATTATAAAAATTATATTTTTTATACATGTATAAAATAAATTCACTTTTTATCAATAGATTATATATGAAAAAAAATCATTTGAAAGTAAATGAATTTTTTTCAGAAAAAATATTTTTATGCATACATTGATTTTTTATCATAATAAATTAAATTAATCTCTGTTAAAGAATTTTTTTATCAAAATTTATATATTATATATTCAATAAATTTTTTTACCATTCAACTAATATTTTATCTAGGCATAATATAAGAAGAAATAATGTTTTAAGCTTTAAAACATTATTTTTCAAAAAAAAATATGTTTTATTTCTTTTTCACTTATTTTTAAATCATTTTTTCCAAATTTGGAAAATTTATTTGAAAAAATTAACTTAATTTTTTTAATAATCAAGTTAAAATTATCCTACAGTTAATTTTTGAAAATTTTATAAAGTGGTTACTTTTTTGATGAATAATGAAAAAGAATGATTTTAATTAAATATTTTTTTCATTTAAAGTATTTAAACATTTAAATTTTATTTTAAAATTTTTTAGAAATAAAGAAAAAATCAATTATATTATAGTTAATACAATTTATTTCATTATAGTAAATTTCATGGTCAGTTTTTATGTGAAATATTTTATACTCATGAAAAATTTTTCATTGGAAACCTTTTTTCTTCTTCATGTCTATTGGTTTAATTTTAAATTAAATTACACCAATTATCTGTATTGAATTTGGTGAAATATATTCCATTTTTTAAATAATAATAATTAGTTTTTTTTAATACTAACAACTTAATGTTTTATTATAATTAATAGTAAAATTAAAAAAATTAATCACCATGATTAAGGTTAAAACAACTTTACAAAGGGGATTAAACCAAATAATAAGGATAATATTTCCAATTAAAATAGTAAAAATCATTTTTAGCCATATTTTGACCTTATATTATCCCAAATTAAAATAAATTTACATTGAAAATCATTTTTATTGAGAATAACTTTATTATTTTGGATTCATTAAGGAAATTTTTAAGCGGGTTCCCTCCCCCACTGATATAAGGACAGCTCCTCTCCTCTCCTCTACACACTTAAATATCATTTTGGTTAAACCAATACATTCTTAAATCCATACCCATGATCTAGAGTCCCTAGTTTGATAAAAAAAACTATCCTAGGTAGGATTTTGGTATCTACCTAAAGAGGTTCTCTAAAGAATTGGTGTAGTTCTTAACCATGCATTTTCATATTATTTTTTATTCCACATAACTAAAATGTTAACTAAATATTAAGACACAATAAAACAAGTATCTTAAATATAATTATATATTATTATTTTAATGGGTTAACCTATATCTATTTGTTGATTCATAAAATGAGAAACAAAACTGTTAATTGCCAGTATGGCGGACTATCTACCCGTAAACTGATATAATCATTTTTCCATAACCACCTATCACAGATGAATATAAAGATATATTTAAAGTATAAATATTATATTCATGAACTAATTATACTTCTATAATTATAATATAAAATATAAATTATTAGCTTTTATCCCACTGAAAAATGATAATGCCCCTCGTGTGTACGTGTAGACTACCACCTCCACAAAGAAATGTGATAAGTCCTTTCATTTTATTTTGACATGGATGGTATTATAGATTTATTTAATTATATTTATTATATATATTATATAAAAATTATTTTGTAATGGTCAATTAATAATTACCTTTCTTTTCTTTTCATCGGAAAATGAAAATAGCATTCACACATACGTACGATATACCATATACATGCCAGATGTAATTCATTTTATTATCCCCAACATTTATGCATGAATATAAAAATGAATATAATTAATATATAAGATATTATAAATCATGATTAAAACTTTTTATATTATATAACCATAATCAATGTATAGGGACCAAAACTACCAAACCCAATAATACATAAAAACGAAGTAGTTATCACCTAAAACAGTGATTTTAATAAAAAAAAATTAAAAATGGTTGATAAAAGGTTCTAATAAAATAATATAGAGTATTATATTTATAATTATGGTTCTTAAATATTTTAATAACAATATATATTTATTATCCTGGAGGTTTGAACATGTAATAAGGTTGTCAAGACTTTAGGTAAGGGAATGCATCTCAATTTTCTTTCATTGAGGTGTATTTTAATGTTATGCACCTAATTTCATTGAAATGGTGTATATACTATATTTTTACATATTATATAATTAATAATTAATAATTTATTGTATTTTTAAGTTTCAATTCAATTTCGTTCATTCATGGGGATTTTAAATGAATATTATCATGAGGTAAGTATTTCATAACTCAATTTATTTTGTTCGATTATATTAGTTATTCATTGATTATATTATGAAATGATTTATGCATTAAATTTAAATTATTTTATTTATATTTTATATAAACTTTTTTATTTACATTTGTTACACATAATCACTATATTGATTAATTCTCACTCTAACATTGTGATTATTGTAAGGGTTTATTATAAAAAAATTTCTTCATTGTGACATATGTTATGTTATGCACCTATATTATGTGATATGTATTTATAAAAACATTATAATGTTATATAATGATTGTCGTTGTGTTAATTGTATTTAAATGTTAATATAATGTTATTATTCCATGGGTAATATGATTCAAAATATTTTCAAATTGGTAAGGGGTTTTCGTCTCTCTTTTATTTCCATGGGACACCTTCTATATTCACCAATTGTTTATTTTTTTGGTGTATATATGGCCCATGAATAAATTTTATGATTATTATCATGAAAATTATAAGATAAAAATATCCATATAAGTTTATTTATTTTATGGGTCTTATAATCCAAAAGCTTCCAAAGTGGTAAGGGTTTAATGTTACAATCCAATTATTTATCGGGATTGTTTATGATTATGTTTTTGATGATGAAATATTATGATCTCTATCTCAAGAAAATCATTAATTTTCTTATCCATTGGTTATTTATATATATTAAATGTTTTAATTTAATTTTACTCTCTTTATATAATCAATATATAAGAATAATGTTTTAAAGTAAAAAATGAATTTATTCATCTCTTCAGTCGAACTTCTATTCTCCTTCATGTCTATGTTTTCTAAAAATTCTTTCCAGAATTTTTTTCGTATTCTTCAAATATTTATATGGTTATTTTAACCAATTTTTTACTTTTTAGAAATGAAAATTAAAATTAATCTTCTTTTCATTTTCTAAACAATATACTTTTGATTTTATATTCAAAATGGTGAAAGGAATGGTTTTTAGTATATATAACTTGTATAGAACTTCCTATAATCATAAAAGATAAAAAATTTAATGATTCCTTTACATGTTTCCAAACTTATTTTCAATGATATTTTTTCTTTAATATTATAAAAATTTTATATTTAAGATAATTTATTTCACAATGGGAATGATTTTTTTACTCAATAAAGATTAATTATCTTTTTATAGTATTTATATTAATTAATAAAAACAACCTTGGTTGTTGCTTATTATTATTTTTGGATATAATCTATGTATACCAACATTATCCTTCCTATGGATGGTTTATGATTATGATGAAATTTGTTTATGAAATATTTATCTTTCCCATGGTTTATTTTCTTGATGAAATGTTTATTAAATTCATTTATTTCTCATGGGTTATGGTATGATGAAAGATTTTATGGAAAAAATATGTATGATATTCATTATATTAAGGGTGTTATTGAAATTATATTCCCCCCCAATGAATTTGGTAAATATTATTGTTATTTAAGCTCAAAGTGCACACTAGAGGTTATCCCACGCCTAAAAAGGTGTTATGTGAGGGGTTGAACCAAGCCCGAAAGAGAGTACATGGGAGGTTATCCCAAACATGTAGAAGGTACACTCGTGGTTGTCCCAATCCTATAATTTTATTATTATCTTGGTTGGTAGCCTTTATATTTGATTTTCTTTGCTTATGTGTATACCACAAATCAATTTCATATACCAATATTATTCAATCATGGATAATATTCTTTGATTCTTTTATGATTCATGTCTTATGAACTTCCATGATTTATTTTATGAATCATTATTATGATCTTTGATATATATGGAATGTTTTTTAATTGTTAATCACATATTCTCGTACCCTAATGCTCATGATATTGTAATATGATCATTGATATCTTTCTTGCTTACCCTTTTGGATCATATGATCTCTCCCTTTATTATGTTTCATTTCCCTAATTTATAATGAAATGTATTTTTTTATGTTATGTCTAAGAAGGGTTTCAGTTATGAAGAAATTACTAGAAAATTATGCAAATAACTAATGAACCAGTTTTTTACAAGACTATGTTTCCAAAGATACTTGACCTATAAGATTATAGCATAGATAATTTTTTATGTAAAAAATATTCATCTATTATGATGTGATATTGATGTATAAAAATTTTGTGTATCAAAATTTGGTATTGGATTAAAGAAGTGAATCCAATCCATGGATACTCTCACATGTGAATATTGGGTGAAGCTTGGGTATCTGACCAAGAGCATCATGTTGATATGGATTCTACTAGGGATGGTGGTAAGATTCCACTTAAGATGTGTAACAACTGATATAGTTCTCTAATAACTATCAATTATATCATAATAGTAATTATTTTAACTCATATTAGCTGGTATTAGTTAATGGTTTACATTACCTTTAGAAACCAGGATGAGAAAACATTAGTGTTATCTCTAAGGATAAGTAAAAAATATTGCAAAATGACCTAGAATTTTGGAAAATAGGAGATTGATTGGTTTCCAGGAAATTAAATCCATGTTTGGATACTACGAGTGCATGTGGATCTAGAATAGTTGCATCTAGGGATAATTACTCTAAAAAAGGTGCACTAGGATTTTAGTCAGTTTTCACCAGGTCCCCGATAATGGGCCTTGATGCACACATGGTTTTATACTCCAGGGGGATATGTTTTTTAAATTCACAAACTCTTTATAAACCATCATTAAGGATTTGAAGATATTATGACCATGAATGGATTAAGATAATCTTTAAGGTGTGAGGGATTGAAAACATTGTTTCATGATTTATAAATCCTATGAAATATTTTTTATTATTGATCATTGTAATCAAAGTTTCCAAACATTCATGCTAACTATTATGGTTTTACTAAGGGATTGAAGATAAATTGATGATGTTGTGGTGGTAATAGGTTTGATCAAATATTGAAGTACCTTATTTGAGATTACTTATATGAATTCTTATATATGAGGAAAAGTAGAATGGATTGTTAATTCATATCTCAAATGTTAGATGTTGAATTACAATTGAAAACCCCTACTGTTATGATGATCACATCCCAAGTCAATTATTCTTCTCAGGTTAAAGTTTTTCATAATTTTCTTCCTAAAAATATTCTAATTCTATATCTACAATAACTTTGTGGTATCTTATGCATGGATTGGATTTATCTACATAATTCCCTCATCAATTTCTGAGGAAGGGAAGTCATGTTTGATATTCCAAAACATCTTATGAACATCTATTAGTGTGATGGTAAATATTAACATCTGATGTAAATTACTTCCATTTTATGGGTCTTTATTCCTATTCAAACGGTATTTTTATCTCTGATTGTTGGGGAGATACTCAATATCAATGATATACCTATTGTGTAGAAGTTTTTTTATTAATTTTTAAAATATTTTCCTAGTATTCCACTAAATATTGAAGTTAGTTTCTAAATAAAACTCATACTTTGTGCAACACCTATTTTAAAGTCTCCCTAAAAATGGCCTGGATTAAGTTATAAGAATTGAATAAGAAAATCAAGGAGAATCTCTAAAATGGATTTATTTAGTTATGTGTGTCACCTTGGGTAGTAACTGTTCCTTTCTTAAGAAGAAATATTGATTGATGTGAGTATTCAGGGATTATTAGAAGATGAACATGATCACAATAAATAAAACAATATCATCTACTATGTGTTGATGAATTATTTGTTCATCTATGAGGAGGTAGATACTTTTTTAGGATTGAACTTCATTCTGCATATCATCAATTGAGGTTCGATAAGGAAGATATAAACAAGGAAACATTTCATACAATATATAAATGTTATTAGTATGTATTGATTCTATTTGGTCCTACTGAATCCCATTCTATCATCATAGATATAATGATTAGGTTCTTTAGATATTACCTTGATCATTTTGTGTTAGTATTTATAGACTATATATTTATATTTTCAAAGAAAAATGAAATTCATGAATATCACATGAGAATTTAATAAAGACCATAAGTTAAGATAAGTTGTATGAAAAATTAACCAATTTTGAATTTTAGATAACGGTTTCATTTTTGGGTCATATAATATCAAGGGAGGTTATATTGGTGTATCCATAAAATACAAATGTTATTGAATCTTGTCCTAGACCAAAAATTGTGACTAATATCTGAATTTTTTGGAGTTTGGATGGATATTATCTTTCATTTCTAGATAATTTCTCATGAATATCTCATCAAATCACCAAGATAACTCGGAATGGATCAATGTTCTTTTAGAAAAATGAATGTAAATAAAATTTAAAGGAACTAAATAGTAAGGTCGGCCAGCAAACCCGTGCTTACATTACCTTATAGTAGAAGGTGTTTATAATCTATAGTGATGAAATGAAGAAGTGATAGGGATGTGTTATCATGCAGAATGACATGGTTATAGATTATTCATCATTATAATTGAAGGATCATAAGAAAAATTACCCAACTCTTAATTTATAGTTAACAGTGGAAAGTTTTTAATTAAAAATATGAAGGAATTATATTTATAAAGAATTGTATGATATATATAATGATCATTAAAGTATAAAGTATATATTCACACATAAGTATTTGAATATATTACAGAGAATATAGTTGGAACTTATTATAGATTATGATTACTAAATACTTTACCACCATAGAAAAGAAAATTAGGTGGGTGAATCTTTGAGTCGAAAGGATAATACTAGATTATCTATGATGATGATCACAAAAAAACTAATATTTATAGATTTTCAAAGGATGGATCTAGAAATCATGGAATAATGGGAGAAATATGATCTTTCTCAAATTAGTGTTTAAATATCTATCCTATTGAAGAATAAATAGGCATAAAAGGAATATGTAAGGTTGTAGAAGAAGGATAGAAATGTTCCTGAGTTCAACCTCTATTATAATGGAATGATACGTTTTAGAAACCATATATTTGTTTTATACAAATAATATTTAAAAAGGATATGTTGGATGAGGCTCATAGTTCTCCATTATTTATTCATCCTAGAAGTATAAATATGTTTAGAGATCTGAGAGAGTATTTCTGGTCTGAAAACATGAAAAGAACTATTATTGAGTATGTTCCACAGTACATGGAATTTCAAAAAGTTAAGGAAGAGAAAAAGGTCTAATGGGATATTATAAATATTACACATACCATAACGTAAATGGGAAAACATCACCATATATTTTGTTTCTAAAATCCCGAAAAAATCTATGGGCCATATTTCTATTTGGGTTATAGTTGATCACCATATAAATTTAGTGCACTTCATTTATATCAAATAATATTTCACTCTATATAAGATTTATATAATATAATTTAAGGAAGTACTAATTTTGTATCAAGTACCACATTATATTACATCATATTAAAATCTGAGATTTATCTCAATATTCTGGTGAAGTCTCAAGGTGATCTAGAAATAGAGTTAAGTTTTAGCACTAAGTATCATCCTCAGATAGATATTCAATATTATAGAACCATTCAATCCATATAAGATATATTGATATCTTTATATATTTATTTTAAAGGTGTTTGGGAAAAATAACTTCCTTAGTCATGTTTTCTTATTAAAATACCTTTCAGTCAAGAATTCAGATGGCTTCATATGAAGACCTCTAGGGAAATAAGTGTATAAATACAACACACTCATATAAAGTTGTAGAATGGAATTTATTAGGACTTAAGTTAGCTAATGAAATTCCTGAGAAGGTTATAACCATTCAGAAACACATAAATCCATCACAAAGTCCAAAAACATTATGATAACAATTGTCATGGAGAACTAAAGTTCAAAGTTGGTGAAAAGGTGTTTCCATGAACTGATATATAGAAGAAAATGATTAAATTAAAAAAATAAGGAAATTTTGTACCTAGTTATATTTTCAACTTCAAAATTCACGATTGAGTAGGGATATTAGCTTATCAATTGGCACATCCACTCAACTTCCCTCAATCCCATGATGTGTTCAATGTATCTCTCCCAAAGAAGTGCATACTAAAACCTTCATAGTTACAAAACTCAGAGTTCATACCACTAGAGTGGGATCACTCTTATAAGTAAAAACTAGTAGAGATTCTTGATTGTAGAGAAATGTGCAATGAGATAAGACAACCCACTTTTTTAATGTTTTGTGGTGAAACCATTAATTTAAGAAGGCTATATGGGAACCTAAGGATATGATGAGGGAGAAGTATACTAAGTTTTTGAGTATAAGTTTGGAAAAAATTTAGGGTGATTTTCATTTTAACCGGGGTAAAATATAAAAATTTGATGTCTTATAAAATATTTTTTCAAATAAATGAAATTTCTTTATAGCTTCTGTTTCATGCAACACTAAGATTTATTGAACCATAATGCAGATAAAGATATAACCAAGATGTTAAATTTGGGGGTATAAATACGACTAATTAAATTATTAAATTTATGTGTTTTAAACATCTATAAAATAAATTCATTGGTTATTAACTGATTAAAAATGAAAATAAAAAACATTTGAATTTAAAAAAAATGTTTTCCTAAAAAATTATTTTTATTCACACATTGTTTTTTAATGATAATAAATTTAATTAATTTGTATTTATTAATGATTATAATTAAATAAATACATTATATATTTAATCAAAAAAATTCATTCATCTTATATTTTTTCTATGCATAAGATAAGAATAAATCTAGTTTTATGCTTAAAACGAAATTGTTCAAAAAAGTGGTTTCATCAAGTTTTCATAATTATTTTCAAATATTTTTTGGAAATTTCTAAAAATTTATTTGAAATAATGAAATTAATTTTTTCAATCAACATATTAAAATTATATTAGAGTTATTTTTTGAGAATTTTTTAGAAGATTAATATAAATGATGTTTTGTGAAGAATAATGATTTTTATTATAAACTAACATTTAATTTAATGAATTTAAGAATATTTATATTGTTTAAAAATGTTTTAAAACAACATATATTTCCATGTTATTATTATTAATCCAATTTATATCATTTGAATAAATTTCAGGTTTAATTTTGATATAAAAACATTGTCTATTTATGAAACATTTCTCCTTAGAAAACCACTTTCATGTCGATGGGTTGAATTTTAAATTAATTTCTAAAACATCCAAAAATTGAATTTGGTAAAATTTATTCAATATTTTTGATCATAATAATTAATATCATTTCATAATTCTAACTTAATTTTTTACATAATTAATAGTAAAAATAGTATAAAATAATTATTGAGGATAAGGTTATAACGGGTTTATCGGTGGGTCAAACTAAAAGATACATGTTTGTTTGACAATTAAACATGTCTAAATCATATTTTAATTCTTTTTTGACCTTATATTTTCCATAATTATAATCTATTTCTATTTTGAATAATTTTTCTTAAGAATTTCATTATCACTTTTAATTATTTTAAGAAATTTCCAAGTGGGTTCTCTCCCCCGCTTATAAAAGGACACCACCTCTATCACCTCTCCATAGTTGAAGAGATTTTTAGTTTAGCCAATAATTTACAAAATACAATCCATAAATCCCTTCTAAAAACCTAGAGTCCCTATTTTTGTTCATTAAACCATCCAATAATGTCTTTAGGTATAAACCAAAATAATTTCTCTATAGAAGAGGTATAGTTCTTAATAGTGTGTTTTTATTTTATTTATTCTTACACATCATTAAAAAATTCTCCAAATATACTAAAATAGTAAAAAAAAATATATTACATATATTGTGGTTAATGGAAGATGTTATATCCTTCTCTTTCTTCATCAAATGGGAAATTAAACCGTCGATCGTGTGTATAGTGGAATACCTCCTCGCAAACCAATGTAATTTTTTAAATCATTGCCTCTCATGGATGGTTATAATGATTGATTTAAATTATATATATGGTATTCATAAAATTATTATACTTATAGAAATATAATATCTCTTATATCTTTTTACCTTCCAATCTGTTAAAAATGATATTGTTGATTTTGTGGATGAGTGGATTACTGCCTCCAAGAAGCTATGTGATACATCATTCATTTTATTTTAACATGAATGGTAATAATAATATATTTATTGAATATATATGATTTATAGTATATAAAAATTATTATTTATAGTTGAATTAATATTTTCCTCTGTTTTTTTTCATTCATGAAAAAATGAAAATAGTATTCATGCATGTGCTTAGCCTACTATCTCCAAGAACTGTGTAATTCATTCCCTTATATAAAACTTTTATGGATGACACTAAATATAAAAATAATGACTATATATTATATTTATATCATTATTAAAAAACATTGATGGAACCATAATCAAAGTTAAAGGACTAATATTGCCGAACTAAATCATATATGAAAAACATAGCAGTTATCACACAAAATAGTTATTTAAATAAATAATTGTTAACAAACTAGTGATAAATGGTTGTAAGTATAAAATATATGGTATGGTATATATTATTATGGTAGTTTAATAAGTATATAATAAACATATATTTATTATACATGATTTTAAAATGTGTAAAAAGTAATTTGAGACTTTAGGTAAGGTATTTCATCTCAATTATTATTCATTGAGGAATTTTTTAATCTTATGAACCTTATTTGTTTTATATGATTTATATTACACATTTTTACTTGAAATATCATGAATAATTAATAATTTCTGGTATTTTAACTTTCAAATCAAATTCATTCATCCAATTGTATTTGAGTTAAATGTCACTAAGTAGTAAGTGTTTCATAAGTCCATTTTATTTCATTGAGTTATATAAATTCTTCAATGATTATATTATGTCAAGATATGTGTGAAATGGAATATACTTGATTTATGTTGTATTTACACTTTTATTATCTGGGTTTAATTTTTTTTCACATGATCACTTCATTGATAAATTCTCACTTCAACATTATGATAATTGTAAGGGTTTACCATCTCAAATTGTCATATTTAGGACATATGTTATGCACCTATCTTTATTTATGAGGTGTATATACATCCATTTTGACTTGTTATATCATGATTATTTTTATTTTCAGTACTTTTATGCACCTATATTTTTAAATGGGGATTAATATTCAAAAGGTCACCAAAGTTGTAAAGGATTTTCATCTCATATTTATTTCCATGGGAAACATGCCATATTCGCCACTTGTATCTTTTGTGTAGCATATATAGTTTCCATGATTTTCCTTTTTGATTATTCTCATGATAATTAACGGATATATATCTATATAAGGTTCTTTCTTTCATTTGGATTATGATTCATAAGTTTTTAATGTGGTAATAGTTTTATGTTATAATCTCATTATTTATCGAGAATTATTATTATTATGATTACAATGATGAAATCATATGATCTATCTATAAAGAAACTATTGAATTTTATTCTTGTTTATTATTTTATAATAATTCATTCTTTCCTTTAATTTTTCTCTCTTCTTGTTCTCAGGAGTCTGAAATAATGTTTCAAGTTAAAAATGGCTTTCTTTTTATCTTTGGTCAAAAATACATCCTCTTCCATACCCATGTTTTCTAAAAATGTTTCAAAGAATGTTTTTAATGTTCTGAAATTATTTTTTAAAGTCATTTTACCCATGTTTTACTATATTAAAAATGTTTTAAAAGGAATATACTATTTTTTTTCATGTAATTCACTTTTTTACTTTTTTACTAAATATTGAAAGGAATGTTTTCTTTTAACTTATACAACATATACAGAATTTTACACCATATTGAGAACTAAATGCTATGAATATTATTTTATAAGCTTCCAAATTTATTTTCAAACAAAATTTTTTATTTATTATTTTTTAAATATTAATATTTTAAAGAAATTATTTCCAAATGGAAAGGATATTTTTCAAAAAAAATGTTTTAATTATATTTTTATAGTATTTCTATTCATTAATGACAATAACCCTGAATGATTCTTATGATTTACCAGGGATATTATCTAATGATAAAATTGTTATCCTTTCTGTAGATTCTTTATTATTATGATGACAAATGCTTATTATTTTTATTTATTTTCCATGGTTTATGCTATGATGAAATGTTTATGAAACTTGTTTCCTTTTAGATCTTATGATGTAATGAATGTTTTTATAGAACACACATGTTTTATTTTCATTATTTGATTGTTGTTCCATGAATTATATAAAAAATCCAATTAATTTGGTTTTGATTAATGTTTTATGATCTCAAAGGGTACAATAAAGGAAATTAAAAGCAAAAAAGTGTTTACTTGGTAGGTTATCCCATGCCCAAAAAATAAGGGTACACGTGAGGTTATCCCAAGCCCAAAATAGAGTATGTGGGGGTCTATCCCAATCCTAATGTAGGTAAAATGGAGTTTATCTCTATCCTAACATGTTATGAATGTATTACAGGGTATCCTTGATATAATATTTTTTATGCTAATGTTTATACCACAAACCTATGTCTTATTCCATTGTTTTTCTCTCATGGATCATATTCTGTGATTCCTTTATGATATATGTCTTATTAATTTATAATATATATTCCATGACTCAGAATTATGATATTTTATGTCTAGGGTATGGTTTTAAAATTTTTTGTTAATTTTCTCATACCCTTATGCTCATGTAATGATTTCGTGATCATTGATATCTCCATTGTTTACCCTTACTAAGAAACTGATCACACTCTTTCTTATGTTTTCATTCTCCATGTTATAAATAAATGTATAATTTATAATATGTCTAAGAATGCTACCTATTATGAAGAATTTAGTGGGAGATGGTTTAGTTCACTTATGGACCAATTCATCCCTAAGTTGTCTTTAATAATTTTGAAGGCTCCCAGACAGATTACAAACCTACCCGACCTCCATTTCCATTGAATCAAAAGGTGGATTGAAGATCATCACCATCCAAATAAGTAAATTCTTCTTGTTAAGATATATATATACATATCTTCTGATCCTCATTCTAGATTAAATAAGGAGGTGTATCTACTATTGGATGTATATCTTATTCTCTGTTACGTTCATGGTTTATCCACTTTAAATTAGGGATTCTTTTATTGGTGAGATTTTTTCAATGAATTGATGTAGGTGGTCTATTATTAAAATCCCAAAGTCTATATTTCAATTAGTTGTATATGATATTATAATTTCTATTACGTGTTTAGTAATTGAGGTCTTTCTTAAGTTAATTAATTTTTTAAATTAATTAATTTTGCGAATTTTGAAATTTGGAATACTACGATTGATGAATTGGATAATTAATTATTGAATTAATTATGAGGGAATTTGGATTATATAATTTGATAATTATTTATTGAATTAATTATGAGATAATTGGTATTGTTGAATTGCATAATTAATTTTTGAATTAATTTTGGATTAATTGAGATTATTGAACTTGATTAATTAATTGTAGAATTAATTAATGGTAATGGTTGGGATTATGAGGTTATGATTTGGAATAATTATGTTTTTAATTAATTATAAAAATATAATGATTTTTGAAATTGAATACTTAATTTTTGAATTAATTATTATTATATAGAAGTAATTGAATTGGGATAATTAATTATGTAATTAATTATAGGGGATTGTTGGGATTATGAAATATATAGATGTGATGAATTAATCATTTAATTAATTAATTGGATAAAATTAAAATGAAATTGATGAAATTTATTAATTAAATATTAAATTAATTAATTTTATAATCATGTGTGGGACATGTTATACTACCAAAAAATCCCATAGTGTGATAAGATATAATGGATTGTAACAATGGAATTCATTTGTGATAATCATGTGTGGGACTTGCACTACTACATCAAAATCCCATTGCATGAAAAGAGATAATGAATGGTAATAAAGAAATTCATATGTGATGATCATGTGTGGGATATTGTCTACTGTATCAAAATACCATAGTGTTACATGAGATAAAGAATGGTAATAATGGAATTCAATTATATGATATCCATTGGGGATAGTTCATACTCTTTCATGGGTTGAAGTAGGTATTGAAATATAGGGTGTCCTCATGAAACTAGGGTTTTATGTGTTTAAATAATGAGTAATTGGATAAATGTAACTATTGACTTCTTTGATATTATTTATTATTTATACTACTACATACACATTTTTTACTAGATATTGCTTTAGATACCGTTGGTGGTGGCCTACTGACTTGTACTGACACCCTAATCAGGTTTCTTGATCAGTACCCAAATGGATTTCGTGTTTGTAGGATGGGATTAGGGAAAAGGCCCTATGTTAGATGGCTGATTTGGGGTGGATCATGGATGAGGGAACCAGACATGGTTCAGGACCCACTTGGGATTTTTCACTGTCCTTACTTTTTATTTTACATTTTGACACTTGGCATGTACTTTGTCATGGAATATATACAATTTAGTTTTGATATTGTATATCCATTTTTGGTCATCTTGAGATAATGGTATTATTTCGATTGTAATAATTTCTATTGCTCATTGTTTATTTATTTCCATTATTGCGCTACTTTGATAAAAATTTTATAGTCTCCACATAATCAACATTAGACCCTCACAACTTACCGGAAGACTTTGGCATACAAGGAGGAATTCTTGAGGTTGTTTGGTGAACTGTCTCAGGGAATTTGTGGGTGGAACCTGGGTTGGTACATTACACAGTGGATTTTCCAAGGCCCCTTCCCGCCACATCTAAATTCCTCAACATCCAATTAATCTGGTCTCAATATTCTAATATATAACCTACTGATAACATACAATAATTAACAAATTATAAAAATAATTATTATTAAATAAATAAAATATAAACATAGTATATTTTTAGAAAACACATAGGTTGTTCACCTCTTATCAAAACACCTTGAAACTGTTACGGTCATCCACAAAAGACTCCCAACACTATTCCTAAGAAAATAAATAAGTGGAGACGCCATTACAATAATTAACTTATTTAATTTACTCTAAAACCCCAAATAAAATTCACTATGAATGTATACCTTAATGAAATGCCAAGAAACAATAAGCTGAAGTTGTCTTGGGATCTACTCTATGAAATCCAACCAAAAACCCCATGATAAATTTTAAATTCTACCATGATTGAGTTGATTGTCAAAAAAACATAAAACATAGAACTCTAATATTATAGTTTTGGAATAATATGAAGAGATTAATCATTAAGGGGTAAGATCATTCCTTAAAAAGATGAATAAATGATCCAAAGTCACCAAAAATGAAATGTTGTTGAAGGATGGAATTGGAGTGATCCACTGGAAATCATGCACACAAGATATTTGAAATTGGCTCTATAGACATAATGTATCAGCGTAGGGTAATAGTCATTTTCCTTTTTTTAATGGGTACACAGTTTAGATGCATGGTTTGAAAAACGGTGACCCTATTTTGCATGGAGCATTATCTAATCCTAGCCACCCTGCATGTTTACGGTTCATGAATTTCCATACTATGGACCAACCATGGTAGGCCTTATGTATTTCACTATAGGTTCTATCATAGTATTATAACTCTTTTATATAATTTAACAAACTATGCCCTTTTAGAAGCTAGTTTTCATTATTAGGGGAGCATAGTTGGTGGTAGCAATGCACTAATAATGTGACATGTCTTACCTCCCTCCAAAAACATCCAAAACATAGCCTAAAGACCCTAAGGCTCACTTGAACACCTGAGGAACCTCCTAGGCCTCACATAATATCTATATCCATCATATTAAGACATCTGAATTCATAGAATTTCATTCTCAATCCATTTTTAAATATGATCTTCTGAGCATTTTGAAAAATAAATATTTCCTCAAAATTACAGGTGCCCATAAGGATGGTCGTTTTACCATCTCCCCATTATAATACATATCATCCCTAAGAAGTCATGATGGTTTTAAAATAATACTTCTAAATATATTTTAGCCTAATTTAGTGGAAAATGGTCTTATACAATTCTCAAATTCCCAAAACACGTCCAGGGTGCTACCTTCACCTCTAGGAACTCAAACAACCAACACATGATCCAATACCCATAGTCAAAACTGAAACACAAAGCTGATAATTCCTCAGGCCCATATATCATGATACATTGATTATTTCATCACTTGATCAACCATAAAATCTGTAGTGTAACCTTGATAATATGTTTAGCTTACAATAAAAAAACAGTTGATGCTTAGTACCACCACCGTCTAAAAATACTATTGAAAACATGAACTTTAACTCCCACAACAAATGTGACATGGTTCCCAACTTAATATAACCAAACATCCATGATAATTTCAATAAAATTTTGGTACTCATCATCTTCATAAAAACAATTAGAAAGGACGAATTCCAACCATACATGCATGAACTAAGAACAACCCGTCTTTTCCTAAAAAGACCGATTCAATTTCTTAATGCCCCTATCATTTCTAAAATGAAATGTCAAATTTGGTTCATAACTTTCTACTTTTATTTCATATGATAATCCAATTCAGACTAACATTAGCCAATATGTCACAAAAATTCATGGCTCTCACTACCACATTGTTAACAACTTACCAGATCATGATGTCTTAACATTCAAAGGCATTGTACGATCTCCTAAAAATACCCCTAATGTTTGTACCTGACTTTTGATGACATTTTGTGGTTCATCCACTAAATTTCCATCTCACCCATCATTCCACACTATGATAAATCATACACCATCTACTTCATCATGATCATGTCACCTCCAACCATCCTAGACCATGATCGACACTCAAAACCCCATCTTCTACAACATCCAAGTCGATGTCGAGAATTAATTGAGGAATCATAAAGTACTCAACTCAATTTGTACACCACAAACATAACATTACAATGATCATCTAACAATAGTCCTCACACATTTCAGATCCCCCTCACATGGGTATTGCCTTTCTATGGATGAAATCTTATCCCAAGCATAGGAATATCTATATAATCACATTCTAAAACCATTTTCCATATCTATATCCCATGATCTTTCAACCACATAACACAATGCCCATATTGGGAAAATAATACTCACCATTTCATGTAATTCTAGAAAGGAAACCCACTCCCACTCATGTATCACATTATCATCATTCACGATACACATTACAAAAAATTCCAAAAATAAGTTCCATGTTTTTAATCAATCGATGGTGAACTCCACACCACCATGATCATCATTAACCACTTCACAGAGCATTGACCCTGATGGTATCACTATAGTGACATGTGATTCAATTACCCTGATCCATACTTCCCTATCCAACACATAAAACTATGACACTCTCAATGAGGATCAACCATGATCATTTGTTCGTTCACACCTGGTCATTATATGTTCTCATTCCCAATCCTAGAACAACTGATTCTCACTAGAGACCCTTGGGCCATAACCCCTAAAATCCTCTCATCTCACCCACATCATCTCTCATACTAATCATGTTTACTAATTAATCTACGCATCATGGAAATGAACATCCATAACACCCAATTTACAAGTAAAATTATATAGTACATCACCAAACATTCATGCCTCCAAGATCACATTAATGCTTAACGGTTACACACTCTGGTATAACCCAAAACAGAAACTCATTTTTTATTCTAGAAGGTAACATTCCCTGAAAATTAGTCTCACAATACAAAGACACTACCCATGCCATTATTATATGGTGGTCTCACCTAGCAAAGATCACCCTTGGTGCTTTCCAAAACTAGAGAAAATTTAGTGATCCAAAACAAAATGCACAACCACTCAAGACCCAAGTTTCATTTAAAATATACAGTGGGTTCACTTACATTTTCACTATATTATTAATGAAGCATTTAGATCTAACCAAGCTAGGCACCTAACTAGTATTTTCCAAGAAAATTTATTTTAAAACCAAAGAATCCACATTGCGAGTTCTTGCCATCTCAAGGAAATCGGGAATCTATGTATGCCTCCCACCAAAACCATTTTGATGATGTTCTCACGCATAGGTAGCACCTGATTTCTCCCCCTCAAACATACCAGTTTAACCTCAACTATTCAATCACTATCCAATGTAAACCCACATGCAAGAACCCATATACCCAAGAGTGCCTCTTATAATCCTGATCCAACACATAACCACCTATCACATTTATCCTTCTTATCAACTACATGTTCTAGGAATCCAAATTTTCCTTCCCCTTGGAAAGCTAATCTCTTGACTAAAGCACTAGAACATATGATCTCCATCACAAAAACAAAATGCATCGTACCTTCCTAAACTCTATAACATGATATACCCTTCATGCATCACTAATAAGAACCCAAAACATCCTTCTATTCCTGAATTACCCAAAGAAACTCACAACTCAGCTGACCCCTCTCACATGTCACCCTCAAAAGCCACGTGGAACAAACTCCCTATACTAGAGTCTAGTGAAACAAGGTAACTAGGCTCTCCAACCTAACCCAACTGGTCATGTCTCGTTATAATTCACTAGGTACTGCCAAATTATTTTAGGAAAACTCATTGATGTCCATTGATTGTGTGGAATTAATAATGACCTTATATCAATATCACATTACATCAACATGAAAAACATCCATCTCTAGGGTCTCACATATAAATGGTGTCATATGTCAAACCAATAACCCAAAACTAGGGATATCATCCACTCTAAGCATCTTCACATTATACCTCTTCCTATAGGATAAAGACAAACATGTTGGCACATATAAACATACCAAATTTTTTTGATAATACTGATTTATTTTTATTATTTTAGATAGAATAAAATAAAATGATAGAATAAATAAAATAAAATAATAATGAAAAAGTAAAAAAAACTCACCATGCATGGTGGAGGATAAGTTGCACTAGTATGGAAAGGAGAGTTCATCAACCTTGGTAGAACTGATGAAGAACACAAAAGTGATATGTCGGATGTTCTATCAATGCATGTAATAGAGTTTTGGGGTTTCTCGGATCCTACTAAATCGACCAATGGAAAAAATGAATCATTTGGTTATTTTAAAAAGCACCAAAATCAATGGATTAAAACCCCCATTTTAAAACACCCAATTTAATCTTCTGTTTCACTTGAAATTGATGACTGAGTTATTAGTTTCCCCAATTAATGGGTTTCAAATTTTTTGCGTTTAAAACAGTGATAAATCAAAGGATTGAAATGCTCTATGTGTTACTGTGGAGGTTCAACACAATTATTTTCTCATTTTATCATATCCTGCTTCTTTTATTACAAGATAGTCAAATAATTTATTGCGATATAAACATGTGGTCATTTTTACAAAAGGAAGTACTTGGTTTTAGTGATTTACAAGAGGGAATTTTCATCTTATGGTAAATGATTCTTGTGAAATGAGGTATTTCATGGAATGATTTGAAATTTTCAATGGGTCTCATTGGAAATGTTGTGAGGGATTGCGGGAATGTGTGGTAGGATTTGGAATTTTCACTAGGTTTCACCAGGAAAGGTCTGGGAGATTATAGGATTTCATGGGAAAATAAGGTAAAACACACCCCCATACAGGATTCCATAGAATGATTTGGCATTTGTAGTGGGTTTCACCAGGAAAAGTTTGCAGGATTTCATGATCGCATGATAGGATTTGGAATTTTCATTGGGTTTTTCCCTATTGGGATTTAGGCATAGCATGAATCGATTGAATCAATGGAGAATAGTTTGGAATAAGTTTAATTTTTTATAGAGTGAGAATCATCACAATGTGAATATTCACTGTCGTGGGAGTGCAGTTTCTAATGCATGTTTTTTTGTGTTTTACAATTGTTGGGGGGAAGTGGTGTTCAGTCTACTTTATTTTGGATTTTCATTTTTTCCCCAACTTATAATGGCCATGGATGATGTTATTACATGTTATATTGGAATTTTTTTAAGGTTCATTTTCTGGTTAATATGAAATTATTTTCTATCCAAGAATGTATGATGAACTTTTTAGTGGATGTTTTATCAAAATAAATATATATTTTTGTTGCAATGTGGGAGTTCCACTCATTCTCCCATTGGATGCTACATTGTGTAAGTTCCACTAAAACATCCCCAAGACAATATATTCAATATATATTTTAATTTTTTTTGTTTATAATTTCAGATATATAATTATATTTACAATATTTGTAAAAAAAATTCTCTATTTTTTAATTTTTATATACATTTTTTTAATTTGTTTATACAAATTCAAATGCTCAATAAAATCATTTTTATAAATATTTTGTTACAATTGCAATTCATATTTTTCATAATTGTTTTTAAGGAAAATATAATTATTAAAATTTCTACTAAAATTTCAACTTGTATTTAATAAAATCAAATTTATAAACATTCACCAGAATTTCTAGAATTTTTCCACTAGAAATATATTCAATATATATATTTTAGTTTTTTTATATTTCGAGAAATATAATTATATTTATTATTTTTGTAAAAAATATTTTACCAATAATGTAATTTTTATTTATATTTATTTTTCAAATAATTTATACATATTAAAATGTTAAATTAATTTATATTTATAAACATTATGTGACAAATTAAGTTAATACTATATAATTGTGGTCAATAAAATATATATATATTGAAATTTAATTTTTACTAATATATTCCTCAGTTTTAGAAATATACAGTTTTATTATAGTGTGGATGATCCAAGGAATCTTCTAGTGGGTGTACCATATTTTTTAAAGGGAATAATCATGAATTTCCCAACCATTAATTAATTCATATGATGAGGTCCCAAAAAAATAATTAAATCACAAGCAGATGTGTTAGATGTGAATGCTTTAGCAGGAATTAAACTATATAATTTCCTCTCCATGGTAGCAACTATTTATGAGGGTCGAAATTTTATTAGGTACATGTGTATCGATTAGTTGAACCTTTTAAGTACTCAATGGGAAAGATAATTTGTCTATGGTGATACATGTTTCATGTTAGAGTACCTATAAATAAACTTTCATCAAAATCCATCATTTTTCTATACAATGTAGTTTGATATGAATGGGAAAATTAGTAATATTTTTTGGGTTAATCCAAAAATTACAAAAAAATTATGAGTTGTTTAAAGTTGTAATTTTTACCCCAATTTTAGTTCTAATATAGAGTATAGGCCCCTAGGCTCATTTTTGGGGTTCAATCATCATTAGGAGATTATCATTTTGTGTGAAGGTTTGTTAAATTATGAAACCTTGACTTCATTTTATAGGTTTTTTAAAATATAATTATAGGTGAATCACATGAAGTAACCTCAAACTATATTTACTAATTAGGATGTAGAAATGGGAAACCCATTTTTTATTTTTTTAGTTGGAACTCAGCATTGCCTTTGTTTTTTTCATTTAATGTAAAATGTAATTAAACATTATGATAATTTGATGAAAAGTGGATCTTTTTTTCTAACATGATTTAAGAGTTGTATGTTTCAATACCATGATGGACATCAATTTGAACTGCAGTGCTATTCCCTTAGAGAATAATATGGTGATGAGAAATCACATTGGTGATATGATTTATTCATTTTGTGATAAAAGTGGGAACATTGATTTGTAAAAAATTATTTAACATTGGGTATTTGAAACGCTCAATTGAGTCAATGTGTTAATGTATTACTACTAGTTTACCTGCATTACAAGGTAGGAGTTATTGATTTCTTTATGTAGTTTGAGAAATTATTGTAAAAAATTGATATCGTGAAACAGAGTCCAAATTTGAGATGCAGGAGAAGTTTTCTCAAAATCATTTCCCTTATGATTAATTAACGTATAATGTTTCTAAAAGATATACACCTAAGTTATTTGATTTATTTAATATGAATATGAAATGATTATTCCTTGTTTTATAATATCATGTATTGAAATCAGAGTTCTATTCATTTATGTTATTGGAATGGTTGGCTGTGAAGATCAATTTTGTGTATCATATGTTGTTACATAATGTTCTTGTTAATAATTTGAGATGGTTGGGTATTTTTGTTTTCATGTATTAAAAATTTATTATCATATTAATTTCATATCAATACCTGAAAAATATTTTTTTCAGAGGTGGGCCTAATTGGATTGAATTATTATAACGTTTGAAGGGACTTTATTGAAGTAAATATTGATAGAAAATTAGTTATAGAACAAAATTACCAATATTTTGCATGAATGGGAAAAAAGTTTATTAATTTCTCTTGTGAGATAGATATAGGTTATTACATTACCTATTCTAATTTCAATATTTTCTCAAAATAGTTTACTATTATAAATACATAGTTGGATACAGTTACTATTCATGACAGTTTAAACACAATTTTAATAAAGGATTCTTTTGAAAGGAAAAAAATTGAAATGGGAGATAGAATCAAATTATTGTCATAAATTGTTTCCAAAATATTACACAGTTGAATAAAAATAATAACCATTACAATTTTATAATGAGGGTATGATTTCATTTTATGATTCATTTCATCTCATAAAAAATATTTCTAATGGAATTTTGGTATTTTATTTCATTTTTTCATTTCACATAGGTGGTGGTAGATTAAGGAAGGAAATATTTTACTTTGGCATCTCAATAAATACTTTTAAATGTAATTTTTTAGCAACATTCTTTTCTACAGGTTATTTAATTGTTTTTTTCTCTATTACAGGAAGACTTCTCAACCAATTTGGATCTTCATCTTCGAATGTAGACTACCATAAAATTGGAAGATGATGATCAGTGTATACATTATATGATATTTGTTTTTTGGGGTTTAATTGTTATGTCTCCGCACCAGGCATAGGATATTTTAAATTGTAATCACTCCATTGAAGCATTTTATGGATTCAATAATTCATATTCTAGTTTTAGTTTTAATGTATTGGGATAATATTTTGAGAAACTTCAATTTTTATGTGTATGTTATGTATTATAATTATTAAATGAATCCATTGAATCATTTATAGTGGGTCATAATTTTTGTATTTTTGAAAAAACAACTTCTGTATTTAAGACCATTTATAGGCTTTTATTATTTGTAATGGATTAGGATACCAGTGATGATACACAAAGGCTACTATAATTCCTTTAATTCACATCCACTTCTTAAGATCACAATGTTGGGTTGTTCTTTATCTATGTAAAAGTGACAGATGAGCACAAAAATATACAATTTCAACCTATTTTTTCATCTATACAATAAACATAATTTTCATTGTTGAACCAATCCACTATTATTGGAAGTAGATATTCCTAGTAATTTATATAAACCATCTATTTCAACTCTATATTCTATGATAGAAACTACCAAAATTGAGCGACCATAGCTATAACTAAAAAACCAAAAAGATTCCATACATAGATGAAATCACCTCATAATGGAAAAAAAGTTCTACTATACTTACACTAACACAAATTTATACCCACTGAAGAACATTATTTCAAAACAAGTCATCACATCATCCACTATGTGTTTATATAATACCACACTATTTAATCTTGTAAAATGATGGTGTACTCCCTATAAATAAGATAATTCATGTAGTAGAATAATATACAATAAAAAACCAAAAAAATCAACCAGTATAATAAAAAATAATAGGTATATCCCATAAGAATTGATTTTATGTTCATTAAAACTAGTGAATGAATGAACACCTCTTCTGTGAAAACCAACAATATCGAGGAATAAAAGTAATATTTACCCATGATATACTAAGCATAAAAAAGTTATGTCATGGGATTTATCTACCACTATTACATTGTTCCACTCTGATCAAATATTCTCATATGACTCACTTATAGTGTAGATGAGTCACTAAAATACTTTTTTATACATCATTCATGAAAAAATGGATTTATCAAAAATAAAACTCAATCCAAAAGGGTTTAATACACTATTGGTGTTATTGACGATGGTTAAAGAAAACATATAACAATTTGACACAACCACCATCCATTTCAGTTTAAATTAGTGTGTAATACGGAAATACTAAAATTGGGACACCAATTTTGATCTTCAATTCTAGTTTAATGTCATAGCTATAAAAATAGGTTGACTAATTCTTTAAGAACATGATAATGTTCAATTCCAATTTCCTATCATATACATAAAAATGTTATATATAAATGTTTAAGAACCTAAAAACATTAAATTATAGTTTCAAATCACAGCTATAAATCTAGGCAGTATAAATGTTTAAGTCCCTGAGAACATTCAATTCCAGTTTCCGATCACAATCCTAATACATGGATGTATAAATGTTTAATAACATAAGAATATTCAATTCTATTTTTATGTCATGTCCATAAAACCGTGTTGTATAAATATTTATGTCAATGTTGGCACCACTAATTATAAGAGGAAACTCATGGTTCTAAATGATTATTCCATACATCTATTTGTAGGGCCGGTAAGGATCAAATGTTCCATATAAATATATAGGTAATAAAATTATTCTTGTACTAGGTTTTTCTTATATTCTTAATCAAATTAAGACATCTCTATAAGATATAAATTGACTTTTTGACAATCCAAGCTTCAGTCACCCCATTGAGGAGTATCTTCCATTATGAAAAGGAGTGTGGGAGAAGCCTTTTCCCTGTAATCTTTCCTCCATTTATAGATTATTTGTTTGATAAATTCTTTATATAAGATGTAAAAATTTAATCATCTCCATTAGTTTATTTTAAAATATATTTCATGTCTAAGAAGATAAAATTTTCTATTTCTAAGGAGTCATTCTAATAATTATCATGTCCAGCACCAGCCATATGAGGTTTCATGTAGTTTTAGTGGATGAAATGTTTTCTATTAATATTAATAAAATAGAAATGTCCAATGAATATTTGTAGTGTTTATGGGGATGAAATGTTTTCTATTAAACTGTAGTGCATCCTTAAATAGTTTTTCTACCAACATCTCTATAAATTATGTTTTTCCTAGAAATTATTCCGTATGAATAAGAATAATGTTAGAAAAACTATTAATTAATATATTTACTTCTTATAAAATATAAATAATAATACACTCACCATGGTAGAACATGTAATAATCATAAATTTATCTTATAATATTCCATTCATATTCTCCATTTTACAATGCCTTTTTATTATTTTATCATATGAATATATAACCTAATATCATTGAAATGATTAGATGATGTCACGCTAAATGAATATTGGTTTACAGTAATCTTGTTTAACTTAAATAATCACCCTACTACCTATCTTTGTGTTTTTAAAAGAGATAAAATATCATCCATATTTTTTTAATATAAATTGTTATCAAATTCCGAGACATATTCACTACAAAATAATAACATTAATTTATAAGAAAACGTGTATAGTTAAGGGTACTTTTGTAGAGACCCGAAGCCTGACGTACATGGACATTACATTAATTTTGCGGAATACTTGGTACATAACAAAAACACACACACAAGGATCGTAATAGTTTAGTGTCTTTGGAAACTCGGAATATAATCTTCTAATCGTGGTGAAAGATCTTCAACATCTCCCATAAAGATCTTCTTTTTTTTAAAACCTAAAACCTTTATTTATATCCTGGGGAAAAGAAAACATAAAAGGGTGAGCTCAAATGCTCAGTAAGGGTAAACAAAAGAAATATCAATCACATCATATTCATAAGAACATAACATTTTGGAAATCATAACCTGTAAAAGAGAGCATAATTTCATAACATGGGATAAATTATGGCAGTGAAATGTAATCACAATAATCATAACATAAAACATGGAACTTTGTGGCATACACCCATAATCATAGAGAATCATTTCTTGTTAGTCATGACTCATTGCCAAGACTATCTTAGTGGACAAAGTCCCTTTCTGAATCGAGTAACCCTCGTTTCAGTCCTGTTTCACTGAACCGGTATAACCTACCATTCCAGCCATGTCTATCTCATGAGATATAAAATCTTTACCCAATGCATTGGAGGGAGATATAGGTCCCACCCATCTCATAATGATACCATTCTTATGTGTGCCACAAAATCATAAATCATACGTCATTGCATAACCCGTGTAATAAAAATGGGATTCTTAAACAACATGACATCATAAAACCATTCATATAAGATAAAGAAATTCATAAACATAATTCCATCACAACATAGTCAAATCAATGTAAAAATATGGATAGAAACAGAACCCTTTATTATCTTAGATGGAAAATAATTTTGATAAAACACTTGAATTGAATTCTTGAGGAAAATATCCTTTCTTCTTCAAAATCAATTTCTTTTCACAAAACATCATGAAATTTTAAAAGAAAGATATTTTATTGAAAATAGTCATGAAATATTTTAGAGGAAGCTTCATGAAAATAAGGCTTTATAAAACAGTAGAAATTTGTTCGTGCCGTATAAGTTAAAAAAACATTCTTTGTACTTTTGTCGAAAAAGTCAAAATGTACCTCGTACGAAAAACGACAAAAGATTCCGTTCATATCTTTTACTAAAAACTCACCAAAGGGTAGAATCGGATTTAAACAATTGTAGGTGGATGTAAATAACATTACATATTGAGGAAACATAGATGTGGATGATAAAATACACCCCAGTAAATACTAAAGTATAAACAATCTCGGATAAAAATGAGATTGTGATATTTCCCTTACCTTAGGTCCAATTTGCTTTGTACGTTTCCGAAGCTCCTGTATAATGGTTTAAATAATGTTATTGACTTATTCCAGAATCATACATATTGATATGATATCATATATGGTCATATTATTAACTTCTTGTTAGTAATATTTCATTGTTACTTGTTACTCGGGTCTTTAGTGCCTTTTGTTCTTATGCGTGTTTTGCCGAATAAATTCTTATTCTTCTTTTAAGGTTATAGATACCTTATATCCAGAATGGTATTAGTGTAACATATATCATATTTATTCATTAAATTCATTTATATAATTACTATGTAATGATGATCATGTAGAACGAGTCGCATCACATCGTGGAGACGGTATTCCGTACGTACGCACGAGTGATGATATCATTTCTATGATCGTGGAACTGTATTGGAGTATATATATATTATTTCAGTATCAATATTAATTTATAATAATCATAAATAGTTACTCATTACACCATTATACCCATCCTTGTAAAGTGATGGTGGAAAATAGATTACACCACGGCGTGGAGACGGTATTCCGTACGTACGCACGCACGGTGATTTCATTTTTCCGTAGGATGGATAGAAGGTGAATTAGGGTTGTTTCATATTTATAATAACATATCAGTATGTAAGTAATACTGATTTTATTACTTTATCATGAAACAACTAAAGAAGAAGAAGTTGAAGAAGAAAGAAATTGAAAAGATCGGTAATGGATATTACCTCTTCTTTGGAACGCTTCTTTGAATCCTCCACTTAAGGAACTAAGATTGGTCTTTGGAGAAGACCAGGACCTCTAGGATTATTCTAGGGAAGTGGAGAAGGGAAAATGGCAGGGGTTGTCCGAGCTTGAGTGCTCAAATTGGTGTGAGGTGGAGGGGGAGGAGGTGCCCTTTTATAAGGGAGGAGAGGGGCACCTTAGGAATTCTTAAAAATATTAATTTATAATAAATCTAACCCCACTTAAAAACCTCCAAAAATGACTCATATTCGAATATTAGATGATATAGGGTTGTAATCTCATCAACCAATCAAATTTATACATGTTTGGATCTTATTTTAAACCTTATCATTTTGATTTATCCTTATTTAATCTATTTAAGTTTATTTGTGGTAATAAAATTCTAAATTTTAAATTATAACAAATAATTACTTATTTGTTGTGAATTTTCCATAATTGTTTACTTTATAACATTATAGACCATATAAATATAAATTTATAATTTTTAAATATTTTTGTGATTTTTAAACAATTTTATAATATGTTATTTTTGTAAAATAACAATAGTGTCAATTTTGACACTATTCATTTATTTGAATTTAAATAAAATATATACAGAAGATATGTTCGAACTAAAAGATTTAATATATTAATAAAAGGTCATATGTATCTATAAAATTAGTGTATCGCATTAAATAGTTCATATAATATTTATTTTATTATTTTTAAAACCATTTATTTGGTTTATCTCTTAATAAAATAATTACTACATCATTTTTGTATAATTATTTAATATACTTATTTGTTGTATAAAATTTAAAATAAAATTATATGATGAATATAAATATATCACCTTTCACAATAATACTTTTACTCGACTTTATCATCTTAAAATCACAATATTTAAATTGTTATATTTATTAAATTATGAAGGTGACAACTTTGGCATCATTTAAAATAAAATAATATAAGTGTCATAATTGCTTTTATAAGGCTCAAAATGGTCAAATATTCGACCATTGGATGATTATGGTTTACATTTACATTTCCAATAAGTTTTGGTTAGGTATTTGTGCATTTTATGGTCACTATTAGTTTAAAAAAAACATTATTCTTGATTTTTCACTAGATAAACAATTTCTGCATCACTATTGTGTCATAATTAATGATAATTATTTAATCCCTAAAAATTATAAATAAATTTATATGATGTATATAATTTCATTAGCTTTCTGTAGACTATTCATGTTCGAAGTTTCATGAAGTTTATCACTAAATTAAAATTAATATACTTATAAAATTTAAGAGAGTGACATGTTGTCACTTTCTTTGGTTTTAATAATAATTAAGTTATTTTCATGGACAAATGTTCATTAAATGATTATAATCTGACCCTTAGGTGATATGGGTCGACTTTTAGTCATCCAATAGGATTTTGACATTTGTTAGGGTAATTTTAAAATATTATATTTACCCTTAATTACCCGATTTACCTTTAACTATGGTAAATAAAATTTACCGTAGTTACTATTCATAATTCCCAAAAATAAAAAGTATCTTATTAACATAATTTGGACCCACTGATTCCAAATATGGAATCCATTTTTTAAAATTCCATACACAGAAGTTGCAGAAATTAAATTAAAATTAATCCCGTTGTCGAATAAAAACGGGTTTTTGTTTAAAACATTGCAAAAGATTGAATTGATTTAACCTACGAATTCAAGGTAAAATCAATGCTAATGACATACATTATATTAAATGGTAAAAATATATTCTATTTATACTTTAAAACCATTCAATATTATAATTTAACCACATAAGATGTTACGATGAAAAAAGTTGTTTTTAATTAAAATATAGCGTGTTTTTACTATTCATTAAAATGTGAAAGTTACCAGAATAATATGAAAAATTTATCCAAAGTAAATTTTTATTTCTTGATTCCAAAGAAGAATTTTATTTTGTCAAATTGAACTTATAAACATGTCAAAAAATATATTTAAAGTGGGTACGCCATCAAAAGGCGGCAAAACTGCATTTTTTTGAAAAATACTTATTTTACCCGAAAAATTTATTTTGTTCTTATACCATGTTCTAGAAATGTGTAAGATGAATAATAATGTTATAAAATTCAAAATTTAGTTAATACTATTCATAACGGCTAGTTCATGACAATATTATAATAATATAACATTGTTTATTAAAACCCGGTATTGTGTACAACACACGCTATCGAGGAAGGTCGTGATTGCGTGTAATGCAAGCCAAGTCAGGGTTGCGTGTTGTGAAAGAATCCTTCATTGTTTCGTATAACAGAATCCAACCATATTTCATTTATACATTTAATATATATATATATATATACTCAATGTTGCGTAGAATAACTATTATCAAAATTGTGTGTAACACGGTCCAAGAATAGTGTTGCGTATACTGCAAGCTAATACGGTGTTGCGTATAGCGCAAGGTAATCTTGGTGTAGAATACAACATAAGACGTTAATGAAATTAAAATAATATTTTTCATAAAATCTCGGGGTGTTACATTCTACCCCCCTTAAAATGAATTTCGCCCTCGAAATTCGTCGGGGTTATAAATGGTTTACTATTTGAAAGTTTCTTTGATAGAAACCCACATCGTAAAAAGGAATACCCAAACTTATCTTTAAAAAACAAAAGTATGAAACGTAACAGTTAACCAAATAAACTAATCACTGGGTTTCCACATAGGTGAAAATATGGATATGGAAGAGAAATCTAACCATCATGTTCTGATGGAGAGTAGTAGAGAACATGGCTATGGAAAAGCTAGCAATCACAAAGCCATAAATTTGTGATGATCTAGGGTATCATCTGATTCATCGGATATAAGGGCACTAGGACAACATTTTTGGTTTTCAAGATCATTTCCCTAAAGTTGAAAATTTGAATTACAATAAATACTTACTTTATTTTGGTACAATCTCACTGTTGTTTGTGCCTTGAACAATTTCCACTTCATCTCTTAAATAAATGAAGTTGAATTTGTTATTCGTGATGTGTTAGCAGATCATGTGATAGAATGACGGGTCATTCCATCTGTCTCAAACAAAAGGTTAGCAAAAATTATATACATAAGTCGATCTATAGTGAGATTAATCATATATGGTTCCTAAAATGAACTTATACTTCACATATCATACTGCTTAATATAATAAAATTAGTTTTCTACTAAACAGGGACTTCCTGTAGGTCAGTGGTAGGCGATAAAGGCCAGTCGCACTTCGGTTGTGGGTTCGATTCCCACAGCCTTGTCCGAAGCGATGGGCTGTCTCCCGTCCTGCAGGTTGTCCTTTTTCTAAAACTACATTACTATAACATCACATAAATAATATCAAAAAAAAGTTCTATACTTAAACAATACTAACTTATGGTTAACATAATCCATTACAATCTTTAGGCTTATCTAAAATACTTTGGTCCAAGCTCATAGTATAAAGAAAATGATTACTTGAAATGTCGCCAACCAAGCATGTGAATACCATCATTTATCCCCCATATATCTTGTTGGTCACATTCCAATCATGTGAATACTTTAATGATGTATTCTCTTGAAAAATATGAATACCCATTAAACCTTAGTGAAAACATGAATGCTGTCAAAAGTTAACTCTTTCCACATACCAAAATCCAAAAATTCAATATACTCAAACCATGATATAACCTTCTCCTTATATCAGTCATGAGCTCATGAATACTATCAAACATTTTATTTTCTCCTTATCCCTTCATTATGCGCATATCATCTACATTCCAAAAATATCTGAATAACCTTTCATGGATACTGGTAACATTAATCAGACAACAATGTAACAATCCTTACATGTCTCTTTATTCCATAGTGCCATGAGATTACTTATACAACATTACACATGATAAACATGTAATCATTCCCCTACATTCTTAAACCATTGACCGAGCTTCAACAATTCTTTCATCTCACATATCATTTGTAGTCTCTTCATCATCATCCACATAAATACTTCCCATACGACCATACTGATTATCTTCATGAGACTTTCCCTTAGGGAATTGGTTTGCATAATGCCCGTACATTCCACATTTAAAACATTTAACCATTGTTGATGTTGTAGCAATACCATTATCCTCATCCATGTTGTTAACTGAACCTTTTCCTTTGCATTTACTTGCTTTGTGTTCTTCTTTTCCACACCCAAAGAATCTTCCAGTTCCTTTGAAACATTCTCCTTGATGCCTCTTCCCACATGATTTACATAGGGGAAATTGAACTTTCTTTCCTCTATGATCATCATGAAACTCCATCTTTCTCTTATTAGCCGAGTCAGGAAACTTACCAAATTTTACTTTATTGATCATATTATGAGATTGATGATTCGGCATAATAATGATGTTTGGACTTCCAAATCCCATTTCATTATGAAGAATATCATTCCATTGTCCATCATATCCTCCATTATCGTGAATCATCTTGTTTCCAGCCATTTTCTAAAACCCAAAAGAATAGTGTGAGAGGCAAAAATCATAATAAAGGGGGAGTAACTTCAATATCTAACATCTTAGGTTTAATTCTATGATCGTTAGCGTAATTCTAGTACTATAACCTATACGCATACTTAACCTTAGAGACATCCCTAGACATACCTTAGAAATATCTCTAGGGATCTCACTAAAGTTCTCGCATCCTAGTTTCCAAAGGTTGACTAAACCTCTCCTCTGATACCAACTGTAGAGACCTGAAGCCTGACGTACATGGACATTACATTACTTTTGCGGAATACTTGGTACATAACAAAAACACACACACAAGGATCGTAATAGTTTAGTGTATTTGGAAACTCGGAATATAATCTTCTAATCGTGGTGAAAGATCTTCAACATCTCCCATAAAGATATTCTTTTTTTTTATACCTAAAACCTTTCTTTATATCCTGGGGAAAAGAAATCATAAAAGGGTGAGCTCAAATGCTCATTAAGGGTAAACAAAAGAAATATCAATCACATCATATTCATAAGAACATAACATTTTGGAAATCAAAACCTGCAAAAGAGAGCATAATTTCATAACATGGGATAAATTATGGCAGTGAAATGTAATCACAATAATCATAACATAAAACATGGAACTTTGTGGCATACACCCATAATCATAGAGAATCATTTATTGTTAGTCATGACTCATTGCCAAGACTATCTTAGTGGACAAAGTCTCTTTCTGAATCGAGTAACCCTCGTTTCAGTCCTGTTTCACTGAACCTGTATAACCTACCATTCCAGCCATGTCTATCTCATGAGATATAAATCTTTACCCAATGCATTGGAGGGAGATATAGGTCCCACCCATCTCATAATGATACCATTCTTATGTGTGCCACAAAATCATAAATCATACATCATTGCATAACCCGTGTAATAAAAATGGGATTCTTAAACAACATGACATCATAAAACCATTCATATAAGATAAAGGAATTCATAAACATAATTCCATCACAACATAGTCAAATCAATGTAAAAATATGGATAGAAATAGAACCCTTTATTATCTTAGATGGAAAATAATTTTGATAAAACACTTGAATTGAATTCTTGAGGAAAATATCTTTTCTTCTTCAAAATCAATTTCTTTTCACAAAACATCATGAAATTTTAAAAGAAAGAGATTTTATTGAAAATAGTCATGAAATCTTTTAGAGGAATCTTCATGAAAATAAGGCTTTATAAAACAGTAGAAATTCGTTCGTGCCGTATAAGTTAAAAAAAACATTCTTTGTACTTTGGTCGAAAAAGTCAAAATGTACCTCGTACGAAAAACGACAAAAGATTCCTTTCATATCTTTTACTAAAAACTCACCAAAGGGTAGAATTGGATTTAAACAATTGTAGGTGGATGTAAATAACATTACATATTGAGGAAACATAGATGTGGATGATAAAATACACCCCAGTAAATACTAAAGTATAAACAATCTCGGATAAAAATGAGATTGTGATATTTCTCTTACCTTACGTCCAATTTGCTTTGTACGTGTCCGAAGCTCCTGTATAATGGTTTAAATAATGTTATTGACTTATTCCAGAATCATACATATTGATATGATATCATATATGGTCATATTATTAACTTCTTGTTAGTAATATTTCATTGTTACTTGTTACTCGGGTCTTTAGTGCCTTTTGTTCTTATGCGTGTTTTGCCGAATAAATTCTTATTCTTCTTTTAAGGTTATAGATACCTTATATCCAGAATGGTATTAGTGTAACATATATCATATTTATTCATTCAATTCATTTATATAATTACTATGTAATGATGATCATGTAGAACGAGTCGCATCACATCGTGGAGACGGTATTCCGTACGTACGCACGAGTGATGATATCATTCCTATGATCGTGGAACTGTATTAGAGTATATATATATTATTTCAGTATCAATATTACTTTATAATAATCATAAATAGTTACTCATTAAACCATTATACCCATCCTTGTAAAGTGATGGTGGAAAATAGATTACACCACGGCGTGGAGACGGTATTCCGTACGTACGCACACGCGGTGATTTCATTTTTCCGTAGGATGGATAGAAGGTGAATTAGGGTTGTTTCATATTTATAATAACATATCATTATGTAAGTAATACTGATGTTATTACTTTATCATGAAACAACTAAAGAAGAAGAAGTTGAAGAAGAAAGAAATTGAAAAGATCGATAATGGATATTACCTCTTCTTTGGAACGCTTCTTTGAATCCTCCACTTAAGGAACTAAGATTGGTCTTTGGAGAAGACCAGGACCTCTAGGATTATTCTAGGGAAGTTTATAAGGGAAAATGGCAGGGGTTGGCCGAGATTGAGTGCTAAAATTGGTGTGAGGAGGAGGGGGAGGAGGTTCCCTTTTATAAGCGAGGAGAGGGGCACCTTAGGAATTCTTAAAAATATTAATTTATAATAAATCTAACCCCACTTAAAAACCTCAAAAAATGACTCATATTCGAAGATTAGATGAGATAGGGTTGTAATCTCATCAACCAATCAAATTTATACATGTTTGGATCTTATTTTAAACCTTATCATTTTGATTTATCCTTATTTAATCTATTTAAGTTTATTTGTGGTAATAAAATTCTAAATTTTAAATTATAACAAATAATTACTTATTTGTTGTGAATTTTCCATAATTGTTTACTTTATAACATTATAGACCATATAAATATAAATTTATAATTTTTAAATATTTTTGTGATTTTTAAACAATTTTATAATATGTTATTTTTGTAAAATAACAATAGTGTCAATTTTGACACTATTCATTTATTTGAATTTAAATAAAATATATACAGAAGATATGTTCGAACTAAAAGATTTAATATATTAATAAAAGGTCATATGTATCTATAAAATTAGTGTATCACATTAAATAGTTCATATAATATTTATTTTATTTTTTTTAAAACCATTTATTTGGTTTATCTCTTAATAAAATAATTACTACATCATTTTTGTATAATTATTTAATACACTTATTTGTTGTATAAAATTTAAAATAAAATTCTATGATGAAGATAAATATATCACCTTTCACAATAATACTTTTACTCGACTTTATCATCTTAAAATCACAATATTTAAATTGTTATATTTATTAAATTATGAAGGTGACAACTTTGGCATCATTTAAAATAAAATAATATAAGTGTCATAATTGCTTTTTTAAGGATCCAAATGGTCAAATATTCTACCATTGGATGCTTATGGTTTACATTTACATTTCCAATAAGTTTTGGTTAGGTATTTGTGCATTTTATGGTCACTATTAGTTTAAAAAAACATTATTCTTGATTTTTCACTAGATAAAAAATTTCTGCATCACTATTGTGTCATAATTAATGATAATTATTTAATCCCTAAAAATTATAAATAAATTTATATGATGTAGATAATTTCATTAGATTTCTGTAGACTATTCATGTTCGAAGTTTCATGAAGTTTATCACTAAATTAAAATTAATATACTTATAAAATTTAAGAGAGTGACATGTTGTCAGTTTCTTTGGTTTTAATAATAATTAAGTTATTTTCATGGACAAATGTTCATTAAATGATTCTAATCTGACCCTTAGGTGATATGGGTCGACTTTTAGTCATCCAATAGGATTTTGACATTTGTTAGGGTAATTTTAAAATATTATATTTACCCTTAATTACCCGATTTACCTTTAACTATGGTAAATAAAATTTACCGTAGTTACTATTCATAATTCCCAAAAATAAAAAGTAGCTTATTAACATAATTTGGACCCAATGATTCCAAATATGGAATCCATTTTTTAAAATTCCATACACATAAGTTTCAGAAATTAAATTAAAATTAATCCCGTTGTCGAATAAAAACGGGTTTTTGTTTAAAACATTGCAAAAGATTGAATTGATTTAACCTACGAATTCAAGGTAAAATCAATTATAATGACATACATTATATTAAATGGTAAAAATATATTCTATTTATACTTTAAAACCATTCAATATTATAATTTAACCACATAAGATATTACGATGAAAAAAGTTGTTTTTAATTAAAATATAGCGTGTTTTTACTATTCATTAAAATGTGAAAGTTACCAGAATAATATGAAAAATTTATCCAAAGTAAATTTTTATTTCTTGATTCCAAAGAAGAATTTTATTTTGTCAAATTGAACTTATAAACATGTCAAAAATAAGATTTAAAGTGGGTGCGCCATCAAAAGGCGGCAAAACTGCATTTTTTTGAAAAATACTTATTTTACCCGAAAAATTTATTTTGTTCTTATACCATGTTCTAGAAATGTGTAAGATGAATAATAATGTTATAAAATTCAAAATTTAGTTAATACTATTCAGAACGGCTAGTTCATGACAATATTATAATAATATAACATTGTTTATTAAAACCCGGTATTGTGTACAACACACGCTATCGAGGAAGGTCGCGATTGCATGTAATGCAAGCCAAGTCAGGGTTGCGTGTTGTGAAAGAATCCTTCATTGTTTCGTATAACAGAATCCAACCATATTTCATTTATACATTTAATATATATATATATATATATATACTCAATGTTGCGTAGAATAACTATTATCAAAATTGTGTGTAACACGGTCCAAGAATAGTGTTGCGTATACTGCAAGCTAATACGGTGTTGCGTATAGTGCAAGGTAATCTTGGTGTAGAATACAACATAAGACGTTAATGAAATTAAAATAATATTTTTCATAAAATCTCGGGGTGTTACAACTTTAATATAAACCTTAAAATTTAGGGAAATAATTCCCTTTGGTCCCTAAAATGTTCTATGTCGGGTCTAGATGTATAATTTTATCAAAGTGATAATATAATTTTTTTTAGAGTTCCTAACTCTACATGACACATTTTGGTATAATAATCATCCATGTAACAACCCATATATGTTTTATTTTCTTTGAAACATTGTATATGTCAATGGTTTTTTCATCATAGTATGATCTTCTATTACTTTTTATTAGGTTACTTTTTATCTTCTTCTTATAGTTCAACTTTCATAAACATATTCGAAATCCAATTTATTTCTTTTTCTTGATCTTGATTTAACATTTCTAATGAATGATATAGTTCGATGAGTTTCAATTTATAGATATTATACTTGGATACTATTTGGGAGAGGTGTGGTTTTTTTGGTATATTTTTTCAAGTGTTTTTCCTCCTCCTAAATGACATATTCATTGGTACTTATTTTTTGGTTGGACTCCATTATAAAAGGGGTATTTTGCTCTTTAGAAATAACAGTTTCTCTTCCTCTTACTTTGTTGTTGGGGATATATTTTATCAACTACTTTAGTTTTTTTAATTTTTTCATATTTTTTCAAACTTTTTCTTCTATTTTTTGTAGTTTTCTTTTGAATTATAAATTCTCATCTTAAATTCCTCAAATTTTGTCCTTTTCCATCCACATTTTCTTGATGGGAAACCTGAAATTCCTTAATGGTTATTTTATCCTTAGTAGTTTCTTCATGTTTTTTATTATTAATATTTTTTTTACATACTAATTGGTTGAGAAAATCATTAGTTTTATACTGTGATTGATAGACTTACCAACTAGATCCAAGTTTTATAATCTTTAGTTTTTTGAAAACATCAGCAAAATATAACAAGCTCCATTATTTAAAAGGTGGATTTCCTGTTAATTCATTTCCTTTCACAAATATTCATTATTAAAAATACCAACACTAAAAAAATAAAAATTATATATAGACTAATTATACATATAAGTGAAAGTAAATAATAATCCATATCAATAATGTGAGAATATCCACCGTAATATTTTATTGCTAATTGTGAAATTATTTAATAGATCGCATCAATTATTGGTGGATTGCACAAGACCACTTTTTTGTTCTCAGGTATCTCAAACTATCCACAAAATTGATAAAACCCCATCTCTATTAAGAACCTTTAATAGGGAAAATCGTATTTTCATAGCTGTATAAGCATAATATTTTTATTGTGTCAACATGATATAATTCCTTATTTCCTATTATAGCTTCCAAAAGAGCTATTTTAATTTCCTTATAGTTCAATAATTTAACACCATTTTGAAATCTCCATATATACAATGATACAATGGTTGGATTGGAAGAATATGCATCTTCCATTTCTATTTGACAATCAGTTATCCCAAATATCATTTGTACATCACCATTAGAATAATGTATTTCTATTCCATCAATTTAGAAATAGTTTTTTGAGGAATCATAGTTATCCAGTACATAAAAATGGTTTTGGAATTTTTAGAATCTATTACTGATATAATATTGGACATAAAAGCCTAAAACATATTCCAAAAAGGACTATCCAGCAAAGTAATTATATAACCTTCATTAAATTTGGGTTGGATTTCTTATATAAATCTTTTTAAAGATGTTAAATTGGACCTAAAATATACACCTAAAAATTGAATGTAAGATGTTTCCTTTTGAAAAAAATAACAAACCATAAGACTAAAAATAATAAAACAGTTTCATGTTGAATCCTACAAAAAAAATAACAAAAATATAGAAAATATTTTTTCATGACATCCAAAAATTTCAAAATATTTTTCAAAGGTAGAATAAGACTGAAACATCCAATTGAAACTCTACTAGAAGTCCTATGGGAAATAATAACATTCCATATTGAATGGGACCAGAAGCTTCAATGAACATTCTTGTGGGAAAGAATAGAATGAAATTACCTACTAAATCTTATAAAATTTCACTATAATTTATAAAATATCTTTATTTTTGGGGATTCCATAAAAATACAATACATGTTTGGAAGTTATAATATGATTGGAAGTTTTAGTGGGAAAGAGCATCCTGAATTGTTACATATGTTTTCACTATAATTATGTATAATAGTTCCATTGGAAGTTCCAATGGAACCTGACCACTAGTGTAAGTTCTAGTTGAACATCTAGTGGATGTTCCAGTTGAATTTCCAATCAAAGTTCCATTAGAACATCCTTCATAATATCCAATGGAAGAACCACTAGATGTTTTAGTGGGAAAGAACAGAATGAAATTATTTTATAAATCCTATAAAATATTTTATAAAATGTATAAAACATTTTTAATTTGGGTGATTCAACAAATTAAAATATTTGTTCAAAATGTACAATATGATTGGAAGTTCTACCGGAACCTCTAATTGAATATCCACTAGAAGTTCCTATAGAAAATAATATCAAAAAAATTTACACACGGTTTCTTAGAACTGTAATAATGTATAATATTTTCCAATGGATGTTCTAGTGGAATATCTAGTGGATGTTCTGGTGGAACCTCCAGTGGATCTTCATGGGGATTTCCATTGGAACCAAGAGTGGAACCGCTAGTGGAAATTTATGGGAACCTCCATTTCAATCTCTAGAAAAATATACATCGGAAGTTCTAGTGTGAAATAATGACCTAAAATTCACTTTTAAAACATTTAATATATTAACTAAAATATAAAAACTATTTTATTTAGATTCTACAATTTTTCATTATAGGATTGAAAGGTATAACGTGAGTGAATTTTCTAGTGGAAGCATTAGTGGATGTTCCAATGGGAACGAACAACATGAAATTTTTTCCTTTAGCATTGCACTATAATTCAGAATAATAGGTTCTAGTGGAATTTCGATGGGAACCTATTTTTGATGTTCCATTACAACCTATAGTGGAAGTTCTGGTAGAATATTTGAGGTTAAAATAGGGATGAATTGAACAATTCCACCTCAATCGTAAAAAAGTATAGTAAAGTAGAAAACATGTTTATTTGAGGATTCCAAAAATTATAGTGGAACCTCTAGTAGAATTTCCAAAAGAATATTCATGAGTAAAATTTTAAAATTGGTTCCTTTTCATCAATTTTAATGGGTAATAATGGATTCTAAATAAAGAAGTAGAATATTTTATAATTATAAAAATATAGACTTTCAACATATATAGAAAACTGAAAATAAGAGTGATGTATTAAAAAATGAATGGTTACAATATAACATTTGGTTTTTCCAAAATGAAAATGGGTTTTTCTATTAATAATGGAAATATAGATTTTAGTAGAAATAGATACAATATGCCACCTTCTTCAGTCATTGGAGCATGTTTTGTACAAAAAAGTGTGTCAGTGACTAAGACTAAAATCCACTGGAGTCAGCAAATTTCTTAATAAAGAATAAATGTTCATCTTCATTAAAGGAGGCTTGGGGAAAATGTGGATCTGTGTTCAGTGGAGTCATCATAATCACTAATGTTTCTGGACATTCCATATTTAACTAGAGTTATTGTTATCACAGAATTTATGGCTATTCCCATAGTCAACTGATTCACCACAACCGAAACCCGATTTTTCTCAGGGATTTCACTAACAAAAGTGAGAACCCATCTATAAATTGATATATGGAGATTTCCCTTTAAAAATGATTTGATGAATGAAAATAAAATAGGATACGTGTAATCATCTGAAGGGTGTACTTGAATATCCAGTTAAAAGGTTAATGGGAGGTGATGTAGGTCAGTTTCATTGAGAGAGAAGATACATTGTGTGGTTTTTTAAATGAATTAATAATTATTATTATTATTCAATATAAGTATTATATAAATTAAACTAACAAGTGACCTGGAAAAATTCCCAATTCATATAAATTTATACCCTTCCTGGGGTAAACCCCACATCTTAGACCTCACAATTGTATCAGATTTCTTATATGATGCACTTTTTTAGAGATTTAAATTATTTACAAAAAATATATAATAAAAATATTAAATAGAGTATGCTTGTGTACTGTCTTATCAAACTCATGATGTGCATAAATATTATATCCCACCTAGGGTAAAACCCATGCCTCAGATCAATCTATGGTATCATATTTCTCATATAACACACCATTTGAGATATATTAAATTATTTTTGAAAAAAAAATGTAATAAAAATATTAAATAACTTATCCTCACGTGAGATCCGACAGAATATCTAACTTATAAATATTTATATAACCCTCCTGGGGTAAAAAATCATGTCCCTAACCTAATGGTGGTCTCTGATTTCTCATAAAATGCACTATTCGGGAGGTATTCATTTATTTTGGATAAATAATAAATGTATATTATAATATTTTTAATATTTTTATTCCATCTACACTAAGGCTCTATAGGCATTGAAATCTCTCACCAACTCAGTTCCTAACTCTAAAAATATTTCATAGAATACTCCAAGGTGATAATTATGCTTTTACCCATATGAAATGCCTTTAAAACAGTTATTAAGTGATTTTTATTGAAAGATTTCATTTTTCACATAAAAAAATACAAATTATCAATAATAGGGTTTTTATTATCTTTAAAAAAATAATATTTTAAAATTATCCCCCTCTCTAGACTTGTTATCCTTGAGAAGTATCTCTATCTGTGTCATTCTAGAACAACTTAGGCCAATGAACTCAGACATCAGACTCATGTTCCCAAGTTTCCTCTTAGATCCATCCATACTAAAACTAAATCCAAACTAGTGGTGTCATCCTTCCTCACAACACATCATCAATTTGATTTATGATATGCACTATATGCTCTCCATAAGATGAATTATTCTCCATCTCAATATCCTCGAAATCAATAGCATGCATAGGGTCTGGTATGTACCTCTAAATCTATAACCCATAGAACACATCATACATACTATGATAGAGAGAAATGAGGTCCAGGTGATATTCCACTTCCCCTATCTACTCAATGATCTCGAAGGGTCCAAAAAATTAGGTTCTAGCTTTTGTTTATTCCCCAAATATCTCGACCCCAAACAAGTAGTCACTCACTATAAAACCTGATCACCCACACTAAACTCCAAGGGTCTCCACTTATAGTCAACATAAGATCTTTGTATACTATGAGAATTGTTAAACCTATTAATAATTAGATTAACTCTCTCAGAGGCCTCTAGAACCAAACTAGGCCCACAACCATTACCTCACCTACCTCATACCAATAAGCGGTGATCGATATGGGCTCTTTTATAGAGCCATATAAGGTTTCATTTGAATCAAATAATAGTAACTATTATTTAATTTTAACTCAATAAAAGCTGGGTAGTCATTCTATTCTCCACAAATGATCAATATGGAAGCTCAAATCATATACTCTAATATGAGTATAGTCCGCTCAGACTGTCCGTTAGTACAAAGACGGTATGTCACGCTCAATATTAGGTGGGTCCCTATGGATTTCTGCAAGATTTTTCAAAAACATGATGTAAAATTTGTGTATCTATCTAAAATAATGATCAATGGAACTTCATTCAGGTGTAAAATCTCTTGGACATAGATCCTTCCCAAATCCTCCACTACGTGACTCTCTCTGATTGATAAGAAGTGAGAAGACTACGTTAACTGATCAACAGTCTCCCATACTGCATCATGACTCCTCAGGGTCTTGGGTAACCCTATCAAAAATTAAATCATGACATATTACCACTTTCACATAGGTATTGTTTCTGGCAGTAACAACCCAATAGGACACTGGTGCTCGGCCTTCACCCTCCGATAGGTTGGGCATTGGGAGATTAAACCAGAAATGTCTCTCTTCATCCATGGGTACCAAAAATATCACCTGAAGTCATAGTACATATTATTTTTACTAGTATATACTGCACATTTATAAGTATGTTAATACCTTATATTATTCCCTCTAATGGAAGTGGGGACTTCTACACTCCCATGTACCCTAATAACATCATCATTATCTATCAACCATTTGGGTATCAGGTCACCTCTAGGTAACTGTTCCCCTATCAAAGCACACTCTGGGTCTGAATTCATACTAGTCTTCACCTATTCCAAAAGTTAGGATGTGATCACTAATGGTTAAATGTCATAGAATTATTTTCCTCTACAAAACAGGTCCTCCAATCATCCAAAAAATCTTTCCAAGCACCATTACTCATCTAATAACCTATTACCAAGATTCTGGACAAACTTTGTATTATTAATAAGATCATACACAATAAAGTTACCTAGTTATAGGTGCATAAATCATATCAAAAAAAATTCTACAGATATTTAACCCAGCTCCTCTGTCTCAGGTTATTCTCCCCCAATGTGATGATATAGAGAAGGCACTTCTGGTTTGTGTAAATAATATATGTCTCACTGAGGAGATAGTATCTATAACATTAAGAGTTTCAACCAAAAAATCTAGTTCAATTTCATGTGTATGGTAGTTCCAATCATGGGATGATATATTATGAGAACTGTAGGCTTCTACATTCTCTCCTTACATCATCACCACTCCTATACCAATGTCTAATGCATCACAATACATCACATAACCAATCCCAAGCTTAGAGAGTGTCTATTCTGGAGTGGTCGTTAACCTTATCTTTAGCTCATGGAACACTTCTTCACAGCATTCTGACCATCATAACTTCACTACCTTATTTTTATCCTTTTCATGGGTGTTGATAGTCAAGAGAAGTCCTAGATAAACTATCAGTCATATTCTACTACACCCAGGAAGATCCCAATATTGAAAAGGTTATGGGGATACATCCAAGAAATCACAATATAGACTTTCTCTAGGTCTATAGATATAATGGTCTCAGAAACAATATGGCCAAGGAACTTAACCTCTCGATTCGATAAGCCACCCTTCGATAGCTTGGTGTAAAGAAAATTTTCTTAAAGGATACTCAATCCTATCTCCAGGTGCCTAGTGTGTTGCTCTGGTGTCAGTGAGTAGATAAGGATATAATTGACAAACACTATGACAAATGATTCTATGTTTGGATGAAAGTTCTTATTTATGAGTTCCACGAACACTGAATGTGTGTTATTCAAACCAAGCGACATCACCAGGTGCTCATACAGTCCATACCTTCTCTAAAACACCATCTTGGGAATTTCTTCTTCTTTAACTCATAATTGGTGATATCCCAATTGATGATCAATATTAGAGAACTACTACCCTCACCCAACCTCCCCGTCCCCCATAGCTAATAAAAAATAGCATCGATCCCTGGTAATGGATATTGGTTCATCACCATATCCCAGTTCAGCTTATGATTATCAATGAAAAGATGAATACTACCACCTGACCTTTTGGCCGAAAACATAGTTAAACCCCATTGTGAAGTATACATCCTAATGAATCCCTTCTGATCTAAGTATTCTAGCTAAACCTTGAGCTCCATCAACTTGGTTAGAATCATACGATATGTATCAAAATGTATATGCTCCTAGTATGAGCTCAATCTCATATTAACTTGTTTATTCTTTGATCTATATACCATTTTGAATATTTCCACAAGAGTCAAACTCATTCTTTTGAATCCTAAGGGCCTATGATACTCTGGAAGGATGATGAATATTGGAGGTGAAAATCATGGAATAATCGACAATTTTTTGGAACTCTTATTCCAAGGATATACACAAAGTTGAATAATTCTAGTTGACGCAACCCCACTACCTATACCGCAGAGAAGGTGAAGGAGAAAGATCAACTACATTCGTTTAGACCTCTAATAGTATTACTGAAACCTCCTCCCTTATGGAATTATTTTTTCCTTCTTCCCAACTATTTCCATAAACTATTTCAAGGATAAATATTCTATAATAAAAATGAAACACTTCAAAAAATATTTTTTCTGTTAATATAGACTCCAACCAATCTATGTGATCGCATAATTTTCTTTTCAGAGTCCATGCTTAACCAAAGGTACACCTCTCATAGTACTAACCATGGACTCCATACTTTCACATTATTCACAATAATCATATATATATACTAACATAATAACATTTTCATTTCAACTAATTAATTTCAATAAAGATATATCATAACAACATGGAAGTAGATATACATATAAGGAAATACTATCTCGAAAAGATAGCGGTAATCAAGGAAATTAATTAATAAACTAATATGTAGCACAAAAACCTGAATATATATAAAATATGAAGCTAAATCTCTAGTCATGATTCATGACCATATGTGAAATCTTATAAATCATATATAAACATCATGTGCATCACATAATGTGAATTTAATCAATGATAATAAAAATTATAAATTCCCCACTTTATGACAACTTGGATGCCCACTATGAAGTGATGTCTAGGAACTGACATAATTCACCTACCTAAGTACCAATTATCCAATATATTATTTACCATATCCCAAACCACGATAAAATAATAAACAAGTTACTCTGTCCTGCTCCATAGATACCATTTTGTAACATACCAACCAGAATCGTCAGGTCTGAGATAGAATTCCACAAGACCTTATGTGCATATCCGCATATGCAAGAGGTTTCTGACCAACAGTAAGGGTCTGAGTCCATCATTGGGAAAACTATATCCTCGGTATCATGTTATAAGACCAATAATCGACAATAAAAAATATAATAAATAATCTACAAGACCATGTGGAAAGGTAAATATGGTTTTCATGTCATACAAATAAAGTATATCCCAATGTGGAAAGCATAACTAGTTTAATAAGTAGTAGATAAATTAATTGATATACAATGATTCCTCTAGATTATACCTGGTTCTCTACTATATTCCCACTCCACTACTCAATCATCCATCGTAGGGCCCTTTCCCTTCACTGGATCCCTCATGAAATCTATAAGTGCATTGAAATTCTTGAGTAGGGTGTGAGTAAAAGACTTAGTAAAAACCCACCAATGAACCCTTAACCTAATGTGATCAAGAATATAGGTGTATGTCATAATAATAATAAATGTGGAAAGGCATAAACATAAAATCCAAAACTGAGTAGCAGTTCACTAACCAAGCTACGAAAAACACCCAGTTACTCTTACTTCAGCTCTATGCCAAAAATGTATTGTATGTGGGAAAGTATCCAAACCCATCCAGAGGGTTGTTGGTGTGTCACTCAGAATCCACAATGAATCAATTGAAAACAACCTACCAAGAATCCAAAAGGCATCGAGCGTTTCAAACCTACTCAGAATCCACAAGGCATTCAATAACACTAGGAATTCGTAACGCATATAGTGTCATCAATCTACTCAGAATCCACAAGGCATCAAGTATATATCAGGTTACAATGTTATAATGGTGAGTCGTTATCCTCACCACACATCATCTTGTCACCCCACAAGGAGTAGTCATACCACAAAGGCCACTGGTCAAGTATACACATACAAGTCCTCTAAATAAATACATGACAATTCATAGCATGATAACAACCATAGCACACATCATGAGAAATATAACATCGTTATATACATCAAAATGTGAATCAAACATCATAATGGAACTAATCTCTCACATCAATCTCATAGAATCAATTCATTCCATATCATCGGATGCACACACCCACAAGAAATCACAAGTCAATCAGGGTATCAAATAATACAACACAAAAAATAAACTAAGGAAACATGTTTAAATAAGAGCCCCAAAAGGTAAGGAACTACCTACATCAATGTAATTAATTTCAGTGGAAATGATATATAATCCAAGAACACCTCTTCATAGCCTTATTATCATAAATGTTGACATGTCCAAGATTGAGATATTTCTAGGGTTTCTAGAACTAAAACCAACTATTTAATTACTAAAATAAATAAAATAACAAATTCAATGATCTTTCCCACTTCTAAATAATTTCTAAATTATCATTTTAGTCCAATTCATGCACTCACAAAAATATCCATAAGAATCATTATTTTTTGATAATTTCTTATAAAATATACTTTTATAATTATCTTTTGATATTTTATCAGAAATTATTTTTTTTCAATTAACTCATGATGATTTATCACAAATTATCCTTTAATAATTATCTTTTGATAATTTATTTCAAATTACACTTTTATAAATATTTCTTTATAATTTCTCATAAATTATATTTTGATAATTTTTTATGATAATTTCTCATAAAATATCTTTTTAATAATCCTTTGATAATTTATTAAACTTTTATATGGATAATTTATTATAAATTAACCATTATAATTATATATTGAAAATTTATTATAAATTATCCTTTATAACTAACTTTTGATAATTCCTTATAAATTATCATTTATAATTATCTTTTGATAATTTTTCAAAAAAAATCCATTTATAATAATCTCTTGATAATTCGTCATAAATTATCATTTGATAAATATATTTTGATAATTTCTCATAAACAATCCTTACAATTATATTTTCATAATTTATTCTATAAATTATATTTTTGATAATCTAGTAATTTTCGTATGATAATTTTAACAATTATCCTTTGATAATATAAAAATTATCATTTGATAATTTTAATAATTTTCCAACGATAATCTTAAAATTAACATTTGATAATTCTAATAATTATCATTTTATAATCTTGTAATCATCATCAGATAATTTAAATAATTATCCTTTGATAATATAACAATTATCATTTGATAATTTTAATAATTATCTTTTGATATTCTCATAATTATTGTTTGTTAAATTTAATAATTATCATTTTATAATCTAGATATTATCGATAAATAATTTTAATAATTATGTTTTGATAATGTAGAACTTATTGTCTGATAATTTTTAATAATTATACTTTGATAATCATACAATTATCCTTGAAAATTATAATAATTATTCATTGATAATACACATAATTATCCTATGATAATTTTGATAAAATTTATCATGTGCTAAATACCTTATAAATACTTGTTAACAAATTATATTGTATTATATAAGATAAACTCATGAAATTATTCTTTGATAATTCATTTTAATTATCACTTGATAATTTTTCATTACTATCCTTTGATAATTACTTGTAATTATCCTCAGATAATTTTAATTATTCATCCTTTGAAAATTTTAGTTTAAATCGTCATTTTATAATATGGTCATACTATTATTGATAATTTTATGGAATTTTAATTTAGTAATTTTAATAATTTCTCTTCGAAAAATTGTTTAATATTATCCTTAATAATATTTTTTTTAAACTCCTTTGATAATTTATTTAAAATTATCATTTTATGGTATTGTGAAATTATATTTGACAATACTAAGATTTATTATTTTATTAATAAGTAATTTATTTTTAGAATTTGAGATTGAATAAAATAGAATGGTAGAATAAATAAAATTATAAAATTATAAAATAAATAAAAAAACTCACCATAGCAGGAGGATGGGAGGTCGCACTAGCAAAGAGGAGGATAGGTCATCACCACTGGTGGAACCAATGGAGAACATCAAAATAATTCATGGGAGGTTCTATAAACATATGTAAGAGAGTTTTAAGAATACTCAGATCCAATAGAATCGACCAATACTGAAATTGAATTGTTTTACTATTTTAAAAGACCCCAAATCGTAGGAATTAAAATCAAAATTTAGAACATCCAATTTAATCGTCTATTTTTCCCAAAATTGATGACAGGGCAATTAGTTAATCCCATTAATGAATTTCAATTTCTTCCCTAAAATGGTGATTAATCAAAGGATTGAAGCCCTCCATGTGTTGCAATGAGGTTCCATCAAAAAATTTTGAGGGAGAATTGGAATAGTGAAATTTATTAAATGAATTAACCATTATTATTATTTAATATTAATATTAAATAACTTAAACTAACAAGAGATCTGACCAAACTCTTGAAGATTATAAAAGTTATACCCTCTCTACGGTAAATCTCATGTCCCAGACCTAACAAAGATATAAGATTTTCCATACGATGCACCATTTGAGAGATATCAAATTGTGTTCAAAAATTAATATAATAAACATATTAAATAATTTATTCTCATATGAGATCTAACAAAATGTATGACATGTATAAAATGTATGCCCCGCTTAGGGTAATCCCTACTTTCTGAGACCTAACTATGTTCTCAAATTTCTCATATGATGCACCTTTTTAGATATATCCAATTATTTTTAGAAATAATGTAATAAGAATAATAAATAAATTATTCTCATGTGTTATCTGAGAAAAATTCTAATACTCATAAGTTTTATTCTATTACCATTGTAAACACCATGTCTCAGACCTAATAGTGATTTCATATTTCTCATATAATTCACCATTTGGAATATATTCAATGATATTTGATAAATCACGCCAGTAAAATATACTATATTAAATATTTTTATACCATATATGCTAAGATTCTTTGGGTCTCAGAATCTCAAAATAAATTAGCGCCTAACTTTATAAATGTTCCATAGAGTATTTTAATGTGACAAATGAGATTTTACCATTATTGAAATACCTTTAAGATATTTATTGAGTTATTTTTATTGAGAATTACATTTTCAAGTAAAAAACATAGAAATTATCAATAAAATGGTTTCCATTATCTTGAAAAAAATAAATATATTACAATATCCCTATCTGGATACTACATGTGGATGTGGTTCTATCACAGATGTACCTATGGGTAATAAATCTAAAAAGTGTGCATTGGGATTGACCTGATCATCACCTTGTTCATGAAAATAGGTCTTGCTGCACACCTCATTTGACACTCATTGGGAATATTCATAGGATAATTCACATTTTCTTTACAAACCATTATGATGAATTTGAATAGTTTATGAAAATGAATGTTCTAGGTTAGTCATAAAGTGTATTATATTAAAAAATTATTTCATGATTTAAACATTATATAAATGATTATATGGTTTCCCACTATAATTATTTTTTCTCAAACTATGCTTCTTGGTTTTATTCAATGGCTAGAACCCAAAGGAATCATGTTAACATTGAACCTAAAGGAAAATTTAGGGACTGTGAGCATCCAAATATAATGATAATTGAATTAAAATCTATAAGGATTATTCCTAATTAGTAATCCAAAAATATGACCAAAAACTCATACCTTAACCAACCCTAAAACTCACCAAATAAGATAATGATAGAGTTTTCTAAGAGCTCAAATAGGGGAGACCATTTAAGAAATATGGATTGATTTCATTCATGTTAGAAAAGTGGAAAGTGAAACCTAGGAAAGTACATTAATGGAATGGTAAAATACATTATGTGTGGGAAAAAATGAAATAAGGAAATGAATTTTCATGCAAAGATGATCAGTTTGATGGAAGGATGTAAATCTCATCCTATGGATCCTTTTATAGTTTTCCCTCTTAAATGGGGAGATCCTCATCATTATATAATTCAATTACCTTTTCTAAATTTTAACACCTAGAACAAGGAAATACCTATGTTGAAATAAAATGTATGTAATATTTATGTATTAGTAGTCAATAATTAAATTATAGATGTTATTTTTTTACCAATAGTATTTGTTTATAAGAATTTTGAACCATCTCAATATTTTGTAATATTTTAGATGAATATAGGTCTTCATTAGTATAATGGTTATGGATACTTCTTGGGTTGTGATTTTAAGGTCAATCGTAATTTTAATTATTAAACATCCCTTTTAGGATTTATGTTATGGGAATTTATAAATATTAAGGATATTTTTTAAAACAAATTATGGGAAAACAACCCATTGGTTTAGTAAATATTTTAGTAAAAAATTTATTCTAAAAATAATACCCTTAATTTTTGTAGACATATGTTTAAATATATTTATAGAATTTATGGATTATGTTATATTTTATATTTAGATTAATTATAATTTATTAAAATTTTGTAATGTTATAGTAGTTATATTAATATTGTTTTATAAATAGAATAACCTGACTATTGGGTAACAACAAATTGTGTCCAAAAAGGCCATGATGCGAACACACAATTGAAGGATGGTAAGAGTTTATCTCTTACCATTGTACTATGGTTTTTTCTTAGTTAATATGTCATTGTTTTTAGATAAAAAATTTATTAATAATTATTAATGATTAAACATTGGTGTTACTATTAAGTCCTATAGATTAGTGTATTATATTAATAACTTGTGCTAACCATTTTGGTCTTTGAATATTGTTAGAGACAGATGGAAGGACTTGTCACTCTTTTATAGATCTTAAGATCCCTTAAAAGTGAATTTTATTTCTTCAAGTATAAAGAAATTATATTAGGATATTCATTTCATGATGGAAGAAATAAATTTGAAATTTATCAATACACAATCGAAAGTTTAAATTCTGCTTATGAAATAAAAACGCATGAAAAAATATATTTCCTTATATCATTATATACTAAAATAATTCCTCATATTTAGGGAAATGATATTAAAACAAAAAAATTATCATATTACCTTCATATATATTGAATCAAATGGAATTTTAAATCATGACATGTTTATGGTTTTTAAGTCCTTCAATTTTCATTGATCATTCATTTTCTTATGATCAATGAACTTTATCAGTATCTATAATTATTTAATATTTTTTTTGAGGTGAATATCTTTACATTCTGTGAATTCTCTCATAGATAGAATCCTAGTTAGTTTTTATTCCATATGAAATTTGAAATTCTCTTTCTCTCTTATTTAGTATATGTTTTGTTAACTCTTTTTATAATGTGAGTTTTCATCAAGAGAATTTTTAAATATCAAACATCTGATTATTGACATCAAGTTTAAATTGCAAGGATCAAAATTATTTAATTTGGGGAGAATTTAACACCAAAAAATTAGGAAATAATAAAATCGTATTCAATATATTTTCAAGATGAAACACCAAGCTTAAGAAACCCATGAAATATGTTTCTTTAAATTTAATTACTTTAATAGCTTGTAAAACATGGAACCTTGAGTCTAATGGACCCATACTATAATATACCAATATAACCTATAAATTAAATTATATTTTATTAATACCACAAACAAAATTATGTGAATTGTCGTTATCTATTGATTAAAAATAAAATATAAATCATTTCAAATAAAAATAATGTTTTCTAAAAAAACTATATTTTTTCTAAAAGATGGTTCAGTTACGCTTTGCACACATAATTTAAAATTAACATTTACCACTTTTAAAAAAATTATTTTTTAAATTTAACTTAATTTTTTAATTACTAATATCGAAATTTTCATAGGTTTAATTTTTTTTATTTTTCTAAAATGTTTCATTTTTAGATTAATACTGAAAAATAATGAATTTGTATTCAAAATTTCCTTTTCATTTAAATCATAAATAAAATAAAATTTTATTTTAAAATTGTGTTTAATGTATAATTAGTTAAATTATAAATAATTTTATCCATTTTAGGTCACTGGAGACATATTTATATTTAATTTTTTTATAAAAACATTATAAACTTTTTAACATTTTCTCTTTAAAAACACGATTTCTCATAACTTTTGTAGGATTAATTTTTAATTAAATTATTTAACTTATGTGAATGGAATTTAGAAAAACAGATTCCATATTTAAAATCAAAATAATTTATATTATATAATAAGTTCAACTTAATTTTTTTCCATAATGATTAGTAAAAATATTAATTAATATTTATGGTGGTTAAGGTAAAAATAGGTTTACTGGGGGCTAAACTAAAAATATAAGGGTTAAAATGATGAAAAAATTTATAAAATATATTTTAATTTATTATTTGGACATTATAATGTCTATTTATTGATAATAATTAATGTTTTACCCATTGTGGTATGTGAAAAACATGGGCACATCTTTATCTATTTAAAAAGTACAATTGGTCCACTCACTTAACCTTTCATAAACCACCCCTATAATCACTTCTTCACACCTTCCAAACATTTTTATTCATAGATACCTATCAAAATAACTTCAATAATTCAATTCCCTAAAAACAAAAACATTTTTTTAGAAATCCATGCTTGGAATACATTAGGTATAATTCAAATTATGATGTTTGAGAAGAGGTAAAATTCCTAACTATTCATGTTTGTTTTATTTCTTATTCCACCTAATTAAAATATTTTTTATTTATGATTATATAAAAAACTAGTATATAAAATATTATTAGATAATATTATATTAATTTCATTAAATATATCCCTATACTCTTCTCTGAAATAAATAATTATAATGTTGTTGATGTGTACGGTGGACTACCGCCTCACGAACCGATGTGACACATTTTCCATAAACACATATCATAGTTGGGATATTATGATGGATAAAAAGTATATATATTATATTCATAAAATAATTATACCTATTTAGTCCTTATATCTTATATTCCATTTTAATTTCCATTCCACAGGGGATATGATAACCTCGCTTGTGTGTACGATAGACTATCACCTCACGAAGTGATATGATTTGTTTTTCATTAACAGTTTATATAAGAGTTAATAAGGATAAAAAAATTAATATATTTTATATAAATTAAATAATTATATATTTTTGAAATATTTATCATTCTAAAAAGATAATATATAAATCATTTTCTTTCTTACCTTTTCATTCACTGAAAGATGATAACATTGTTCATGTACATGTAGAATACCATATTCATGAAGTACTGTGAATCTATTTTTATAAACAAAAATATTGGATGATATATATAACAATGTGATATATATATATATATATTATTTTATTATCACTATATAAAGATAAAATATTTATCACCTTTTTTCCATAATGATCATTGAAAAATGCAAATGTTACTCATGTGTACGAATGTCCTACCAACTTTGTGATCATAACATACTTAATTTCTCAAAACCATATATAATTATTGGTTTTAAAAGTATAATTTCTATATAAATATGATAATTATTTCATGAATACCATTATAGAGATGATTTAAGTATATATTATTCACAATAACTGGAACTTTCATAACAAATCATGAATGAAAAATCAAGTCAATTAACAACCAAAACAATGAAAATAATGAAAAATTATTGAAAAATGAGTGAAAATATGTTATAAAAGGTTCAAATATGATATTATAAATATTATTATTATTCCAAAACAAATATACATGTGTTTAAATCATTTTCAACAAAAATGAAGTGTTTGGTAAGGGACTTCGTCTCAATTTCCCTTCTCTAAGGAATATTGTAATAGTATTCACCTAATTTATTTTATATCGTATAAATAATTACCATTTTAGATTTAATATCATGATTAATTACAAATTTTGATATTTTTAGTTTCAATTTAAATTATTTTATCCATTGGGATTTTACTTAAAATTTTCCACGTGGTAAAATAATTTATAACTCAATACCATTTCATTAGGTTACATTACTTCTTCATTGTCTTTAATATTATAAGATTATGTTTTTAATGAATTATGATAATATTATTTTGTATTTCCACTATTGTTATTTGGATTTAAATTATATACACATAATTGATTCACGAATTTATTCTCACTTAAATGTTATGATCATTATAAGGGTTTATTTCACAATCTCATTCTAATACAGATTATTTATTCTTATATTTATATTGAAGGAGATTATTTGATCATTACCTAATAAAACCATTTAATATTCTTATATTATGGTTATTAAAGATATTTTTAAGTAATATTATCATTTATATACACTTTGGTACTTAAAATAATTTAGAAAATGTTTTTAACAAAATACAATTTTATTTATCTCATCAGTAGGAAATAAGTTTTCTTCCAAACCCATGTATCCAAAAATGTTATCAAAAATGTTTTACTATTAACCTAATATTTTTAGAACAAAAGTTTTACCCATGTTATATTTTTTACCAATTCTTTTAAATTAATCAACATATCATTTCTTAAAATATCAATTTTGGATTTTACTAAAAAGTGAATGGAAAATTTGTTTTGATGTGTATGCCATGTTAAAAATTTCTTTCCACAATGTCCACCCAAATTTTTAACTATTTATTTATAAGATTAAATAGTTTTTTTCAAAGAAAATTATATTCAAAATTTTTGGTGGAATTGTTGTTTCAATATTTGATTTTGAAAATAAAAATGATATTTTCCCCAAAAATGTTTTAAAAGATATTTAAATGGTATTTCTGTTAATCAATGATATCAGACCATTACATTAAATAAAATAAATTGTGGATATGTTTTATTGATACCATAATAACTCTTCCTATATATGGTTTGTGATTCTTTCGACTAAGGTTAGTATTGACAATCAATTCCTAGATTCATTTTTGTAGTCATTAACATTCCCTTAAATTATTCAATTTACTATGATCACTAGAAATTAAATTTTCCCTAAATATCCATATTATTTGTCATATATATTCTTATTTATTAAATGGATATCATTTATACATATGGTGTCTTTATTTTAATGTTATTTTATTGTTTGGTATTGAAAATTCTTATTATATATTCAATCCGGATATTTAATGGCATAATGTTCATGAAATAAATTGATTAATGAATTCCTAAGGAATTTTTTGGACAATCATATATAAGTGTGGCCTAGTTATAGATATCCCCTCAATTCACTAATAGAATCCTTAGATGAATCATTTGGCTAGAATTATTTAAATGGGTTTCTACCCATTAGTTTTAAACTAAAATGAGAAGGGTATTGAAAGTATATGTTTTCATAGTGCCTCAGATCATGACATTAAATTATTTAGAATTTTGTTCATTATGAATTCATTTATTATTATATATGATATTTTCACAATGATATCATCTCTGGAAGCATTTAATTCCCATTTTATTGACTAAATGAAATATTCTTTCAATCGTTTATCTTTCTATATTGATTATATCTTATCTTATTATCCATGATATTTTTTTAATGATATATTCTCCAGATGAATTTCATTCTAAGTTTACTTTTTATATGGAATATGTTTTTAGTTATTACCCTTCCATTTGACTACGCATTATCTTTTTATCCACAAAACTTTGATAATGATATTATCACAGGATGAATTTCATTCTCTATTATTGATTAAATTTTATGTGTGTTCATTTATTTTCCTTACCAAGTTTATTATTCATATTGATTCATGATAGATTCTATTATTTTTAACACTTATTAATAATTTGAGCTCCCCCTTTTTTTCCTTTACTAGGAATCTTAGATGTGTACTATGAATGATATGAAAGGATATTTTGGATGGAATAGTTATATTCTTGAAAAAGTGTCTTGTAATTTTCATTTTAAAATGTAATGAAAGACTAAAGTATGTATCTAGTTTACTGAGACTAATAACTATTTAATCCTTTGGGTGTGATTCTTAGTATCTTATAATAATTAAATAAAGTATACATTAGCTTTGGACTACTAGGGGCAGGGTCACTATATATATTTATTCTAAATATCATCAATAGAAGGTTAATAAGGATGATATACCAAAGAATAAATTTTGTACAAGGTATTGACACTATTAATTTATAATGATGCCTATGGGTCTAACTAATTCCCCCTCTATCTTTATGGATTTAATAAATAGGGTCTTTAGAGATTACCTTGACCAGTTTTTGGTAATATTTCTAGGTGATATTTTTTTATATTCCAAAATCAAGTAAGAGAATAAAGATCACTTAAGGAATGTTCTTGTGCCCCAGATAAAGGATAAGATATATAAAATATTTACCAAGTGTGCGTTTTGGCATTAGAAAGATTCATTTTTTGATCATATAATCCCAAGGGAAAGTATATAAGTAGATCCTTCAAAGACAAAAGTTAATAAGAAATTTCCAAGACCAACCACAGTGACTATAATCTATAGTTTTATTTGGTTGGAAATATATTATCAATATTTTATAAATTATTTATTAGGATTCTCTAATACCTTAACCAATTATACTTCAAAAGGATTTAATTTCATATGTATAAAAGAATGTGAACCAAATTTTCAAAATCTAAAAAGTTGGTTGGTCAGTGAACCTATGACCACATTACCTTGGATTTGATAATGGTTTTTGATATATAATTGTGCATAAATGAAGGTACTATGAATGATATTAAAGGATATTCTAGATGGAATAATTATATTCTTGAAAAAATATCTTGTAAATTTCATTTTAAAATGTAATGAAAGACTAAAGTATGTATCTAGTTTACTGAGACTAATAACTATTTAATCCTTTAGATGTGATTCTTAGTATCTTATAATAATGCAATAATGCGGACATTGGCTTTGGACTACTAGGGTCAAGGTCACTATATATATTTATTCTAACTATCATCAATTGAGGGTTAATAAGGATGATATACCCAAGAAGAAATTTTGTACACAGTATTGACACTATGAATTTATAGTGATGCCTATGGGTCTTACTAATTCCCCCTCTATCTTCATGTATTTAACAAATAGGGTCTTTAGAGATTACCTTGACCAGTTTTTTGTAAAATTTTTAGGTGATATTTTTTTATATTCCAAAATTAAGTTAGAGAATAAAGATCACATATAGATTGTGCTTGTGACCCATATAAAGGATAAGATTTATGAAAAATTTACCAAGTGTGCGTTTTGGCATGAGAAAGATTCATTTTTTGATCATATAATCCCAAGTGCAGGTATATTAGTAGATCCTTCAAAGACAAAATTTATTAATAAATGGCAATGACCAACCACAGTGACTATAATCTATAAATTTATTGGGTTGGAAATATATTATCAATATTTTATGAATTATTTATTAGGATTATCTAATCCCTTAACCAATTATACTTCAAAAGGATATAAGTTCATATGGATAGATGAAAGTGAATAGAATTTTAAAAATCTAAAAATTTGGTTGGTCAGTGAACCTATGATCACATTACCTTGGATTAGATAATGGTTTTGGATATATAATTGTGCATAAATGAAGGTACTATGAATGATATGAAAGGATATTCTAGATGGAATAATTATATTCTTGAAAAAATATCTTTGTATTTTCATTTTAAAATGTAATGCAAGACTATAGTATGTATCTAGTTTGCTGAGACTAATAACTATTTAATCCTTAGGGTGTGATTCTTAGTATCTTATAATAATGCAATAAAGCAGACATTGGATTTGGACTACTATGGTCAGGGTCACTATATATATTTATACTAACTATCATCAATTGAGGGTCAATAAGGATGATGTACCCAAGAAGAAATTTTGTACAAGGTGTAGACACTATGAATTTATAGTGATGCCTATGGGTCTTAGTAATTCCCCCTCTATCTTCATGGATTTAATAAATATGGTCTTTAGAGATTAACTTGACCAGTTTTTGGTAATATTTTTAGATGATATTTTTTTATATTCCAAAATTAAGTAAGAGAATAAAGTTCACTTAAATATTGTGCTTGTGACCTAGATAAAGGATAAGATTTATGAAAAATTTACCATGTGTGCATTTTGGCATGATAAAGATTAATTTTTTGGTCATATAATCCCAAGTGCAGGTATAATAGTATATCCTTCAAAGAAAAAAGTCATTAACAAATGGCTAAGACCAACCATAGTGACTATAATCTATAGTTTTATTGGGTTGGAAATATATTATCAATATTTTATGAATTATTTATTAGGATTATCTAATCCCTTAAAAACTTATTCTTCAAAAGGAGTAAAGTTCATATGGATAGAAGAATGTGAAGAGAATTTTAAAAATCTAAAAATTTTGTTGGTCAGTGAACCTATGATCACATTGCCTTGGAGTGGATAATGGTTTGTGATATATAATTCTTCATAAATGAAGGTACTGGGATATTTTCTCATGAAAAATGATATTTTAGTAGCTTATTCCTCATTCTAATTTGAGTTCCATTACAAAAATTACCCAACTCATGATTTTGGAGTTAGAAGTGGTATTTTTTCATTAAAGATATGGATAAATTATCTCTATAGATAAAGGTGTGACATATATAACAATCACAAAATATAACAGTATATTTTCACTCAAAAATAGATAAATATATTCCAAAGAAGATGGTTCATCTTATTAAATATTATGACTACTCAATACATTACCACCCACGGAAAGTGAAAAAGGTGACATACTCTTTGAGCCGAAAGGATATTTCTAGCTTATCTATGATTCGTGTCACAAAATATAGAACATTTATTTATTTAAAAGGGATGGATATTTTAATCATAAAAGAAGTTGAGAAATATTATAAAGCTCAAATAAATGTTCATCCATCTATCCAAGTAATGATTAAACGGGTAAAGAAAGAAGATGTGGAGATTTAAAAGAAGGTGATAAATTTTCCAGAGTTTAACCATGATTAAAATTGAATAATAATTTTCAATAAATTTTTATGTGTATAAACCATAACATATTTGAAGGGGTTGTTGGATTAGGCTCATAGTTCATCATTTATTATTAATCCTAGAAGTACAAATATGTATAGTCACAACACGAAAAATCGATTATTGCGATGGGTTATTTGTGACGGGATTTATTCCTGTTGTAATAAATTTAATGAAAAGAGTATTGGTGACTGGAATATAAACCCGTCGCAAATGGTCAGTTAGTTGTGATGGTAATACAGGACCCGTTGAAATAGGTATGGCGCGGTTTTCACGCCAAAACGTGGGAAGCCTATTTCCGACGACGGCCTTTGTCCCGTCACAAGTACTCGAAGGTGGTAAATACTATTTGCGACTAGACAATTACCCATCGCAAACCACTATTCAGCAGGGGTTATTTGAGACAGGTCCCATTGCCAATACTGGCGGTGGTAAATAGGCTTTTGCGACAGTGATATCCACCTGCCGCTAATGGTATGTCAGCATACATGTTTTTGTGACGGGCCCATCACAAAAACCCTTTTAACCGCCGCCCATATTTAATACAGGCGAAGGTATTTTCGACAGGCCCCTTTGCAAATACCGGCGGCGGTAAATAGCAATTTGCGACGGGGATATCCGCCTGTCGCTAATGGTATGTCGGCAGGCAGCTATTTGCGACGGGCCCGTCGCAAAAACCCTTTTAACCACCACCTGTAATTTATGTGGGAAAAGGTATTTGCGATGAGAACCCGTCGCAAATAAAACCGTTGTAAATATTCTACCCTATATATAGCTCCATCCGTTTTTTTTCAAATCATTCAAATATCTCTTCTTTTTCTTCCCTTTCTCTTGTTAAATTTCTGTTCCAAGTATAATTTTTTTTTATTTTAATTATTTCTTATAGGAAGAGCAGAGAAAGAGTTAGGAGGTGAAAACTGCATATCAAAGGTATTTATAGTTTTTTTAATTGATAAATTATTTTTATTTGTTAATTTTATTTTTTATTGTTAATTTTAATTTTTTTAATACAATGTTTATATAGCTATATAGTATAATTAGATTAAGTGGTTGTACCAAATAGTCCTTGTCGGGATACGAACAAGTAGAGGCGGATCTAGAACAGATGTATCTAGGAGTGAAAACTCTGACAAGGTGTTTCGAGCTTGACTTTGGGTAATCTGGTACACAACAACGGGCATTTCTGCACTCTTGGTTCGACACTCCCGGAGGATGTTTTGGTAATAATTAGAAATACATATATTAAATTAGAAATAATTAGAAAAAGTTATATTTAATTAAGAAAAATTATATAATTATTAAATAATTATGAAATAATTAATTAGAAAACAATTAGAAATAAAATAATTAGAAAACAATTAAAAATTAAATAATTAGGAAACAATTAGAAATTAAATAATTAGGAAAAAATTAGAAATAAAATAATTAGGAAATAATTAGGAAACAATTAGAAATAAAATAATTTGGAATCAAATAAAATAATTAGGAATCAAATAAAATACTTTGGAATCAAATAAAATAATTAGGAATCAAATAAAATAAATAGGAAGCAAATAAAATAATTAGGAAACCAATAAAATAATTCGAAAACAAATAAAATAATTAGGAAACAAATAAAATAATTAGGAAACAAATAAAATTATTAGGAAACAAATAAAATAATTAGGAAACAAATATAATAATTAGGAAATAAATAAAATAATTAGGGAACAAATAAAATAATTAGGAAACAATTAAAAAGAATTAGGAAACAATTAAAAATAATTAGGATAAATAGGAAATAATTAAAAATAATTAGGAAAAAGTTAAAAATAATTAAGAAAAAATTATAAATAGTTAGGAAACAATTAAAAATAATTAGGAAACAATTAAAAATAATTCAAAAACAATTAGAAAGAGTGATTGACAGCTCATCTACCTTAATTTTCTTTTCATTTGTGTGTTGAGGATTGATAGGAAACTTTTGCCTCCACATGTAATATTTTTTTTTGCTGTCAAAATTATCAACCTCCTTGCCAGCATAGAGGTGAGTAGGTTTATAATTTTGACAGTAAAAGTAAATACTACATGTGGAGGGAGAATTTTCCTATCAACCACAATACACAAATGAAAAGAAAATTGAGGTAGATGAGCGGTTAATCGCATTTGTTACTCATTAGTAACATAATTAGTAATATAATTAGTGACATAAATAGTTACATAATATAAAATATTATATTACTCTAATATTAATAATTAAATAATACTAATAATATAATTATTTTATTATTAGATGTTTAATATTTATAAAAAAATATTAATGTTGTTAAAATTATAAAATTTTTGTTAAATATTACAATTAACTATATTTTCAACAAGTTTTGCTTTATTCTTAACATGTTCAAATCTTAAAGGGTCGCAAATTTTCAGGTTATGCCCAATAAAAAGTTTGTTTCAACCGTGTCCAATGTAAACTCTATAATTGTTCTTTCTTGGTTGATCACCTCGCAAGTAGCGTTGTAATAGGACAACCCAAGTCATGTCTTTCTCATCTATAAGAATCATATCACATGACTTTTTACACAGACCATTCTTTCTTGAAAAATTAAGGGAAAGATAGTGAAGTTCTCTTAATTTTTCAAGGAAGAATGATCTATGTAAAGGGTCATGTGAAATGATTCTTAAAAATGAGAACGACATTACTTGTGTCATCCTATTGTAACACTACTTGTGAGCTGATCAACCATGTAAGGAAAATTATAGATTTTAAATTGGACATGGTTGACGCAAACTTTTTATTGGGCATGACCTGAAAATTGTCAACTCTTTAAGATTTAAACATGTTAAGAATAGAGAAAAATCTGTTGGAAATATTGAGATTTGTAATAATTAGTAATAATTAGAAATAATTAATAAAAAATCAAATAAATTCAAGTACATGGATATAAATTGGCACAATTTCCAGCGGATTGGAGGCTACCTTTTGTTCAACGCCTGATATCTTTGTTACTTTCTCCCACTGAAATCGGTATGAAAAATGTGCTCTCACGTATGTCAGAGCAAGTTTTTCATACTAATTTTAGTCGGGAGAAAGTTAAAAATAGATGAGTCGTCGGACAAAAGAGGCTCTTTTCCCTAAAGACTCATCTCCTTGCAAAGAGATGAGTCGTCGGGCAAATGATTTTTCACCAATCCGCTAGAAACAAATAAGAATAATTAGTAATATAATCTCCACAACGATGATTAAAAAATTTTATTTCATTATTCAAGCATATTTCATTTTTTCAAGTATTTCTAAGTATTTCTAAATTAATAATAATTAGTGGGGATGATTACAAACTAACTGTGTTGCCTATAATTATTGGTAATTACTAAGAAATAACTGTAATTATGTATCTTCTCTTTTTAGGATATTGTTTTTCTTATATCAAATTATTTAACAACTGTAATGATTTTAAATTTTGTAGAAACATATATATGAATATGGAATAAGGAAATCGACATCAATCATTATTAGATGATCGTGCTTGGATAAATCAGCGCAGAAATCCAAATGGTTCTAGTTTAAATCTTGTATATGTTGATGGTGTTGAAGCTTTCTTATCATTTGCATCATCAAACCTGGAATTTGTTTCAGAAGGGACAATTAAGTGTCCTTGTAAAAAATGTGCTCTGAGAACGTTTGAGACATTTGACATCGTTTGAAAAAATATCTTGCGTTATGGTTTTCAATCAGATTATATTTTTTGGTATCAACACGGTGAACGCAGTTCTAGAGAAGATACTAATAATTTGATTTCGGATCCATCACGGTTTCAGAATTTAGAACATGATGTTGTAGGGTTATCTGGTCAACAAACTAAAATCAAGGATTATGTTGATTTACCTCCCAAGTTGGAACCATCTGAATTTTCTGAGTTGTTCAGGTCTGCTGAAGATGCATTATATCCTTGTAGTAATATAAACAAATTAGAAGCAGTTGCAAAATTTATGTCTATTAAATCAGATAATGGAATGTCAAATAACTATTTTGATCAGATATTTTCTTTGGTTAAAGCACTATTACCTATAGGAAATGTGCTGCCTGGTAATTATTATGAGAGCAAGAGACTGGTTCATAATCTAGGCCTTAGTTATCAAAAGATCGATGTATGTTCAAACGATTTCATCTTATATTCTGGTCAAAATGAGTCTTTGGATATTTGTCCCACATGTGGAAAATTTAGGTATAAAGAAGCTCAATCAGGGAAGTCTGGATTGATTCCTGTAAAACTGTTGAGATATTTTCCGCTTACACCCAGGTTGCATCATTTATTTATGTCTCAGAACACAGCGACAATGATTTCATGGCACAAAACCAATACTTCAAATGGTAAAAGCTTCCAGATGGCTATGCTTCCAACTTGGGCAGATGTGTTACAAATGATCATATTACCGGATTAAAAAGTCATGACTATCATGTAATAATGGAAAGACTTATGCCTATTGGATTAAGATGATTTTTGAATTATAAGATTTGGGATTCGAGAACAGATATATCATATTTTTTCTGAGACATGTGTGTGGCGACAACAATCTACGATACACTAAGAAAACGGGAAGAAGTTGTTGTTGTGATTATATGAAAACTGGAAGAAATCTTTCTGCCGGCTTTCTTTGACTCAATGCAACATTTGATATTACATTTGCCACATGAATCAGAATGTGGAGGTCTGGTTCAGTTTCGATGGATGTACCCATTTGAGAGATGCATGTAGAAATTGAAGAAAAAAGTCTGTAACAAATCATCAGTTGAAGGCTCAATTGCTGAAGCTTATTTTCAAGAGGAAATTGCTTTATTATGCTCTCAATATTTTGAATCTGAATATCCCTCAAAATTTAACTGCATGGGATGGAACGATGGGAATGTTGATGATGATATGAATAATCAATTATCAATTGTCAATCAGCCCGAACATGGATTTGGTGGAGTTCATGATAGATGGATTTCAGATGATGAACATTATAGAGCTCATACATATGTTCTACTCAACTGTGAAGAAATTTCACCAATTGTACAGTGAGTGCTCCTATCCCTTATTCTATAGATTCTGTTATATTAAATTAATCATATTGTATTTGTAGGTTATATGGTAATCATATCAAGAAAAAATTTCCACAAATTACAGTAGCTGGCGTAGAAGAACGTCGGCAAAAAAATATTGCCTACCGGTTTCAAAAATTGGTAACATACATTCTTTTTTGGTTTTATGTATAAAATCAATTTATTACTTGTAATGGTGATAAATGTTTTACAAATTTTCAGTTATTTGTACATGCTGATAAGATTGATAGTCAATTGAATATATTGAGTAGCCCACCATCCAAAATGGTTAAATCTTATAATGCATATGTGGTGAATGGTTATCTCTTTCATACACGTGTATATGGGGAATCAAAGAAAACAATGAATAATGGTGTTTGATATAAGGGATCACATCATAGAGATATTGAAGTTAACTTTTATAGTATACTTGAAGAAATTATTGAACTATGTTATTTGGGACAAAATTATTTAACAATGTTTAAATTTTGATGGCTAGATACTGAGAGAGGCTTGTGTATTCATCCGACTCATGGAATTGTTGATATTAAACATAAAATTATTCTTGCAGTAAATGAACCATTTTTATTGGCTCATCATGCACATCAAATTTATTATGCAAAATATTGTGCTACTACAAAAGAGTTGGATTATTGGTGGAGTATATTAAAAGTTATATCTCGAGAAAATCAGTTTACTCAAACTGAATGTGGTTCCAATGAAGTGCAAGGAAATGAAATTTTTCAAAACACTCCTCAAAACACATCTTTTTCACAAAGATACTTTAATATCGAGGATGTCACCCCACAATTAAGAGTCGATGGTGATGATGTTGTATAAGGCCCTAGCCTTAAACCTTACTTAATCTTGAGTTATTACAAGATTACACATTGAGGATCTTTTCAGGTTTAGAGTTTTAGAGAATTAGATCATGAAACTTGCATTACATTCTACATTTAAAAAAAGTGGTTACATAAAAGACAATATTCATTCTTCCCATCAACGGAAACATATTGAAAATAAAACATGGATTCTTTCTTGACACATCCTTGACACTATCACCACATCATGTACCTTTCCCTTGACCTATGAAAAACATTTCAAAAACTTGGGATGAGCATAAAAAGCTCAGTAAGGGTTATAAAAAATATGGAAAGGAAACATGAGTTCATATATACATAAGAATGAAATCATACTTTACCCATAAAACATAGGTACTTTCACATACCTCATCAAACCATGAATAACTCATATAAATCATAAGACATAAAGGTAACTTGAGGCATTCATAACATTCTTACGTAGGGAGTAGCCCTCTTGGTTACGTTTGGAATACCCATCACAGTATATTCCTTAAATCTCTTCGGAGAAACCTTAACGTTTCACTCCTTCGCGTTACCCAATGCATTGGAGAGCTATATCGGGCTCACCCGCCCTTAGTTCATCACGGAACCACCCGTTTTCATAACAATGCCCAAGAACCATAACATAAACGTATCACATAAAACATACATAACGGAAACAAAACATTTCCACATTTCAATCACAATATAACATTTTAGTATTTTGAAATAATGAATCCATACAAAAAGAAACCATTTCCAAAACCATTTAAAACATTTAATAAAGAGATTTTTGAATCAAAGTGTCACATACCACCTTGAAGCTTAAAATTGTAAACCATTAATATCTATATAAATAAATCCTTAAAACCATTTTGAAAACATGGATATTAATAAGAACAAATAATTAAAACATTTAAAGGGATATTTTGGTTAAAGGGGTTATAACAAAATTAGAGACACTTGAATACAATAATTGAGGACTAACATTTAGTAAGAACATTATAATATCATGAGAATAAATGTATTCATGATATAATACTCCAAATGACAGTTTATACACCATATAAGAGTGAATTGGTGCATAACAACAATGAACTCTTAATAGAAATGTCAAATGTGATGAAATCCCTTATAAAGAAGGTATCCTTAAGTTAAGGATAATTCAATCTCAAAATTATGTGTGAAAAATATAAATACACCCAATATAATTGGATATTAAGTGTAAAACAATAAAAGGTCATTCACACATATTCAAAGGATGACATATTCAATGACTACATGTTGAACCCAAAGAAATCAAAATTGGGTTAAAAAGTTCCCTTGACAGCCTAACGGCATCACATCAAAATGAGTTGATGAGAGATAAAAAGTGAATCACATCACTTGGACATAAAATTTACATCAATAAGGATATATGAGAACATATACCAACATAACAATAGGTAAATTAAAAGACCCAACAAAAGAAGTCCTTTAAAAAAGAGGAGGGTGAAAGGTTCCCTTACCGACTTGGGTAACTTTCGAAAAGTACACCCCATTGAAGAAGTGTCATACAATGAATATGTAAATACCCATAAATGGAATTATATTACAAAATTAGTGTAATAATGGGACGTACATAAACCACTCAAAGGAAATTGTGGCAAATGTAGCATAAATCTCACGAGAATAAAAGTGAGATGAAAAATCTCTTACGAAAACTCGGCAGCCTAACGGCGCCACATAAAACTTCCAAAATGGATTGATGAGAGGAAATAGGGTCTCTCATCATATCAACATAAATTTTACAGAAATAGGAATACAAAAGAACATCCCCTAACATAACAAAAATGATCTTAAAAGAAGTGACATAAAGGAGAGTACTTAAAAAGAAAGAGAGAGGTTAGATCTCTTATGAAAATTCGGCAGCCTAACGGCGCCACTCAAAACATCCAAAATGGATTGATGAGAGAGAATAGGGCCTCTCATCACATGAACATAAAAATTACAGTAAGATTAATATAAAATAACATCCCAATAACAAGAAAGTTGATCTTTAGAGGGAATGACATAAAAGAGTGTACTTAAAAAGAAAGAGAGGTGTAGGATCCCTTACCTCGGGTCCGACTTGACTCGATCGTTCTTTAACGTCCTGAATAATAAACTTGAGTTAATTTCTACTTCCTTAAGAACCTTTTTCAAGTTCATTATTACTTTTATATAACTTTCTAACATGTCATAAACATTATGTAATCATTTAAGTTAATAATATTTGTTTTGCCGATATTTGGTTCTTAAGTCGAAAGTGGACTTCTTACAATTACATGTTGTTCGTGTGTTCAAAGGTTCTTTATATCCAGAATGAAATTCCTGATTTGGATATCATATATATCATATATATCCAGCATATACATGTATTTATAATATTACATAATCATTTAGAGGTAAGAAATGAAATGCACCGTTCATGGAGACGGTAAGCCGTACGTACGCATGAACGCTACTTTCATTTCTTTGTCATATTAATGGAATTAAAACTAAATGAGAGGTATGTATATTTTAATTACAGAATTATATTCATAATTTAGATGTATCATTCATCATATATATCCATTATATACATGTACTTATAATAGTACATTACATTTGGGGATAAGAAATGAAATGCACCGTTCATGGAGACGGTAAGCCGTACGTACGCATGAACGCTACTTTCATTTCTATCTCATACATTAATGGAAAGAAATAATAATGATATAGAGGTATATAATAATTCCAGTATAACATCATATATAATAACATTAAATCCATCCCTTATACGTCCCACGCATGGCATTAACGAATCACATCACTTTGAGGGGGCGGTAGTCTGCACTTCCTAAAATGAAGATATCACGTATACCCATAATGGAAGCCATAAAGGTAAGGAACAAATGAAAAATACATAAGTATAAGTAAAACATAAACATATTATATATCGTATATAAAAATAGTGACATCATAATTTCCACCTTTGAAGGTGTTAAATGAGTATTGAACAATCATCGTTTCGGGAGGCAGAATTTCGCCATCCACAGAAACCGTATTTTCTTTAACCATTTGATGTAGTTTTGTGAGAGTTTAGCTCTAATAAATCTTATAAAAACATCCTAGTATATTGAAGATACTGGTGTTGTTACAAAAGAAGTAAATAAAAATAGTTTAGGGGGTTGGAGAAGCAAAATAAAACAAATAAACATGAGAGAATGAATTACCTTTAAAAGTGTAACTCCTTTTGAATTGAGCCTAAAGGCTTCCTTTGAAAGGATTATTCCCAAATGAAATCCTCTAGGATGAGTAGAGGGATGTGGATAGAGTAAATGGGCAGGGGTTGGCCGAGCCAAAGGCTTGAGGAGTGTGTGTAATGAGGTAGAGGTGGGGGCCTTTTATAAGAGGAGAGGAGGGGCACTTTTGGAATGTAAGAAATATTACTTTATTTTAAAATGTGTTTCGGTTTTAAAAGGTCTCACATTGATATAATTCGTGTATAATGTCATAAGGGTTCTAAATCCACCCATACAATAAGTTTTGGACATGTGTAGTTCATATATTTTACATTATCTTTCCATTTTATTTTAATTGTTAAATAATGATGTCATCACTGCATCATTATTATGTCATACATAATTTAATTTATTTAATGTCTAAAAATTATAAAAAAAATACTGTGATGTAGGAAATCGTTTTATCTTTCCAATGGATATTTATAATAAACAATCTGACTTGTATAACCCCACTTAAAAATTGTTTTAGTAAAACATATCATGTTTGTGTCATTTTTACTTTTACATTAAATAGAAAGTTATTTATGTCATTTCCCAACCAAAGTGGCTCCATGGGGTCCCCAAGTTGACCCATGGCTTTTCTTGGTCGGCCATTACACATCCAATGAGGTTAGGACATGTGTCAAGTTCATTTCATATTATTAAAACATTATATTTACCTTAAACTACACTAATTACCTCTAATCGCGATTAAAAACATAATAAGTTACTATTCACCAAAAAATTATTTTTATCCCATTGAACCAAATTTTACTTCTTAATGACAACCATGTTTGTTGGATTTTTGAAATTCAAAACACAAAGATGGCAAAATTTCATTTAAACGGAAAAATCTGCTTTTATAAGTACCACTTAGTGGTTTCACTATTCATCAAAAATTGAAGTTTTTCAGAAAAATCCCAAAAATTCACCCTATGCTATATTTGATATTACGAATTGAAAAATGAAGTCTATTTTACAAAATTCAAAATATATAAGTCACATTAATAAATTTAATAATTAATTCCCGTTGTCAGAGCAAATAGCGTGTTTTTATGAAACAATAAGTATCAAAAGATTGAAACTGGTTTAAGTCTGATTTCAAAGTGAAATTAATTCCAACGACCACTATTGGATTTAATGGTAAAAATATATTCTAATTTCACTTTAAAACCAATTCAAAAGATAATCTAATCATATAAATAAATTAGATTAAAAAGAGGTTTTGAATTAAAATACAACATTTTACACTATTCATTAAAAAAATGAACTTTATCGGAAAGATACCAAGAATTTACACAAACTAAATTTTGATGTCCCGATTCTTAATAAGAGTTTTATTTGGTCCAAAAGAATGTTTAAGAGTGAACAAAACTATATTTAATGATGTTTCAACATCAAAAGGTGATAAGTTAACCTTTAGTGAAAACTAGGGCATATACGCCTAAAATTGAATTCTTTCCGTATTTTAAGCCTCTATCCTTTATTGGATAAATGTAAAAACATTTAAAAACATATATAATCATATTTTAGTTATTTCTATCCATTCCAGCCATTACAACGGCTATATGTTAACTACCATTTAAAATAATATTATTTTATTATTAGAGTGCAACGTAAGATTCCCAAGAAACTCGTTGTTGCGTGTTGGGTACGCCATCGAGCATAGCATCCCCTTTAAAGTCATATCAATATTTTATTCACAAATATGGATAAATATGAAAATGTCATATTCTTTATTTACCTAGGGTGTTACATCCTTCCCCCCTTTTGGGAATTGCGTCCTCGCAATTTTTAAAATTGAGCTTTGAAACATCCTTGAATGTCCCACATCGGAACAAGAGTCGGTAAAACAATCACTTTAAAATAAAGAAAGATAAGAACAGAGGTCACCCGAGTTAACCCATACTAGGATTCCATGAAGAAAAACATGGACATGGAAGAAAAAGAAAAGGGTCATGTTCTTTAGGGAGAGTGATAGTAAACATGTCTAGGAGAAAGTTAACAATGAGAAAATCACAAACATGTGATGGGTTAAACGTTATTCGATTCCCCAGTAGGAAAAGTTAATAGACAACATTTTTGTTTTAAGTTAATTTTTATTGAGGAATTTATTCATAAGGAAACATAATCACTTATCATGTTGACTTTCTACTTTTACTAGATTCCTTAATCAAACTCATATTTTTTCCAAAAGACGAGTATTTAAGGAGACTTGTTCGCATTAAGAGTACTATAATAAACTTCTAGAGAATCTCCTAATCAACAAAAGAGAACTATATACATCCCATGTCTTTAGGCTTTAACCAAAACCAAAACCAAAAAGGTTAGTACAAGGTCAGATAATCCAGAAAAGGATAACCCTTTAAAAAGAAAATCTATGCTTAATCTCCAAAATTTGTCCAACAAAAACCAAAGTTCAACGAGGACCATCCGATAAACAATTTATCCATAAAATTCATCAAAGTAAACCAATCTAAGATTGAAACCCAAATATTTGAAGGATTTAATCACATATTCTTCCAAGTTAAATTGTAACATTTATCTCCAAACAACATTAGTTTCTCCTAAAGTCTCGTATTGAAAAGTAATTAACCTAATCACTTATCCTCCATGATAGGTTAATAATTTTCATAAATAACCCAAAATCAACTTACTCTTAATTCATAAAATCATATAACTAAAAATAATCAGTCAAACTAACCATGTATGTCGGATTTTTAAAATTCAAAACACAAAGATGGAAAAATTTTATTTAAACGGAAAAATCAGATTTTATAAGTACCACTTAGTGGTTTCACTATTCATCAAAAATTGAAGTTTTTCAGAAAAATCCCAAAAATTCACCCTATGCTATATTTGATATTACGAATTCAAAAATGAAGTCTATTTTACAAAATTCAAAATATATAAGTCACATTAATAAATTTAATAATTAATTCCCGCTGTCAGAGCAAATAGCGTGTTTTTATGAAACAATAAGTATCAAAAGATTGACACTGGTTTAAGTCTGATTTCAAAGTGAAATTAATTCCAACGACCACTATTGGATTTAATGGTAAAAATATATTCTAATTTCACTTTAAAACCAATTCAAAAGATAATCTAATCATATAAATAAATTAGATTAAAAAGTGGTTTTGAATTAAAATACAACATTTTACACTATTCATTAAAAAAATGAACTTTATTGGAAAGATACCAAAAATTTAAACAAAGTAAATTTTGATGTCCCGATTCTTAATAAAATTTGTATTTGGTCCAAAAGAATGTTTAAGAGTGAACAAAACTATATTTAATGATGGTTCAACATCAAAAGGTGATAAGTGAACCTTTAGTGAAAACTAGGGCATATACGCCTAAAATTGAATTCTTTCCGTATTTTAAGCCTCTATCCTTTATTGGATAAATGTAAAAACATTTAAAAAAATATATAATAATATTTTAGTTATTTCTATCCATTCCATCCATTACAATAGCTACATGTTAACTACCATTTAAAATAATATTATTTTATTATTAGAGTGCAACGTAAGATTCCCAAGAAACTCGTTGTTGCGTGTTGGGTACGCCATCGATCATATCGTCCCCTTTAAAGTCATATAAATATTTTATTCACAAATATGGATAAATATGAAAATGTAATATTCTTTATTTACCTGGGGTGTTACATGTTGTCAATGATGTTACAACTAAATTTGAAATGACAAGAGATGATGAAAGTGAAACTAATATGGAAATTGATGATATTGATGAGGAAGATGAAGGCATTGACATTGAAAACTATGAAGATGATGATGAAGATGAACATTGAAACAGTAAAATGCTAGTTAGAATAATAACAAATATATATCTATATATAATAGTTATTTTAAACTGTTTGCTAATAACAATCATTTCATGTTTTAGATGGACTCTGAAATGTTTCGCTAGTTGCTGGAGGCTGATCTACCTATGGATGATGAAGTTCTTAAGTCATCGGACCCTCAGGCTATTGTCACTATAAGGATCACTCAGAGGGGGCGTGGTCTTTCCAGACTGATGATTCTAGATCCTATCCCGGAGCGACGTCCACCTCTTGGATTTTATGCGCACACACGGTGGTATGGTAACCTGTGCATTTTAGTTATCTTTCATTATAATTTATTTATATTCTAATTGTTTGATTATTTGTTATTTTTCCACAATTTTATGCATATAGCTATTGGAAAAGAGAGCACTATCTTGTGCAATTATTTTTCTCAGCCCTAGCTCACATGGGATCGGATTCCCACTGATGTCCAGGCCGCCATGTTCGATCATTTGCTGGTACGTAATTAAATATTATTTATTTTTAAATTTAATTCATTAATAACTTTATATTAGTGTTTATGATATCCCATCGACGAGAGAATGCATGCCACTATCCACGCGGCATGGGTGGTGTCTATGCGTGACTGTTTCCGTCAGTTTTTGCATAATTTGAGAAAGACGGCTGTGAAAAAAGCCAGAGTGACAGAATTTGATGAGTCCTGTAGAGCCCACTGACCAGAGTACATTTCATCTCACGTTTGGGATGGATTATGTACACACTGGTTGGGTGGTGGGTTTTAGAGGAGATCTTCATTGGGTCGAAAAAATTGGGGGAGACAAGAGGTGACGCATCTAGCCAGTAGCCGTACATTTAGTGTGCAAAGAGAGCGTTTGGTAAGTACTTTTTTTAATATTTTATACAACTTTAAATATAAACAGTTTATTTTATATTCATATAGGAAGCCGAGGAGCCTGGTATTCTGACGTACGGCGTTTATCGGAGGATGTACATTGATCCGGCTACTGGAGAGATTAGATGTGACCGCTAGCATCAGATTGCGGTCAGTATTATTTTCTTTTCAGTTTGCAAATTAAATTCATATAATCTTTTCATTATTTTAATTTCTAATTGACACTTAAGGAGTCATATGAGGTCGCAACCTCTCAGACACAGGCTAAGAGTCAAGACGAAACGGGTGATCAGACTACTGTCCACCATTTTGATTAGACGACATGGATGCAGGCGACCCAGTATGGCTCCGAAAAAGGGCCGAGTAGTTGGTATCAGCTCTCATTTGACTCCTGAAGCTTATTATGGTACTGCTGCGATGTCGGTGTCCAGCTCGAGAGGAGCTCATGGAAGGACATCATCTTCTGCCTCACAGTATCAGGAGCAGCTGCGTGCTCAGAGTCAGCTTATAGAGGATTTGCATTAGGGGCAGGAGCAGATGCGTCAGTAGCACGATGAGGAGATGCATTGATGGCAGGAGCAGATGTGTCAGTAGTAGGATGAGGAGATATGTCGATATGAGGAGTAACATCAGGAGTATATGGAGTATATGCGTCATCTGACTCATAGTTTAGGGATGGAGTTTCCTCCACCACCTCCTCCAAGTCCTCCAAATTATCCACCCCCAGTGATTTTTTTAGATGTAATAAACATTTGAGTTCGTAATTTATTGTCACATTAACAATTTACAGTTTCTCTTTCATATTGGTACGAATATTGCATGATTTAATTTGTTTTTATTTTTTTAATATTTTTTTACATGTTAGTATTATTTTTAATGTCTTCTTATTTTAGTAATATTACTCTTAATATTTTATATTTATTGTTAATATTGAGAAGTTTATAATTTTATAATTTTATTAATATTAATATTATTAATATTATTTTTTCATAAATATGTATGTTTATTTTAATAATAATATTATTATATTAATTATTTATATTATTAATATTAGTACTAGTATTATTATTTTTTTATATTAATATTTCATAATATATAATATTATATTATTTATATTCATATTATTAATATTATAATAATATAATTTCTTTATATTATTAATATTATTATTATTATCATATACATAATTTAATAATAATATTATTATATTAATTTTTTATATTATTAATATTATTATTATTATATTATATTCATATTATTTATATTCATATTTTTATTATTTTATATTAATATTTCATAATAATATTATATTTTTTTCTTTCTATTATTTTTTTTATATAATATTATACGATTTGTATTAATTATTTTGTTTTATTTTATTTTTTCGTATTTGCGACGGGAATATTTGCTACGGGATTTCCCGTCGTAAAATTTTTTTTACTGTAACATTCGCGACGGGAAGAATTCCCATCTTAAAAACATTTCTGCGACGGTCCGTCACAAATATTTTTTAAATTTCTCACTTGCGATGGGTCAGAAACCCGTCGCAACTAATATATCTACGACAGCCCGTCGCAAATACCTTTTTTATATATAAACGAAAACACATTTGCGACGAGGGATAAATACCATCGCAAAGACTCTTTTTGCGACGGGACCGCCATAACAACACCTATTTGTGATGACATTTTCGGCAACTGGCGATTTGCGACAGAGCCCCGTCGCAAAAGACCTTTTGGGATGGGATCCTATCGCAAATCGCTCGTCGCAAATATTCCATTTTCTTGTAGTGAGTGACCTAAAAGAGAATTTTTGGTGGGATGGAATAAAGAGAGATATTCCAGAGTACGTTACTCGATGCCTAGTTTCTCATCATGCTAAGGATAATATATAGAATACTAAGTGGATGTTACAATAATTAACCATACCTGAATGGAATTTCAAAAAAATCAACATGGATTTTGTCATCTAACTCACCAAAACATCTAAATTACATTTAGACATATGGGTTGTATTCGATCGTCTAATGAATTTGGAAAACTTCATTCTTATTATGGATTATTTCTATCTTGATCATATTTCAAAAAAAAAATATTAAGTGGCAAGATTTCATGGAGTAAAAATTTCCATTATATCTGATTAGGATCTATGTTTTAACTCAAAGTACAGTAAAAGTCTTCAATAGGGTCTGGATATAGAGTTATGTCTTAGCACTGCTTATCATCCTCAAACAAATAGTTATCTAAGAGAAAAATTAAAACTATATAACACATGTTGGGAGGATCCACTCAAACATTTATATAGATCCTTATTATGACCTCTAGGGTAAGAAGTTCATAACTCCAACATGCTGGAATAATGTTGGATAAAGAAATCTATTGAGATCTGATCTAGCTAACAAGAAGCTATAGAAAGTCAGATATATTCAATTGCACATAATATTATCTTAGAGTCAACAAAAAATTTATGTTGACAATTGACAGAAATATATATAGTTTTAATTGGTTGAATAAGTATTCATATAAATATCTCCCTAGAAGAAAGTGATGAGATTTGGAAATAAGGGAAAGCCAACCCCTAGTTATATCAGTCCTTATAAAATTATTGATTGTATTGGGGTGGTAGATTATAGATTGGTTCTTACACCTATTATATGTCAATTGCATGATGTTTTTTGTGTATATATCTTAAGGAAGTACATATATGTTCTTTATTAAGTAATAAACTCAAAATTTATATTGTTGGGGAAAGATAATTTTTATAAAAAACAACTTGTAGAGATTCTGGAACATAGTGTAACACCCGTTGGTTTTAAAAATAAATTAAAATGCATGAAACTTTGTTATAACTATCCATTAAAACATAATTTTTCTACTGTTATAATTAGAATTTCACAAAACAATCATCTACGGTTGTGATTAGTACGTTATTTAGAATCTGATAGAATCAAATTTCTTTTTTGGGGAATAGTAACATACACTTATTAATATTTATATGAATAGTAATATGACACAAATGAATAGTAAATTAAATTATTATTTTAGTTTCATAAAGATTAAAGATAATGAAATCTTGATTAATTTTTCAAGGTGATATAAAATGAGTTATAATTTTAAAATTATTAATTTTTTAATAAAGTATTATTTTATATAAAATTCAAATTAATTATATTCATAAAGTTATATTCAAAAAATGGAGTTCATTTTTGAATTATACAAGTAGAAAAATGTTCAGGGTAAATTTTTTTGATTTTTTTGAAATTCATGAATTTTTTATAAATAGTGAAATACGGTAAAATACCGTATATTCAAATTATCAGTTAAATACACTATTTTTTACATCATGGCTGATGTTATACCACTTATTTCAAACTCAGATGATCTATTTACTATTTTCATCATAATAATTAATACTATTCATAGTCTTGGACAAAAATATTAAAATAATGATTAAAATAAAGTAAGATTCCTCCTCTCCTCCACTATGAATACAACCCTCATTCCCCTCTTCCTATCACACCTATCAAGAATTGATAATTGTCTATTTTCTACCAAATACCCTCACCAAGTCTCTTTCCCACGTCAAATACCTACTAGTCTCACCCAAATATCAAAAGCAATGGCCTTAAGGAGGATCTCAAAGACAAGATATCATGAGGTAAAAATCATCTTCTTTTTTCATGTGTTTTATTTTCTATCTAATTCCTTTATTATACTCTCTTCCACCACCCTTATCTAGGAGGTATTAAATCTATAGAATATTATATATATTTTATGTTGTTATGTTCATGTAAAAAATTCATCATCTTTCTTCTTCTTCTCTCCTTCATGTTCTGAAAATAAAAACATCATCTGTGTTGCGAAAATTTAGAAAAATCGGGGATCATGTGTTTTTAATTTCCATTACATCCTTAAAAATATGCTCATAAACCCCTTTTAATGTTTGAAAACGAATTTAAAGTGTATGATGTAACTTATTTTATGTTTTGAAATAAACTTATATGCATGAAATCAAATTAAATAATGAAACAAGTTCATGATTATCAAGGAACCAGAAAACATTATTTAACAAATATCATTAATGTTTTATCGAATGATTCTTCATCATGTATGATAAAAAATGATTTATGGTATCATTATATATTCTTAAAACATATTAATACCATTTCATTCCACTTTTTAAATTTTTTTCCATACAATAAGAATAATCAAATAGAAATTGTGTATGGAAATCATTTAAAGAAAACACCTGAAACAATGAAAGGAACAAAATACTAATAATTAAAGGAGTAAATGATGTAAAATGATCATATAAGGAATTAAAAACCTGAAAAAGTCTCTTTAATATATTAATAACACTCTTTTAACAATTATACAAGTGGTATAAATAAGTTTTATGTAAGACAACCCTGAGATAAGGGAATTCTTAACCCAATTTCCATTCTTTGTGTTAACATTCTACTTCATTAGTTATGTGGTATTAAAATTGTTTATATGTTGAATTTTGTTTATATTATGTTGAGTTATATCTATTTACAGTGTATATAAATATTCCATCCACTATATTAAGTCTCACTTCAATTATATGATATTTGTATGGGGAATTTCTTTTAAAATCCTCTTTTAAAATTTCGTTTCACAAAATTGAAAAGTAATGTTCTTATGAAATTATTCATGTTGTATGATTATGTTATCTTTATTATGAATTTTTTATGATAAATTATGGGACCTATATCTCACTCCAATTCAATGGGTATGTGTATGTTGGAGGTTGGTCGTATGGTTACTCCTAGTGTAATAGTGATGGTTACACAATAAGGTAGTCGTGAGAGTTAAATTTTAAGGTTTCCATGAAGGTTACAAATTATAAGGTATCCAAGAGGGTTACAAGATTATGTATATAATTCCACAAGATACCTTAAAGTTTATATTTATGATTTATATGTTTTTTCTAAATCTCTTGAAAATATCAAGTTTCTCCTAGTAAGTTTATATGGGTGATAAGTATGGATTTTTAAAAAAGATTTCATACATTATAAGTATTTATAGACTAATGTTTTCTCTCTTTATTTTTATATCCCTTATGGATCTTATTTTCTCATACCATGTTTTTAAATTATTTTCACTGGTTATAAGAATTTTTAATAAAAATAATGGATCCATGTTAAATGTTATGAATATTTTTCAAAGAAAACATGTTTTAATTAGAAAGTTGTATATTTTAGACGAATTGGATACTGTTTTTATGGTATCTACTCTATATAAATATGGATGTTATGTATTTATTATATTCCAATTCTCTAAATCTATAAAATTTATAATAAACTCAATATGAAAGGATGTGAGTTCTTGACTAAAATTCAAGATTATATAATGTAATAAGGATGGGTCCTTATATTTGGTATCAAAGGATGGTTTAGATAACTTTAGGGGTTTGGATAATGTTAATAGAATAAAATAAATTATTTTTACTCTATGTTTAATTGGAGATGTTATAGAGTTTAAATATTACCAAGTTACTTAATCTAAGATATTTTTATTCATAATGGTTTTCCACATAAGAAATAGGGAAGCTAAAGTAGAATGAAACCTACATAATTATATCCTTCTAAATATATAGCCCAAAATTCTAGGGATTGTTATAGAGTAGTTTGTGAAAATAGTGTCTTAGCTGACGTAGGAAATAAATTGTGGTGGCATCTGTTAAATATAACAACCAAAGGTACCACAAAGGAAAATTAGGATAGTGGAACTTTTTAATAGACAACAACCTCTTTCATTCAATGGATCTTTTGAACCATTAGTAGATGAAGGGTGGATTAAATCTATTGAAATGATATTTGATGTTTTGGGATGTTCAGATAATCAAAACGTACATTTTTTCATTTATCATTTTGAAGGTCAATCTGACTAGGGGTGGTCAATGGTCCATAATATCAGGGATAGAGAGGATATTGATTCCTTTGTGTGGACAGAATTAATAAGTCTTTTCCTTGAAATATATTTTCCAAAGGTGGTTCATCTTAGGATAGAGAAACAATTACTTGAATTACAGAAGAAGGAGGAAGATGCATTGGTCATGTTTGAAATGAACTTCACCTGACGGGAGAGGTATTCTCTAAATGTCATTCTTGATTTTGATAGAAAAATCATCCACTTTTTCTTAGGATTGAATCCAAGGTATAGAAGGACGTTGGCCTCTTGTGAATTCAAAAGGTATGAAAAACTTTTCTAATGTGCTGAGAGGGTAGAGATAGAGTTTTCTGATGATCACATGCACTTTAAAAACAACAAGAAGAAGAGGTCCATTTGAAAAGATATGGGTGAGAATAAATCAAATAAATTTAATGGTAAGAAATTCTTGTTTCCATTTTTTGAAAATTGTGGCAAGAAGAACCCTAGGAAATGCCTTATCAAAACTGGGAAGTGTTTTTGATGTGGTATGTTTGGTCATATGGCCCGAGATTTTAAGGAAACTGGTCATAAGACTAATCCTTATAAGAAAACTATATTGTGTATTAAATGTGGTGAGATGGGTCATTATGAAAATGGTTTCTTAAAGAGAGATATGAATGATGCAATGAAGATATATTATAAGCAGAAAAGTTTAATGAGATCCTTTTCAACTACATGAGCAGAAATCAGGCCATCCAATGAAGTTGTATCGGGTACCTTGTTTGTTTACTAAGATTTTTTAAATTTTTGTTTGATACATGGTCTACAAATTCCTTTATTTCTAAGTAATTTTCTGGTAAATTGGAAATATCACCTCAACAAATGAGATCAAATCATAGTGTTAAAACACCATCGGGAAATGTTATAGCAAAGAGTAATTATATGAATCATTATATTATGGTGTGTGGAAAGAATTTACGAAAAAATCTTATTGTTTTCCCTTATTAGAGTTTGATTTCATTCTAGTAATGGATTGGATTTCTGTTTATCATGCTAATATTGACTCTAAAGATAAATAAGTTGTATTTCAGAAAGAGTTTTAGTTTATATACAATAATGAACCCATAAAATTGATAACATATTAGGAAGTTGTGAAACTATTGAAGATGAAAATGAAATTTATCTTTCTCATATTATTGAAAACAAGAGAACTATTCATATTAATGATGTGCTAGTGGTAAATGAATACCTTGATGTTTTTTCTGATGAGTTACCCAGTGTCATACCTAATTGGGAAGTAAAATTCATAGTTGAATTAGTTCTTTATGTTAATCCAATTTCAAAACCCTCATACCAAATGTCTCAAATGGAACTTTTAGAGTTGAAAACCAGTTGCAGGATTTTCTTGATAAAGGCTTCATTCATACTAGCACTTCACTATGTGGTGCTTCTATTTTTTTTGTTAAAAGGAAATATGGTTTGATGAGACATTGCATTTATTTTAGATCCTTGAATAACCTCACTACTAAAAAATATATTTTCCTCATATCGATGACTTTTTTGATCAACTCTATGGAGCTTCAAACTTTTCCAAGATTGAATTGAGATCTTGACACCATCAGATGAATTTAAAGTAGCATGACATCCTAAAAATAGCTTTTTGTACTAGATATGGGCATTATGAATTTGTTGTTATGTTGTTTGGGTTAACAAAATAACTTACTGTATTCATGGATCTTATGAATAGAATATTTCATGTGTTCTTGGATAAGTGTTTTATTTTGTTTCTTGATGAAATTTTGTTTTCTTTTCTAAGAGTAAAGATGAGAATGAAAAACAACTAAAGGTTGTTTTGAAAACCTTAAAGGAAAAGAAACTGTATAGAAAATTTAGAAATTGTGATGTTTAGTAGCAACAAAAAAAATTTCTTGGGAACATTGTAAATAAGAATGGAATAATAGTTGATCCATCCAAAACAAAAGTGGTTGATGAATAGACAAGACCAAAAAATGTTACAAAGATTCATAGTTTGATTGGATTAGCATTTTATCACTAACTGTTTGTTAAAAAAGATTGCACAATTATACATCATGATAACAAAGTTAACATGAAAAGGCGTTAAATTTTTTTGTATAGAAGAGTGTGATGTTTTTTTCAATAACTATAGAACAAATTGGTGAATGTGCCCTTTTTGGACTTGCCTACCCTAAATGGTGAGTTTTTCATCTATAGTGATGCTTTATTGAAGGGACTTGGTTGTATTTTGATGCAGAATGATTAGTTAATTTCTTATTCTTCAATACAACTAAAACCTCACGAGTTAAATTATCCCACACATGATTTGGAATTTGTAGTTGTGGTTTTTTTCTTTGAAAAATTAGAGGTATCATTTATAATGATCCAAATGTGAAATATATACTGACCATACAAGTCTAAAATATATATTCACTAAGAATGAATTAAAAATGACGCAGAGAAGATGGATTGAATTGATAAAATATTATGATTGTATGATCAATTACTATCTAGCAAAATCAAACAAAGTGGGGGATGCCTTGGGTTGGAAACATCACACAACATTAACCATGTTACATTTGGAACATGATCCCTTGATTAATGATTTGATGATTTTTCTCTTAGAAGTGGTTGGTGTAGAAAATACATCTATTTTGTTTTAGGTGTCATTGTATTCATCGTTATTATAAAGAATTAATCAATCACATAAGGAATATTATGAGCTAATAAAAAAGTAGAATTGGTTAAAATGGGTATGTTTCCCAAATTTAACCTTGATATAGATTGTCTTTTGATATTTGGAAAAAGATTGTGTGTGCTTTGTGATCCCCATTTTAAAAATAATTGTTGTGTGAATCTCATAGTTATCCATTTTCATTTCATCTTGACAGTACTAAGATGTATAGATATTTTTGGGAGTATTACTAGTGGGATGGAATGAAAATAGATATTGTAAATTTTACTATGAAATGTTTGACATGTCTACAGGTTAAAGTAGAGAAATAGTTACCAAAAGGGGTGATTCAGCCACTGTCAGTGCCAGAGTGGAAATGGGAGAATATATCCATGGATTGTGGTGGGGCTACCTAATACTACTCATAGTAACAATGCGATTTGGGTTATTGTTGATCGGATCACTAAATATGCACATTTTTTTCTATTTGAGATACAATGTTTTTGGATCAACTTTCTCAATTGTACCAAAAATATATTTTTAGGATACATGGAGTGCCACATTCCATTTTATCTAACCGGGATCCCAGGTTCACTTCTAGTTTTTGGAAGGGCCTTCAGAAGTCATTGAGCACAGAATTAAATTTCAGTATAGCCTTTTATCCCCAATCAGATGGGTAGTCAGAATGAATGATTCAGACTTTCGAGGATATTATTTGATCTTGTTCAACGGAATACCAAGGAAGTTGGTATCAACATATTTCTTTAGTTGAATTTTCTTATAATAATATTTTTAATTCTAGTATACTGCTGGAATCTTTTTAGGCATTGTATGGGAAGTGGTTTCAAACACCATCTTTTTGTAATGAAATTGGGGAAAGGATGTTGATGGGACCAGAATTAGTCGAGAAAGTGGATGAGAAAGTGAAGATGATCCAACAACACATGAGGATAGCTCAGTTCAGGAAGAAAAGTTATGAAGACAAGGGGAGGAAAGACTTTTCTTTTGAGTTGGGTGATCATGTTTTTCTTAGAATGTCACCATGGAAAAGAGTTATGTGTTTTGGTAAGAAAGGAAAGATAAGTCCACAGTTCATTAGATCTTATAAAATTATGGAGAAAGTTGGACCAGTCACCTAATTAGTATCTTTTCCTCTGATATTTTCTCAGGAAGACAATTTTTTTCATGTTTCGATGTTGAGAAAGTATCCTCCAAATTCATCTTAGGTCTTGAGACCAGAATCATTTCATATGGAAGAGAACCTTTTTTATGAAGAGAAACTGGTCTATATTCATTATCTAAGGGAACAAGTATAGTGGAATAATTTAATCCACCAGGTAAAGGTTTTGTAAAGAAACCATATGGTTGAAGAAGTAACATGGGAGTCTGAAAATGCTATGAAGGAATGGTACCCTCACTTTTATAACAATGTAAATAGAATTGTGGGGACTCAATTTCTAGAATGTGGGGATAATGTAACACCCCATGGTTTTAAAAATAAATTAAAATATATGAATCTTTGTTATAACTAGCCTTTAAAACATAATTTTTTTACTGGTATTATTTGAATTTTAAAAAATAGACATCTACGTTTGTTATTGTTACGTTATTCGGAATCTAATAGAACCAACTTTTTGGGTGAATAGTAACATACCCTTATCAATAGTAATATGAATAGTAATATGACCCTAATAAATAGTAAATTTAATTATTATTTTATTTTCTTGAGGAATTAAGATAATGACATCTTGATTAACATTTCAAGGGGATATAAAATTAGTTATATTTTTAAAGTTGTTAATTTTTGAATAAAGTATGATGCTATTGAAAAAATAAATTAATAATATTTAGAAAGTTATTTTTAAAAAAATTGAGTTCATTTTTGTATTTTTTATGTCAAAAAATGGTTAGCGTGAATTTTTTGGATTTTTTTAAAATTTGTGAATTTTTTATGAATTGTGAAATATGGTAAAATATTGTATATTTAAATTATCATTTAAATACACTCTTTTTGACATAATAGATGATGTAATCCCACTTGTTTCTAACTCACATTCTCTATTTAATATTTTGATCACAATAATGAATACTAATCATAGTCTTGGCCAAAAATATTAACATAATGATTAAAATAATGTAAAATCTCTCCTCTCCCCCACTATAAATACAACCCACATTCCCCTCTTCCTCTCAAACCTCCCAAGACTCGAGAATCACCTATGTTCTATCAAATCCTCTCCTAAATCCTCTTCCCCACATGAAAGACCTTCTGGTCTCACCCAATGGCCAAAACCAAATGTATTAAGGATGATCTCAAGGAGAATAGATCAAGAGGTAAGAATCCTATTCCTTTTTTCTTCTGTTTTCTTTTCCATTCATTTCTTTTATTATACTCTCTTTTCTAACCTTGTCCAGGAGGTATGAAATCCAGAGGATATTATATATTTTTTATTATATCATTTTCATGTAAAAAATTCATCATCTTTCTTCCTCTCCTCTCCCTCTTATTCTAAAAATAAAAACATCATCCATGTTGTGCCAATTTACCAAAATTGTGGAAAATGTGTTTTCAATATATATTACTTAATTTAAAGATGATCATGAAACCCATTTAATGGTTAAAATAGAATGTAAATTGTATTATGAAACCTATTTTATGATCTGGAATGAAATTCTATGAATGAAATCAAATTAAATAATGAAAAAAGTTCATCATTATCAAGGGACCACAAAAAATGATCTAAAAAAATATCATTAACATTTTATCTAAAGATTAATCATCATGTGTGGTAAAAAATGTTTTATGGTATCATTATATATTCTAGAAACATATTAATACTATTTAATTCTACTTATAGAATTTCATTTCCCTACTACAAGAATAATTAAATACTAACCGGCCATGGAAATCATTTGAATATCACACCTGAAATAATGAAAGGAACAAAATACTAATAATTAAAGGGTCAAATGATGTTATAAAATGACCATATAAGGAGTTATAAACATTAAAATTTTATTTAAGACATTAATAACAAACTTTTATCCATTATAAAAGAGTTATAAAAAAATTTTATTAAAGAAAACCCAAAGTTAAGGGAATTTTAACCCAATTTTCATTCTTTGGGTTAACCTTCTACTTCATTATTTATGTGGTACTAAAAAAACTTTTGTGATGAATTTTATTTATATAATTTTTAATTAAATGTATATACAGTTTATATACATATTATATCCACTATTTTAAGTCTCATGTCAATTATATGATATTTTAAGTAGAAGTTTCTTTTAAATTCTTCTTTTAAAATTCTGTTTTTCAAGCATCAAAAGAAATGTTTTTTCTGAAATTATTTATGTTGGGGGATTATGTTATGGATCTTGAGAATTATTTATGATGAATTTTGGGAACTATATCTCCCAAAAATTCATTGTTTATGTTTATGTTGGAGGTCATTCGTATAGTTACTCCAACTGTAACAGTGATGGTTACACAATAAGGTAGCTGTGAGGGTTACATTGTAAGGTAGTCGTGAAGGTTACAAATTATACGTCAATCATGAGGATTTCAAGATTATATAAGTAATACCCTAAGATACCTTTATGGTTATATTTATTTTTTGTATGTTTTTTAGTAATCTCATAAAAATATCAAGTTTCACAATGTATGTTCATATGGGTTACATGTATGTCTTTTTGAAAATGATTTCTTGTGTTAAATGTATTCATTGAATAATGTTTTACTTCCTTAATTTTATACCCCTTACTGAGAATTTTGTTGTAATTATAAGTTTTTAAATTATTTTCACATGTTATAAGGAAGTATAACACAAATAAGGGAGCCTAGTTGAATTTTTGGAAGATTTTTTAATGAAAACAAGTTTCATATTTCATAATAAATGGATACTGTTTTCTACAGCATCTTCTCTATATGAATGTGGAATTTTATTTATGTATTGTATCCCAATTATCTAAAACTCTAAACTACAAAAGATCCTAATTATTAGAGGAAGTTATTTCTTAACTAAAATTCACGATTATGTAATGTAATAAGGATGGGTCATTATACTTAGAGAGAATTTTTTATGAAAAAATATCACATTAATGGTCAAAGTTTTATAGAGAAACAAAAAATTTGAGGAAGCTATGTTTGAACCGAGGGATGGGGTGAGGTAGAATTATTCTCTTATGTTAGTATTATAGTGATGAGTTTTAGGGAGATATTCATTCTAAGTGGGTATAATGTAAATCCTCAATATTTTTCTGAACTATTTATCTTTTAATAATTTCATTTCTTCAATAGCTTCCATTACATGCAAGAGAGAGTTTAGACGAACATGAAAACATTTTTAAAATATTATATGTTCATTGTCTTCATAGCCATTGGATTTTATATTATGAATAGTAATATATAAATTTTGAAAAATATATATTCTATACATTTATAATACCAATTAATTACTTATCAAATGATTATAATTAAAATCAATAATTACTTGAAAATAAAAGTGATATTTTTTCAGAAAAATTGTTTTAAAGTGGGAAATAAATTATATAATAAAAGATAAAATTAATACATAATTTTATATTATTTTAATTAAATTTAAATATTATTTACTTGATAAACTGTTTTATACATTCAACAAATATTTTTTTAAGAATGGGATAAAAATAAATCCAATTTATTCTTAAAATATATTTTCTCCAAAAATTAGTTTCTATCAAATTTTGTGTGCTTAATTTAAAATTAATTTATTTTATGTATAGGTATTGAATTAGATAACATTAATTTTATATTTATATTTAAGAGTTTAAAATTTTTAATTAGGACCCATTTTTTAATCTATATGAGTAATAACTGTAGTAAATATAATCACCTCGCTAAAGGGTAAATCAGGTTAATCTAGATTAAAAATAATTTATGATGCCATAATTTTTCATCCCAATTCTTGTTGGATGAATTTAATTCAATCCATAAAACCTCTATTTCTAAAATGGGGTTATTTAGTGGAAACTTGTCCAAGAAACTGACTAACATATTTTTGAAATACAAGAAAGTTACAAAATGCCACTCTCTTTGTTTTCAATATCTCATACGGATCCAAAAATAGAAAAAAGTATATTATGAATGAATATAAGTGTATATTTTGATATTGAGAAAAAATATCAGGATATAAATTTATTTTTAATATTTATTAATTATATAATGGCCTTAATTTCTTAAGAAACATCGACATTGTATTTCTTCAATTAGTAAAAATATATAATAAATGATTTTAGAAATATTATAAGGGATATAATTTGATTCATTTAATGTGACCTAAATATTTTCTAAATATATATGACATATTATGGTGGTTTTAAATAATTATATTCAAATTTATCCCTTTTTATGATGTGATTAAATTTAAATATTATGAAAATATTATTTATTAAATTAATTAAAAAATATTTAAATAATAAATATTGTCTATTATATGGTCTAATATTTTTTAAATTTTCAATTTATATTACAATTTTCTAATTATAATTTAAAACAATAACCTTTTAATATTTAAGAAGTTGTTATCTTAGTTAAAATTAAAATGGATGACTAACAGTTAATAAAAATGACAAGGTTTAAAATTTCATAAAAACATGTCTAAATTCTATTGTTTAATGATATTACAACCATATATCACCTTATATTAGATTCACTTTCCATTATTACGTATTTATCATTTGAATGAATTTATTATAATTTTATATTTTGAGAAATTCCCAAACCACCACTCACCCCAATTATAAATGGGATCCACCTCCCTCACTTAATTACACCACTTACATCCTTCTATATCCACCATATTCTACAAATATATCTTATCCAATTCCCTACCTACATTTTTTAGGTACTGTTATTCCCAAAATACGAACCTCGGATCCCTTTAGAGGAGATCTAAAGGAGTCATTTTGAAGTAGAGGTAATCAACTTAACTAGTCATTTTATTTTTCGACTCTTATTTAACTCCTATAAATCTATTATATTTTTAGTAAAATAATAAATTATGTATCATTAATATGATTAAATTTTATTTTGATTACTATAACACAATTATACACCCTATTTATCCTTAAACAAGAAGTGAAATTATCACTCATGTGTACATACGGCTTACAATCTCCACATAGCGATACAATTAATTTTCATTACCATATTGTATGGATGTTTATTATGATGGGTTTAATATTTATATTTGATATTTATGAAATAATGATAATTATTTAATTATAATATCATGTCTAACTTTTTGGCATCCAATCTTTTGGGAAATGATAATGTCGCTCATGTGTACGTATGGACTACAATCTTCATGATGTGATGTGATTCGTTTTTTATGTATATATCACATGGATGGAAATAAGGATTAATTTTATGAATATATGTGATATATATGATATAATGATGATTATTTAAAGGTTAATTATTATTTAACATTATTTTATTCCATCAGTCTACAAATTGAAATAGTGCTCATACATACGCACGGCCTACCCTCTCCAAGAATGGTGTAATTCATTTTTATTTATCTAATTTTTATGAATGATTATTAATATGTAAAAATGAATATATGTTATTCATAAAAAAATATTTAAATTCTATAAATTATGGTACTATGATAAAAGTAAAAGATGGCATCCTTTGATGTTACTTAAGATTTACTGGGCATATGTTCTAAGGATACGATCCTTATTCTTTCTCTTAATGGTTTCTTTTTATGGTGAAAATATGAAATGTTTATGAAAAAAATTTATTTTATATGAGTTATTCTATGATGAAATTTTTATCCCATTTCTTTTCATGGGTTCGGATATGATAAATGATTTATCATCCTTTAGAACTCATACTTATGGTTTTCATAATGTGATAGGAAGGACCTATATAACCCTACAATGCTTTGGGTAAAGTATTATATCTCATGAGATATTTTTGAAAAACAAGTCAAAGTTCTTGATAAGTTTTCCAAAACAAGTCATTATGCTTAATCTGTTATGGGACACAATTTGATGTTCTTTATCTACTATGGGAAAGAAGTATTGATTCCTAATTTGATTGTCTTGGTAATTAGCCTTTAGTTATGAAATATTTTATATAATTATCACGGTTCTATACACATTTACGACATGAAATTATGGTTCATGATTATTTTCTGAGCAATTATCATTCTTATGATTCATGTCTTTTAAAATGTTAATGTTTTATTCCATAACTCATGATTATGATCTTTTTTATATTGGTTATGAACTTTGTATGTTATAATCAAGATATAATCCCCGTATGATTATCTTATGCTTTCATAAGATCTTCAATTGATATCTACCATGTTTACCCTTACTAAGAATATAATATCACTTTTTAATTATGTTTTATTTTCATAGGAAATGAAGAAATTTTTAAGTATTTTATTACTATGATTTGTACTATATGGGAAGATCTTTAAGAGATACTTTTAATATCTTTTATAAAATAAGAATATAGTATGTCTAATCACCAAAGATTATAAACCTTTATAGTTATAGGATGGATTATATTTTTATGTATTGAATATTCATCTAAATAGATGTAATATTTTTATATAAAAATATCACATCATTAAAGATGGTATTATAGTAGTGTTTAGTCAATATTTGGAGATTAGGGTTAGAAAATATTATTGAAAACTATGATGATAGGTCTAAGTACATGAAAAAATATTAATGGTTTGATAATTATCATGAATGTGCTAGGTTAAACATAAGGTGTTATAAAATTAGTTTTCATGATTTAGACATTCTATAAAAAAATTCAGAATTATGTGGTTTTATACTATTATTATTATTTCCCACACTATATTTTTGGGGTTTTAGTAAATGGATATAACCTACAAGAATTATTTTAATACTGAATGTGATGGAAAATTCCATGATTTCCCACCTGAGAAACCAAATGTTATAGGAAATGGAATGAAGAATCCTATTGTAATGCTCAGGCAAATTTCTAATGATATAAATTATGCCCAGTTTCCAAATCATCAAAGTAAGGAACAACATGTTTTTGAATCTTTCATGAGGAAACATCCACCTCCATTTAGTGGATACTCTAATCCACTAATTTTTCAGTGATAGATCAATGCCATTGAGAAAATATTTTATGATCATTAGTGTTCGGGGCATGAGAAATTTATCATGTATTTTTATAATATTGAAGGTAAAGTAGATTAGTGGTTGAATCTTGTCATGAATATGAGTAAAAATAAATAAATTTAATCCATGGAATAGAATGTGTTTTAGGGTGTATTATTTAGTAAGTACTATCCTCATATTCTATATAAAAAGATGGAGAAAGTGTATTTTGAGCAGAAGAATAAGGTTAAAAAAATCCATTGGTACCTATGAATACAATTTTACAAGGCTTGAATGGTATACCTATGGTTTTATAATCATCCATAAAAGTAGAATTGATTGATTCTTTAGTGGCCTAAAACCAAGTCTTAGAAATTCATTAGTTATAATAGACTTCAGTGGTTATGAATAAATTGTTCAATGCACACTCAAAGTAGAATTTGAAATTTGATATTCCCTCCATTACCACGGTTTTGATATGAAAATAAATATTAAGTCTCATGAAAATTCAAATAAATCACATGGTGGAAAGAAATTTCATCTATCCACATGATAGAAATGAGGGAAGAAACATCAAGGAAAGTGTTTGAATTGAAATGGTAGGTGTTATAAATGTGGAAAGGTGGTTCAAAAATCCCATGAATGTTGAAAGTATATTAATAGTCTAGTTAATAAAATATAGGAAAATAATATTCCAACTAGTCCACCGCCCATGATTGAATGCTTCAAATACAAGGAGTATAGGAATTATTCCACACAGTGCATGAACCTGAATATTTTTTATGATCATCATTAACAACCTCTAATGACCAAAACCAAAGGGAAATGTAATGCGGTCATGACTGCCTAAGTGGGTTACAAGAATGATTTGTTTAATGGTACACTTATCATCAAATCTAGAATTAGTAATTTCTTATTTTATTCTGAATCTACCCACCCTTTTATTTCTGAAGAATTTTTAAGGGTATCTTTGTATCACCTCAATATTTAGATGTTGCGTTAGTTGTGAAAACTATTAATAGAACAAAAATCACATCTCAAGTCTATAGTTATTCTCCAATTCATGTTTGTGGGAAATTTTTTCACATAAATATTTTGATTCTCCCTTTATTAAAAGTCGATGTGATTATTGGAATGTATTGGACTTTTCTATATAGACCTCATATGAATTTCCAAGGAAGGAAAGTCAAATTTCATAGTCAGAATAAACATATGATCAATTATCAATGCATGGATTAATATAAATGTACAATAGAAGTCGACTCCTTCTTTCAGGTCCTAATTATTATACATAAAGGTTATATATCTTAGATTTATGGGTAGAACCTCAACATTAAGGATACACATATTGTAAAGGAGTTTTTCAATGTTTTTCAAAGAGAATTTTTGGGTCTTCCATCAAATAATGATATTGATTATTCAATATAATGCATTCCTAGTTTTATTCCTATTTTAAATAATCCTTATAGGATGGTCACAAAAGAGTTTCAAGAATTAAAGAAGCAACTCCATGAAAATCTTCATAAGGGATTTAGCCATCAAAGTGTGTCACCATGGGGTGCAATTGTTCTGTTTTTTTTAAGAAATATAGATCAGTTCAAATCTGTATAGATTATTGAGAACTTAAGAAGATAACTATAAAAACAAGTATAATATACTCTATATTTATGACTTATTTGATCAACTATGTAGATATCAATACATTTCCAATATTGGTCTTCATTATAGATATAATCCATTGAGGTTAAATAAGAAGGATATACCCAAGACAACATTCCATTCAAGGTATGGACATAATTAATTTATAGTTATTCCTATTGGTATTACTAATTCTCCCACTATATTCATGGATTTAATGAATAGATTCTTTATATATTACCTTGATTAGTTTGTGGGGGTCGTTATATAAGATATTATTGTATATCAAAAGAGTAAGTAAGGGAATAAGTATCACTTGAGGATTATGTCGATGACCCTATGTAAGGATACGGTTTGTGAAAAAATTACCTTGTTCGAATTTTGGTTTTATAAAGTTTCATTTTTTGGTTATATAATCCCAAGTGAGGGTATATCAGTATATCATTTAAAGGCATAATTTATTGAGACATGGCCTTGACAAACCATAGTAACTAAAATCTATAGAGTTCTTATGTTTCCTGGTTATTATTGATGTTTGGTTAAATATTCCTCAAAGTTATCTAATCCAATCACCAAGTTACCTCATAAATAAGTAAAGTTTATATTGATGGGGTAATGTGAAGAGAATTTTTAGGATCTAAAAAGAAGGTTGGCAAGTGCCCGTATGCTTACACAACCCTATAGTTGAGAAATGTTTTCATTCTATATTGATGCATCAAATAAGGGAATGGGATTTTTTTCATGAAAAATGATATAGTGATAGCTTATACATCATGAAAATTGATATTCCACAAGAAAGAATACCAAACTCATCATTTGGAGTTAGCTATGGTAAATTTTCATTAAATATATAGACGCGTTATATCTATGAAGAAAGGTGTGACATATATACTGATCACAAAGGTTTAAAGTATATTTTCACTGAAAAAGATATAAACATGTTCCAAATAATATGATTGGAGATTATTAGTTATTATGAATACTCAATACATTTGCTCCCTAAGAAAGAGAACAATGTGACAGATGATTTTAGCCAAAAGGATAATGCTAGATTATCTGTGATGAGGTTCAAAAAATATATAATATTTATGTATTTAGAAAGGATGGGTATATAAATATTAAATAAAGGGTAGGGATATAGAAATATTAAAAGAATGGGAGAAATCATTCCCAGGTCAAATAAATGTGCAATCGTCTATCTAAGTGAAGATTTAAGAGGTGCAGAAGGAATATTTGGAACTGTAAACGAAGGTGTGAAATTTTATTGAGTTCAAACTTTATTGTGATTGAATTTTAATGTTTAATAATAGGTTATGTGTCCTTACCATGCCATATTTGAATAAGGACATATTGGATGAGGCTCATAGTTCATCATTCTTTATTCAACCTCTTTGTAAAAAAGATTTATAGAGACCTAAAAGGGTAGTTTTTGTTGGAAGGAATGAAGAGAGATATTATAGATTATGTTTCTCAGTGCTTGGTTTTTCATAAAGTTAAGGAAGAGATATATAAGACTAATGGGTTTTTACAACCATTAATCATACCTGAATGTAAATGGAAAAACTACACCATAGATTTTTTCATCGGACTCCCCAAAACATTTAAAGTCCATAATACTATATGGGTTATTGTCTATCAGTGTATGAATTAGGCACACTTTATTACTATTGTGGAATTTTTATCTCTTGATAAAATTTATTGAATATATATTATGTAATTGGTAAGATTTTGGGGAGTTCTTATTTCAATTGTATCTGATTGGGATATGAGGTTTACCTAGATGTTCTAGTGAAGTCTCTAGTAGGCTTTGGATATGGAGTTAAGTCTTATCATTGATTATCATCCTTAGATAGATGGTCAATCTAATAGGATCATTAAAACTCTATAAGTCTTGTTGGGATATTTCTCTATGGATATCAAAGGTGGTTGGCATCAAAACTGTAAGAGCCAAGATCTTTATTTTAGGTATGGATCTTGTTTTCGGGTTGTTTTTTAGGAAAAAATGAAGAAATGGTAATTTTATAATTACACTCATTGTACTAATGAGTACATTCCATATACCTAGGTAATACGTACAACAATGTACTGTCTACGTAATGACTGAGTACATGGTAGTGTGGTGACCCAGAAGACTCCTTAAGGCGGGGGCGGTTAAGGCTACTAGATAGCATGTACCTTTAATGAACACTCCTTGCAGTTTTCTTTTTATTTGATAAATTGGATTGGGGTCATGTAAAATCCTTACAAATGCCTTCTTATTCAATTGTTTCATATAGAATAGCGATGAAAGGGCAGATAAACTCCGAACCCATCTTGATTCCTCATCTGACCTCAGATTGAGACATTGTCGTGTGCATTTGAATCCCACTGGTGAGTACTAAATTCTTCAAGATCCTTTCATCCTAATTCCTCCTCTCTCGTGAATTATTCAATTTTGAAATATTTTAACCTCTTTTTAGATATATACTATTTTAGGCCGATTCAGGGGATGCCGTTCAAGATTATTGATCATATGAAATCAAGGTAAGTAGTTTGCGCCTTTTGTTGATTTTATTTGGATTATATATTCATAATGTACCGCATACCCATGTTTAGGGTATTTTTTGATTAGAAATATAACCCTATTTAATAACTTATATAAATTATTGATTGAAAAGTGGTTATTTCTTATGCATAAGGTAAGGTACCTTGTTTTACATGCCTTATTTGATTAGGATGGAGAATGTTTGATTATATGACATGCATGTGATATGCATTGTGGAAGTTTGAAAAAGGGGAATTTTATTGTGAGAACATACTAATGTAGGATCATTTATGAATGGTTTACTGTTAAGTTGACCCAGGGGTATTGACTATAAGAGCTGCTAGGTAGTCATCGACCAAAAGGTTTAGACTGTGAGAGATTACCCATGTGGTTATTTATAATTGTTTAACAGTATATTATACCAAGGGGTTTAGACCATGAGATATTTCCCAGGTGGTCATTTGTAAATTATTAGTGCTATGTAGACCAGAGGGGATACACCATGGGAGATACCCAAACGGTTTTTATTAAATTAATTGTTGTTATGTTTGACTAGGGGGATTAAATTGTGAGAAATATCCCAAAATAATAATTATTGAATAATAGAATGACAGTCATGAGTCTGCCAAGCCAAAGAACAAGCTTGGACTCGGTCTTACTTGATTATTTAGATGGTCTTATAAGAGTTAAATTGTTAAAATTACACTAGGGATACAAATATTAGGCTAGATCCCATGGTTTACAGGATTCAAAGTATTTAATAATAATTGTAAATGAATGTAATTTAAAACTCTAGGATTGTTTACTTTTGAGTACTCCCTAGTTTATTACTTAATTTATGTATATTACCTACTATATATATTCACGGGCAGTCAGGCACAGATCTTTTGGTGGTTTCTTACTGAGATTCATCACACATTCTATTTGGGTCATATTTTGGACCCAAACAAATTATATGGTTGCAGGTATAGATAAGGGAAAGTGCCCTTCTTCATCGGGTACTTGATTTTTTTTGGAGCTGTAGAGCATGGTATCAATCTGAGGCTTGTGATGATGTTGGAGTTTACTATTTTCTATAAAATTGATTTATTATTGTATTTCTAGAATTGTTAGTTGCTTGGATACATTCCTAGACACATGTGACATGTATCATTTTTATATACTCACGTTGTTATACTATTATCAATCTTCCCTTGTTTTCTTTTGTTGTATGGTATTACTTCTTTCACTATTGTTTAATATTTTCTTTACTCTATGTATAATCTTCCAATGAGGGTATAGTTTTCCAATTATCACACCTTGTACCCTCACTGCTATTTGGTAGCCTCTGGTGTTTGGGGAAATTCACTTGAGGTAATGTGACCAATCGGGTTTGGGGTACCTTTGGGCAGCACTCAGATTTTGGACATTACAAAGTGGTATCAGAGGAGTTCTTTTCTGCTTTACCTTACTATTTGGAGCCAATATACTAGGATAAGAAGGAACATGTAGTTGGTAAAAAGCTATTACTATGAGTATCTAACTTATATATTGGTAAAATCCATGTTACGTCGAATATTGAATTTTTTTTGGTTTTTCAATTGTTACAGTTGATTTGATTTTATAGTTGGGTGAAAAACTTGTTTTGTGATGCAATGATTTAAATCATTATGGTTATATTTCTATTTAAACCCAATAAGATGAGGGTATTCCATCTCATTCATTATATAATCACTTTCTAGAGATCACATGTCATGAATTCTTTTCATTCAAATTTGGATGCATTATTAATTTGCATGATGTTGTGAAAGATATGAATGTAGTTGGGATATATTTTGTGATAGAATACCAACTATTTTTATAGGGTGTTGGTATATGTAATGTTTCATTTTAATGGATGCTAATCTTTGGTCCCTGGGGTGTTATGAGCCCCCTTGGATCAGAATTTGATGGATCATGCATGAAATTTTATTGAATGTCGTCAAGTTATAATGTGAAAAAGGATTACAAACATTGATTTGCAGGAAGTATGGGATCCCATGGTTTTGAATTTGTCCTGATTTGGAAAAAATTTTATGTTTTTAAGGGTTTGGGAGAATTTTTTGAGGATTATTGTCCAGAAACCCAGACAACACATCGTGTGATGCTGTGAACACATGCCATGTGTTCTTCTATTATGGAGGAAACAAATTTTCTTAAGTATACAACATATACCATTTGTACACACCTTGTAGTATTTGACCGTGTGACTGAATATGTGAGTAGAAATAGTGTATTGATAAATGTTTGGTAGAACATACCATGTACTAGAAGTACATGTCGTGTTGTAGAGACCATGTGTTCGGCCATGTGACCGAAGACATGGGTGGATGGAAAATGTGTAAAACATGTGGTGTCTAGGGTTAAAATGTCATGTAGTGTTACATCAGGATAAAATCATGTAATTCTATCCACATAGAATAATCGGGACAGGAGGGAAAATTCAAGTACACATTGTGTAGCAAGAGGAACAAGCCGTGTGTAGGGTGTGTTACACGGCCTTGTTGGTAGAGGTACATGCCTATGTTAAGGATTTAAGGGAACACATTGTGTAGTGGTTCTATATGCTTTGTGACCTTATTTTGTAAAACCTGAATGTTTTCTTCCCCTGTTTCTTTTTTTTAACTTCTAATTTAATTCCTTGACAATCTTGTATAGAGGTGTGTGCTTGACCATGAAAAGTCATACCTCCAAGATGTCCTCCGGTTTATTCCAAGTACAAGGTAATGATCATAAATTGGAAATGGTAGTTCAGGGTCTACCGGCAGATCCTTCCCTCACACCCATCTAGGCACCAGCTGTTATACCAGACGCAGGTGCTGATGCATAGTTTTGTGAAGGCTTTTTAAGGATGATGCATACTTTCCAGGGAGCACCACATCCTACCCTGACTATGGATGATTTGATGAGGGTGTTCCAGTAGCCTCATCCTCCCACATTTATAGGGTATGGAGGACCATAGGTTGTAGAGTCATGGTTAGAGTCCATGCTCTATATCTTCTAGAATCTAAAGATACCTCCTGAGAGGATACTGAGGTTTGTGATGTACATGTTATGTGATTCTACAAAGAGATGGTGGGATTTTATCTTAGAGTAAGTACGTCATCAGGATATGACTTTTCAATATTTTCAATGGACCTTCTATGATTACTTCTACCATAAGACGTTGAGGGTCTATCGAGCTCGAGAGTTCATGTATTTAGAGTAGAATGCTCTTTCGTTGATGGATTATTCTTCTCCCTTTATAGATCTTCAGTGCTTCACACATGTTTTGGGATGTAATGAGTTATCTTTGGCTAAGAGATTTGAGGGTGGTCTTTAGTATGACATCTAATCATATGTGAATGTTTTTAGGCTAACATCAGTGACATATATAGTAAATGAGACACTAATTACCGATCACAATCTCAGGTATTTGGGAGCTGCGAGCCAGGGTGGTTCAGCATCCAGGGCTGTTACTCCTTCAACTGATAGAAGGATGTGTCGTAGGAAGCTTTTCACACAATGTTTCTTTAGGTATCCTTGGGATATACTACTAGTGCGAGAAGAGTGGAAATATGAGACCGCATTTCCCGAGGGACCCAGTTGAGTGCCAATATTGCAGCAAGATGGGACACATTCAATGGTTTTTCTAGATGTTCTCAACTAAAGTGAGTGATAGGGGGTCTGTTATGACTCCACGTTTAAGAGTAGGACCACCAGTTTCTCTTCAGTCAGGGAACTAGAGTTTTTCATGTTGTTTGGCCAAGGAGGAGGTTGTGGTCGTGGTAGCTAGATGACAAGTTTTTAGTGATATCATGGTGGATCAACTGAGGGTAGTCAAGAAGGGTCGTAGGGCCATGGTACAATTAAAACATTTGTGATAGAGTAGGCCCAAGAATAGTAGGATCCCAGAACCTCTATGGTTAGAGGTATGGTTCTTGTTTCCTTGGTTATAACTTTGACTCTTTTTTGATATCAGGTTTTCCCATATTTTTATATTTTTTGTCATTGTGGAGAGCCTTGGTCTATTTATATTTACTTTTGAGGATATTATGATGATAAAAACTCTATTAGAGATTATGATTACTAGTGTACATCAATGAAAGGAGTTTCCTCTTGATGTTGGTGGGTGTAACTTCTTTTGGGACATCTATGTATTAGAGATGATAGGCTTTGATGCCATTCTTGGAATGGATTTCTTGGTCTCTTTCAAGGTCTTTGTTGACAGATATCACCACAGGGTGAGTTTCACATCTCTAGAGGGAGGGTATTTTATATATAAGGGTGAATGAGATGTCCAAGAGAGTAGAGTTGGACCTGTGCGTCTTGGGTTGGGAGGAATTACAGCCCAGATTACATGTCTATATCTGGATGACAAGGGGAATTCACCGATGTACTTTCCTACAGTGGTGTATCATTTCATATATTCCCTTCCATATAACTTTTCTAGTTTACCTCTGGAGCGAGAGGTGGATTTCTCTATTGATCTTGTGCAAGAGTGGAACCCGTGTCCATTACTCTTTATTGGATGGCTACACCAGAGTTACAGGAGATCAAGAAGTAGTTAAAGGATTTATAGGAGAAGGGTTTCATCCAAACCAGAACTTATCCTTGTGGTTTTCCCATCCTTTATTCGAAGAAGGAGGATTATACCCTTAGAGTTTTTGTGGATTATCAAATGTTGAACCAGTTGATAGTAAAGAACCGATATCCCTTGATGAGGATTGATGACCTCTTTGATCATCTTTTAGGAGCCCTAGTGTTCTCGAAGTTTGAATTGAGATCCTATTATCATCAGTTACACATTAAGCCATCAAATATACCTCTTAAATCCTTTGGATAAGGTATGGTTTATACGAGTATTTGGTTATGTCGTTCAGTCTCACGAACACTCCAGCAGTTTTCATGGCATTGATAAAATTAGTGTTCCACCCTTACTTGGATTATTTTGTGGATGTCTTCATGGCTGATATCTTGGTGTACTCTCACACTCGACATGACCATATTATCCATATTGAAAATGTATTGAGTACATTGAGAGATCATCAATTATATGATAAGATCTCAAAATTACTCTTTTGGATGGACTAAATTCACTTTATGGGTCATGTCATCTCAGAGATAGGAGTATCAGTAGACCTCCAGAAAGTGAGAGTAGTGGTTTAATGGGAAAATTAGAATAATGTATTTGAGGTATGAAGTTTTTTGGGGTTGTCTGGTTACTATAAGTGCATTATATAAGACTTTTCACACTTAGCAGCACCACTGAAAGGCTTGAATAAGAAGGGTATGAAGTACTTGTGGACAGATTCCAATGATTCATCCTTTAAAAAGATGATTGGGACATTGACTTCAGCACTGATACTAATTTTTATTGAGTCAGGAAAGAGTTACACCATTTATTGCGATGCATCAGGTATTAGGTTGGGAGGAGAGCTAATGCAGGTGGATGGATTCGTTGTGTATGTTTTCCGACAGTTGAGGTCACATGAGAGGATTTACCTAATGCGTGATCTCAAGTTGGGTGTAGTTGTTCATGCGTTTTGATATTGGAGATATTATATTTTGGGATAGCATTTTTTGTTATTCACTGATAAAAAAATCATCAAGTATATCTTCACTCAATGAGATCTTAATTTAAGACAGTGAAGGTGGTTTGAGTACCTTCAGTCTTTTGAATTTGAGCTTTCCTACATGATTGTGAAAGGAAATGCAGTGGTTAATGCACTGAGTATGAGAACTCAGATACAGGTTGTTCAGGAGGCCAACAATGAGTCACAGCATATGGTTATATTCTCTGAGATGCATTTGGAGATGCATTAAGGATAGGGGTAGACGATTTGTTTCTTCTATAGTTGTTACCTCTACTCTGCTGGATCGAGTGCGAATGAGGAAGCTATTAGACTACGAAGTCCTAGTCTTATAGGAAAGTGTGTTAGGAGAGGACCCTACTCCTAGGTGTACTATAGTTGATGATGAGGTCTATCATTTTCATGGGAACATATGGGTTTGAGAAGATATATGTGGGGATATTTTGTGAAATTTTTATGCCTTAGTGTGGGTATTTCATCAAGGGGTCACCAAGATGTACTGAGAACTACACAGTTTGTATTATTGAATTGTTATGAAGAGGGTTGTAGCTAGTTTTTTATGAGATATTCCACCATTTAGTAAGTGAAGGTGGATCATCAGCGACCGGAAGGGCTTTTACAGTAGTTACCCATTCCTGAGTAGAATTGGATTGTTGTCGCGATGGATTTAATGATGGGTTTATCGAGGTCTGCTCAAGGGAATGATGCAGTTTTGGTTGTTATCAACATGCTCAAGAAGGTTTCACATTTCTTGTCAATCAAGGAAACCTTAAGTGTTGATAAGCATGGGAATGTGTTCATCTGATATATTGAATGTTTTCATGGGGTTCCACACTCTATCATTTCTGATAGGAACACTTGGTTTACTTCTTGTGTATGGAAGGGACTACAAAGGGATTTGGGTAAACAGGTACTTTTGAGTATATCTTACCATCACTAGAATGATGGCAAGTCCAAGTGAATCAATCAGGTTTTAGAGGACATGCTTTGGGCATGCGTCCTAGATTTTGGGAGATCTTGGGAGAGACATATACCCCTGGTGGAGTTGTCCTACAATTACAATTTTCAGGAAATGATTTAGAAGGAAACTTATGATTCTTTGGATGGTAGTCCATACCTATCACCCCTATATTGGCTGGAGGTAGGAGAGGCGGCTCTACTGGGACCTCATCTTTTCCAAGAGACCACTAGACAGGTGGAGTTGATTCAGAAAAGGATGGATACTAAACAGTCTAACTAGAAGTCTTATATTGATTGACAGAGATGACCTCTAGTGTTCGAGGTCGTATATCATGTTTTCCTGTGTGTCACACCGAAGTTAGGACACCGGAGGATTATGAGAAAGGGTAAGCTTTCACCGAGATATGTCGGACTATTTGAGGTTTTGGAGAGAGTCGGGTCGGTTTCCAATCGATTGTAGTTACCTCAGAGGTGACAATATATGAATGATGTCTTTCATGTTTCCCACCTATGATGTTACTTTTCAAACCATTGTCATATTTTTCAACCTGAGGAGGTTGAGTTGGAGGTGAATGTATCCTTCGAGGAGCACCCTGTTTGGATTGTGGATCATTGCATGAAGGTCCTCTATGGTCAGTATGTTCCTCTAGTACATGTGCTATGGAATCATGGGAGAGTACAGAATGATACTTGGGAGAGGGAGGATGATGTATGATCATAATGGCCAGAGTTGTTTGAAATTCCTTCTTCACTACCCTTGTAAGGGAAATTTGGGGATCAATTTCTTTAAGGGGGAGTTTGTAAGAACCCAAATCTTTATTTCAAGTGTGGATCTTCTTTTTGGATTGTTTTTAGGGAAAAATTAATAAAATGAGGATTTTCAAAGTACATTCCAGGTACTTATGAGTACACACTGTGTACCCAGGTACCGCGTGCTGCTGCATACAGCCCGTGTAATGGCTGAGTACATGGCTGTTTGTGACCTGGAAGACCGCTTAAGGTGGGGTTTAGTTATGGCTAATACATAGTGTGTACCTTTAATAAAAAACCAATGTAGTTTTCTTTTTTATTTGATAAATCATAGTGAGGTCACGTCTCATCCTCGGAAACATCTTCTTCTCCACTTGGTTTGTACATGAGAGTGAAGGAAAGGCCCATGAACTCCAAACCCCTCTCGATTCTTTATCCAACCTCGGATTGAGATGTCGTTGGGTGTGTTGGAATCCCACCGGTGAGTTTTCAATTCTTTTGGAGCCTTTCTTCCTAGTTTCTTCCCTCTTGTGAGTTATTCAAGGTTGAACTCTTTTCACCTTTTTTTATATCTACACCATTTTAGGCTGATTCAAGGGATAAATTTCAATATTATTGAACTTATGACATCAAGGTAGGTGGTTTGTTCCTATTTTGATCATATTATGATTATATATGCATAAAGAACCACATTCCAACATTTGGGGTATTGCATGATTGGAAATTTAACCAAGTTTAATACCTTCTATGGTTAATTGATTGAAAAGGGTCTGTTGCTTATATGTACGATTAGGTACCTTGTTTTCCTTACCTTGTTTGATTAGGATGGAGTTTGTTTGATTATATGAAGTTCTTGTGATATGGATTGTGGAACTTTGACCAAGGGGAATATGAATATGAGAGCTTCCCAAGGTAGAATCATTTATGAATGGTTTACTATTATGTTGGCCCGTGGGTATTTACTGTGAGAGCTGCTAGGTGGTCACCAACAAAAGGGTTTATACTGTGAGATATTATCCTAGTGGTTGTCTATAATTTTTTGTTAGTATATTAGACCAAGGGCTTTAGATCATGAGATTTTTCCCAGGTGGTCATTTGTAAATGAATAGTGCTATCTAGACCAGAGGGGTTAGACTATGTGATTTACCCAGACGATTTTTATTAAATAAATTGTTTTTATGTTAGACTAGGGGGATTATGTTGTGAGAAATTTCTAAAAAAAGGTCATTATTGAATAATATAATGATGGTGACGAGTCTGCCAATCCAAAGCACAAGCTTGGACTCGGTCTTTCTTGATTGTTTAGATGGTCTTCTGAGATGTCTACTATTACTATTATATAGGTGATATAGAGCTTAGTCTAGATCCCAAAGTTTACATGATTCAACTGATTGAATAATAAATGTACATTAATTTAACTACAAACTATATGATTGTTTACTTTTGAATACACCCTAGTTTAGTTGTTCATTTTTGTATATTACCTATTATATGTATTCACTGATAGTTAGGAATAGATATTTTGTTTTTGCCTACTGGGATTCGTATCACATCCTATTTGGTTAATGTTTTGGACCCAAATATATTATATGGTTTCAAGTATAGATAAGTTAAATATCCCTTATTCATGAGGTACTTGATTTTTGTTGGAGCTGCAGAGCATGGGACTAAGGTGAGCCTTGTGATGCTATTAGAGATTACAATTTTTCTATACTTTGGTTTTAGTATTGTATTTTAATTATTGTTAATTATTTGGATACCTTCCTAGACACGTGTGACATGCATCATTTTTATATTCTCTAGTTGTTATATTATTATCAGTCTTCCACTGTTTACTTTTTTTTATAGTATTACTGCTTCTACATTTATTTACTATTTTCTTTCCATTGTGTATACTATGCCAATGAGGGCATAGTTTCCCCATTATCAAACCCTAAGGACCTCACTTATAGTTGTAATCCTCTTGAATTTAAGGAAATGGGCTTGAGGTTAAGTGACCAACCATGTTCGGAGAACCTTTGGATGGAACCTGGATCCCAAATGTTACAAAAACCATCCATTGGTGGAATTTTATTACAACAATAGCTTTCACTCCAACATTAATATGGCTCCAAATGAATCCCTCTCTAGTAGGAAGTACAAAACTCCAACATGATAGAATAATTTTAGAAAAAAATCTATTAGGACCTTGTCTAGTTGATTAAATGAAAAATAAGTTTACATCCATTCCACAACACATAAGAGTAGCTCAGATTTGTTCAAAAATTAATGTTGAAAACCATCAAAAAGATATAGGGATGAAATTTAGTGATAAGGTCTTCCTATAAATATCTCCCCAGAAGAAAGTGATGAGATTTTTAAAGAATAGATATGTAATTCCTAGGTGTATTGGTCTTTTTTTAATTCTTTATCATGTTGATATGGTAGATTACCGATTGGAACATCTACCGAATCACTTTCATGTTCATGTGGTATTCCTTGTATCTCTATTGTGGAAGTACATACCTAATTATTCAAGTGTACTAAACTCAGAAGTCATACTGGTGGAGCATGATCATTATTATGGAGAAAAAATAGTATATATTTTAGATTGTATAGATAAACTTGTATAAAACAATACCACTTTTGGAATTAAATTTTTATGTAAAACCAACAATTTGAGGAAGCTATGTGGGAACTTGAGGATGTGATGAGGAAAACATATCCTCATCAATTTACATCGTAGTGATGAATTTTGAGGTAAAAAATCTTTTTAATGGGGGTATAATGTAACACCCTATAATTTTTTATGAAATATTTCCCTTTAAATAATTTTATTTCTTTGATATCTTGTGTTACACACAATATAGAGTTTAGACGAACAATTAAATATTATTAAAATATTATATTTCCATTATCTCTTAGCCAATGAATTAGAAGGTATAAAGATTAATAACTAAATTATGAAAAATATATGTTCTACACATTTATAAAATTAATTAATTACTTACAAAATTATTATTACTAAAAACAAAAAATATTTGAAAATAAAAGTGATGTCTTTTTTGGAAAACAATTTTATGCATGAAATCTATTTTATATCAATATATTTAATTAATACCAATTAGTGAATAATTTTAATGAAATTTATATACTACTTAATTGAAAAAAAATTAAAACTTTGACTTTTTTTCTAATCACAGGATAAGAATAAATCCAGTTTTATGATTAAAATTTATTTTTTTCTAAAAAACATTTTTTCTCTCATTTAACACACTTACACTAAAATTAATTTCATAAATTAATATTTATTGGATTAGATAAAATTAATTACATATTTGACATTAAGAGGTAAAAAATTAGTAATTAGGCCCCTTTTATTTTTTTGTCTATAGGAATAGTATCTGTAGAAAAATTTATCAACTCAGTAAATGGTATGTCGTGTTAATCTAGATTAAAAAAGTGATAAGGTCATAAATTTTCATCCTAATTCTTATTGGATGAATTAATCATATTTTTAACACATTTTGTTCTAAATTTAGTAATTTAATGTAAACTTTTCCATGAAAATGGATTTTATAATATTAAAATCAAAGAAAGTTACAAAATGTCACTCTCTTAATTTTTTATATTTATTATGTGTCTACATAGGGAAAAAATCTGTTACTAATGAATATAAGTTTCTATTTTGATATTAATAAAAAAATCATGATATAAAATTATTTTAAATTTTTTTTAATTATATAATAGCCTTAATTTCTTAATCAACACCGATGAAGTATTTCTATATTTAATAAATGAAATATAATAAATGATTTTAAAAATATTAAAATTAATATATTTCAATTCTGTTAATGTGACCCATTAATTTTTTAAATCTATATGACATATTTTATTGTTCGGAAACCATTATATAAAATTTACCTTTTTTCTTGATGTATTTAAAGTTAAATTAAATTAATAGTGTCAAAATTTACAATATTGATATTTTTTTCAAAATAATATTTTATGAATTTAATTATCAATCATAAAAATATTTAAATAATTAAATCTGATTGTTATTTGTTTTAAAATTTCATATCTAGTCAATTTATTGTCCAATATTCACCTTATAATTAATAATTACATCTTATTAATATTGAAGAAGTTGTTACCATAATCAAAATTAAAATAGGTTAACTAACGGTTAATCAAAATGATAAGGTTTGAAATTATACAAAAAAATTTCTAAATTATGTTAGATTAAGGTATTAAAACCTTATCCCACCTTATCGTCAAATCTATTTCAATTTGGAGGTATTTTGAATGAGAATGAATTTATTATAATTTAATTTTTTGAGAAATTATAAAAGTTCCCTCACCTCAATTATAAAATAACTCCTCCTCCCTCACCTAATTACACGAATTTTAGCCTTATATATCAATAATCCTATACCAAATTCTCTTATAAAATTCTATAACTACATTATAGAGGTTTTGGTCTTCCCAAATGACAAACCCCGGAGCCCTTTAGAGGAGATATAAAGGAGTTGTTTTGAAGAATAGGTAAACGACTTAAGCGATAACATTTATTTTATATTCATCTTCGCCTCCTATAAAGATGTGATATTTATCAAAAAAATAATAAATTAATTTTCCTGAATATTATTAAATGTTATTATGTCTATTAAAACACCATCATATACCCTCTTTCCCGTCAAATATGAATTGAAAATATCGATCGTGCGTATGTACGACTTATCATCTTTATGTAGAGATACAATTCATTAATCATCACTATATTTTATATAAGGGTATTAAGATATATTTAATGTTTATATATGATATTTATGGAATAATTATACTTTTTTAATGAAAATATCATGTCTGTATTCTTGTCATATTGTCTTTTGCGAAACGATATCATCATTCATGCGTATGTATGGACTACCATCTCCAGGATGCGATGTGATTTTTTTCATTTATATTTCAAATGAATGTTAATAATAATTAATTTGATTAATATATATCATATATATGATAAAATTTTGATTTTGTAAATTTTAATTTTTATTTATCTTTCTTTTATTCCATAATTCAAAAAATGGATACAGTATTCATGCATACGCATGACCTTCCATTTCCATGAATGGTGAAATTCATTTTCATATGTATAATTTTTCTAAATGATTATAAATATGTATATAATGAATATATATTAGTTTATACCATTATTAAAATTCTATAAATTATGGTACCATGATCAATGTATAAGGTCCAAGACTACCGAACTAAAACATGCTTGGAAAATGAACCATTTATCACTTAGAATGGTAATTTTAATAAAAATTATTAAAAAATGGGTGATAAGATGTTATAAATAAACCATACATGGTATTATTGATTTTACTATGGTTAGGGAATAAATGTATAATAAATCAATATTTATTATATTGGAGGATTGAACTTGAATGATGAAAGGAGAGACTTGAAGTCAGGTTTTAGTTCATAATCTCATAATTATTAAAGATTTATTATGTTTAAATCTCCATCGGAGAATATATATATTACATTTCAATGTTTTAGAAAAAAAAATTCTATTATCATTAAAAAAAATTAAAAAAATACCCATTTTTTACATTTTATGAAATGGTTTAAAATGATTTTTTTTCATTTTCCAAATAAGGTACTTTGTGAATTTATGGAAAAAAATTATAAAAGCGGTATTTTTTTAACATATACAGAACGAGGATATTTTTCCACCATCATTAAACCTCAATGATTTGAATCTTCCTTTATAATTTTATAATTTTATTTTCAAATAAAATTTTCTCCAATATAAGTGTGTAGATTAAAAAAAGTGATTTCAAAATAGAAAGGTTATTTTATTTTAGAATTATTCCTAGTGATATTTAAAAATAATTTTCTATAAAATATGAAATACATTTATGTTACATATACTTTATTGAGGATGTTATCTAAGGATAAAATCCTTATTCTTTCTCTTGATGGATTGTGTTTACGGTGAAAAGATGAAATGTTTGTGAAACCAATTTTTTTCTATAGGTTCTAATATGAAGAATGATTTATTATTCTATGGAACACATATATATAGTTTTCATTATATGATGGGTGGTACCTATATCTCCCTAAAATTAATTGTGTAAATTGTTATATCTAATGAGATTGTTATGGGAAAAAATTCAAAGTGATTGATCCACTATTTTAAAAAAGTTATTATTCTTGATATATTATTAGAAACAAGTCGATGTACTTAATCCACTATGATAAATTTATGTCGATTCCTAATATAATGATCTTATTAGTTATCCATGACAAATTAAATGGTTTATATACTTATTATTGTTCCACACACATTTATTCCATGAACTTTTGGTTTACGATTAAGTTGTGATGAATTTTCATTCTTATGATTCATGTTTCTTAAAATGTTAATGTTTTATGGCATTACTCATGTTTATTTTCTTTTTTAGATTAGTTGTCAGAATTTTATGATATGGTCAAGATCTAATTCCCTTATACTAATATTATTTTATCATATGATCATCAATTAATATCTCTCATGTTTACCCTTACTAAGAATCTAAGATCACTCTTTTATTAGGTTTTTTACCCTTGGGTTATAAAGAAATTTTTTAGTAGGGTATGCATATAAAGAGCACTATATGGGAAGATATTTATGGTATATGTTGAATATATTTCATAAAATAAGTAAATTGTATATCAAATCTCCAAAGACTATAAACCTTTATGGTTCTGGCAAGGATCATATTGTTATGTATTGAATATTCATCTAAATAGATGTAATATTCTTTTATAAAAATATTGTTCCATTGTACCAAGGACCTCAATGGTCATGATTCCCATACTCCCCGCATTTAAATCATTCAATTGATACATTGGTAAGAAATGTATCCCTGTTCATTTTGTTAATAAATCTATTCATTTTTTCTTGATTTTTTATTGATTTATTCTCCTCTTTACTATATACATCACATCTTATTATTCCTTTAATAAATTTCCCTGAGTATTTTTTCCTACATTATTGACACCTAGGATGTTGAATATTTTTACCTTTATGATCTTTATCTCATGAACTTTCATATAACTCCATTTTCATCTTATTTTTTGTGTTATAAAACTCACCTAGGTTTGTATTGTTAATCGTAAATTGTGATATATTGTTAAGAATAACCAAAATATTTTTCACTACAAATCCCATTCGATCTGATTACTCATTCTGATAACCAATAAATTGTTCTTCCCATCGATTTTCAATTTCTTATCTGCTAGTTCCATCCATTCACTAAATCAAAAAATGGTTAGTGTGTGTATATCAAATAAAATCATAATAAACCATATTATGATGAGGATAAACATAAATATATCCTTAAACATGTAATATTCAATTTAAATCTTTTGATTTATCTAAAATAACCATAATTCTCCATAACATACTAGTTGTTTGAGGTTATAAATTACTTTTAACTTTTACTTAAATTACATCCTAACAAATATATTTATATAAAACCTTGATTACATACCAATTATAAGGACATGATCTTTATTCCACCAATAATTTCATTTTTAAACAGGATTTCGATTTCTTATATTCCCAAATATGTTTTCACATTTAGAGTTTTAAAGAATTATTTTATAAATCTCATATAATAAATCATAAATTACAAGTTTGAAACTTCACATTTGAATCCATTTTCTTCACAATACCAAAAATCTAAAAATAAATACGTTTTTTTCAGGGAAAATTTTCATGCTTTTCAAATTGACTTCATAATTATTTCTACCCAACCATAAATCCTTTGAAAATAATTTGAAAATGTGGTATGATTATAAAAATTATAGTAAGGGACGTATAAAAAGGAATAAATAATCCTATTAGTCAGTTTCAAAACCATTATATCATAATAGATATTTTTCCTTGAACTTAATAAATATTAAGCTCAAATAATAATTTTATTATACATTAAATTAGCTTCATTTTCTATTTATTTTAAAAAATTTGTTTTAAGAAAACATATACGTAAAATCATAATAATTATGGTTTTATATAAACATTAGTACCCTTAAAAAACAATTTCTTAAGACAAACTTTTTATACCCTAAAAGGTCATAAAAATTCTATTAAAATAAAATATCATTATAATTTCCAATGAAATCAAAATATTTCTATGAAAATAATTAAGAAGTGTAGACAATTCATGTAGATTCCTTGGGACATAATCTTCACATAACCCTTACAAGAAACCTTATAATTGGAATAACATATATGGTCAACTTCCAAAATAATTCTCTAAAGAACATATTCTTTACTCATTGCATTGGAAAGACCTACCTAGATCACACAATCATAAAAAATTTCTAAGGACCATAAAATGTATAAAAAACATTGTATCTTGAATTTCTGTCCTCAAAAACAAAAAAAAATATACTTTTGACATACCAACCCTGAACCTGAACTCCTAAATCCGGTGCTAAATTCATAAACATTACATTTTCAGATTCGATACTGAAGAAGGTGAACCACTTTTTCTAGTAAAAATATACAAAATAAAAAGAAATATTAGACCACTTAGATACCCATGGAATATTTAGTTATAGAGTTTTTTATAATTATAAACTACTCAAGTCAACTTGGATTCATAAACTTCCAGTTCATAATGATGAACATCATCTCCCATTATACTCATATTTTCTTCATTCCAATTTTTTCAAACCTTAAGATAGACTTATTAGACATTATGAATTATTGTAATTCAAAAAAATTAATCTTTTTTTCCAGTTTAATTTAAATAAGTGTAAAAATATAATTTAATATTGATCTCATAGAGGCAGTGAGATAGAGGGTTTTTAAGAACAATATTTCGTAATAAAAAGAATATTCTATTATAACTCTATGATTAATAATTATCATTGTCTGAAACTAAATAAATATTTAATGATATATTCTTTATAAATTACATTAAAAATATTCCCTATTAGGTATTATTTTTATTAATTAAAATTTAAGAACATTATGCATTTTAAAACAGTTTTTTGGAAAAACCCATTTTTAAACCAAGAAAATAAACATTTACTAAAAACCAATAAAAATTGATTATAAGTAAATAAGTGAATTAAATATAATTTATGTTACTTGAAAAAGTATTCAAATTTTTTTATACTTTTAAATTATATAATTTATTGAAAATAAATAACTTTTTACAAAAAACGGAATTTTTCTCCATTCAAAGAAAAATTAATATTTTCTGAAAAATCCCAAAATTTCATCCAAAGTAAATTTTGATATTTCATTTCAAAAAATAAATTAATTTCATAAAAAATATTTTCTAAAAAATATTTTAAAAAATACTTTCTCATTATTTTCATGAAAATAAAATAAAATCATTTTTGAATAAAATATATTTTTGATGAATAAAATAACTTTACTAAAAAATTATTAATTATTTACTAAATATTTATAAAAAAGTTATATTGAGTCAAAAAATTATATATATATATATATATTCCATAAAGTATTTAATACTATTCATACCTACCAATTTAATGGCTTGGTTATAATAGTAAAATATATCATGGGTATATTATATTTAGTAAAACTTTATCTTGTATGTAACAAAAGATATCAAAGAAACTCATTATTTTATGTAACTAAAGATAATTCAATGTTCGGTGTCCTTTATAATATTGAATATTAGTTTACTCTTTTAAAATTTCAGGGTGTTGCATCCTTCCTCTTTAACAAATTATGTCATCACTATATAAAATTTATCTCAATAATCAATGGTTGGAAATGTAAAAAAAATGTTGTAAACCCACATCATAAAAAAGGGTTAATAAAATATCATATTAATAAGATAGTAAGAGAAGTAAAAAATATAATATAGATTACAACGTGACTAGTTTTGAAAATAATAGAACATAGGTGGTAATAGAAGGAAAATGTAAATAATTATAAAGAGTTATTGAGGTCATTGATCACAAGATAGAGAATGATCAATGTAAAGTTAGGGGACACAAAACCAAAAAAATTTTATGATAAAAAAGTTCCCCAATTGATCATAATTTAAGTTACTAGGATAATAATTTTGTTTTAAGAACATTTTCCTAGATCTAAGTAATTTTAACACCAACTAAACTGAAAACATAGTGAAATGTACATTCTGTTGAAGTAGAATTACATGATCTAGAAATTTTCCACCAGAATATCATATTTTTCTCCAAATTATGAGTGTTAAAGATGAATTTTTCATGTCTAATTCAACAAAAATAAACATTTAAATACCACATAACTATTAAATGTATAACAAGTTATTCCTCCTATCTTTAAACATTGACTAAAACCAAAATGGTTAGTATATAGTAAGATAATTCAAAAAATGAATAAAACATCATATGACACATTAATATTAAAAATTAAATTTTAATAACCATGGTTTAAACCAAATAATTCAACAAATAACTATCCTTAAAATTATTCAAACATTTTTAGACTATGTTAAAAACCCAAGGATTAAAAATATTTGATCATTCATTCTCCAAAGATAAATCAACTATTATTCCTCAAATAAAAACGCATATATGTTTTGAAATAAAATTAGTATTTACATATAAAAATATCATACTGTCTAGGAAAACTCATAGGCTATTGGTATGCATGACACCCTTGTCACCCTTAGGTTATGGATTCAAGCCTTGTAGTGTTGCTGGATGCGACGGGTTGTCACCCAGCCTTTGGGTTGTCTGCCTTTTCATTTAAATGTGAAAAAATTAATTCCACCCTAAATAAAACTTCATGTTTATCATATGAGTTACAAATAACCCCAAAAAAACAAATTATCTATAAAAAGATCATTAATGACCTCAAAAATCTTACTACTTACAATCATAAAATGGGGTTTCTAAGACTTTGAACATATGATCAAACACAATCTTATAAAACTAAGATGGTATGCATAAATATTGAGATAGAATCGCAAAAAAAACTAATATCAAAATTTTATCTAAACCTTTCTATAGTGCCTTTATAACAGCCCAGAACGTACACTCCTAGATCCGATGCTAAATTCATAAAATTTACATTTTCAGCTTTGATACCAAATATGGTGAACTAATTTTCATGAATAAAAAATTAAAACATAAAATAAAATATTGGATCACTTACATACCCATGGAACATTTATATTTTTATTTTTATATATTTAGGTCGAACTCATATCAACTTGGATTCATAAACAACTAGTTAATAAAGATAAACATCATCTCTCATTATACCCAGCTTTTCTTATTTCATATTAGTGAAAAAATTAAGTTGGCATCATTATAAATTATAAATTATGATGATTAAAAATATGGAATAAATTTTTTAAAATTTATTTCACATAATTAGAAATTTTCAATTTAATATTAATCCTGTAAAGGTAGAAGAACAATGAGTTTTTAAGAGGAGTGTTTTTAGAAAAATGATTTTTCAATATTAACACTATGACTAACAATAATCATTGTATGAAACTCAATTAAAATAAAATTATATATGAACTATAAATTTCATTTAGAACAATCCTCATTATGTATTACTATAATTAATTAAAATAGAGAAACATTTTTCATTTTAAAATAGTTTTTAGAAAAACCCATTTTTAAACCAAAAAAACTTATACTAAAACCCAATATAAAGTTGATTGAAAGTAATTAAGTGGACTATATATAAATTATTTAACTTGAAAATATATTGAAAAATAGTATTAATTTTAAATTAATTATTTTATTGAAAATAAAATGAATTTTATAAAAATTGGTATTTTCATTATTCATTAAAAATTCAATATTTTCCTAAAAACTATCCGAATTCCAATCATTGTAAAATTTGATATTCTGATATTAAAAATGAAGTTAATTTAGGAAAATAAATTTTCTAAAAGTTACAAAAAAATTACTATAATATTTTTTCCAGGAAAATAAATTAAAATTCATTTTTAAAAACATATTTTTGAAGAATAAAATCACTTTCCTAAAATTTGATTGATTATTTACCAAAAAATAATGAATAATATATATTTTATAATATATATATATATATCATAAAGTAGTTAATACTACTCATATCCACCAATTTAATGACTAGTTTATAATAGTAAAATATATCATGGTTCATTTAGGTTTGGTAAAACATGGACCTACGTGTAATGAAAACTATTAAAGAAACTAGTTGTTGCATGTAATGAAAGATAAGTCAGTTTTTTGTTTCCATTATTATAAAAAAATATTATATTATTATTTTAAAATATTAGGCTATTACATTTAAAACTATAACACCCCAAGCTTCCACGGTACACTTCCCTTTGAATAACACAATAGTGTGTGTTGTACGCAACTTTGAGTTCTAACACACACCACAACAAATCAAACTAGTCGTTATGAATAGTAATACCCACTTTTTTAAATTTTATAAATTTTATCTCTCAAAATTGATTTCATTTTAAGATTCGGAATGTCGAAATTAGCCTAGGGTGAATTTTTGGTATTTTTTTGAAAACTTCATTTTTTGATGAATAGTGAAACCACTATGTGGTAGTTAAAAAAACTAAATTTTTCATAAAACTATATTTTACCGCTTCTGTGAGTGGAATTTCAAAAATCTGAGAGACACTGTTAATATCAAGGAGTAAAATGTGGTTTAATGGGATGAAAATAATTTTTGGTGAATAGTAGTTTTTTACTTTTATTTACCACGGTTAAAAGTAAATAGGATAATTAAGAGTAAAAATGATATTAATATTACCCTAAAACATGTCCTAATTCTATTGGACAAGTCTATCTCGACCATAAACAACCTTAGGAATAAAATATTATCATTTAGGTCCACATCGATTAGATTATGACATTTATTATTATTTAATTCAAAGAAGAGTTAAAAGAGTTAAAATCAATGTTTAATTACTAAAACATTTTTAATATAGGATTATACATAAGATAAATTCTATTGTAAATATTCATTGGAAAGCTAAAAATATTTCCTGCATAATTTTATTTTATATATAATTTTTAGACATTAAATAATTTAATTTATTAATGACACAATGGTGATGCAGTAATTACCTAATTAATGAAATATTAAAATAATTGATATTATAAATATCAAAATAAATGTAATTTGAGACTTTTTATGAATTAAAAAAAATTATAGGTTAATATGACATATTATTATTGGTTATATAAATTTGTTTTGAAGTAATAATGATGTTATGAAATTATCAAAAACAAAATACCCAATAGTGTCAAAATTGATGTAAAAGAGTTTTTAAAACAAATATTATATTATTAATTTATATTCTATTCCTAGAAATCAAAGTTTCAGCCAAAAGACCTGTATAATTATAGGTGTATCATTAATGGACCACTTTAGGGTCTATTGGATGTATATAGTAATCTTATTGACTATATAATATAAAAATACAAAGTGACATGGTAAATGTCAAACTAATTAACTAAGAGTTAAAACTAAAAGATAAGGTTAATATAGCGACCCAAACATGTCTAAAACCTATTGGATGAGGGGTTTTATACCCATACCCACCTTAAAATTTAAATAATCCACTTTAGAGCCATTAGAAACCGACTATGAATTTATTATAAAATAATATTTCTAGCTTTTCCAAAGGTGCCCCTCGCCCCTCTTATAAAAGGGCACTCCCCCTTCTCACTAATTCACACATTAAAAGCCTCTTGTCTCTTCCAACCCTTACCCAACTACTCTCTCAACTTCCCTCACTACAACCTAGAGGCCTTATTTTTATCATAAAGTCAACCTAAGGATCCCTTTTGATCAAATTAAAAGGAAGAACCTGAAGAAGAGGTAATGATTTCACCACCCTTTTTCAAGTTCCTTTCTTATTCAACTTCTTCATTCTTTGTTATTACCATTATAAAATAATAACTCCAGTATATTATATATACTGTGATGTTATTATAAATATGTTACAACCATATTCAGTATTCTATCCATACTTTGAATGACATGTCACCATACGTGCGTATGTACGGCTTACCGTCTCCACGTCGTGGTGTAATTGTTATTCAATAAATTATTATTTTGATGGGTACAATAATGATGTGTAACTCATGTAAATAATAAATATAACATGATAATGATTCTGTATATATGATATAACATCCAATTATATATTATTTTAATATCAAAAGGATGATATTTTCGCTCGTGCGTACGTACGGACTACCGCCTCCACGAATGCGATGAGATTCATTCTCCATCGTATCCATTCAAGTATAATTTTCTTTTGATGATTAAAAATAATGTTTAAGTACTTGATATCATTCTGGATATAAATAATATACAACCTATCCATAACAAACATGCCTTATGTAACAAAACATATAAAAGAAAATGATTAAGTTAACACCCGAAACAACGATAATACTAAAATATTATTAACAAAGCATTAATAGAAGATCATATATGATATCATAATTATGTATATGGTTCTTATATAACTTAATAACAATGTTTTAATTATTATACAAGAGGTTAACCTACCCCCAACCAATGAAAATTACAATGTAATGGTTTATTTCGCAATCTCTTCATTATCTGAGGTTTTTTATATGTAATAATCTACTGGGACTTCTTTATCATCCACATCCATGTTTCTTAAAAACATATTTCAAATAAATTTTACTATTAACTAGAATATGGGTTAAAGTCATTTATACACTTTTTTACTTTTTATAAGAGGTTTATAAGGGAATCTTTCCTTCATTTTCCAAACAAGGTTCTTTTTAACCTTTTCGACAGAATTAAGGTAAGAATTTCTTTTTTAACTTATATGGCGGGTGTGGCTATTTTTCACCGTTATAAAATCGTAGAAGCTTCCCTTACAATATTATATGAATATTTTCAAAGTAAATGTTTTATTTTATAATTATGTGACTTTTAAATGATTTTAAAAAGGAGATATTTCTCTCAAATAGTTTTGATTTCATCTATGTCAACATCCTTTGATGGATTTTAAGCTTATTTGAAATTTATTTATTATGATAAAAACTTTCATATTGTATTTAGGTTTTTGTTATATGTTTGACTGTGGATGTGTTATTTTTATACCATTCATGGTTTATGGAGAAAGTATTTACATTTTGTATGCTATTTTTAATACAAATGTTTATGTTATGTTTAAACCTGTTCATATGAGTAATGAATTGGACGTGATAAGTGATGGGTGGAGCCCTCTATAGCTCCTCGATGCATCGGTAGGTATCATGAGACAAACTAGTGTCTTGGAACAAGGCCTTGACAAAATATTATTTGTAGTCTTGGCATGAGGACTTGGCTATGTGGTTATGATAGTATGGCATTATGCATTCCATCATTATGAAAGTGGTTGTTGATATTGCATGTGATTATTCGACTATTAGAATATCCATGTGAATAATTAAATGGAATTATTTCATTTTATCTTTCCCATATTATGTTGAAGTTCAAGTTTAAAAGGCTTTTTTTAGTTATACATTGCCTTAAATTATTATGCTTATTTATGAAAGTTTCATCTATATTGTTATCCTTACTGAGCATCTGAGATCACCCCTTTCAATGTTTTATTTTTTCCCAGGATGTGAAGAAATAATTTATGAATGACCTGTAGGGATAGTATGATGGGATATGAAGAAAAGATATTGTTGTAGTTTTTTTTGAGTTTATGATGTAATGTAAGAATTATGAATATATCTAGTGTTTCCAAGACTACTAAACTAATCTGTCTTTCGAGACTTGATCTTTTGTGATCATGCCAATTTTATGTAATAAGGCACCGACTCTGGGTAACTATGGTCGGGGCATTACAAAAACCATAAGAAAAACATTTTCGGATATTAGTATATACATTTCCATTAAAACCAAATTTAAAATGCTAAAATACCCAAAAAAGGGAAGGATGGTTTTTGTTTTGTGAAAACATGAAAACTTATTAATTAATAAAAACATTGAATAATGGAAATGGTAGTAGTAAAATCTTCATATGTTGTATATGTTAAAATAGAACATCTCTTTTCCATTTCTGGATAAAGTGAAAACGTTATGAATAAAATATATAAAATGGTTCAAATTGAAAACCCATTGAAAGAGAGTAAAACTTGAAATAAAATTTCCTTTTATAATTCTTTAATTTCATAAAAATACATCCATAAAATAATTTTAATAATAAATATATGGATGGAAAATATTTATAAAATAAATCTTTAAAACATCTAAAATGAGATTTTTAGAAAAATTGTCCCTTATGACTTGATAGATTTTAAACCATTAAATAATTGAAGGAAAAAACATTCAATATATTTTTATTAATGATAAAATTCACGCATAAGGTAGTATTAAACACCACAAAAAAATAAAACATGTGGTGAAAATAGATTAAGTCTCAAGGAAAGGGAATAGAGATGTGAAATCCCTTACCTTAAAAGTATTCTAGCATTGTACATTCTTTAATTATAAAATAAAAAAATAATTATTTATTTACTTGGATAAGAAAATTTTCATGTTAATTCAATTATCATTATCACTTATATAGTTTATGACTATGTTTAATTTATTTACTCTATTAGTTAGGTTTATATCGGATGTCTTGAAGACATTTGGTTCATAACCCCAAAAAAGCTTTGATGGGATGATTGTAGTAAAAGAATTCATTATTACATATTATAATGTATAATTATCATGAAATAATTATCATTTGTATATATTAATTATAATTTTAAAACCAACCATGAAATATTTTTTGGAAAAATGATTTTTATTACAATCATAGTGATGGTAGGTCATACATACGGAAAAGTAACATTTCCATTTTTCAACGAACATTAGGAAAATAAGATAAGTATAATTTTAAATTTATATAATAAATATCATATTATAAATATTATATTATATATTTATATATACCATCCATGTTATCTGGTGACTAAAAATGAATCACATCTCGTCGTGGATGTAGTAATCTATGTGTACGCATGAACAACATTATCGTTTTCCAATAGATAGAAATATAAGAAAAAAATATGATATATATATATATTCACTTTCCATAACGATAATTATTTCAGGAATTTCATATATATATATATATATATTAAATCCATAATTATAATCAGTTGTGAGAGGTGGTGAATGAAAAACAAATTACATTGGTTCGCGAGGTGATAGTCTGTTGTGCACATGAACGGTGGTTTCATTCCCCATTTTATTTAACAGAAGATGGATATAAGTTATAAAATGAATATAATAATATATCATTATATGTTTTATATGGATTCTATTATATCATTATTATTATAAGAGTTTAAAAGTAGGTATAAGAAGAAATAAAACTAAAACATTTGGTTAAAAGCTACACCTCTTCTGGAGAAAACTTCTTTTGATTTATACCTTACCCCCACTAAGGATGGTTTTATGCTCAAACTAAGACCTAAATAATGTGGGTAGAGATCACATAATGGTATTTGGGTAATTATTTTCTAAAAAAATGTATATATAAGTGTGTAGAAAAGTGATTAGGGGGTTCCCTTTTATAAATGACGGAGACGACACACTTGGAATTTATAAAAAGATTTAAAGAAACTAGTTTATTACAAAATAAAAATGGATACACTTAAAAAAAATAAATATGAGATGTTATAGGTCAAAATGTTTCTATTAAATAGGTTTTATATAATTTTTATGTCATTTTATCCCTTATCACTTTTTTAACCCCTTGGTAGACCTGTATTTTTCTTAACTGCTGTAATTGTTTTTTATTGTTTCTATTATTTAATATAACAAAAAATGAAGTTAAAATTATTAAAAAATATTTATTATGCTAATTCAAAATATAACTTTTTTGTAAAACTCAATTGATGGAAGTGGGAGATCTTGGTTTAAAATTAAACCCGCAAAATGTGATGAAAATTGTTTTCTAAAACAATGTCTTTTTAAGTATAAAAGTGTTTAATAACAAAATAAAACATAAAATTTGTTAAAATAACAATAATTATATTATTATTGATATAATTTCATAAATTTTACTTTTAAACCATTTTAAGAAAATATAACTTTGTAAATTATTGAAACAAAAAGATAGTTTTAAATAAAAATCAGTATTTTCTCTTTTCATTTGAAAAATCAAAATTTTAAAATAAATAAAAAATTAACCCTAAGATAATTTTTATATTATGAATTAAAAAATTATATATTTTTTATATAATAAAATTTTTAATGGTTTCATAAATTAATTATATTACTCATTCAAGAAATGTAATAAAAAATTTTTTGAAGAAAATGAATTTTTAAAGCATAAAATGATTTTATTCTCATTCCTTTTTTAATGAGCATAATTAAATGAATTTTAATTTATTAAATCAAATATATAATTTACTAATTTCATTATAATATTATATAATTAGTGATAAATGTAATCTATTAATATTAAAATATATTTCACCTAAAAAACAGTTTTATGTAAAATATTTCTTTTACCTATAAAAGATTTTATCTTTATTTCTAACCAATTGATAATCAATTCATAATTGATTATTAATTTTATTCATCAAAAAAATTCTATATATATTTCTTAATAATGATATTCCTATTCATACCTTCAAAAATAATGCCTATGTAATATTGTTTATATTTATATAATAGTATATCGAGGTTTTTTTAGATTTATGTTCTTTATAAAACAAGTTATAAAATATATTACATAAATAAAATAAATTCTAAAATATTAAGGTGTTACAATAATTCCACTTCTATCATCAAATATCTAATTGATATAGTCTTTAGAATTTTTCATGATCATTTTTTTAGTCTTCATAGACAATTTTTTATATATAATAATAGCAAAAAAGATCATGAAGATCACTTAAGGATGGTATGAAAGATCCTGAGGAAGAAAAATATATAGGAAAATTTTACCAAATGTGAATTTTTTCAATATAATGTTTCATTTTTGGTTCATATAATCTCAAGTGTTAGTATATTGGTGGATCCATCAAAGAAAAAATGTATTGAAAATTAGCCCAAACTAACAAATGTGACTGAGATCCAATGATTTTTTGAATTATCTTGATAATATCATATATTTTTTAAGTATTTATCTGGGATATCTAACCACACAAAAAAAAATTAAACTCTTAATGGAGTTATGTTCAATTAGATAAATAAATTTAAAGAAAATTTCAAGTAATTGAATGGAAGAATAGCTAATTTACTTTTTATCACACTTCCCTATACTGGATAAGAGTTTGTGATTTATGGTGATGTATTAATGAAAGTTTTTGGATTTATTCTTATATAGAATTATAAGGTGATAGATTATGCATCACAAAAATTGCATATTCATGAGAAAATTTACCTAATTCATGGTTTGGAGTTATCAGTGGTAATCAATGCATTAAAGATATGGGAGCATTATCTTTATAGAGAAATATTCAACCTATATTCTATTAATAACATTTTAATGTATATATTCACCTAGAAAGAGTTGAAGATGCACTATAGAATATGGTTGGATTTTATTGAAGATTATTACTGGTCTATAAATCACCCCTTGAAATAAGAACAATTTCGTTGATGCGTTGATTTGAAAGGAACATCCTTTCTTAAATATGGGGAGGATCCCACAAGATAGAATATTTATATATTTTTAAATAATGGACCTTGAAATATTGATAGAAGGGGAGAAATATTATCTTTCTCAAATGTGTGTTCAAACATAAATCTATGTGAAGAGTAAGGAGGTGAAGAAGGGGGATTTGTAGATACCAAAAAGATTTATAAATTTCTTTATACCCAAACTTCATTATGATGGAATGATAAGTTTCATCAACCATGTATATATCTCTTCAATAACATACTTGAAAAATAAACTATTGTAAGATGCTCATAGCACATCATTCCCTATTCATCTCAGAATTATAAAGATGTAAAGATATCTAAAAAAGTGCTGCTTGTGGGACAACATGATGATATATATTGTGGAGTATGTATCTCAGTGCTTCATTTTCTTGTAAGTAACATCTTAGATATAATAATCTGAGTGGGTGTTAAAACCATTACCCAATATATAATGGAAATGGGAGAAAACCCAATGGATTTTGTCTTCATACTCCCCAAAACATATAAAGGCAATAATGCAATTTTATTTGTAGTCAAACCCCTTATAAAGATAGAATACTTCATTCCAGTCATAGAATATTTGTCAACAAATTATATTTCATGATATATATTAAGGAAGTGTTAAGGATTCATAGAGTACCACACACTATTTTATTTGATTGGGATATTATATTTACCTTGAATTTCTTGAGAAGACTTAAGTAATATATCAATAGAGAGTTGTGTTTCATCACTTATCATCATCCTCAGACATATGGTTAGTGTAAAAAGAAACTTAAAACCATTGAAGTTATTTTGAGATCTTTTTCTTTATATTTTAAAGGTTATTGGGATCAACACTTTCCTCTCGTCATGTTTTATTATAATAATAGTTTTCACTCGACCATTAAAATGAATCCTCAAGAATACCTATATGGAAAGAAGTGTAAAACATAGATGAATTGGGATTAAGATACGGATATAAATTTATTATAACCTAATATAGATTAGGAAATGAAAGATAAAGTTATATCCACTCAATAGTAGATGAAGGCAACTCATAGTCGACAAAAGATTTATGCAAACAATCATCATGAGATTTAGAATTATATATTGGTTTGAAGGTATTATTGTGAATTTATGCATAGAATAAGGTTATAAGATTCAAAAAAAGGAAATCTCATCCCTAAGAATATTTTTTTGTTTGAGATACTTGATCAGATTGGGATAGTTGTTTATCTCTCAGCACTCCCACTAAACATCCCTCAAGTTCACAGTGTGTTCCGTATATCTTTCCTGAATAAGTTCTTACATGATCTTTAAAATTTAATAAAATCATAGGTTTTACCACTCAATAATGATATTTCCTATGAATAGAAACTATTATAAATATTTTATTGTAGAGATAAGCTTCGTTGGAACAAGACTACTCATCTGGTTAATGTTAATTGGAGAAATCAGATATTCGAGGAAGTTGTATAGGAACCCATGGATGTAGTGAAGAAGATATATCTTCGTTTTATCATATTAGAGTAATGTAATTTTAAGGGAAATTTTCATTTATATGGGATTATGATGTAACACCCAAATATTTGATATTTATTTCCATTGAAATAAACTTGAGGTATTTGGTATCTTGCTTTACATGCAACTTCAAGTCTATATGAACGGTGATATTGTAAAATGTTATAAACTAGTTACTAAATTGGTAGATATGAATAGTAATAAAAACATTTTGAAAAATTATTATAATGGTTTTAAATAGTTTAAATTCAATATTTAATTCATAATAAATAAGTACTTATTTTTTAGTCGTATTTTTTAATGCATTAAAAATGTATTTTTTAAAATTATGTTTTTATTGCCTTTTTCACTTGAAAAATATAATTAATTTATAAAAAATTAGATATTTTTTTTATAAAAATAATATAATTTTTGAAATCAACATTTCAATATTATCTTCTGGTTTGTTTTTAGTATTTTTCTAAAAAAATTATTTTTCTCTGAATGGTAAAAAATAAAGATTTTTGTAAAAATTATCATTTAATTTTAATTAAAAGATCCATTATGTTTTCAATTTGATATTAATGTAATGTAAGACTCATTTAATGAGAAATAATATAATTAATTACATAATAATTACCATTATACTTGATTTTTGTATAAGTTAATTTTTGTCTTAAAACATAATTTCCTAAAAAAATGTTTTCTTGCATGAAAAGTATTTTTATATTGATAAATTAAATTAATTGGAATTTATTAATGGTTTAAATAAATATATATATATATATATTATATTAAATAATAAATTTGAAAATTAATTTTACTCTTTTTAAAAAGATATTTATGGAATAAAGTTATGTTTTATGATTAAAAAATCATTCTTCAAAAATGGATTTTCATTTGTGTTTGTACAATTATTTAATATTAATATATAATACTTATATAAATTTAACCTAATAAAATTTATTCAATATTTTTAATCATAAAAATTAATATAAATTATTTGGCTCAGTTATTTTTTTCATAGTGAAAAGTAAAAAAACTAATTATTTACCACATTTAAAGTTAAAACTGGTTTACCAGGGGATAATCAAGATGATAAGGGAACAATTAACTCCCACACTTATATAATTTTAATTTTTTTAATATATTTGAACCTTATATTATCCTAACATTGAATACATATCCATTTGAATCCAATTTCCTAGGAAAGTGGCCTTATATCATTGAATCTTTTAAAAAATTGCTTTTGTGTCCCTCCCCTCACCTATAAAGGGAACCTATCTCCCCCATTATTCACAATATTTGAGCCTTAAATATTAGAAAATAAGTACTAAAAACCCTTCTGAGAATCTTTACCTTCATACTAAATCCTCTGGTCTTATTCTGATACCAAACCTTCAATAACTAATGTGTAATCCAATAAAGGTCTCCCAAAGAAGATGTACAAATCATAACCAAACTCTTTCAATTTTATTTATTATTATAATTCTTATAAACAATTTTTATTCATATAATCATGATAAATATAATATAATAAAAATTATTGTATTTTATTTTTAGTATGTAGCATCCATTTACCACCTCTACTTAATCAAATGGGAGATGAAAGCATCGCTTGTGCGTACATGTGGACTACTGCCTCCACATAGTGATAAAATTCATTTCCCACCGAAATAATTCATGGTTAATAGTTATGATATATTTATTATTTATATATTTAATTTAAGTTGTAATATTTATTATATAAAGGTGAATTAATATTTACCTTAATTTCATTACATCCATCAAAAAATAGTACCATCACTCGTGTGTATGTACGGACTACCATCCCCATATAGTGATGTAATTAATTTTTCATAATTAGTTTGTATGAGTTGTTATAAATTTGTATATAATAAATATATATGATATTTTTACCATTTTAAATTATTTATATGAATAAATCATGATAAAAGTTCAAGGACCGTAACTTTTTATCCAAAACATACATGAATAATGAAGCAGTTAACACCTGAAATTGTGATGACAATGAAGGATTACTAATTAATGGGTCATAAGATATTATAAGTACAAAATTTATGGTATTATAGGTATAAATATTCTTCTATTATATTTTTATAATAAATTTATATTTATTATACATAAGATTGTAGTCCTTTTGAAGTAAGACAAAATTTAGGTAAAGGTTTTATTTTATAATCTCATTTTTACCGAGATTTTTTATGTTAAAAAAAATTCTGATGATGAAATTAAATGATCCATCTATCACAAATCATATTGTTTTTATATTATATAGTAAATTATTAATATTACATGTTTTGTTTTATTTATCTCTCTTTAATTAATGAAGATTCAAAAAGAATCTTTTTGTGGGAAACCAATTTATTTTTCTCTTTAGTCGAGAATATTTTTCCCATGTCCATATTTTCTTTAAAATGTTTTCATGAATTATTTTAATTTTATTAAAATATTTGTTAAATTAATTTTAGTACATGTTTTAAATTTTATAATTTTTTTTAAAGGAATCTTCTTTTCATTTTTTAAATAAGCTAAATTTAACTTTTTATTGAAAATGTGAATGGAATTTTCATTTTAATATATAACGCATGAATAGATTTCCTCACCATCAGGAAAAATATTTTCCAATAATATTCCCTTATACTTTTTGTTTGTTCTTTTCAAATAAAATTTTTCCCTTAATATTTTGGAAAATGTTAAATTTTCAATTTGTGATTTCAAAATTAAATGGGAATTTTCTACAAGAAATATTCCATGTGATTTATTAAATGTATTTTTCATCAATGACAACATCGATTGATATTTATTATGAATTACAAGGGATATGATCCAATGTTATTATATTTATTCTTTAAATATATGATTTTTGTTTATGATGATAAAATATTTATGAAACCCATTTTATTTATATGGTTTTATCATTGATGTAATCATAAATGTATTTATGATATTATGGAATATATGTGAATGGATTATGATTATGTGATGGTGGTTCCATTATAAACCAAGGATGAACTGTTAAATTTCAAACCAATATGGTTGGGTAGATTATATCACTCAAATTAAAATAGTAATGAAGGTGAAGTTATGAAACTCCTAAAAGATGATCGAGGTAATAAACTCCTAAGAGATAATGGAGTTAACTGGACGGATATTAATCCTAATAGAATTTTAAAAATGATTAGTTAGGAATTTCCATTAATTAAATATTTATAAAATTATAGTATAGGGAGTGAATCTTGACTAAGGAAGTGATTTTATTTGCTTATGTGAGTGCTACAAACTTATACTTTATTCTTATGACATGTTATCATGGCTCATAATTGATTATTGATGATTCCACACTCTTATGTCATATTTTTTAAATTGAGAAAACCTTATGTCCTGATTCATGTTTAAATACATTTAACTAATTGGGTAAGATTATTATAAGTTTAAACATGTTATCATATCCTTATTCTTATCTAATACTCACTTATGATCATTGATTTATATCTCATATGTTTATCATTATTGTGCATCTGAGAACACCCTTTCTTATGTTTCTTTTACCTATGTTATGAAGAAAGGTTTTAAGTATGATATATCTAAGAAGTTTTCTAGTTTTGAATAAATTTGTTGGAAATAATTTATGTTTTAGGTAATATTTTTTATGTATCCATGTTCACAAATACACAAAAACATTAAAGTTCTATTTTGGATCGTATTGTTTTGTAATGAATATTTCGCTAATATGGTGAATTATTTATGTATAAAAAGTATGGGTCTCCATATGGATATTAATTACTAAAAAATAATTATATTTAGAATATATTATATAATAAAATATGAAAATACTCCATTTTCATCTAGTATTAAATTTTTAATTACTACAGGAGATCTAACGACTCGATATTTTGGACCTTATAAAACTGATTTTAGGTACAATTTTCTTGGGAAAAAACACTAAAACTAGTGTGAATGAATCATATTATATCCAAATAAAATTATTTATTAATATATAATAAAAACTAATATTCTAAACTATTAAAATATAGTACTATTGGAAGATAAATAATTAAATTGAGTAAATATTTAAAATTGTTATTTTCAATAAAATATGTTTTCTTTATATTATATATTTACTTTTAAAAATTATTTTATAAGTTTCCAAATTTAAATTTTATAAAAGAATTTTTTTTAATTCCTCACACTAATATTTAATTATAATTATTTTTTTATTTTATTTTTGTAAAATGTTTAATTTTATTTGAAAAATATCGTTTTTGTAAAAATTACAATTTTTATGATTTTATCATTATGTAAGAATATCCTATAAAATTGAAAAAATATTTAATTAAAAAAATAATTCTTTGAGGAATAACATTATTAATATTAATATATTATTTGAACTTATAAATACTATGTCTAACATTTTTAGAACTAAATTAAAATGTCACATTAAAAAAATATTTTCTATCTTTCCTTATAATTTAGTGTTTTGATGGTTAAATTAGTTTTTGGGTTTTTTTAAAACCAAATACCGTTTATATTTTTTATAATATACCTATTTATATTATAAAATTCAGTATCTATGATTATATTATCTTGTACATAAATTCTTAAACTTAAAACCACTCTTTTTCAAAAAAAAATGTTTTTTACTTGTTATATAAACTAATATTATATTTAACTTTTAGAAACCATAGATATTTTATTTGATAAAATGATTTCCAAATTTTAAATCAGAACTGTCTTATTTTCTTAAAATTGTAATTTTAATTTTTTCTCAGAAATTAATTACTAAGTTTACAAATTAATTACCTGGGTAATAGTAAATTAGGTTGAAATTTAGAAATTTAAAATACCTAAAATCACTATAGATAGTATCATAAATGAATTTATTAGGATATTATATACCCAAACACACCTCCCCTATAATTTTTTTTATTTTTCGAGACACTAGCCTATGAATACTAATATTACATTATTGAAAATTTAGTGGTTACTCTCAAAACTACCCTTCTCTTCTCTTATGAAAAGTTAACACTTTCACCACTTAAAGACTCCCCTATCTATATAATTTCATCTTGTAATTATTAAAACTTACTCCTAATATAATCCTATATATGTAAATAATCTTTCAATCACCTTTAATTTTCTTAATCCCTTTTTTTCTAATGATTTTTTCAAGAGAAAACTTAAGCTTCCAACATTAGTATTACTTTTACTTACTCTTTTACTTTAATATACTACTTTATAACTTATCTAAAAACAGATTAATATAATTAAATAAGTATCATTATTGTACTTAAAATTCATTATATTAATTTAACTACAATTATTCACTTCTTTTTATCCACTAAGAGTGACCAAAACATTGATAGTTCATACATGCAGACTACCAATTCTAGGAAATGGTGTTTTTCATTTTTCATCACTACCTACCAAGAATGGTATAAAGGATGGATTTTAAAAATAAAAATTATTTATATTTCATAAATAAATTTATTAATTTATCATTTTTATATTCCATCATTACATCCATTTATTGAGAAATGGGATTATTAATCATGCGTAAAACAAACTACCTCCTACAAGAATAATGAATTTCATTTTTCATCACCACCCTTAATTGATGGTTCCTGTAAAGAAATTTATGTGGAAATATTCTGTTTTAAAATGTTCAATATTATACATTTTCATATTATCATTATCTAAATACATCCCATTACTCATTAAGTCATTATAACACATTACTATATGGGTCGATTTAACAGCTTGTGTAAACAAAGTTATAATGATCATGTCATACATTATTATGGGAAGTAATATAATTTTAATAACATTTAATAATGATATATATAATTTTTTTTAATTATTTTTTAATTTTTTATTAATATTTAAAATATTTATTAATATATCACCTTTCGATCATTAAACGCATGAAAAAATATTTAGTCACAATTTTTTATTTTAATAATATGTATTCATTCCTCACACCAAATGAAAATGGGACATAAGTAATCATTGAAAAAAAAATACTTTTCTATATCTATAATTATTTTTGAATGGATAACTTGAAACAACTTAGTGATCATTTATCTTTTCTTCATGAAGTGTTTTATGAAATAAACAACTGAATGTTCTAACAGACGATGATGAAAATAAACTATATTTAGTTCATATATTTGTAAAATGTGGCTGAAAATAACTATAAAAAACTAATTATATTTATATTAATGTTATTAGATAATTTATTAATATAGTTATATTCATTAAATAGTAGTTTAGATCACGGTTGAGTTAGAGGGAATACATTGTAAGGGTTTTTCATCTCAAATTCCTTCCCTCGATACATGTTTTATATTATAACCCTAATTTCATTTATTAGGTGCACATTCTACATATTTTATGTATCATATAATGAGTTATATTTTAATAATGATATTTTAAGGTAAATTAAATCCCACTCTTTCAATATATTTTTATTAAACTTTTATTGAATATATAAGTGTTTCTTGTCTCAAATGTTCATTACTTGTCCCATTTTTCTTATCATAAATCATGTATTATTTGGAATAGTGTATCTACTAAACATATAATATTTTATATCATGATATTATTATTATTCATTGCATTTAAGTTTCTATTTTAAATTTTATCCTTCTTGGGGGTTTTGATTTGAATGTTTTTAATGTCATAAGGGTTTACTTTGTCTTAATTAGGATTCTTTCAGGCATGTGGAATGTAATGAACCATGATTCCATTGTATGGTGTTATATTAATTTAAAATCCAATGAATTTTATATACATTATTTCCTTATAAATCTTTGGTATACTAATCCAAAACATATTATCTTCATAAAATATCTTTTCACTCAAGTGTTACCCAGGTCATAAGAGTATTTGGTAACTCAATTCTCAATAATTGAGTTGTGATCATTATCTTAAACTTATTTCATATATGTTGGGTAAATTTTTCAATTTTATTATATTATGTGGTTTTATTTCATTTTGTATATTTTTATCACATAAACTTATTCTCAGATATTTCATACTTCATGAAGTATGTTTCCTCTAAGGGATATTGATTGCTCAAATCTCCTTTTATTGAGTTATAAAGTTTTATCATAAACCTTGTTCGTACAATGCCTTTTATTTTTCAATACCTTATTTTCCATTCGTTTTATTGAAATGTGTTCACATAGATATAATAAAATTATTAATTAGGAAATTTTTTACTTATCTATATACCCTTTATCTATGTAGTTTAAATATCATAATCTTTGTTATCTTGACTAAACTTATTTATCGAGAAATTTAATAAATGTTTTTGGATACCCATTTATATTCTATGGATATATCATCTTACAATTATTGATTGAATTATTATTTTTTTACCTATATTTATCCATTTTAAAGGGATATAAAACCAATTTTCTTTTAATGGGTTCTTTATGATATTATGATTACTTTTTGTTTTGGCACACATATGTATGGATAATGATAGGTTTGGTCTTATATCACCCTTAAATTCATTAGATTAAAGTGTATATCTTGTGATATAGGTAACCATAAGTAAATTTTAGCTGCTCATAATAATGGGTACTGATGGTATGACTCATGAAATTAATATTCCCTATGTTAATTTTTTATTTATATTTCTAATGTATCTTCATGTTATACTCTCATGTATCATATTTATTGGATAATTTTTTCACTCATTTGATTCATGAATTTTTCCTTATGACATAATTTATTACCTATTATTTTTTCGGTATAACTTTCATATATATCATGACCATACCCATATGCTCATCTTATACCCACTTATGATATTTTATTTTCTTCTTCTATATTTACCCTTACTAAGAATTTGATATCACGCATTTATTATATTTATTTTTTTCCTAGGATTCATAATCTTTTTATAGAAGGGTATATTATGAGAATAATTTTTTGGAGATGTTGAAGGCTAAGATATTGTTAATATAGTGGGAACAATTTCAATTACTTGTATAAAATATTTATTTTTTTATTTAATTTTTTCCCTAATTTTCTAAAACAGTAAACCTAAATGGTCTTCGGATTATATTGAAATTAATTGTTTTATTTATTCAATTTATTTGGGATGGTTACATATGTGGGATACTATAGCATGTATAATATAAGGATTTAGATATCTTTATATAGTAGGATGATATCATTTTAGGAAAAATTTTGAGTTTTAAATGTCATCCATGGTTGATAAGTAATGGTTGATTATAATGTCAAAGGTATATAAAATCTTACAGTTTGGTTGAGTTAATATTTTAGGGATTTATATTAGATAACTTTAGATAAAACCCTAGGTATGCATCAATGTATAGGATGACATCCAAATGTTTTGTTAAATTAGATATTGTTAGGTTTTTCTAGAAATTACATCCATGTATGTGTACTAAAATTGGATTCATTCTCTAGAATTGATTTTTCTAATGTTAAAAAAATTGAAAGTAGTGTATTGAGTATTAACTCATTTTCCACCTGGTGCATGAAAAATAGACCTTACTATACACCTATTTTGACACTCCTGAGGTATATTCTATGGTTAATTCACACTATATAATACACAACAATAATGTATTTGAGTATAATGCTAATTAGTTGGGTTGTAAAACCTCCTTGAAAATGATCATGTATAACCAAGGATCGAACAAATACATTTCTATGTTGAACAAGAAGTATCATAAGTTAAATATAAAGGTTTAATGGGGGAAGATATCTTTATATTTATGTTTTCAAATTAATATTTTAGATATTATAAAAAGTATTTTAGTTTTAGTGTTTGCTTGAAATTGTATCAAGGAAATTGAGATGTGAAAGGTTTTTATTTATAAAAAAACTTTTTATTATATCTTAATAAGGGAATATACATAAATCGTTTATAATCCATCTATATTAATATTATTATGGAAATTGTGAGTTTCATAGTCTTACCTCAGGTATTGTGGTTGATATCTTAATAGAAATTAATTATTGATACACTTTTCTATTTTTATTAGTGAATAATATTTATCAATGATATTCTGGTATATTTTAAAAGTTATGATTATTATATGAAACATATAAGAATTTTTATTTAAAAAAATTCTATAACAATTTTGAAACATATATTGAATGGTATCAATAACTTTCAAAAGTAATTTTATAACAAGGTTATATTTTTGTGGATAACAAAGGAAGAACACGTGATTGAAGTATGAAAAAATGTTAGGTTTAATATATGTTTGTGGTTGAGGTGACAAAGGGTTTATAGATTTTTAGAAAAGTGATTTAGATAGTATTGAAATCCATTTTATTTATTATTTATTTAATGAAAAAGTTATCCATGATATTTTTTCTATAGTGTTTCTAGGTTTTTTTATTATGATATATATTTATTATTATATGAATTTATGGCTTTATGAACTAGTGATTAATACATTTGATAGTTAAAAATTTAGGTAATTTTTAAAATAATATACATTCTCATTTTGATTTAATGTATTGGTGATTCAAACTTTTTTGGGATAGGCTTATGGAGAATATATGATTATAGAATACATATACTTTAGTATATGAATATATGAATGGATAATGTTGTTTGAAGAAAGTTAAGTGACTTGATATAGCCTAATATAGTAGGTATATTTTATATTAGAGTTTAAATCATGACTGATTAATATTTTAAGAATACCCTCACCTACTTTAATCAGTGGTTAATAATTAAAATTGTAAGGATGTAATTTATTTAATGGTAGAGATTGTAACGACCTAAAATTCCAATCTTTGTAAAGTGGATGTTATGATTGATATCATTCCTTACAAGATAAACCCAATATAAAAAACACAACACATTATAATTAAATTATTAATTTTTTTAGAATAAAAACTGACATTGTAAACCCTTAAAAGATACTACCTTAGGAAGATAAATAATAAATATGAGTTAATATTGAAAATGGATACTTTTAATAGGAGTATTTTTCTAAATATTGTGTAGATTATTTTCAATAATAAATTTAAAAATTATATAATTTCAATATGATAAAATAAAATTTATTATTTAATTATTCATATAAAAATTTACTTTGTGGTGATTTTTGAATTTTTTCTAAAAATGTTGTTTTTAGATGAAGCATACTGTTTTTGTGAAATTTATAATTTTTATGATATTATCATTATGTAATTTCATTAAAGAATATTGAAAACCATATTTTGTAATTAATGTTGTTAAGGAATAACATTAGGAATTTTTAAATATTTTTAAAATTATAAATCATATGTCTAATAGTTTTAGAAATAAATTAAAATATTTGTTTAATAAAAACTATTTTAGCCCTTTTCTTATAATAAAGTGTGTTAATGGTGAAGTTAGGATTTATATTACTTTTAAAGATACAAAAAATTATTATTTTTGATAATAAAACTATTTAAGTCATAAAAATTGGTTTCTATGATAATATTATCTTCTATATAAATGTTTAAACTTTCAAACATGCTTTTTCTAAAAACTATTTTTATGAATTATGAGTTGTAATATTAAAAGTAACTTTCTCAAACCCATATAAATTTTATTTTTTAAAATTATTTCTAAATTTCAAATCAAAAATATAAATTATCTAAAATTATTACAATTAATTTTTCATTAAAATTATTTATTATGGTTGAAAATTAATTATCAAGGTAAAAAATAGAGAAAAAATTAGAAAGTTAAAAGAAATTACAAAAACACTCAAGTTTGTCTCTAAAATGAGTGGACGAGGAAGATATAGACCCAAAAAACTTTCTATATACTTTTTTATACTTTTATCCATTGAACATTGAATAGTAACATTAAATTATTGAAAGTGTAATTATTGCTTCCAAAACTATTCATCCCTTCACTTATAATAGGGTAAAACATAAACACCTTTAAGACTCACCTATCCTTATAATTTCTTGATGAAAATATGAAACATTAATACTCATATACACCTCTTAATGTTTCACAATATTCTGATCACCTTTATTTTTCTCATGGTCTTTATATCTAAGGGGTTTTCAAAGAGAAAACTCAAGCTTACAATGTATATATTACTATCACTTACTATTTTTTTTACTCTACTCCTTAAATAATTACTTGTAAAATTAATATAATTAAATAATAATAATTAGTGCAATAAAATTTAATTATATTAATTTAAATACAATTGATAATTTCTTTCTATCCACTAATAGAGATCAAAACATTGATCATTCATACGTGAGAACTACCCCTTTCACAAAGTGATATTATTGTTTTATCATCACTACCTCTCTATGATGGTATCAAGGATAACTTTAATGAATAAATATGTTTTATATTTCACAAATAAAATTATTAAATTATAATTCTTCATATACCATCATTTCATCCATTCATTGATAAATGTGATCATAATCATGTGTATAGAGGACTATCGGCTCCACAAATGATGAATTTATTTTTTCATCACCAACCATATTTGATGGTTAATAGAAAGAATTTAATGAGTATATATTATTTTTATGACTTTTTGAAGATTAAATATAAGTCATGTTATCATTATCTACATTTTTCCCCTTTATCATTAAATCATTATAACATATTACTATTTGGGTCCATTTAATCAAAACATGTTAGGGGATGAGACCATTTATTAAAAATAAAAATGATTTCCATTTTTAAATAGGTAAGAAGGAACCCATTACGAGTCAAGTACCCATAAAAAACAATAAATACTAATTTATAAAATATATAATGGCGTAAATTAGTAGAGGTTCATAGCCTAAATTTTCATTTTCGAAAATCCCATTGGTAAAGATACCAATATAAATTGATTTATAGACCTAGAAAAAAATTATTTTACCTAATAACCCATAAGGTATTCACTATTTCTCATTGAAACATTATGTAGACCTCTCCCATCATGTGGTTCACCATCCATGTAAAAATACGACTCACCAAGATTCCCCCCCCCCACATACACTCACAATCACATCGATCCAGCCATCATCAATCCTTACCACAATCTATGAGGATTCCCATATCAGGGAACCTACTGATGGGAAATTTCAACCTATATAAAGATTAAGGAACAAATTTAAAATATAGAGAGGATTTATAGACTTCTGATAGAATAAATCTATGTTGGAGCATGACCACCTGGGAGAAGAGGATGACACATATAATAATCCAAAACCATATGATGTTGAACAAAGAGTAGCTCAATACTTGTAGTGGAATATAAAGAAACAAGAAATAAAATTAAACAAGAACAATAATAACATGAGTATATCAAAATAAATCTTCCAGCCCTCCACCCTGTTCATGACCCATGTCCAATGTTTGGAACTGTGGCACATACCATCATCCATCGGTCCATCATCGGAAGCATAAAACATCGATGAAGATCAAAACACTATATATGGTCCATGAAAACTATTTTACACAGATAAAGATGATATTAATAAGAAAAAATTAGTTATTATAGGGATAACTCACCATCACAATTGGGGGGAATCCTTAGATGGAATGATATCAACGTGAGAGAGGAAACCTCCTCCCATTTTTTCGATTTAACCACCTAGGTAAATGATGTTATAATGATGGAGTCATAAATTATTAGGGTATCTCATATAATATTAATATCATGTAATAAATATATAATTAATTTATTTTAATTATTTTGGAATGTTTTTAATAATATTTTATATATATATTATTATATTACCATTAGATCATTTGACATGTCAAAACTAGTTCATCATGATTTACACATTCACAAGCTGTATTCATGTATTCCAAACAATGAAAATAGGAATTGAGTAATAATTGAAAATCAATGATTATTTAATCTTGAATGATATAGTAATGTTTAACCAAAAACCACTTAGTTAAACTTTATCCCGTCTTCATGATGTTTTTTACGAAACAAAAAATAGAACATTTTAATACCCAATGATGAAAATATACTATAATAAATTAATATATTTATAATATATGGTTATGAAATAACTATAAATGGTAAGTATGTTTATATTAAGGTGATAATATATGTTTTTAATATATCCATTTTCATTATACATGGGGTTAGGGCATGGTTGAGTGAAAGGAAATACAATGTAAGGGTTTTTCATCTCCATTTCCTTTTTTTGAGACATGTTTTCTATTATGGCCCAAATTTCATTTATATGGTTAACATACTACGAATTTGATATATAATTTCATAAAATAGATTTTAATAAAAATATTTATGGTTAATTATAATCCCTCTCTTTCAATGTTTTTTGATTAAAATGTTTTTCAAGTCGTATGGTTTTTTTGTCAAAAAATTTCACTCCATGAGACATATTTATTATTATAAACCATGTTTTATTTGGAATGGTTTATATAATTCCCATTTAATATTTTATGTAATTATTATCTCATTATTCATTGATCTTAATGCAATATTTTATATTTCATCCTTCAATGGGATTTGATTTGAATGTTTTTAAAGTTACTAGAGTTTTCTTGCTTTCAATTTTGATTATTTTAGACATATTGCATGTTATAAACCATGTTTCCATTATACGTAGTTATATTTATTTAATATCTCATTAATTTTAAGTACATTATTTCCGTATAAATATTATGATATACTAATCCAAATAAATTTTTATTCTTCATATTTCATTTCACTCAAGTGTTTCCCTAATTGTAAAAGTTTTTGGTAACGTAATTTTCATTCATTGATTTATGATCATTATCTTGGAATTGTTTTATATATTTGGGTACATTTTTCCATTTGATTTTATTATGTTTTATTATCTCATTATTTACATTCTTACCACATTAACACATTTTCAAATATTTCATGCCTCAAGGAGTATGTTTACCATAAGGGATATTGATAGCTTAAACATCCTTTATTTGTGTTATAAACTTTTATCTAGAATTTTATTCTTACAATAAGTTTTATTTGTGAATACACTATTTTTCAACCCTTTTATTAAAGGTGTTCACCTAGATTCCATACATCGATATATTGATTAAATTATTGACTTAACCATGTAACCATCATCTATATGATGTAAATACCAAATTCGTTATTATCTAGATTGAATGGTATTTACCTAGAAAGATAATTAATAACTTTGGATTCCCATTTTTCCCACATGGATATCATATTATGATTATTTATGGTATTATGAATGTTTTCCTTACATGATTCAATTTTAATGGGATATAAAATCCATTTTTTATGGGTTATTCATGATGACTTATTTCTTTAGCACACATAAGTGAGGATGATGATGGGTGGGTCCTATATCACCCTCCAATTCATTGGTTTAATGTTTATATCTTAAGAGATAGGGAATCAGAAGTATATTTTAGTTTCTTGTAATCATGAGAACTGATGGTGTGGCTCGTGAAAGTAATATTTCTTATACTAATTCATGTTTCATGTTTTTAAGGTATCAAGGTGTTATACTCTCATGGATCATTTTTATTAGATAATATTTCCATGCTCCTTTTATTCATGACATTTTACTCTTGTTGTTATTTATTACTTATGCTTTGTTGAGTATAAAGTTCTTATATATCTAAATTATACCCATATGATAATCTTATTATCATTTCTGATATTTGATTTTTTTCACTTATGTTTACCAGTAATGACAATATTAGGTCACCAATTTTTATGTTTATTTTCCCCTAGGTTATGTAAAATGTGTCTTTAAGGGTATTTTATGTGAATAATTTATGGGAGATGTTGAATACTAATTTTTTTTATATTTTTGGAAAACATCTACTTCATTTTTATAAGAAATGTGTTTTTTAGATAATTTATTTTCTTAATTATCTAAAACACTATACAAAAAAGGTATTAGAAATTTATTAAAATTAAATATTTTCTTTATGTCATGTAATTAGGATGATCACATCTACTGGCTGTTATATGAAAATTCTTAACACTTCTTTGGTGTGTTAGTGAAATTTGTTATTTAATGCATGTATTGCATTGAACTATATCTGATGTCACATTTTAGGTATATAAAATGAGTAGATTTACTTGTGTGGATCAACGTATAATAATAAGGTTTTGATAATTAAATAATACTGATTATTTGAGATTATTTCATAGTGATTATTCAATCATATTAAAAGATACAATAATGCGGGTTAGATTACATGTATATAAGATAATAAATCCACATGTGGATAATTATTTAATCTTTAGGGTTTCATTGTTTTATGGTTGAAAAGAAAATAAAAATTTATCCCAAATTATTTTAGGGAGTCAAAATTTATTTCATTATCAATATAGAAAAATATAATGTTTTTGAAATTTTTGTATTTAAAAATAAATTGATTCATAGATCAATATATCTTATTTTTATTAATTTTCATAGTATAAAATCGTTCAAGATATTACAGTTTCATACAAATTTAACATTATGGTATTATTATTTTCAGACATTATCATGTGACACAATTTTTTCATGGTTATAATATAATACTTATTTTTGTAAGATCATGTAAGAACCCTGTATATAATTTTACAAAATATATATTAATAGATATTGTTTGGGAAAATAATGTAGTAAACTTGACCCCAGTAGCCCAGACTCAGTGCCTTATTTAATACATTGGAATAATATATAGGGAATCACATCTTTATGGACCAAATATTTTATTAGTTTGGATAAAATTGATACATAAATGATTCCAATATTGCATTTGACAAAAAATTTCAATATAATTTTTTTCAATAATATATTTATTCCATCTAGAATATCCTTTCATGAAAATATTTGTAAACATAATAGATTCATGGGGAAAAGTAAAAAAAATAAGGGTGACCTAAAATACTTAGTAAGGGTTAAGTATAGTAGAAGATATCATGAATAAATAGGCATAAACAATATGCAAAAGTAAATAACTAAAAACACATTACATTTAAATAATTTGAATTCATGAATAGATAGGGAATAATATACATGGAATGGTAAATAACTAGATACACATTCCATTTAATCAATAACAAGAAAATCATAACTGGATATGTAATAATAAGTTTGACAAGGTAAATAACTAAAAACAGATTCCATTTATTCAATAATGGAGAATAAATTGAATCCAGAGATAATATCAGTGAGAAAATATTATTCATAGTAATAATTGAATTATGAATAAATTTAATGCTTAATTATTTTATATCATGTTTCCCAGGAACATGATACCTTTACCATTAAGATCTATCCATAATAAATTTTAAAACTGAGGGGTAAAACCCCATTTAAATAAGGTTATCTGACTTATTTGTCCCATGATAATACTAATGCATTAAGGTTCTATCTATATCCACTCCCCACACATTTCATACATTTCCAAGTAATTCCTTTTATATTGAATAATCGATTTAATTTATAAAAAATGTGCTTTATCATAAAATATCTTTTTTGATTAAAGAATAAGGATTTATGAATATTTCCATAGAAAAGAAAATGAACTTCAATGTATAAAATTGTATGTAGAAATGATATATAGTTCAAACAACAACCATATATATGATAAATAATATGGATATTTTGAGGAAATTAAATGTCCAATGATCATTGTAATGTTAACAATTAAAGGTAATTTTATTAAATACAAAAAATGAATCAACAAAGTGAATGTCAATATTATCCATGTTCAAAATAATTATAAACCGTATAGAATAAAATAAATATGGTATCAATAAAATATAACCCCAATGGATTATATATGAAATAAATGTTTGTTTTCATTGATTAATATAAATTCCATAAAAGATCTTCAAAAACATTCTTAATAAAAATATCCATATCATTTGGAAAATTACTTTTAAAATCTAAAAGTCCACAAAAAATTTTGCAAAATAAATTTCATTGAAAATAAACTTTGAAAATTATAAGGGATGTTTTAAAACATTGGGTGGTCATGAGGGTAGTAAATTTTTTATATTCTAGGTGAGATAAAATAAATATTCCTTTCACATTTTTGGTAAAATTCAAATGAGCATTATTTTGAAAATTATAAAATATATTCCAGTGAAACCATTTTTTTTTAAATAAAATATGGGTGAAATTTGTTTAATGAATCTATTTAAAAGGGTTAAAAACATTTATAAATACATTTTATAAAATAGGGTTTTTGAGGAAAATTTATTTCTGACTAAAGAGAGAAATAGAGATTTATTTTTTTGAAAAAAAAATCAATTATTTTAAGTAAAAATGAGTGAAAATCATACTTCTACATGAAAAGATCATGAATTACCATAGTATTATAAATTTAAATGGTTTTATTAGACAATGAAAAAATAATTTCCTTCTACTAAAATTCTAGAATAAACAATCTTAATGAGAATGAGATTGTGAAATAAACCCTTACATTGATCATAACATTAATGTGAGAATTAGTAAATGAATATATTGTGTGTATAAACTATAAATTCACATAAAACACATGTAAATACAAAATAATATTATCAAATATAATTACACAAAAAATCATAGAATATCAGGGATAATGGAGGAGTAATATAACCTAATGAAAAGAAATTGAGTTATGAAATTATTTACCACTTGGTAAATTTTAATTAAAATTCCCATAGATGAAATAATTAAAATTAAAACTTAAAATACAATTAATAATGAATTATTAATTATATTACATGTCAAATGGTTATTATATACACCACAAAAAAGTGAATTGGTGCATAATAAAAAAAAATCTCAGTGGAATGTAAATTGACATAAAATCTCTTACCTTACGCTTCCTTTTGGTTCGGAATTATTTAACCTACCTTATAGTGGTTTTAAACATGCAATAAAAATACAAAAAAACCATATAAATGTTTATAATATCTTATATTATCCTTTTATAACATCTTATCACCAATTGTTTAATAATATTTCCTTATTTTCATTGTTTCGTGTGTTAATTGCCATATTTTTCCATTCATCCTTTTCCATGAACATTCCAATTCTTGTAAAAATTATATAGTTTTAAAATATATATAATAATAATCATGAAATAATTAAAATATTTTTACATCAATTTTAATTTTAGGACTAATCCTGAAATATGGTTTTGATATATAAAGTATGTTACGATCATGGAGATGATAGGTCATACGTACACATGAGTAACATTTCCATTTTTCAAAAATCATTATGAAAATGAGGTAATAAATATTTTTTCATTAAACGATGATAATAATATCATAAATAACATATTATATATATATATATATACCATGTGGTTTTGTGATTAAAATGGAGTTACATCACTTCGTAAAGGCGGTAGTCTACATGTACATGAATAATGTTATCATATTTAAGTGAGTGAAATGGTAAGAAATAAAATGATATATTATCTTTAAATATTTATAAAAATGTCACTAATATAATAAATATTTCATTCATATCACATATTAATTTTATCCTTATCAGTTTCCTTGTAAATAATTAGTGAAAATGAGTCACATCACTTCATGAGGCGGTAGTTCGTTGTTAACACTTTCGACATTATTGCATCCCCTACGGAATGGAATGTAAAATGGTATTTATAATATAATTACCCTATAAGTAAAATTATGTTATAAATATTATATTTATACTTTATATACATCATCATACCCAACCGTTAAATGTGGTACTAGAAAAACAAATGACATCAGTTTGTGAGGCGGTAGTCTGCCATACAGATAAATAATGATTTTGTAACCCATTTGATAGAAGTGGAGTTTATTATAGGTAATAAAAATAATGTAAAATAATCTAAATATATGTTATACATTTTATTATATTATCATCATGTATTAAAAATAATTTATGGGGGTGTCGGAAGAAATAAAATAAAAACTGTTATTGTAGAACATTACCTCTTCTTTAGGTACCTTCCTTAGGTTCGCACCAAAGCCTTCCTAGGCTAGATTTCTACCCAAAATAAGGATTATAGAATAAGGGAATGGAATTATAGAAGTTATTTTTCCTGGTATTTTCTGAAAAAATAGGTTTTAATGTGTGAATTGGAGAGCATAGGGGAGGCCTTTTATAAGTGAGGTGAGTGGAATACTTGTAATTTTTGAAATGAATGAATTACACCCAGGTTTGTTTCTTGTAACATGGATCCAATAATATAAAATTCTGGATAATATAAGTTTTCAAGTTGAAATAATTTTATAAAATGTATGTTATATAATATTTTAGGTCAATTTTACCCTTTTATTTCTATTTAAACTCTTGGGTAAAAAAATTACCCTAACCACGGTAATTATTTTTTTACTCTTTCACTATTCATTTGGGTAAAAAGTTAAGTTTAAATTATTATGAATTATAACTTATTCTCATTAAAAATATTTAATCCATTTTTGAAATTCAATTCATAGAATTGGAGATTTTTAATAAAAAAAATAATCCCGCAAACATGATGAGAAAGCGGTTTTATAAAGAGAAAATTTCCAAAAGTTTATTAATTTTTTATATCAAAATTCAAAATAAAAATGAATCCAATGAAATAAATTTGATTAATATATATATAAAAATAATTTAACTAAGGTGAAGTTAAAACCAATTTATAATATTTTTTAAATTTATATATAATTTATACGAAAAGGAATTTTTCAATTATAATTCAGTATTTTTTCACTATTCATCAATAAATGAAAGCTCATAGAAAAAATACAAATAAAAACCTGAAGGTAATTTGGATATTATGATTTCAAAAAATTAATTTAATTTTATAAAATATTTTTTCTAAAATTTGTATTATTAATTTTAAATTTTGTGTGATTAGATCATCTTTTAGAAAAATGCGGCTTTTCAGAAAAAAAAAATTAAGTGATTATTTTTTGTTATTAATCAATAGATAACTAATAAACATGTGTAAAATATATATTTATATAAGTTATTTAATATTATTCATACTCTACATTCCAATGGATAGGTAATAAATATCATTTTAAATAATAATAATAATAGTATATTGTTGTTTGGTAAAACTTTATCTTGTTTACAATACATGTCATCAAGGAAACTCATTATTGAGCGTATTATAAACTATCAAAGAAATTAAATTTATTATAAAATAAATATATTATAAATTATTTTGTTTCTATATTCTATTCTAATATTTCCATTTTGTTTCATACATGCTATTGAATTCAATGTTCATCATTAAGAATTTTGGGATGTTATATTCTCCCCACCTTAAATAAATTGCATCCCCGCATATTAAAATTGAAATCAGTAATACCAGGTTTGACATTTGTAAATATAATTGTTGAGAACCCCATATTATAAAAAGGGTTAATAAAAAATCATCTTAATAAGAGATACATTTATGTACAAAGATCATAAGGAATATCACATAACTAGTCTTCTATGATGGAGAACATGGTTTCAAGTGAAGATATGTACATAGAAGAAAAGAATAAATAATTATCAAAATTAATATAGTAAATTTATCACAATAAATTAAATTGTTAATATAAAGTTAAGGGCCTCAAAACCATTAATCTTGGAGGATTTATAAGGCCATCAATTCAATATAAATGAAGGTATTAGGACAACATTTTGTTTCTATATCATTTTCCTAGAATAGTTGAATTCTTTTACTCTCTAAAAATATAAGGAAATATAATTAGTTGATATTTTCCTATTTCATAAGCATAATTTCATCCTTTTTTATGATTCAATCAATTTCCCATTCATCCCTTACTCCAAAAAATTAATATCTAAAATAAATTTTTTATTCCTAAAGAACTAAAATTCACATTGGGTGGATCTTAAAATCCATAAAAGGGTGACAAGTATTTTCATATGTATCTAACAATTTTATAAAACCAATATACTTAGTAACAATTTATCTCTAAGGATAAATATTAACACCAATTTTTGTAATTAATATTTATTTTAAAAATCATTTAACTAAAAACAATGACATATTAACCAAGACATCGCGTAAGCCAGTGGTAGGTGATAAAACCTTATCGTCCTTCGGTCATGGGTTTAAACCCCACAACCTTTCCATATGTTATGTGTTGTCACACAACATACTAGTTTTCTATTTTTCTAAAAACAATTAATATAATTCTAATAAATTTATAAAAAATATGTTCGAAATTCTTGAAATAAAATTACTCATTAAATAACCTTTTACTAAGGTTTTCAATATAACTTATCTTTTTTTTACGAAGACTAATAATATTATATGACTATTATTATAAAGAAATTAATGATCATATTAACCTTAATGGTTATAAATACCTTTAGAATTATATATATATAATTTAAATGCTTTATTCTCCAAATAAATTTTCAACTAAAACATATACTTTCTATAAATTTCTCCCAAAGTATCCTTAATCATGGTAGACACCAATCACATAAAACCTAAAAAGAAGGTTTCTAAGAAATTTGAATAATAATTAATCTTAAACTCACTAACCCATTATGGTATCCATAATTACTATGTAAATGAAGATATATATTATTATAAAATTTAAAAAAATCTATATATGTTTCATGATGATTTTAAGTGAAATAAAATTAGTAAAAATGATTCCAAAATTTAATTTTCGATAACTAATACATAAATAGTTCATTTTTTTTATTTTAACAGAGATCCCTATTTACTATAGGGGTTACCCTTCATAAGAGGGAATTAAATTGGGTATTTCTCAAGTTCCCCAAATTTAAGATAATTTACTATAAATATATTCTTATGAGATTTATTTCCTTCCATCATACTCTTTATTTTTCCTTGAAAATTCTTTTTTTATGTCCTTCCTTTCCCAACATAAATAACCTTACCATTCCAATAATACAATTTCTTGGGTTTCTCTTTCCATATTTCTAACATAAATGAAATAAATGCTTCTTTTCTCCATAGTCTCCACCATTAAATCTCTTAGAAAAATACATCCTTCTCTTATTTAGTGAGTCTGAGAGTTGGTTAATGTATATGTTGTTAATCATATTTTAGGAAAACTAATTAGGAAAAACATGATATCTTTCATTATTATCATAATACCATTTGATTTCTCAAGATCACCACATTTTCCTTTATATTAAATGTAATCATGATTTCTCCATGTCCCATCCATTAACTAAACCCCATAAATATTAGTGTGAGTAATAATAATTATAGTGGTAAAATAATATAATCATTTGTAGGATTTCATAATCATGACACATTATTTTCAATCTAATACACCTTAGTTTTGACCTAGGATATTCATTTTCATAATCCATTAAAATAATTTATAACATTTTATAAAGAAAATGTGAATTGTCCTAAGAATATCCCTCTGGTGGTGTCAAACCAGGCACATAGTAAGACTTATTATCATGCACCAGATGATGATCGATTCATGCTGAATGTACCCTTTTAAAAGTTTTTTTCCTAGGTACCTCTATTCTAGAACCATTTCCACTTGAAGTATGCATACACAGATTTATTGTTAGAAAACCCTACATAATATCTCCCATACCAAAAACATAAGATTTTCTTATATACTTATCAACAAATCCTATCATTTGGTTATGTTATCTAATTATTTATTTATTTAATCTAGTTCCCAAGGTTTCAATAAAACTTCCTTTAATACCAACTATAGTGACCCAGACCCCATTAGACTAGAGCGAGTGCCTACTTTAATACATCGGCATAAGATATAAGGAATCACATCCTGAAGGATCTAATAGTTTAATTTTCATGGTAAACTATTTACATACATGATTACCATATTACATTTGAAAACACATATTACAACATAATTTTCTTAGAATGACTTTATTCTATCTAGAATATCTTTTTATACCAATAATATTAAACTTCATGGTTAATATTAAAAGGAAACAACATAACAGTGATATAAAATTCTCCATAAGGGTTAAGTATAGTGGAAGTTCTCATGAATCAATAAGCATAAACAAGATGGAAAGGTGAATAAATAAACACACATTTCATTTAAATAATATGAATATATGAATAGATAATTAATAATAAATATATAAATGTAAATAACTAAAAACACATTCTATTTAATAAATTACATAGCTAGATTTGGAAAAATAAATATAGAATGTAAAATAACTGAATACACATTCCATTAAACTAATTACAAAGAATGAACTATATCCAAATATAATATCCTTTTCAAAATATCTTGGATAATAATATTTTAATTCTAAATGAAGGAAATGATTAATTATTAGATGGAATGTTCCCTAGGCACATGATACCTTTATCATCAAATTTTATCTTCATGATAGTTTCAAAATGATGAGTAGAAACCCATTTAACTAAGAATTTTTAATGGATTAATCCCATGAAATGACAAATGCATTGAGGGGATATCTATAAATAGGGCCCACCTATGTGTCCCATGTCTAAATCCTTACTCATATATCTAATTATATATTTAATTCATAAATAATGAGTTTTATCATCAAATATCCATTTTGAGTAAAGAATATAGATTTATCAATATTTCCCTAGATAAACAAATTACTTTCAATGTAGAAAAACAAATTTAGAAATGATATAAATTTTAAAAAATAAAATATCCCTGAAAAATAATATAGAAATTTAGGATAAATTTAATGTCTAATGATCCCAGGAAAGTGACTTTTTCAAGGGAAAGTTATTGACTAGAAAAATGAATTAAGGAAGTGAATGTCAATATATACTTGGTCAAAATAATCAGAAATCATCCCGTGGAAGAATGATGACGGTATCAATACAATATATCTCGAAAGGAGTATATTTAAAATAATATGTTATTTTCATTGACGAATAGAAATAAAATAAAAATATCATTAAATTAAATCTTGATGAATATATCCTTCTCATTTTTAAAATCAATTTTTAAATATAAAATTTAAAAAGACATTTTGAAAATAATTTTATTTGATAGTAACATTTGAAAAATATAATTTTTTTTATAAAAAATTAATTGGTAATGATTACATGAAATTTTGTAGATATAGAGTACAATAAAAGAAAGATTCCATTCACATTTTTGGTAAAATACAAAAAACCATTGTTTTTAAAATGACATAAATATTCCTTGGAAAACATTTTATAAAAAAATGGGTAAAATTTATTTAATAAATCATTTTTAATGTGTCAGAAACATTTTTAAAAACCTTTTTAGAAAACCTTTTTTTATGAAAATGGAATTCCAACTAAAGAGTGAAATAAAACTAGATTTTGATGAAAACATTTTCTCAATTATTTTAAGTTCCAAAGATTGTAAAATGGTACTATAACTTCAAAATATTAGTAATAACTGGAGGATGATAAAATGATGTGGTTTTATTATATAATGATCAAATAATTTCCTTTAAAATACTTTCAAGAATAAACAATCTCAATAAGAATGAGATTTTGATGTAAACCCTTACGATGATCATAATATTTAATTGAGACTTAATCAATGAATCATTTATTTCTATAAACTAAAAATACACATAATATAACACCCCAAGCTTCCACGATACGCTTATCTTTGAATAATACAGTAGCGTGTGTTGTATTCAACTTTAAGTTCAAACACACCACAACTAATCAAACTAGCCATTATGAATAGTAATACACAATTTTTAGAATTTTATAAATTTTATCATTCAAAATGGACTTCATTTCTGGATTTGGAATATCGAAATTTTCTTAGGGTGATTTTTTAGTATTTTTCTGAATACTTTCAATTTTTGATGAATAGTGAAAAACACTCAGTTAAAGTTTAAAACTGAATTTTTATTTAAATAATTATTTATTTTATTTAAATTTATTTTAGGTCAAAATAGATACATAAAACCTATATAAGTTCAATATAATTCATTTGAGTGAGTTTGTAATAATTTTAGATATATAAAAATTTTATTTAACTTTTCACCGGCTTTTACCCACCTCCTAGGAGAATTTGCAAATTCACATAAAACATAATTTTACCGTTTTTGTGAGTGGAATTTCAAAAATCCAAGAGATATGGTTGATATCATTAAGAAAAATTTGGTTCAATAGGATGAAAATAATTTTTGGTGAATAGTAACTTTTTACTTTTAACTACCACGGTTAAAAGTAGATAGGGTAATTAAGGGTAAAAATGATATTATTATTACCCTAACACATGTATAAATTCTATTGGATAATTATTATTCTACCAAAAACAACTTTAGGAATAAAATATTAACCTCTTTGATCCACTTGGATTAGATTAGGACATTTATTATTATTTAATTCAAAGAAGAGTTAAAAGTGTTAAATTCAATGTTTAATAACTAAACCATTTTTAATATAGGGTTAAACATAAGATAAATTCAACTATAAATATTAATTAGAAATATAAAAATATTTCCTACATAATATAATTTTATTTATATTTTTTACACATTAAATAATTTAATTTATTTATGACACAATGATGATGCCGTAATTACCTAATTAATGAAATATTAAAATAATTGACATTATAAATATCCAAATAAATGTATTTTGATACTTTTTATGAATTAAACTAATTTTATAGGTTAATATGACATATTAGGGTTGTATAGATTAATTGTTTAGAAGTAATAATGTTTTTATAAATTTAGAAAAAACAAAATACCAAATAGTGTCAAAATTGAAATAAAAGAGTTTTTAAAACAAATATTATATTATTAATTGATATTCTATTCCTAAAAATCTATTGTTTCGAAAAAAGACTTATATAATCATAGGTGTATCATTAATGAACCACTTGGGGTTCTCTTGGAAGTATATACCAAGTTTATTAACCATATAATATAAAAATACAAAGAAACATGGTAAATGTCAAACTATTTAACTAAGAGTAAAATCTAAAAGATAAAGTTAATAAAGTGAACCAAACCTGTCTAAAACCTATTGGTTGAGTGTTTTTTGACCCATCCCAACCTTATCCTTTAAATAATTCATTTTTGAGCCATTATAAACCTAAAATTATTTTATTATAAAATAATATTTCTAGCTTTTCCTATGGTGCCCCTCACCCTACTTATAAAAGGCCACTCTCCCTTCTCTTTAATTAACATCTTCAAAGCAATTTGGCTCAGAAAAACCCTGACCAAATAACCTCTCAACTTTCCACATTTCTTCCTTGAGGCCTTCCTTTAGTTCTAATGCCAACCTAAGGAGCCCTTTTGATCAAATCAAAAAAAGGACCCGAAGAAGAGGTAAATATTTCATCACCTCTTTCAAGTTCCTTTATTCTTCCACTTACTTTTTATTTGTTTTTTCCATTATAAAATAATAACTCCAATATCTTATATACACTATGATGTTATTATAAATATGGTACAACCATATTCATTATTCTATCCATCCTTTGAATGACATGTCACCATACGTGCGTGCGTGTGGCTTACCATCTCCACATTGTGGTGTAATTGTTATTCAATACATTATTAATTGGATGGGTATAATAATGACCTGTAATTGATGTAAATAATAAATATAACATGATAATGATTCTGTATATATTATATACCATCCAATTGTATATTATTTTAATATCAAAAGAATGATATTGTCGCTCGTGCGTACGTACGGATTACCGTCTCCATGAACGCGATGAGATCATTCCCCATCGTATCCATTCAAGACTAATTTTCTTTAGATGATAAAAAATAATGTTTTCATACTTGATATAACTCTATATATGAATAATATACATCACATCCATAACCAATATGACTCACACAACAAATAATATAAAGGAAAACGAATCTGTTAACACCTCAAACAAATACTAAGATATTATTGACAAATTAATGTTAAAATACCATATATGATATCATATTAATGTATATGATTCTTGTATAATTTAATAACAATTATTTCACCATTATACAGGAGGTTAACCTACCCTATACCATGGAAAATTACAAGGTAAGGGTTAATTTCACAATCTCTTTATTATTCGAGGTTGTTTTTACGTAAGTATCTACTGGGACCTATTTATCATCCATATCCATGTTTCTTTAAAATATATTTCAAAACATTCTTACTATTTAATAGTCTATGGGTTAAAGTCATTTATACCCTTGTTTGACTTTTTATAAGATGTTTATAAAGGAATCTTTCAGTCATTTTCCAAACAAGTACCTTTATAACCTTTTAGACAAAATTAAGGTAATAATGTCTTTTTTTAACTAATATGGCGGGTGTGGATATTTTCCACCGTCATAACAATGTCAAAGATTCCCTTACAAAATTATAAGAATATTTTCAAATATAAATGTTTTCTTCTATATTTACATGACTTTTAATTTCTTTCAAAATAGAAAGAGGTATTTCTCTAAAATGGTTTTGATTTCATCTATGTCAACATCCTTTGATGGATTTTGAGTTTGTTTGAAGTTGATTTATTATTATACAAAACTTCTATATTGTATTAAAGGTTTTGTGATATGTTTGAATATAGATGTGATATTTCATACCATTCATGGTTTATGGATAAAGTATTGACATTTTTTATGATAGTTTTAACACGAATATTTATGTTATGTTTAAACCTTTTAATATGAGGAATGCATTGGACTTAGTAAGTGACGGGTGGAGCCTGCTATAGCTCATAGATGCATTAGTAGGTCTCATGAGACAAACTAGTGTCTTCGCATAAGGCCTTGAAAAAATATTATTTTTAGTCTTGGCATAAGGCCTTGACTATGTGTTTATGAAAGTCTGGAATTATGTATTCCATCATTATGAAAGTGGTTATTGATATTGCATGTGATTATTCGACTAGTAGAATATCCATGTGAGTAAGTAAACGGAATTATTATGATTTATATTTTCCATATTATGATTAATTTTATGTTGAAAAGGCTTTTTTTTAGTTATATACATTGCCTTAAAGGTTTATTCTTATTTATGAAAGCTTCCTCTATATTGTTATCTTTACTGAGAATCTGAGCTCACCCCTTTCTATGTTTTATTTTTCCTAGGATACAAAGAAATATATTATGAATGGCCAACAGGGATAGTCTACGGGATATCAATTTAGTCTATGGAAACAATTTTATTGTAGTTTTCCATTTTATGATGTAATGTAAACCTTATGAATGTATCTAGTACTTCCAAGGCTACCAAACTAATCGATCTTTATAAACTTGATCTTTTGTGATCATGACAATGTTATGTAATAATGCACCGACTCTTGGTAACTAGGTTTGGGGTGTTACAGTTGGTATCAGAGGAAGTTTCGTACAAACCTTGGAAGCTAGATTTAGATAAACTCTGATTAGAGCACATAGCCCTAAGATAGACATTGAGGATTAGTATAGAATAACTTCCTAGAATTTTGGTATCGTAGATTTTTTGTGAGTTTTCCAAGCAATACATCCATGTCTGGATATGAGTAGGGAGAGGTAGCTTTGGTACATATGTGCCTAGGGTTAAAACCCGAAAACACCGCTTTGATCTAGACTCGAATGGGAACTGGTGCACGACAACGGGCCTTACTGCACTCTTTGTTACAACACTCCTAGGGGATATGGTTGGGATAATTCTCATTTTCTTTATAAAACATTATGAAGGGTTTATTAGTTTCTAATTCCTCAAAGAAATTTTTTTTAATGATTAGGGATTATATCCATAAACTTTTCAATTTATGTTAAGTATTTTACAACTTTGGAATTATGTATTTCAATTCATAAACTAGTCTAGTTTATGCCATTGTTTAGAAATGGTGACTAGTGGAAGGAATGGAAACCATATCAATGCATGCACTCCATGTAGGGATTTCCCTCATACTCAAGATAATTATAGTGGATCTGGTGATACAACTGGTGCTGATTAGCTTATCACTATACTGGGAAAAATCACACAGGTTATGAATAATAACCTTACCCGTATGGAGCACCCTGATCCGAAACATGGAGGATAAAATTTATATCTCTTCATGAGGAAACAACCACCAATATTCAATGGGAGTACAAATCCATTAGTATCTGAGTAATGGATAAATTCCTTGGAGAAAATATTCCATTCCTTGGGGAGTAGTGAAAGGGAAAAGGTTTTCATGGAAGTTTATTGCCTCACTGGAGATGTTGATCAATGGTGGTCATTGATTCAAAACAAAAAGGAAGATGATGAAGTTTAAAATATGGAATGGAGGGAGTTTAAATAGATTTTCTTTTAAAAATACTTTCCTCGTGACCATCGAGAAAATATGGAAAGGCAATTTTTGAGTTTGAGGCCAAAGGAGGATGAGAATTTCACAATGTATGAGGCTAACTTTACAAGGTTAGAGAGACATGCTACATATTATATACATAACCCAAGAAGTAAGATTTATTGTTTATTTGATGGGTTAAAACCACTTCTCCATCGAGCATTAGTCTCACAATCCTTCTCGTCGTACGAAGATATAGTCTCATATGCTATCAAGACAGAAAAATAATTCTCTAAGTCTTATGACTTTAAAGAAAATAAAGAGAAGAAGAGATCTACTAAACACTCTAGAAATGGAAATAAGGGGAATAAGGGAAAATTTGAATATCCATCCTACAATAAATATGGGAAGAAACACCCTGGTACTTTTTTGAAGGGAATGGGAGTCTGTTACAAGTGTGGTGAAAAAGGCCACCAAGCTCGTGATCAAGGACAAGCTTATGCTATCACTACTGCTGAGGTTGAAGCTCCGAAAGACGTGGTGGCAGGTAATTTAATGGTTTCTTCAAGTTTAGAAAATGATTTATCTTATTCTTGATCATTGAGTTGTTTCATATATTCCTAGTTTGCTAAGAAAATTATATATTTATAATTTGATTTAACAAGGGAGTTGTCAATCAAAACTCCTAAGGGAAGTATCATCACAACAGTGTTTTGTGAATCAGTCCCCATTAGAGTATATAAATGTTCTTTATCTGCAGATCTCATCATTATACCCATGATTGAATTTGATATAATCCTCAGAATGTATTGGCTTTCAGACCATGATGTAAATATTTATTTTAAGAATAATGATGTTACTATTTTTGATGACGATGATAGAGAACACCTTATCTTTAGAGAAGAATCGTCACCACATAATTCTTATCTAGATCGAACACCAGTAGCTCAACTAAATTCAATTATTGGGGAGGAAGAGAATGAAATAACTGAGGGTGAGGAAAGGAATGTTCAAATATAGGATGTACTTATTATGAAAGAATATGTTTATGTGTTTCCAAAAGATTTACCCAGACATCCTCCAGAATGAGAAATTGAGTTTTCCAATGATTTAATTCCTTAATCAAGGCCCATATTAAAGACCCCTTATAGAATGGCCAATGTGGAATTAGTGGAACTAAAGAAACAACTAGATGAAATGAGTAATAAGGGATTTATTCTCCCTAGTGTATCTCCATGGGGAGCCCCTTTCCTTATTGTTAAGAAGAAAGATGGATCTATGAGTTTGTGCATTGACTACAGGGAAATCAATGTTATAAAAATAAAGAACAAGTATCCCCCACCTCGTATTGATGATTTATTTTACCAACTTCATGGAGCTCAATACTTTTCAAAGATTGACCTTCACTATGGATATCATCAGTTGTGTGTGAAGAAGGAAGACATTCCGAAAATAGCTTTTCAAACCAGGTATGGGCATTACGAGTTTACAGTAATGCATTCTGGATTGACTAATGCACCATCTGTCTTCATGGATTTAATGAATAGAGTTTTCAAGGAATATCTTGATTAATTTTTAGTGATATTTATTGATGATATCTTGGTATAATCCAAAATCTATGAATATCGTGAAAATTACTTGCACATTATTCTACATACTCTTAGAAGACACAAATTATATGGGAAGTTTATAAAGTGTGAATTCTAGCTTCAGAAGATTTATTTTCTTGGCCATATTTTCTCTAAGGATGGAATCTCTGTTGATCCTTATAAGACAAGAACAATCAAATAATGTCTAACACCAATGAGTATAACTGAGGTACGTAGTTTTATTGGTTTAGCAGGTTATTATCAATGTTTTTTCCAGAATTTTTCTTGGTTGGATAACCCATTAACAAAGACCACATGAAAAGGGGTTAAATTTGTTTGGACAAAATATTGTGAAGAACGTTTTGAAGAATTAAAGAGAAGATTATTCAATTATCCTATATTGACTCTACCATCATGGAATGATGGGTTTGTTATTTATAATGATGCTTCAAGGAAAGGACTTGGTTGTGTACTTATGCAGAATGATAGGGTTATTGTTTATGCATCATGACAGCTAAAAATTCAAGAACAAAACTATCATACTCATGATCTTGAGTTAGCAGTTGTAATCATTGCTTTGAAGATTTGGAGAAACTATCTCTATGGTTAAAAATGTGAGATATATATAAATCACAAGAGTTTGAAGTATATTTTCTCACAGAAGGAACTCAACATGAGGCAAAGGAGATGGATTGAACTACTCAAGGATTATGATTTCAATACACACTACCACCCGGGGAAGGAAAATAAGGTGGAGAATGCTTTGAGTAGAAAGGATCATTGTGTTTTGAACAAGATTAGAGTTTAAAAGGCTCCTATATACATAGATCTTGTAAAGATGGATATGGGAATCACCATGGAAGGTGAAACATCATTACTCTTTCAAATGGTTGACAAACCATCTTTACTCAAAAGGATAAAAAGTTCTCAGTCTGATGATGAGGAGTTTCAAAAGAAGATTAAAGCTATGAATAATGTAAGATTGAGTGACTTCGTATATGAAGATGGAATTTTGAAATTTGGGAAGTGACTTTGTGTTCCTGATATACCTGATCAAATAAGAGAATTGTTGGATGATGCTCATAGCTCCAATTTCTCTATGCACCTTGGGAGCACCAAAATTTATAGAGATTTGAAGGAACATTTTTTGTGGGATAACATGAAGAGGGAGATTGTTGATTTTGTGTCAAGATGTATCATTTGTCAATAAGTGAAAGCTGGAAGGCAGCATCCTAGAGGAGTCATGAAACCTCTTCCCATACCTGAGTGGAAATGGGATAATATTACAATGGACTTTATCATGGGACTACTAAAGACTCCTAGAAGGAATGATGCAATATGGGTCATTATTGATCATCTTACCAAGTAAGCACATTTTCTTGATATAAGAGTAGATTTACCACTTGAACGTTGAGCAAGACTATATATTAATGAAGTTGATAGACTTCATGGAGTACCACTATCAATTGTTTCTTATTGTGATCCCCGTTTTACATCAAGATTTTGGAAAAGTCTTCAGAAATATCTGGATACTGAACTTTGTTTGAGCACTGCCTACCACCCCCAAACTAATGGACTATCAGAAAAGACTATTAAAACCTTAGAAGACATGTTATGATCATGCTCACTTGACTTTCAAGGTATGTGGGATCAATATTTACCTCTGGTAGAATTTTCCTATAACAATAGCTTCTATTAAAGTATTCAGATGGAAACATATGAAGCGTTATGCAGAAAGAGATGTCGCACACCAACCTATTGGGATGATATTGGTGAAAAAAACTTGTAGGCTCAGAACTTGTGGAGTAAATGATGGAAAAGGTGAAGGTAATCCAAACCCACATCAAAACAGCTCAAAGTAGATAGAAGATATATGCCGATTACTGAAGGAAGGATTTGGAATTTCATGTAAGATATCATGTTTTCTTGAAGTTATCTCCATGGAAGGGTGTTATACGTTTCAGAAAGAAGGTAAAATTTAGTCCCAGATATATCAGACCTTTCGAAATTCTAGAACAAATTGGGGTTGTAGCTTACCATTTGGAAATGCCGCCAAGTCTCTCCAAAGTTCATGATGTATTCCACGTATCATTGTTAAGAAAACACATGCCTGGAACAAATGCATGTACTTACCTAAGAGGAATTAGAACTGGAACTCAATCTGTCTTATTATTAAGAGGTTATCAAAGTTCTTGATACCATAGAACAAGTGTTGAGAAACCGGAAGACTTGTCTGGTAAAAGTTCTATGGAGAAACCATAAGTTGGAAGAGGCAACATGGGAACCTGAGGAACATACGATGAAGAACCACCCGAGTCTTTTTATTCTGTAATATTTTAGAAATTTTGAGAACAAAATTATTTGAAAGAGAGGAGAATTTAACACCCCAATATTCCACGGTACGCTTCACTTTGAATAATATAGTAGCGTGTGTTGTACTCAACTTCAAGTTCTAACACACTACAACCAATCAAACTAGCCATTATGAATAGTAATACCCACTTTTTGAAATTTTATAAATTTTATCTTTCAAAATAGACTTCATTTTCTGATTCGTAATATCGAAATTAGATTAGGTTGAATTTTTTGTATTTTTCTGAAAACATTCAATTTTTGATGAATAGTGAAAAACACTTAGTTATATTTTAAACCCAAATTTTTATTTAAATAATTATTTATTTTTTTTAAATTTATTTTAGTTCAAAATAAATACATAATAATTATATAAGTTTAATGTAATTACTTGGATTTGGTTTATAATAATTTTAGATATATAAAAAATTTATTGAACTTTTCACCGTCTTTTACCCACCTCCTTGGAGAATTTGAAAAATCACATAAAACATAATTTTATCACTTCTATGAGTGTAATTTCAAAAACCCGAGAGACGCAGTTGATATCAGTAAGAATAATATGGTTCAATAAGATGAAAATATTTTTTCTTGAATAGTAACTTTTTACTTTTAATTACCACAGTTAAAAGTAAATAGTGTAATTAAGGGTAAAAATGATATTATTATTACCCTAACACATGTCCTAATTTTATTGTATAAGTATAATTCGACTAAAAAACCCTTATGAATAAAATATTAACCTATTTGTTCCACATGGATTAGATGAGGACATTTATTATTATTTAATTCAAAGAAGAGTTAAAAGTGGTAAATTCAATGTTTAATAAATAGACCATTTTTAATATATGGTTACACATAAGATAAATTAGAATATAAATATTCATTATAAATATAACAAAATTTCATACATAATTTTATTTTATTTATATTTTTTATACATTAAATAATTTAATTTACTTATGACACAATGATGATGGAGTGATTACCTAATTAATGAAATATTAAAATAATTGATATTATAAATATCCAAATAAATTTAATTTGAGACTTTTTATGAATTAAAAAAAATTATAGGTTAATATGACATATTAGGGTTGGTTAGACGAATTGTTTTAGAATTAATAATGCTGTTATGAATTTAGAAAAAATAAAATACCAAATAGTGTCAAAATTGACATAAAAGAGTTTTTAAAATAAATATTATATTATTAATTGATATTATATTCCTAAAATATAAGGATCATCCAAAGGACTTATATAATTATATTTGTATCATTAATGAACCATTTAGGGTTATCTTTGAATTATATAGTATGTTTATTAACCATATAATATAAAAATACAAAGAGACATGGTAAATGTCAAACTATTTAACTAAGAGTTAAATGTAAAAGATAAAGTTAATATAGTGACCCAAACCTATCTAAAACCTATTGGTTGAGTGGTTTTCGACCCATACCCACCTTATCCTTTAAATAATTCATTTTTGATCCATTATAAGTCGAAAATAATTTTATTATAAAATAATATTTCTAGGATTTCCTAAGGTGCCCCTCACCCCTCTTATATAAAGGAACTCCCCCTTCTCTGTAATTAACATCTTCAAAGCCATTTGATTCGGCCAAATACTGCCTAAATACCCTATAAACCTTCCTCACTATATCCTAGAGGACTTACTTTAGTCATAAAACTATCTTAAGGATCCCTTTTTATCAAATCAAAAGAAAGAACCCGAAGAAGAGGTAAATATTTCATCACCTCTTTTAAGTTCCTTTCTTCTTCCACTTCCTTTTTATTTGTTGTTTCAATTATAAAATAATAACTCCAGTATCTTCTATATACTGTGATGTTATTATAAATATGGTATGACAATATTCATTATTCAATCCATCCTTTGAATTACATGTCTCCATACGTGTGTACGCACGGCTTACCGTCTCCACGTCATGGTGTATTTGTTATTAAATACATTATTAACTGGATGGGTATAATAATGATGTGTAATTGATGTAAATAATAAATATAACATTATAATGATTCTGTATATATGATATAACATCAAATTATATATTATTTTTATAACAAAATAATGATATTTTTGCTCGTGCGTACGTACGGATTACCGTCTCCACGAACGCGATGAGATTCATTCCACGTCGTATCCATTCAACAATAATTTTCATTAGATGATTAAAAATAATGTTTAAGGACTTTATATAATTTTTTATATAAATAATATACATCCCATATATAATATATATGACTCATGTAACAAAGAATATAAAGGAAAATGAATTTGTTAAGACCTGAAACAAATACCAAGATATTATTAACAAAGCAATATTAAAAGACCATATATGATATCATATTAATGTATATGATTATTGTATAATTTAATAAAATTTATTTCACCATTATACAGGAGGTTAACCTACACTCGACCAAGGAAAAGTACAAGGTAAGGGTTAATTTTACAATCTCTTTATCATCAGAGGTTGTTTTTATATAAGTATCTACAGGGACCTCTTTATCATCCACATCCATGTTTCTTAAAAATATATTTCAAAACATTATTACTATTTAATAGTCTATGGGTTAAAGTCATTTATACCCTTGTTTGAATTTTTATAAGATGTTTATAAAGTAATATTTCCATCATTTTCCAAATAAGGTCCTTTATAACCTTTTTGACAAAATTTAGGTAAGAATGTCTTTTTTTAACTTATACGGCGGGTGCGGATATTTTCGGCCATTATAACATCATTGAAGCTTCCCTTACAAGATAACAATAATATTTTAAAATATAAATTTATTCTTCTAAAATTACATGACTTTTAAATGATTTCAAAATAGAAAGAGATATTACTCTAAAAAGGCTTTGTTTTCATCTATGTCAACATCCTTTGATGGATTGTAAGTTTGTTTGAAGTTGATATATTTTGATACAAAACTTCCATATTGTATTGAGGGTTTTATGATATGTTTGAATGTAGATGTTTTATTTCATACCATTTATGGTTTATGAATAACGTATTGACATTTTTTATGCCAGTTTTAATACGAATGTTTATGTTCTGTTTAAAACTTTTCATATGAGTAATGCATTGGACATAGTATGTGATGGGTGGAACCCACTGTAGCTTATCTATGTATTAGAAGGTCTCATGAGACAAAATAGTGTCTTGAAAAAAGGCCTTGAAAAAATATTATTTTTATTCTTGGAACAAGGCCTTGACTATGTGGTTATGAAAGTCTGGCATTATGCATTCTATCATTATAATTGTGGTTATTGATATTGCATGTGATTATTCGACTATTAGAATATCCATGTGAGTAAGTAAATGGAATGATTCTGATTTATATTTTCCATATTATGATGAAGTTTATGTTTAAAGGTATTTTGTTTTAGTTCTATACATTTCCTTAAATGTTTGTGTTTATTTATAAAATTTTCTACAATACTGTTATCCTTACTGAGAATCTGAGCTCACCCCTTTCTATGTTTTATTTTTCCCAGGATGCGAAGAAGTATATTATGACTGACCTGTAGGTATTGTCTATGGGATCTCAGTGTAGTCTATGGAAACAATGTTTTTATACTTTTTCATTTTATGATGTAATGTAAACCTTATAAATGTGTCCAGTACTTCCAAGGCTATTAAACTAATCGGTCTTTCGAGACTTGATCTTTTGTGATCATGCCAATGCTATGTAATAATGCACCGACTCTGGGTAACTAGGGTGGGGGAGTTACACATAAAATTAATTGAAATACAATATAATATGATCAAAAATCATTACACACATAATATTAGAATATAAAAGGCAATGAAGGAGTGTTATAACCCAATAAAAAGAAATTGAGTTATGAAATTCTTTACCACTTGGTAACTTTTAATTAAAATCTTCTTAGATGAAATAATTAAAATTAAAACCTAAAATACCATTAATAATTAATTATTAATGATATTAAATGTAAAATTGGAAGTATATACACCATATAAAATTTAATTGGTGCATAATAACAAATAAGTCTCAATGGAATGTAAATTGAGATGAAATCCCCTACGCCATGCTTACTTTAGGATGAGAGATATTTAACCTCTTATATAGTGGTTTTAAACATGTAATTAACATAAAAAATACGCATAGTAATATTTATAATATCATATATTTTTCTTTTATAGCATCTTATTACCAATTCATTAATACTATTTCATTATTTTTATTACTTCGGGTGTTAATTGTCTTGTTTTCTCATTTGACATTTTCCATGAAAGTTCCTATTATTTTGATTGTAATATAGTTTCATCACATTCACAATAATAATCATAAAATAATTATGATATTGTTAAATTGATATTATTTTTTATACCAATCATTAAAGGACATTTTGAGACATGAAGTATGTTACAATCATAGAGACGGTAGGTCGTACGTGCGCATGAGTAACATTTCCATTTTTCACAGATCATTGTAGAAAAGAGTTAAGTAATATTTCATATTTATAAAATGACCATAATATCATAAATAACATATTATATAATTATATATATCATCCATGTGGCTTGGTGAAGAAAATAGAGTCACATCGCTTCGTGAAGGCGGTAGTCCACACATACACGAATGGAGTTATCATCTTTAAGTGACTAAAAATGGAATAAAGAAAATGATATATAATATTTATATAATTATAAATATGTCATTAATATGATATTTATTTCATTGATATCACATATTAACATTATAATTATCACCTTTCATGTAAAGTGTAAGTGAAAACAAATCACATCACTTCATGAGGTGGTACTCCACCATACACACGAGTGACGTTATCGTATACCCTATGTAATAGAAAGTAAAAAAGTTATATATGATATAATGACTCCAGAGGTATAAATTTGTTATAAATATTATATTTATACTTTATATGCATCATAATAACCAACCATTATATGTGGTAATTTAAATTTTAATTATGTCAGTTTGTGGGGTGGTACTTAGAAATACACAAGAATGATGATTTTGTAACTCATTTTACAAAAGTGGAGGTGGTTTTAGATAATTAAATAAACATAAAAATAAATAATTATATATAATATACTTATTTAATTATTCAATCATGGTTCTAAATTAATTTATGGAGTTTTATGAAGAAATAAAATAAAAACACTTGTTGAAGATCTTTACCACTTCTTTGGGTATCTTCTTTAGGTTTGCACCAAATCATTTATAGGTTGTATTTATGCAAGAAATAATGATTTTAGAATGATATTGGGGAGGTTTTTATGTTTTTTGGGTTTTTATTTTCTGAACCAAATAGGTTTTAATGGATAGATAGGTGATGATAGAGTGTTTCCTTTTATATGTGAAGTGGCACACTAATAATTTTTAAAAAGAATGAATTCCACCCTTGTTTGTTTCATGTCACATAGCTCTAATAATATAAAATTATTGATAAAATAAGTTAAAAGGAAAAAATATTTCCATCAAATTTATTTTATATAAGTTATTAGGTCAATTTAATACTTACCTTTCTAGTTTAACCTCCCCGTAAAATAATTTTTACCTTAACCATGGTAATTAAGTTCTTATTGTTTTCACTATTAATTTTGGTGAAAAATTAAGTTGACCTTATTATAAATTATAAATCATGGTGATTACCAAAATGTAATCAATTTTTTAAAATTCAATTCATAGTATTAGAAATTTAAAATTTAAAATTAATCTCATATATGTGATGAGAAAGCGGATTTTTAGAGAGAAAATGTCTAAAATTTTAAAAAAAATTATATCAAAATAAATTATGAAAATGATTCCAATGAAATAAATGGATTAATAGATATATAAATTAATTAATTTAAATTTAAAATAAAATTATAATATATTTCAAATTTAAAAATAATTTAGATGAAAAATCAGTTTTCTATTGAAATTTATTATTTCTCACTATTCATCAAAAATGAAACTTTTTCAAAAAAAATGGAAAAAAATAACTTTAAGATAATTTTGATATTATGATTTCAAAAATTAATTTAATTTTATCATAAATATTTTCTAAAAGTGGTTAAATTAATTTTAAATTATGTTTGAATAGACTATCTTTTATAAAAATGCATTTTTTCAAGAAATGGTTATTTTTTAAAATGATTCTTATTTTATAAGTAATAAATTAATAAATGCTAAATAAGTATAAACTATATTTTTTAATAATTTATTTAATCTTATTCATACTCTCTATTCTAGTGGCTAGGTGATACCTTTTATATTAAATAAAAATTTTCATAATATATTGTTTTTTGGTAAATATAGTCTTGTGTATAACGCAAGCTATTGAAAAAACTCATTATTTCATATATTGTAATCTATTAAAGAAATTACATTTATTATAAAATAAAGATATTGTAAATTTACAGGGTTTTATATTATCTTTTAAGTTTATTGTTACATTTCATACATGCTATCAAATATAATATTCTTCTTGTAGAATTTTGGGGTGTTAGAAATAATAGATAAATATAAATAAAATACATATAATAAATAATTTAGTAATGGAAAACTAGTACTTCATTTAGATAAATCCTAATTAATTTGTTTAATGGTTAATAATTAGTTACTAAAATTATTTTTTATTTTGACTATTATTGGCTCAAGTTGGTTAAAAGTAGGTTTTGGGTTACAGTTGATCGATTGGGATTTATGTATGTGAATTTTAATAAATAAGGATAAAAGGGTGATCCCTTTATTATGATATCAAAAACACAAATAAGATTTTATGAAACATTTTTTATGAATAAAAATTATTCTAATAATCTTTTGGCAATGAAAACATTTTTTTAGCTAGTAATAATTTTATTAAGGATGGTCATTACTTAGGACATCCTAATTTCTTAATAGTGGACCCAATAAATTTGATATCATTTATGTTAGTTGTGATCATAGATAGGGGTTACATAATATCAATAAGTTCCTTCAACTATTAAGTAATGTAAAATATTTAAATATGAAGGTTTAATGATCTTAATATATTTTATATATGTCAAGTGTCTAAACTATATGAACTAAAATTGATAAATGTTTTATGTATTTAATTTATTTATGTAACATTGGGTAAATATAATTACTTACACACATTTTTATGTTACCCACCTTGGTAAGTAGCATAATTATGATTCTAAAGTGTAAAAACGGATATATGAGTCCATTAAAAGGAAATAATAAGAGTGTTACTAGATGTTTGTGTTAGGAAAAGTCATTAAAATATGGTGTAGAGATTTATAATTTGAGTTTTTCTAGAATTAGTATAGGCAACACATTAACCAAAACCAATGTGTATTAATTAATTATATTGGACATACTACTGAAATGAAAATTTCAACTAAAAAATTAATAGAATATTTTATCTTTAATGAATAAAATCATTTGGGATTGCACCTCCGTACATGTTTATTATAATTTTTTTATAATTTAATAATTAAATATATTATTTTTTATATGTCTTTCTAAAAATATCTTTTTCTTAGGATATCCTAAGATGAAATTTCTATTAAATTTATTTATAAATATTCACAAATAATTCCAAATGACTCTTTTCACTAAATATATTATATATTGTGATAGGAATGTAAGTTTAATGCCTTGACTAAATTCACTCAAATAATACCTTAATGGGTGGTGATACAAGGCCTTAAGAACACCTTTGTGTATGTAATAGGATTTTGACTAGCAGCAAGAATATATAACTATTATATGAATACTAAACACCTAGTACTATAACATACCATAACAAATTAATAACAAAACCATCATATAACAAAAGGTGAGTGAAAGGAATTATTTCTAAATTCATACCATAAATATAAAAAAACATCAACATGATTTACCAATATGAAACATGTTTTACATATGAATAAAAAGGATTTACAATTAGAATGATCATATAATAATTCAATAGAAGACAAAAGATATGTTAGAGACAGGGACACCATCCTAAGTCTCTCCCAAAACCAACTTCCTAAACTCCATCCAGAAACTCTTGCCATATCCCTTGTATAACCATCCACTTAAAATTTCAACATTAATTCTTCACACACAATGTGGTGCATGTTTATGGTGTGAGAATGAAACTCGGTATGGTTCCACCAACACATACCTTATATATGCCATTATATATAGTGTGTGAATGTATAAAAAATCAAGTAGTAACATAGAACATGAAATAAATTTCATCAGGTAATCATGTGTTAAATGGGCCACCATGACACCAAAACCCACCTTCTCTAGCCAATCTGGAAATATGTATATCATAGTCACAACACATTGGAATACCATTAAGAAAAGGCATGACATATCTATACCATGTCACATCAAAAACCCATCTAGGAAAAGTTATAACATAGCCAATACCATGCACATTATAAACCCATCTAGGGATGGAGTAACATAGCCTTTCCTATGTATATCAGAACTCATTGAAGGAAATATGTAACATAGATAGTTTTTGGAAAAATAGTAACCTTAATGGGGAAATACGTAACATAGCCAGTCTCGGGAACATCAAAAACCCATATGGGGGAAGGTATAACATATCTAGTCTCAGTAATATTGAATATTCATCTAGTGTAAAGGGTATCATTGATAGTACTACGAAAATTATAACCCAGTCTATATTGATTTCAAAACATAGATGGGATACACAATTAATAATTCATAGAATACACATCATATATCATATCCCCCAACTATCTACATGCTCTAACCTATCTCTCTACAAAAGATTTTCTTTCACCGCTCAACCTACTCTACCCTAGCTAACCTAATCATATAGAAATTATGAACATAATGATGGATATGAAAATCCTATAATTATACCAGGACTGTTGGATACACTAAAACTAATAACTTTTCCATTTGGTCACCCCAAGTTACTCTCAAACCACTAAGCCTTTCTCAAGACAAGAACTATCTCATAGGGCCATAAGGAAACACACACCATCCTCTAGTAATTATAAAAACTCTTCACTAATACCTATCATGCTCAGAAGAGCGTCACAAGATTCCTTGGGTTCTTCTACAACACCTTCTTATGTACTAGATTTACTCATAGACTAAAAAATACCCTACTTGGGTCTACCACTAGGAGTTAGCCCCCAAATACTAAATTGAAATCACACATGAAGCATCTTTATCATACTATCTAAGCCTTATAAGGCTTCGCTCAAGTGGTTCACACTCTTCCTATACTCTAAATTCACTTCCAAGGATCTATATTATCCAAATATCCTATTACCCCACTTTATGATCACCATGTACCATTAGGGACCCTCTAAAAGAGTTATTTCTCTCTCACATAAGAAAATAATAGGGGTGACTCAAGATCAACAGTTTAATAAGGTTCACTATGACCATTCCCAATATCACTCTCCTCTCACTCGAGGAATATTATGGTCTAAAGGCTTACCCTATCCTTTTCAACACAATTCCCAAGTCTTCACCCCAAATGATCAATTACTCAATATAAATCCACATTAAATCTATTTTATTGGCTCATTAACTCTCATATTATTCCAAACATATCACAACTTATGATCCAGTATCACATAGGTGTCCTTCAAGAAATACAATACTCTAATCCTGCAAGGACGCATAACCACCAAGCATCTCTAAAATCTCTAGACCCAAAATAGTATAATGAACTCACTCCCAGGTTTCTTTAATAAATAATGTTATATAATTCATAACTCACACATCCCATTCACTAAATCCTTGATCATATACCCTAAGGAACACACATGTAACATATACACATAAAGACACATATGGATAAATATGAAAGGGACCACTTACCGTGAGCTTATAGAAGTTTAATCATAAGATCCTATTTCATCAGACATCATATTCATCTTACAAGATATAATGATCTAAGATCCCATAGAGTGATGAGAAAGAGGGTAAATATTGAGGGATTGGGATAGTTGGGTTGTGAAAAAATGAGAGAAATGGGATCCTCTTATAGAGTTAACCCAATTCCTTGAAAACCCATATAGGGGTGTGTTTTAGCATAACCTTTGGGGTCATGATACAACACCCCACACTAGTTATCCCTTGAGTCGTGATTATAAGGACCACACCTCAAGTCCATAAATTAAAAAAACATCATGAAATCTTATCCACATATTATAGCATGACCTGATGATTAATAATGCAATGTATCCCATAAGAAATAACCAAACAAAATATGATTGTGTGCTTTAAGTGTGCACCCACATGTTTTTTCATGACACTATATCCATAAAAATACCTCATAGTACAACAACATAGTCTATGGAATGATCTCTCCCAGAACTAGAATTTAATATTACATAGGTTAATTCCACTCCATAACTATCACACTTGGGTTTTTTATTTTCATCCTTTATTCCGAGTCAGACTTGGTTCTTGGTTTTTCCCTCAATTTTTTGGTATGATGGGTTTGAATTTTGAGGTGATATTTTTTTATCTTTGTTCCCAACTTTATTCTTTAGATTCCACTGGTATTTTTTTAGTGTAAATGTAATTTTTTTTGTGAACAGTAGGTGTCACACATTTTGAGTGAGGTTAGGGGAATCCATGCACCATTCCTAAGAAACCATGATCCAAGGTGGTATTTTTGGATAGAGTTGAATTTTATGGTTAGGGAAAGGTTTTTCAAACCATGTGACAAGTCTTTTCGACATTCCCCTTATGGATAGTGGTGATCACATAGTTTTTGTGCGTATTAGAAAACCGTGCAGGCTAACCATGCGGACTGTCTAGGTCATTACAGTTGGGTTTTCCCTTTTCCCCCTCTCTGGATTAAACCCCGAATCACCCTTATTCTTCAATGCTCAGAATTTCCTACCCAAATCATGCCTCCCTCTCCCTCTTTCACCCTTGTACCTCTATTTTTGTGGTGATTATAGTGTAATTCCTCAAAGATATCCCCAATTAAGTTGATCTTCCTCTTATTTTCACCATTCTCTAGGGTTTCCCCTCTTCTATTTTGGGGTTTCTTTTTACAATAGATTGGGTGACCAAATTTTTTTTGAATATTGATTATTAAGGTTTAATATTGGAATCTTTGGTTTGATCTTGCCTTTCTAGGATCATGGGGTAGTGCAGTTGTGGGTTCGCACCATTTTCTGAAAGTTTCTCCATTATAGGTAGGTGGTTACATTATTGTACATTATTTTATGATTTTAATAGGCTTGAATTATTTCTTGTTCATGTTTTATTCCTTTTTCATAGGTTGTGAAATGTTTTTTTTTAAATATTTATGGTATGTGTGTTGAAAAATGGTTTTTCAAATTAAATGGGTGGTGTTTTATGTGTGAAACCATGATGTGCCTCTTAATTTTGTTTTATAAATGGTTAAACGTGTTTGATAAAATTTGTAAGTTGTGTGAAGCATGATTTGAAATGGATTAAAGGTTCGTATATCTTGAAAGATGGTTTTCTAAAATAAATGGTTTGGAAAGTGTGCCTCTTTGTTATGCTTCTTGAATTTAATTTATAAATTGTGGAAGTGATTTTATAAAATGGGTGAATGGTGAGAAGGGTGTTTCTTAATGGGTTTGTTCTGAGTTTGGATATAGAAATGGTTTTGGATATGGAAATGGTAATTTTTCATGTATATTTACATCATTTGGAATGTTTGTGTGCATAAATGTAGTGATCTATGTGATTTGTGAAATTAAAATTGGGCATAAGGTAATCCTGGGTGTCTAGGTGGGATAACTAGATCTAGTACACTAGTTATATGGAAGTTCCTAGTCCTGTATTCACTTACCTATATTTACAATTTAATAAATAACTAAATATGTATGATTATTAGAGACCACTAGTCTATTGGGGTGTCCCCTCTTAGTGGATCATGCATAATAAAGTTCATGGTTGTGGTTATTATACCACCTTTCATCGAGGTACAAGGTTATAGTGTCTCACTTGAGCTAGATTACCCTTAGGAATTTACCCATGGTGCACTCATGTGACATGACACATATGTGATAAGGTTATAGTCATCGACATATTGTATACAATCTGTGTATTTTTATCTCAATCAAGATTATGTGAAAAATGATTTTTCTTTAAAAGTGTTTTCCTTTAAAAAAATTCCTTAACATGTATTCTTAGAAATAATCCAAATGTTTTAATGGAATTGTGCATTTTAATTTTTCCATTAATTTTTGGACATGGAATCTATTTATTGGGTGTAATCCTAATGGTATTTATATCACACCCTACACAAACCTTTGTGTATATGTATAATTTTTTGTATGATCCAAGTAAGCACTAGATAAATCATGGATATGTTGGTGCTTTAGGTTATTAGGGTTCCTTGTTACAGGTGTTGGTGTTGGTGGTTTGAGGGTGATAACCCTCATGTAGTATGGAGGTTTTGGGTTTTTTTTGGTTTCTCATTTCATTATTTTACATTCTGTTTTGGTCAAAATTGTAAAACATTGAATCTGAATTTTTTGTTACTTGTTTGGTTAGGGTTATCTATTATTGTGTTATCCATTTTGTGGGTTTTTTATGACTACATATATGGATAAAATAGTTCCCATGATGTACTATTGATACCTAAGAAGTAGTTTTCAACCTATGGGGATCAGGAATTCCATTCGGTCCATGCCATGGGTTGGGTTGGGTGTCGGGTTGGATGGAACCATGACATGGTTCATGAAAAAAAATTGTATCAGACCAGGTCATTCTCTCTTTGGGTAATGTTATTTGGTAAAGTGTCTAGGAAGACCGAAGTTAATATTATCTATACAAGATGTTCTGTTTACGAGTAGGGTTCCTAGACATCACACCTTGTGATTGGACTCGAGTTATCATGGGAAGAAAGGTTCCTTATTGTTCCATTGGTTCTTGCGGGTTGTTCTTCATTTGGAAATGAAAATAGAGTTGGGATAATGGTCTTAGAGAGCTCACAGATCCTTCCATCTACGTGAAGTCAAGAACATGGTCCTAGAATATTCTCTACAATGGTGGTTCAATTGGTGTATGGCCACTAACCATATGGTCATGTTTCCCATCGACACTAGTTTCCTCTTAATAATTACTTTTCATCTTCTTAGGTTCTAAAAATATTATTAAAAACCCTAGTTTTGGAAATTGTGAAATCTTTATTTTAAATTGTAAATGGTTTGGTTTCGAGAATATGCAAAAATGAAATTTTATAATCAACATGAATGAATCTTTTTAAAAGTGTATTTTTATAAAATTATTTTTGAATATATATAGGGATGAGTTCAACGAGAATTGGATTTTCATAATTGAAAATTTTGGTTTATTGAAATTGATTTTTTGGAAGACATGTACGATTTCAAGGTAGGTTTTGAAAAATCTGTTTTAAGTGTGGTTTATTGAGCAATCAAAAATGTTTTCAATTGGATGAAATGTTTTGGATTGATGTGTATAGTTTGGAAGTGATTTTTGACTTAGTGGTTAGTGGAATTTTGAAAAGTTTTTTATATTTTTTAAATATGAAATAAGATTGAAATGTTGAATTTTTAGGTTGAATGTTTGGTTTTTGAAAGTGGAACAATTTATTTTATCCTTTGGTATTATCATGAGTAACCACATTCATGGATATGTTTGGAAAAGTGTATGAGTTCCCAGTTTGGAATGGGGATATGCATGTGTGAGGCTTCATAGAATACCTTTGATGAGTGTACAACCCACCAAGATTGTTTTCTTTTCAAATTTTATTTTAATGAAATATTTGAGGTTTTGGTAGCTGGTAGTGGTTTGGTGTGTCTCCTTGAGATTTGGGAATTATATTTGCAAGGTGTTTTGATTTTGAGGGATTTTTTGTTTAAATTATGTTTCATGTTTTTATTTTATTCTATAAATTGATTTTGAGATGATGAATAGTGGGTTATTTTGAAAAATATTCTTGGAAGTCTTTGAGTCAGTTCCCTTTTGTGGGTCTGGTGTTTTTTTGTGGTACGTTTTGGCCAATTTGCTAGTTTGATTGGGTCCTTACATCCCATTATTGTATAGTGTACACCCCCACAAGATTCGATGCATATTCCACGTATGGATGTAGGTGGTTCATCATTGGAAGACCATCCAGTTGATCGACCGATATAATTTCTTCATGTGTTTTAAATGTCGAATCCTACATTATTTTATAGTTAAGTGGATCCTCTCTAAGTGAAATAGTGGATGCAAAAAATTGAAATAAAATTTTGTTTTCTTGAATTTTATGAGTCACTAAAGATAAAGTATGTTACCTTTATTCTTTAATGTGTCATATTTGATTTTACCTTCTTTTGGGTTTGGTGAGCCATGTTGTTCGTGTTAAAGTTGTGTTAAGCAGGTGTGCTTGAGGCGTCAAATTTTTCTTTAGTCTTGGGAAGTGGTTAAAGGACTGGTATTAAGTAGATGGGGAATCAGCCGAAAGATTTTGGTGTTGGTTATGGGATTAAAAAGGGATCTAGATCACTAATCATACCCTTCTTTTCATGGGATTATGTTATGCCATTAGTGTCACATGTCTGGTCCTAAGTGGCCATTGTGCTCGTTTTCTAGAGTAGGGAGCTGTTTGGACTCGATTTAATTTCTCTTTTTTTATAGAGCTTCTTTGGTTTTTTTTGGTTCTGTTTGAGGTTATTTTGTTGTGTTGTGTTTTCTTTAAAATACAAATTTGGATGTTGTAGAATCACTTGAGAAATCATAATTTAATAGAGGCGTGTTTCTTATTTGAAAATTCTAAAAAAATTATTGTCTTAAATAGATGTGTGTTCTATGGTCATCTTGTTTCCATTGTTTCTCAATTGAGGTAAAAGAGGATGATACATGTCCATATTCTAATTCCCTATCTTGGTGAATGTGTCATGTCAGATCAAGTGATTCTCATGGTGTGTCATGTTATATTGGTTCTACCTGGATCACATTGTGGTTTCTTATGGAACCAAAAGGAATTCTAATTGAGGATATTTAACTCACGACTATGAGGTAAGAGATTCATAAAACATCACATCTCCATTTATAGGCCCCAATGTGAATCTCGCCCATAGTTAGAAAACCACTGAAGGTTTGGGAGACCTTAACATAGCTCTGGCCTCTAATTTTTAGGCGCGGGAAGTTTAAGAGTCATCATTTAAGCTTATCATTTTTGTTTTAAGATCATCCTTGATGTAAAAAGATTTATGGTTTTAACATCTTGCAATTATAGTGGTTGTGCCTTTTTGGAAAATAATATCTGTTTGGTTTTCCTTGTGTGGTCAACCTTGTCAAATTGTTTATGCCTTGGTTGTGCTTATAAGGATGTGGCTACATCCCATGAGAATGGTGAATTACATAGTTTTTCCCATTTGGTGTGGATTTTATCTTTCTTGATCCCTTGTGGAGGGGTCTATTGGCTTGTGCTAGTTGGCCCATTTCGGGTTTCCCATGTTTTTCTATGTTCATTGGTTATGTTGGTTAATTCTCATAGTGGGGAGACCCACCATAGGTCCTGCTAAAATTCCTTCCAGATTAAATCGGTGCTAGCATATTTTAAATTTGGGGGACTCCATTTAGACCTCCACATGTTGGTAATCTGTTTTAGTCTCTAGTGTTGGCTCGGTAATGAGTAGTCTCATTTAAAGCTCTCTATTTTCAATTTCCTTCCTTGAATAAACATTGGGGGCCGAGCATGCCCAATACTCTTTTTTTAACCAAGGTTATGTAAGTGATTTTTGAGAAATTTTTTGGATTAATTTGTTCATTTCAGGTGAGAGGTTGGAGATTTTTTTGGTGTAGTATGAAGTTTTCTTATCTTGAGAGGATGGATCATGCATTAGTATAACTCCATTTCTTTTGATTTCTCAATTAGAGGTGTTGCATATTTTGGGGAAGGAGTCATGATGTGGGTAGTCCATTATAGCCTCCAAAATTAAATTTTATAAATATATATTTTCATTAATGGTATTACTTCTTTCTTCTCTCTTGGTGTTTTTTGGAAATCTCATTGAGATATGGACGAGTATCAATTTTTTCTGGATCAAACCTTAGAATTAATTTCTGGTGGTAGAATGTTTTCATGGTGGGGAGAATTGGCACACCTTGGATTTTTTTCATCCATTGTTTCGGTTCGGACTTGGGTCTTGGTTTTTTCCTCAAGTTTCAAGTGTGACGGGTTTGAATTATAAAGTGATATTTTGTTTATCTTTGGTCTTAAAGTAATTATTTAGTTTCCTCTATGATGTTTTGGTGAAAATGTATGTTTTTTGGTGAATAACAGGTGGTGCATAGATGGTGCACAGTTAGGGGATACCATGCGCCATGCCCAAGAAACTATTCCCCATGTACTTATTTTTAGATAGAGCTGAATCATATGGTTAGCACATGGTTTGTAAAATTGTGTGAAAATTTGTGAAATATTCTCTTTGTGCATAGTAGAGATCGTAAATTTGCTACATGATTTAGAAAAATTTGTGGGCTAACCGTGCAGACTATCTAGGCCATTAAAATTGGGTTTTTCTCTTTTTTACCTCTCTATATTTAACCCCAAACCTCCCTTCTTCTTCTCCACTCAAAATTTCCTACCCTAGGATCCCCTCCCTCTCCCTCTTGCACCCTTGTACGTCTATTTGGGTGGTGATTATAGCGTGATTCTTCTAATACATCCCCAATTAAGTTGTTCTTCCTTTTGTTTTCCCCCTTATCTAGGGTTTCATCTATTCTCATTTGGGATTTTGTTTTCTAGTAGGTTGGGTGATTTATTTTGAGTCAAATCTTGATTGTTAGGGTTTCATCTTGTTATATTTGGTTATATCATTCCTTTCTAGGGCCATGGGGTGGTGTAGTTGTGGTTTCACACCATTTTTTAGAAGTTTCTCCATTCGAAGTACGTCATTCCATGCTTAGACATTATTTGATGATTCTAATATGCTTTAATTGTTTCTTTTTCACGTTATATGTGTTGTTCATGTGGTAAAAAATGTGTTTCTAAAAAATTTTAATGTGAATGTGTGTCGAAAAATGGTTTCTCAAGTGAAATGGACTGTTTTTCATGTGTGAACCCATGATATAGCTCTTAATTGTGTTTTATAAAGGGTGAAAGGTGTTTGATAAAATGTGTAAGTGTTGTGAATCCTGATTTGAAATGGATTTGAGGTGCATATGTCTTGAAATTTTGTTTTCTAAAAGAAATGTTTTGTATTTTAAGTGTACCTTTTTGTTTTTCTCCTTGAATTCACATTATAAATTGTGCAAGTGATTTTATAAAATGCGTGAATGGTGTAAATGGTGTTTATAAATGGTTGTGGAATGTGTTTGGAAATAGAAATTGTTTTTGCTATGTAAATCGTAATTTATCACATATATTTATATTTTTTTGGCATGTGTGCATTTGAATGTAGTGATCTATGTGATTTTTTAAATTAAAATTGAACACAAGGGAATCTTGGGTGTCTAGGTGGGATGACTAGATCTAGTACTCTTGTGATACAGAATTGAATAGTCCCTATTTCACTTATCTATATTGATTATTACAACACTAACTAAACATGTATTATGAGTGGAGACCACTTGGTTATTGTAATGTATCCTCCTTATGGCTCATACATGAGTAAGATGATGGTTGTGGATACGATACCACCTTTCAATGAGGTACAAGGTTCTACTATCTCACTCGAGCATTAACCTTAGGGATTTATCCACAGTTCTCTCTTGTGACACATTGCCTATGTGATAAGGTGGTATCTATCGGCTTATGGTGGAACTTGTGTGTATTTTTATCTTAATAAATCTTATTTGAAAGAGGGATTTTCTTTATAAGTGGCTTCCTTTAAAAATGGTTTCCTTAAAATGTATTCTTAGAAATGATCCAAATTTTTTACAGAAAGTGTGCATGTTATTTTTTCCTTTAATGTTTTGACATGGAATCTCTTTATTGGGTGGAATCCTACTGGGATTTGTCTCACACCTTCCATACACATTTGGGTGTATGTAGACATTTCTCTTTAACCTAGGTAAAGTAAAGATTAGTCATTGAGGTGTCAGTGGTTCGGGTTGTTATTGTTCCTTGTTGTAGGTATTGGTGGTTATGGCTTGAGGGTGATGCCCCTCATGTGGCATGGAGGTTTTGGATTATATTTTGGGTTCCCATTTCAATGTTTTACTTTTAGTTTTGGTCAAAACTGTAAAAATTTAAATCTTAATTTTTTGTACCATGTTTTATTGTGGTTAAGGGTTATTATGTTATTTATTTTTTCAGTTGTTTATGATTACATAAATGGGTAAAATTGTTCCCATCATGTACTATCGATACCCAGGAACTATTTTTCATCCCGTTGGGAATAGTAATGCACTTCATGCCATGCCACGAGCTAGTTTAGGTGTCTGGTTGGATTGAACCCCGACCTGGTTTGTGACAATTACTCCCCCTAGGTGCAGTATGATCCACCACATACAAAAACATTGTCACCACAATCAAATATCAATTCTTATATCTTTTCCCCAATTCCTAAAAAAATTAATGAAACACATAAACAAGAATAAATACATCTATTATAGATGTTCAGACTTGTGGAATTCAAATATAAATACAAATTCTCAAAACAAGCATGTTCTAAAACTAAAAATTCACATTCACATTGAATTTAAAAAATAATGATAATGTGTGTTTTCATAAACTCAATAACATAGCGATTATAATTATTAATGATCATCTATGATGATTCTCTCTCTTTATTTGACCATAAAAATCTAATTCCACTACTTAATCTTGATTTAAATCAAATAAGACTCCACTAGACATACCCCCAACTAGTCCAACAAGTCGTTCATTCAAAATCATATTCTAATACTCCACATGTTCCAATCATCTCCTAGATTACATACTTAATTCGAAAACCAATTTTACATGTTCAAACATAATAATAAACAACCAGTTGGATCACTATTCTTTGACTTCATCAAAATGACACTAACCCATTATGAGATAAACTTCTGAACCCAAACATGATACCTCCACCCAGATAACATAATGTAACAAACAAATTCCACCAATCCCATTCACCAAAACATACTTATAATCATTTTATGAGCACACTAATATCACTAAAACTAAAGATGAATTAGAAAATTTGGTATGGTTCCATAACTAGAAATGAATAATCATACATATCTATTAAAATGACAAATACATAATTATCCTAGAGGATAATATCCAGATATTAATGAAAATTTATTAACCACCACTCACTTAACATAAGGTTTACAATCAAAAAAATACTAGTAGGGATCTCCCCATCATAGTATTTTCCATAAAATCATCCCACAGACACCACTTCTCCTAATATCAAAAAATTTATGAAAAAAATAAAACATGTGACCTACTCATCAAAATCCATCAACTTTAATGTATGAATCTTGAATATAGTATTATCAACATAAAAACATCCCAAACCACCCTTTCATGATTGGTTAGACCCTCAGTAATCACTGTCATTCATCACCATGCTCCAACTCCAAAGTTTGTCTCAAACTTGTCTATGGAACCAATATTAACTTACCCCAACATCCCCCAATAAATATATCAAATATACCATGAATTATTAGTGTTATACTGAAATCCTCTAATATATATCTTGAAAACACTACTTAAGTCCTATCTCACTCTGTCTATGAAGCCTCGTTCATCATTTCAAACTAGAAATATTTTACACATGAAAGTATCACTCTACCTTTTTCTAAAAAAACACACAACCAATGCCTCTATATTGAATCAATACTGCCCCACACTGTATTTACCTAAAATACATCATGGGAATCCTATAATCCCACAATGACCTAGGTGTCTTACCATAAAAACCTGAGAAATATGCTACAATCTCTCTCTCACCATGTGACCCCATCACCAAGAGTTTAAAGATTTAAAAAGTGCCAAATTCCACAGTGGTGTCATCAAGGAACTACCCACTAAAGATATTCCCCAACCATAATAAACATTATAGGAGAAACTATCAACCAAGAATTTCTCATATATACCAAGTAACTCTATTGATGGTCATTTTTTATGATCGATCCATTTCTTCTTAAACCGTGATATATTCAAGATCACAAGTTTTCTTATATCCTCACTACCAAACTAAAAGGTCTGCTTATAATATAAATTTATGATCATGTTAAATCTTCACAATCCACAACCAACCATGTCCCGTATGGTATCACATCCTTAGAGTCATAAAAATAATATCAATCTAAACTTTAGTTTCTAAACTAAAAACATTTTCAAATAATAACCTTACCCATCCCTAATAGCTAACATAGATATCACAAAGAACCAGTAATGAATTCAATCCTGACACAATCTTGGAATGGGTTAAAAAACAAACACCTAATTCTAAAGTGGTTGAGAGGTTATCTAATATATAGAGCATATACCTATTCTCCTCTCAAATAAGACTGCATCCTCCCATCCACCAAACTCAACCCGTGAGACCCACTCATTCCCCCATTAGGATAATGAGGTCTAGACATCTCATACAATTCATCCATTTATAACTACTCTAACAATAATGACCACCCATATCACCCTATTACTAACCCATATCACCTCATAAAGAGGCACATCTCACAATATCAAGGAAACAACATGACATCCTAACATATTCAAGGGTATTAGGAAAACCAATACCTTATATAAAATCAAGACTCTATATAAAGGAACTCATATCCTAAGCCTATACCAAGGCATGTCATACAAACACCTACCAACTAAAGGGTTTTCTTCTTATTGATTTGCATAATTGTAATCACCTCTCAACATAAACACATTAAAAACCATAGAGTTTTTACTTAATTAAGTAACCAACAATAGTTTATCTTGGAAAATAATGAATAACTTATTATTTTAGCTTTAATCAATTGAAACCTTTTTCCCAAAATATTTTCTCAAAACTTTTCATTTATAATAATAACTTTCCAAAATAAATTCATTTTTTAAAAAACTAGTTCTCATCCATAGGTAGACATGAACATATCCTACAAACCTATGTTCTTAAGAATGATTCTTGAATGCACAACTCTTTCCACCCTAGTATAATAGTAAAAAATAAATAATAGTCTCAAATAGAACATAAAAATCCAATCAACCGCTCAATCATAACATATAAAATTAATGAAAAACAATACAAACTCTATTTTAATTCGGAAATTACTTATATAGGGATTAGATATAACCAAGTATAATATCATTCCCAAGATATAAAAATGCATTAACTATATAAATAACACAAAAATAGTAGACCAAAAAAGTACACCGATGGAATTTAATAATTTCCTCACTAAAATATCCCAAATTTTACTTTAATTGGTGACACTACAAGGTATCAATTGTTCCTCCTTGTATGCCAAAGGATAAAATAATGGTCAGTTTTTATAAAAAGACATCTTTATATTATACTCTTGGTACTATAATATAACATAACAAATAAATAATATAAACATATTTTAATCTCAATGTAAGTTCAAGGAATTTCAACTAAACTCTAACCATAAATATCAAATAAATATCAACATGATATATAAATATGGACCATTATGTACACCTGAAAATAGACAAGGATATCTCACCAAACCAATCATCTAAAAAACACACATAAGGTATAATATACATTGGAGACTTAATTATCACCCCATGATCCTCCCTTGATGAATATACTAAACTATATCCATCTACTATAGATAGATCCCTCATACTACCTGGTAACTAACGGTCCAATATAAATATACACAAGAACAATAGTTCTTGTGTAGGGTGTGATCATAAAACATGGTAGGGAATCACAAATGTATCCCTTATATACATAATCATATATAGTATATGCATGTATGGGAAAAACAATTCAAGTAATAATATACCATATATAATTACTCACACTAGGTATTTGTGTTCCAACCATGATACATGGGCCCATATACTTCAACCAATGTCGATAATATGTTTGACATAGTGACATCACATGGGGATCCTATCAGGGAAAGCTGTAACATAGAAAAACATGGGAACATAAGAAACCCATTTGAGAAAATTCATAACATATCTAACCCATTTAATATTAAAAACTCATCTGAAGAAAGGTGTAACATAGCCAGTCAAAAGCATATCAAAACCCATTTAGTTAAAGGTATAACATATCTAGTCTATGGAACATCATAAACCCATATGAGGAAAGGCCTAACATATATAGTCCTAGGTACATTAAAAACCCATCTAGGGAAAGGTGTAAAGTATAAAATCTTGAGAACATTAGAAACCCATCTGGGGAAAGTTGTAACATATCCATTCATGGGATCATCATAAACCCATCTTTAATGGTTGTAGAACATGGTAAGAATACACAATAAATAATTCATGGTAGAAATAGTCAATAACCTATACATAATTTTTCACCACTTCCAAACATAGCTCTAAAATAGATGGTATCAAGTATATATCAACATAGCCTACCCTAAAAACCAAATCATAACATCCATATTTAATATAACTATATCTACACATCTCATATGATGATACCAATCCCTTAGTCTACACTCAAACCATCTCACCAAACTATTATCACATCTGGCCACTCCCAAACCACTGAACCCCTCTTAAGTTATGGACAAACCCATAAGGCCTCAAGGAAGCACATATCATCCCCTAATCACAACATTGGAACCTCACTAGTACCCATCGCACCCTAAGGATCTCACGAAATGCACTAGGTTCCTTTACAATACCTTCCCATGCACTGAGTCCATTCATGAACTAAAGAATACACTTCTTATTGATACTTGTAGAAATCATACCCCAAAAAATAAATAAAATACCCTTATACAACGAAATTCCTCTATTATTCAAGCCTTAGAAGGATTCCCTAAAGTTTTAATACGCATCCCATACTCCAAACATTCTTCCAAGGATCTCCATGCTTGAGAGATTCCATTTCCCCATTTTATGATCACCAAGTTCCACTAAGAACACTCTAAGAGAATAGTTTCTCTCCCACACACTCTCAACCTAATAACATGAGTGACTAAATATAAATGGATTACCATATTTTAATAGGCCCATTCCTAACATACCACTCCTCTCACACATTGAGTATCAATGTATCAAGGATACCCCTAGACTTTTCCACATAATTCGCAAGACCTGAAAAAACTAATATATTCCTCAAGGGATAACCATTTTTACTTCATTACACAAGATCATTAAGTCCCATCCTATTCCAAACACATATTATATCATGATTTAGGACTATATAAGTACCCATTAAGCAATACAATATTCCACACTCCCTTAGTGTCATATTTGTTAGGTGTCTTTATAATATCTATTCCATGCATAGAATATAAACTCACTCCTTAGAGGCTTACCCAAGCATGGTACAAAATTAATAACTCACCTAGACCCTTAACCTAATCTTAAAACCTAGAGATCAAGGCATACACCTGAAATATACTTTTTATTCTTGTTTCAATCTATAAGACCCCATCTTAAATAGGTTCATTGGTTTTTAAGGATGGTTTGGTTTTTTAGTGGTGGGAATATTGGTCATGAAATTTTATTACGAGATAATTTTATCTCACAAGTTTTGATTTAACCTTTTTGAATTCATAAAATACATATTTTTGTGGGTTTTATTTGATAGTGACACAATTTATTCTCCATTATTGATGTTCATTTATCTGCTTCAGTTTTATTGTTTAGTTATTTTCTCAATGATTATTCCTACATGAGGGAAATGAATATTTTAGATTCTCATTTTAGTGAATATTTATTTCATAGTTTTATTTTTATGGTCTTGGGTGGATGTTTGAAGGAGATCTAGGGGGTTTAGATCATTCCCTATTGGTGGTTTACGTCTCCCGATCATTTCTTCTTAGTGGTGATTTTTGTTGAAGGATTTTAAATGGTTATTTGTTTCTTCATACATAATGGAATAATTTGATAGTCTATAGATATCTAGATCGATATTTTTTCTTAGTGATTCTATTCCTCCTTTGATGTTAAGTAAAATATGGTTATGTGTTTTGGTTTTGTGGTTCATATGGTGATAATAGTTCCATATGAGAGTACCAGAAGAGGAAGATATTATTAAGAGGTGTAACTTAGTCTCTTTGTAGGTGCAAGGCTTGATAGTTTATTCCCTTTCAGCATCATGATCCCCATTTTTATTTTTATTTTTAGTAGTATTTAATTTTGAAATTTTAATTTCTTGGGATGTGAATATTGGTGTTTTTTTAATTTCCAGTGAAATTTATTGTATAAATTACCAACATCCCATATTATGGATATTTAAAAAAATAATTAAGTATTGAATAGAAAACCTACCTTGACCATATATAATTTAACTCATCCAGTATCATAGCTTTATATGACCTCATTCACTTAAAATTAATACATCAAACAAAAAGGCCCTGAAATAGAATTTGTGCCAAAATAATGACAAGATAAGATAAAAAATGATAGGGGGATTAGGTATTTCATTACCCTTACTGAGAGGAGAATTATATGTAATAAAGACCATAGATATTCTAAGTGACAATGATCCAAAACTAAAAGTGTTAAGAGGGATAGGGGAAATTAAAATGGAGAGGGGAAGCTAGATTTTAGGGGGAAAAGAGGGAGAAGGTATCCTCTTATAAAATTAACCAGAAACATTAAAACCCACATAGGGTTGATTTGTAGAATGACATTAGGATTCATGGTGTAATTCCCAAATCTGGTCATGTGTTCTAGTTCATTATAAAATAATATATCTATAAAATCAAAAGAAATAATTTCCATGCATTATGATGTGATTAGGTTTTTTACAGTGTAATGCCTCTACCTAAGGCAGAACTGAGAAAACACAATTGGGTAATTCTTGGAATAACCCATTTATTTTGGAATAAAATTCAAACCTCGAACTAACTTCATGTCACAATTCCATAAGATACAATGATATCTCCCTTGACTCTATAATTTTATCTCACACAACTCCAACATGATGTTGTAACTCCCCTGGGTTATTGCATGATTCTCCATGTGCAATAGGATTATCACCCCGCATTAATCCTAAATCCTCTATCATTTTCATAATTCTACTAAAAAATAGAAGAAAACTAAACATCTCTAAATACATATCCGAAATATATTCCAACTCTATAAATTAAAATTGATAACCCAATTCGTAAAACTATCCCTAATTCAAAACAAAAATTTCAAACTCCCTCCAAATTTTCTGACCCATAATGATGTGAGTCATTTTCATAAATTTTCATCCATCATCTATATATGTAGGCATTATATCTCAAGAAACCTAGGAAATTTTTATTTTTTGACTTAAGTAGGAGATAATTAAGGAAAATTTTAAATAATTTTAACCTATATGACATGACATGAATAGACTATTCAACATTACAATGTTAATTTTTAATACAATTAATGATAATAATGAAATAAAATTGTCTATAAAAATCACCATAACCTTAACAAAAATATAGTTTGTTATATTAAATACTTGATAAATAATCGGCATGTGATTTTAATTTCTAATGAAACTTTGATGTGATATAAAATTTGTTTGATGTTTTTGTTTTGAAATGAAATTTGATTAATGACTTAGAAGTTTCCTCAATCCCATGTCAAGTGTTGTGAAATGAGAGTCATTTGAAACCCACATTTAATTAGAAAAAACATAAATAATATAAAAACCATGAGTAGGTATAAAAACAATTTAAATTTATGTTTATTTAATATAGTAAAACATAATAATGAATACTTTATTGTTTATGGAGTAAACATAAAATGAATTAGTTGTTAGAGGTGTAGATTATAGACTAACAGTGAAATTGAAACATTTAGAACAATATAGTTTTATTATAGGTTAATATTTTCATTTATAACTAAGTGATTACTTTTGGAAAACATGAGTAAGGATGCATAATGATAAATAATTCATATAATTAATGGTTATGGTCTACACCATGGATAATAGATTATATAAGTAATTCAAACAAATAAAGAGATAAAGTTAATTTTTAAAAAGTATCTTTTATAGGAACAAACAACAAAAAAATATACAAAGCATTTTCCCCTTGTATAAATGTTATTTTTTCACCCCAAATTCATTACTTTAACAAAGTAATTTTTTTATAAAAATTTATATTAACTAAAAAAATTAATAAAATTTATGTTTTTATTTTAAAATATTTGTAGGTGAAATTGATTGTTATTTATATCTATTTACAATCATATATTAAATAATTGATTGGTTTTTTGTGTATAATATATAATATTATACCCTTAAGAATACGTCATTGACATATGATCATGTGAAATTTTAAATTCACAAAACTCATGAGAAAATATTTAACATCTTGACCCGAATACCTGAATCATAAAAGGAAACACTTATCATAACTATTTTGCAGTTATAGAATGTATCTAGTATTATCTCCTTCACTTTCATTTGAAAATCCATTTTTCAAACATATCAATCAATAAGTGTCTCAAAAAAGTTATCTTAAAATTTATTTTCATATACACATTGAAAATAAATAATCGTTTGATTCATTTAAAATTTGTAGATGTTAAAAGAAATTGTTTCAATATTATTATATGGTAATGAAAATTTTATTTTTTCTAAAATGATGTATAAACACTTCTTCTTTTAAATACATAATTGTTAAGGAACTTATCTGACATAAAAAACAAATATTCCTATAAGAGACTCTCCAACTTCTTATTATACCCGAATATTTAGGTAACTCAAATTTCATTATAAAAAGATCATGTACACCTTTTTATTGGTAATTTTTAAGTTTTAAATATCATATCTCCATGATTTAAATGAACTTCCCATGAAACAACTTAAAACCATGTTTGTTTCAATTTATTAATTTCATGACTTGAAAACTTAGATCTTGAGGCCTATGTTGATTTTTCACATGTCCTCATGTGCATCTCTCAATATTTAAAGGCTAGAAACTAGTGTCTAGTGATAAAAACAAAACATTAGAGATCTATTTTCCCTCAACCAAATTACCCAACAATAACTAAATGAAAAAAAAATACAAATGTGTCTATTAAAATATAATATAAATAAAAATGTAATTATGTGAGAAAAACTAAATATTAATTTCCATTTTATCTTATAATACACACATATATTATATTATATTTTGAAAAACTTTTTTTAAAGAAAAATTAATTTCATGTAGTTTTTAATAGAATGTATTTTAATTTAATAATCTTTCTCTGGTGTTTTTTACCACTCTTCATTAGTTTCAAGCCTTTGGTAGATATGGGGAATGCTCAAATTCATGTGGTAGACTGACACGGGCATCGAAATTTAGGTAGAAAGTTTAGGGGAAAACTTTGTTGGAACATTCATAGCATGACCCTTCAATATTGTAAGAAAATGTGGTTTAAAAAGGCATTCAATTTCCAAATTTTAATTTTAAATATATTTTATGATCAAAGGAATAAGTCTGAATAATATATATAATTATATAATGGGAAATAAAAATTTTATTGATTCAATATTAAAAATTAATTATTTCACCACTCAAGTAGAAGGATTACCCCACTTTTTCTAAAAAAAATAATTGTACTAAACTGATTTATATTATAATTTCGTGTAAGTAAAATATTTTAGGATAAAAATACATAAAAATTTATTTTTAGAGTAGGTACCCACATCTAAAACTCTTATGGTATTTTTTGGTGTTGAGAATATTTAAGAAATACTAAAACATGGATAGTTAGGACTCGTTATCATCAATATATGTATTAGATGCTTTTATATAATTCTTATGCCTAATTATTGATGAATTTTTTAATACAATTTAATTTTATCCTTTTTTTATAGATATCTTCATAATAATTACATACTCTAAAATGAGACTAGTATAAGTTTTTCCTTTGTAAATACACATCTTAATTTTATATAAGAAGAGATCACATCGTCACATAAAATTATACTGATATCATAATAATTTTGTATGGTATTTAAGTAAAAAAAATAGACGAAACATTATTTTTGTCACCTTCCATGAAAAAGTAAAAAATAATTACACTGTGTAATGTCATGATAATTGGATTTTTCATTTCAATTTTTTACTATTTTTCAAATAATTGTTCATGAATTAATAGATGAAAATTGTGATAAATCTTGATATTTTATTGATATATTTTATGGATTCCATGGTTGAAAATTTGATATATTCCCCATATATGATGAAAGTATTTAATTAGTAATATATTATATTTAATAATTTATACCCATACTCTATGTATGTGTTTCATAAAATTCATTAACATGCTTATTTTCTTTGTTAGTGTGTTACTAATTTATTATAAATCATGATGAATGATGATACAAAAAATATCTAATACACCAATGAATTTCTATAAATTGAAATTTTTTAAGGATATATATAATTTTATTCCACTATTTTAACATATATCATAAAATATTTATATAATTTTAAATGATTTCATAATGTCTAAAAAAATAAATAACGATCTGGTTTTAGGGAATAGTGGTCATGTTACATGGTGTTAGAATATTTTAGACTTTTTAAAAAGAAGTGTTCTTATCCCCAATTTAATTATTTTTTTTCTCAAATATAAATACTAATATATTTTCAAAAACATATCAATCACCAATTAAATTTTCATATCAATTAACATGTTAATTTTTAACGACCTATAATGTTGTGTGTCGATAAAGTTAGATAAAAGTCGAGTTCTGTTAAAAGTGAAACTAGGGTAATTTTTGAAATTTTGAATTCGGACTGGTTATATAGTTTTTTATATTTATAAATGATTTAAATAATTTTTTAAGGTTATATTTTGGTTATAAAATGACTAAATTTAAATTTTGAGTGTTGGGTTAATGAGTGTAGTTTAGTGGTAATATTAGTAGGACATCTAAAGGTAGGTAGGAGGCCACCAAAATCTCAATATACATATAGTATCTATAATTTTCCCTACTTGGGACATGGTTGAGTGCCACCAAAGTCTTATTATTTCTAAAAAAATTCTTTTGGTGTCTAGTAGGCTTTTGTTGGTCTGCTTCAACCCCCAATTAAAGTGGAGTCATTGTAGGGATTTTACGAGGAGTTTTATATAGAAAAACACTTCCCTTATCTTGTTCTATCCAAACACTATAAAATGGATATTCCTTCTCTTTTTCTCTTCCTCTCTTGGTTCTTAAGTGATGATAGATGATCTGAGAAGGGTTTGGTTCTCTAATGAATGGTAAGGCCTCATCCCTTTTTATCCTCATTTTTCTCTAATTTGGTTTTTCTATGTTAGGTATTTAGAGTGAGATTCCACCAAATCATGGAATAATAACATATTCCTGAGGGGATTTTATTGTAGGAAGCTAAAGGAGGCCCGAAGAGGTTGAGCATGAACCTTTGGTTGCTATTTAATGGGAGAAAATACATTTATCTTGGTTATTATTGGTTTTTCATCAAATTATGATGAATTTAATAAATTATCGGGTGTTAGAAACCATTTTTTCTCATTATAGGTTTGGATTCATGATAGGGGTGGTTCTCAATTCATTTCATGAGATTTTAGTGGGATTAAACCTCCTAGTTAATCTCAAAATGATGATGAATAATTAAATAAATTATGAATTAAATGAGAGATTGATTATAAATATTTTAAAATTGATTTTTGTGTCTCCTTAATCAAGTTAGGGGACAATGGATATGGATTTCGGCTAGTGTTTTCTTGACTATGGTGATCCATATTATATTATGGATAAAGGGGATAACTCCGATTCTAGGTAGGTGGTCCCTAATATTACAACTATTATATGTAATTTTTAAAAAATATATAGAACGAAAGTGTGTTTAAGTGAATCTATTTTAACTTATCATTAACCAAGAGAGAGTAACATGGTTATGGGATAATATGATGGATCTAGAAGGTCCACAGTGATGATCATGCATTCCCCTATATTTTCTAGATGATTTGTGGCCTCGTTTGGATGATGCGCTTGTGGTTATATCATGGGAGACACATTTAGGTTTTTAAAACATTGAGTAAGGGATAAAGTTTCATAGTCAGACCTTTGATGAGAATAGTTGTGGATCCATTGAGCATGAAGGGATTATAGTGATCCAAATTGTGGTTTTTGAATCAATTGTATGGATTGAGGTGTATTAATAATTATATAATAATGATTAACATGGTTCTGAAAGACGAATATTGAATTAATAGGGATACAATGACGGTCATTCATTCCCTTTAATTTTCTAGTTACTTTGTGACCTTATTTGTATGATGAGATTGAGGTTATGTCATAGGAGACCCCTTAAGGGGTGTATAACCTTTGTTAATGGCTCAAGTGACCTTGTGAGACCTTAGATGAGGTGTGGTGTGGTTTCCTTGAGCATGATGAGATTAGAGTGATCCAAAAAGGTTTTGTTGAGAAAACTTATAGATTGAGGTATCCATGAGGGATTACCTATGGTCTTGAACTAGGATTATAAACAATAAACCTTTCTACCTAGAATAAATTGTAAAGGGAGCTATGCTAGGGGTGGAATGAGTTATCAATGTACTATAAAGATAATTCACCATATGATGTTTGACTAGTGAGATGAGAATGGGTTAAAGAGTATAAACCAGTGGGTATCAATTCTAGATGGTGATTGTTGACCTTCAAAGGGGTTGAGAGTTGTATGTTTAGAATAATGATTATGTTTGAATCTTGGCATTGGAGAAATGTCTTTCAAACTATGGTCATGAATGATGGATATTTCAAGATGTTCGATGTATGAGGTGTGGTGATCTATTAGTTGAGGGCTTGGATTGATCAATGCATCACCCATGATTGTGATTCTCTTGAATTTTTAGTGAAGGGTGGATTGATTACCCAAATGTATAGATGTGAATGGAGAGTCTTCCATTTGGAATCTGATGAATAATTGAATATTTGAGGGCTACTAAGAATGTAGATAGATGATTTCACATACTATATGTTCTACCATTGAATGGACTAATTATTATAGGGATGGACGAGTTAGGTGATATTCTTCCCTAATATCATATTATTATACAATAGTATGGGTTTCCTGTTATGAGAACTAAGATATAGTTTCTATTTTCTAGTTGGATGTTATGCAAACGAATATATTATTCTTATAAATGATTTAGATATTATTTAAACTAAGATATGGTTATTGTGTATGGTTTAGTTTTTAGTCCAATCATGGTATTGTTACTTTGTAAAGGTTGGATGGTATTTCAATTGAGATATGATTCATGTGTATAGGTTGGGTGATACGAAAATTGAGATATTGTTTGTATGTATTATTTTGATAGTATGCCAACTGAGATATAGTTCTTATATATAGGTTTAATTTTATAACAATTGAGATGTTATTATTATATATGAGTTTGATTTCTTATCAGCTATGTATGGTTATTGTATAATAGTTAAACATATACTGACTTATAAAGTAATTGTGGTTAAGGGTTGGAAGTGAGACATGATAATATATTTTCTTGTGTTTGGGTTGGATTTTATGCCAATCCGAAAGGTTTTTTTATATTGGTTGTATGTTATGATAACTAAAAGATAAATTCTTATAACTAGGGTATGTGAGGTGGAAATATAGAGGTATATTAATATGGAGGGGTTGGTTAGTTTTCCAATATTAGTGAGATATGCGCATCTAGGTAGAACATTTTCCAACCCACTGGTTATTAAACATTTGAATATAGTAAATTGACACTAGATGAAGCAATTGTTAGCTAACTATCAAGGAATATTAATGTGTAAAAAAATTTGATTGATGTATTTCAGGTCTTGTTTAGGACATTCATTTCATTAAATATATATTTATACACATATATCCTAGTTATTATTTGGGGAATCTTTAAAGTTAGTTAAATATTTTTATACTTAAATATTGTATGTGTAATTAGTGTAAATGAATACCTAATGTATAGAATTGTGGTTTGGGAAATGTACCTCATATAGGTGGATGAGCTGGATTAGCAGGGAATGGTTATGGATACTTGTATAAGGTGAGGCTAAGAACCATTGTTAGGTATAATATATTTTATTTTTAGTCTTTTTTTAGTATTAAATATGTTCAACCCATGTATAAATATTTCATTAATTGATGACTATAAGATCTTCATGGGTTTAGTTTTTCATTAAATGTTGTTTTTATTTATTATTGTATGTATTTCTCTTTAAATCCATGATTTTACTTTGATGTTATACTTCTTGATATGTTCTATGATTTTTTTATTATGTGGGATGATGTTGAGGGTGTTGTCTCCTCATGTGGTTTTATTGGATCATTTCCACTATTCAGCAACCCCTAGCATTGAAGGAGGTGTGCATGAGGTTTGTAGTGATACATCTTGGAACTCATGGGTGGTATCTAGAATGGGGATGTTACAAAGTGGTATCAGGGTAATGTTTTATTTGTTTTTTTATTTGGGATATTGTATACAATGATAGGAATGGTTGAAAAATGTAATGGAAGTCGTATATATAAGGCCCCAGCCTTAAACCTTACTTAATATTGAATTAAATGAATAATTCAGATTGAGGATCTTTTCAGGTTTAGAGTTTTAGAGAATTAGAACATAACTATTACATCTCAAAAGATTAAAAAGTAGACACTTCTACTATGTTTCCATAGAATAAAAAAAACTCTTAAAAAGAAACATGTCTAGTTCCATGTTTTATATAGCATGAAATTCTCTTGATCCCATCCTTGACCCAATTCCACATTAAGTCCTGTGAAAAACATTTCAAAAAAACTTGGGGTGAGCATAAAAAGCTCAGTAAGGGATACACAAAAGAATGAAAACAGTTAGTTTATCAAAACAAAAAGTAAACCATGTATACTTTAACAAAGTAATACTTTTCACCTTTATGAAGTAGTAAAAACTCTTCACTGAATAAAATATCATTACTTACCTTTTGTAACCAAAGGATTACCATAAACCCCATATAAAGAACACATGACATATATAAAGGTAACTTGGGACATAAACATACTTAAGTGGAATAACCATACGGTCGACTTCCCCACATATCACTTAATGGAATAGCCATACGGCCAACTTCCATACATACATAATGGAATATCCATACGGCCGACTTCCATACCCAATGCATTGGAGGTTATAACGTAACCACCCGTCCTGGTATTCATGGCACCACCCGTCATATGGTTCATCACGTAACCACCCGTCAAATGTCCAAGTACCATTATAAAATCATAAGACATGAAGAAAACATAAAGGAAAGAAAACATTTCCACACTTTGATCACAATATATCACTCAAATATATTGACATAACAAATCCATTATAAAAACCATTTTCAATACCAAAATACATAAAAGAGTATATGATATTTAGTTCATTTTAAAAAAAACATTACGGCTTGTTCAGGAAGCCAAAGACCAAATAATACTTGCGGCGGCAGAAAAGGTCGTTGTCACCGTGTACGTTAAAAGAAACATTCCTTTTTGTCATTTAGTAAAATGCTTCGTAGAAAAAGATTCCTTTTGTATGAGAGTAAAAGTCAGAGGGGTTTATACACCGTATAAAAGAAAGTTGTGTATAAAACGAAATATGCCTCAATGAAAGGAGATTGAGACGAAGTCCCTTACAAAGATCATTTTTTAAATAAAATAGATCTATTATGTGTATTCACTATAAGTACACATAAATAAAGTAAAAATAGAAGATAGGACATAATAATATCATGACATAATTTGAAAGTAGGAGACTAACCCAAAGAACGGAAATTGGGTTAAGAAGTTCCCTTACCTCGGGTCCGACTTGACTCAATCGTTCTTTAACGTCCTGAATAATAAACATGAGTTAATTTCTACTTTCTTAAGAACCTTTTTCAATTTAATTATTACTTTTATATCACTTATTTCCATGTTATAAACAATATGTAATCATTAAGTTAATAATGTTTGCTTTGTCGATATTTGGTTCTTAAGTCGAAAGTGGACTTCTTACAATTACATGTTGTTCGTGTGGTCAAAGGTTCTTTATATCCAGAATGAAATTCCTGATTTGGATATCATATATATCATATATATCCAGCTTATACATGTATTTATAATATTACATAATCATTTAGAGGTAAGAAATGAAATGCACCGTTCATGGAGACGGTAAGCCGTACGTACGCATGAACGCTGCTTTCATTTCATTGTCATATTAATGGAATTAAAACTAAATGAGAGTTATGTATATTTTAATTCCAGAATTATATTCATCATTTATATGTAACATACATTATATATATCCATTATAAATATGTACTTATAATAGTACATTACATTTGGGGATAAGAAATGAAATGCACCGTTCATGGAGACGGTAAGCTGTACGTACGCATGAACGCTACTTTCATTTCTATCTCATACATTAATGGAAATAAATAATAATGATATAGAGGTATATTATAATTACAGTATAACATCATATATAATAACTTTAAATCCATCCTTTATACGTCCCACATATGGCATTAACGAATCAAATCACTTTGAGGGGGCGGTAGTCCGCACTTCCTAAAATGAAATTATCTTGTTTACCCATAATGGAATCCATAAAGGTATGCTCAAAATGAAAAATACAGAAGCTTAAGGAAAATATAAACATATTATATATCATATATATATATATTGACATCTTAATGGCCACCATTAAATGTGTTTAAAAGAATGTTGAACAATCATTGTTTCGAGAGGGAGAAATTCGCCATCCACGGAAACAGTATGTTCATTAACCATTATATGTATATGTGTGTAAGTTTAGCTCGAAATATTCTTATAAAAACATCCTAGTATATTTAAGATACTGTATTTGTTACAAAACAAATGAATAAAAAGAGTTTAGGGGGTTGGATAAGCAAAATAAAACAAAAGGACCCATGTGAAGACATTACCTTAAAATCGGGTAACTCCCTTTGGTTTGAGCTCAAAGGCTTCCTTGGGAAGACTTCGGCCCAAAGTGAGGCTTCAAGTAGTAATAGAGGGATTTGGAGAGACAAAATGGGAAGGGGTTTGCCGATCTAAAGGCTTTGGAAGTGTGGGTAATGTGGTAGAGGTGGGGGCCTTTTTTAAGAGGAGAGGAGGGGCACTCTTGGAAAGTAAAGAAAAGTCACTTTATTTTAAAATGGTATTCGGATTTAAGAGGTCCCACATTGATATAAGTCGATTATAAGGTGATAAGGGTTCGAAATCCACCCACACAATAGGTTTTGAACATGTGTAGGTCTTAGATTTTACATTATCTTTCCATTTTATTTAAATCCATTATTAATGAGGTAATCGCTGCATCATCATGATGTGATAAATAAAGTGACTTTTCTTTACTTTCCAAGAGTAAAGTCACTTTATTTCTAAGATATATTTGATATTCCGAATTCAAAAATGAATTCTATTTTACAAAATTCAAAACATATAAGTCACATTAATTAATTTAATAATTAATTCCCGCTGTCATGACAAATAGCGTGTTTTTATGAAACAATAAGTATCAAAAGATTAACACTAGTTTAAGTCTGATTTCAAAGTGAAATTAATTCCAACGACCAATATTGGATTTAATGGTAAAAATATTTTCTAATTTCACTTTAAAACCAATTCAAAAAATAATCTAATCATATAAATAAATTAGATTAAAAAGAGGTTTGAATTAAAATTCAACATTTTACACTATTCATTAAAAAATGAACTTTATCGGAAAAATACCAAAAATTTACACAAAGTAAATTTTGATGTCCCGATTCTAAAAAAGAGTTATATTTGGTCCAATAGAATGTATAATAGTGAACAAAACTATATTTAATGACGGTTTTCCATCAAAAGGCGATAAGTGAACCTTTAGTGAAAATTAGGGTATAAATGCCTAAAATTGAATTCTTGCCGTATTTTAAGCCATTATCTTTTATTAGATAAATGTAAAAACATTTAAAAACATATATAATCATATTTTAGTTATTTATATCCATTCCCTCCAATACAACGGCTACATGTTAACTACCATTTAAAATAATATTATTATATTACTAGTGTGCAACGTAAGATTTGAAAGAAACTCTTTGTTGCGTATCGGGTACGCTATCAAACATAGAAACCCCTTTAAAGTAAAATTAATATTTAATTCGTAAATATTAATAAATATGAAAATGTTTTATTCATTATTTACCTAGGATGTTTCATCCTTCCCCCCTTTTGGGAATTGCATCCTCGCAATTTTATTCACTTATCAAAATAAGTGGGGGTATTTATCCCTCATAGTTTTTTTCAGATTCTCGCGTTGTCTCTTCAACCATATGGTTTTTCCACAAAACATTTACCTGGTGAATTACCTTATTTCATAACACTTTCTCTATTCGGTCATGAATCTGGACTATTTGTTCTTCATAAAATAGGTTCTCTTCCAGCTGAACTACCTCTGGACTCAAAACATGAGATGAATCTGGCATATACTTCCTCAACATCGAAACATGAAAAACATTGTGTACCTAAGATAAACTCGGAGGTAAAACCACTCGGTAAGAAACTGATCCAACTTTCTCCAGAATTTCATATGGTCCAATAAACCATGGACTCAGCTTTCCTTTCTTACAAAATCGCATCACACTTTTCCATGGAGAAACCTTGAAAAAAACATGATCACCTACCTGGAAAGATAGATCCTTCCTCCGGTTATCCGCATAACTCTTCTGCCTGCTCTGAGCTGTTCTCATGTGTTTTCTGAATCAACTGAACTTTTTCTACCATCTCTTCTACCAATTCTTGTCCCATCAGCTTCCTTTCACCCACTTCATCCCAAAATGCTGGAGTTCGACACCGCTTCCCATATAATTCCTCAAATGGTGCCATCTGTATACTGTAATGAAAACTGTTATTATAATAAAACTCAACTAAAGAAAGATTTTGGTCCCAACTTCCCTGATAATCCATCAATCAAGCTCATAGCATATCCTCCAAGGTCTGAATTGTTCGTTCTGACTGCCCATCTGATTGAGGATGAAAAGCTGTACTAAAATTTAATTCAGTACCCAACCACTTCTGAAGGCCTTTCCAAAAGTCAGAAGTAAACCTGGGATCACGATCGGACACAATGGGGAGAGGAACTCCATGTAACCTGACTATATCCTTAAGATACAAATGGGAAAGTTGATCTAGGGAAAAAGTATCTCTTATAGCAAGGAAATGAGCAGATTTAGTCAAGCGATCAACAATAACCTAGATTTCTTTATTACCTCTAGATGTATTCGGTAATCCCACGACAAAATCCATGGATATATTTTTCCATTTCCACTCTGGCATTGGTAAAGGATGAAGCATCCCTTTCGGTAGCTACTGTTCTACTTTAACCTGCTGACAAGTCAAACACTTCACAGTAAAATCAGCAATATCCCTTTTCATTCCATCCCACCAGTAATACTCCCAGAGATCTCTGTACATCTTAGTACTGCCAGGATGAACTGAAAACGGGGAACTATGAGCCTCACATAACAACTCATTCATCAACTGTGAATCACAAGGCACACATAATCTCTTCCAAAACCAAAAAACACAATCATTATAAATGTTGAATTCAGGCAGCTTACCCTTCTGAACCAGCTCTACCTTTTTCTGCAACTCACTGTCTTGCTTCTGTTCTTGCTTGATTTTGTCTGATAGGGAAGATGTCACTGATACCTGAAACAAAACAGAAGAACATCCTGCACAAACAACTTCTATGCCAAAGTTCATCAAATCCTTAACCAAAGGATCAAGTTCCAAACGCAACATTATTAATGAAGCATTACTTTTTCGACTCAAAGCATCAGCCACTTTATTGGCTTTTCCCAGATGGTAATGAATTGTACAATCATAATCCTTGATTAATTCTAGCCATCTCCTTTGTCTCATGTTCAATTATTTCTGAGTGAATATATACTTTAAACTTTTGTGATCAGTATATATTTCACACTTTACTCCATACAAATGATGCCTCCAAATTTTTAAAGCAAAAACAACAACAGCTAATTCCAAATCATGTGTAGGGTAATTTACCTCATGAGTTTTCAACTGACGTGAAGCATAAGAAATTACCTGATCATTCTGCATAAGGACACAGCCAAGTCCCTTCAATGAAGAATCACTATATATAACAAACTTACCATTCCGGGAAGGAAGTGCCAAAACTGGAGCATTAACCAATCTTCTTTTCAACTCCTGAAAACAATCATCACATTCTTTTGTCCAGATGAACTTAACACCCTTTCGAGTTAGCTTAGTCATTGGACTAGATAACCATGAAACTTTTTCAAAAAACCTTCGGTAGTAACTTGCCAAACCAAGGAAACTACGGATCTTGGTTACATTTGTGGGTCTTGGCCATTCTTCAACAACTTTTGTTTTAGCAGGATCAACAGTTATGCCATCTTTTGAAACAATGTGACCCAGGAAAGAAATTTGTTGTAACCAAAACTCGCACTTGATGAATTTCCCATATAGTTTCTTTTCATTTAAGGTTTGCAAGATAACACTTAAATGACTTTCATTCTCCTCTTTACTTTTAGAAAACACCAAAATATCATCAATAAAAATGACCAACATTTTTCACCTGATTCAACTAAGCCATCACTGCAGAAAACTGTTTAGTTCTGATTCTGACCATCTTAGGATACTAATTGGAAAGGCCATTTCCCTCTGTATGCCTTCCTAGAAAAGATGTTTTGTTTCCTCTATGAAAAATCATTCTTAACAAACATGTCTCAGATGAAGCAACATGGTAATCTTCAAATATTTCAGTCATACCGTAAATTAACTTATGATTTAACAATTTTCTAACTCCTAAAGTTGTCTAAACTGACCTCTGATACCAACTATAAGGCCCCGGCCTTAAAACATACTTAATATTGAATTAAATGAATAATTCACATTGAGGATCTTTTCAGGTTTGGAGTTTTAGAAAATTACAACTTAACTATTACATCTCAAAAGATTACAAAGTAGACACTTCTACTAAGTTTCCATAGAATAAAAAAAACTCTTAAAAAGAAACATGTCTAGTTCCATGTTTTATATAGCATGACATTCCCTTGATCCCATCCTTGACCCTATTCCACATTAAGTCCTCTGAAAAAAAATTCAAAAAAACCTGGGGTGAGCATAAAAATCTCAGTAAGGGATACACAAAGAATTAAAACAGTTAGTTTATCAAAACAACAAGTAAACCATGTATACTTTAACAAAGTAATACTTTTCACCTTTATGAAGTAGTAAAAACTCTTCACTGAATAAAATATCATTACTTACCTTTTTGTAACCAAAGTATTACCATAAAACCCATATAAAGAACACATAACATATATAAAGGTAACTTGGGACATAAACATAATTAAGTTGAATAACCATACGGTCGACTTCTACACATATCACTTAATGGAATAGCCATATGGACAACTTCCATACATACTTAATGGAATAGACATACGGCCGACTTCTATACCCAATGCATTGGAGTTTTTAAAGTAACCACCCATCCTGGTATTCACGGCACCACAAGTCATATGGTTCATCACGTAACAACTCTTCAAATGTCCAAGTACCATTATAAAATCATAAGACATAAAGAAAACATAAAGGAAAGAAAACATTTCCACACTTTGATCACAATATATCACTCAAATATATTGACATAACAAATCCATTATAAAAACCATTTTCAATACCAAAATATATAAAAGAGTATATGGTATTTATTTCATTTTAAAAAAAAACATTACGGCTTGTTTAGGAAGCCAAAGACCAAATAATACTCGCGACGGCGGAAAAGGTCATTGTCACTGCGTACGTTAAAAGAAACATTCCTTTTTGTCATTTAGTAAAACGCTTCATAGAAAAAGATTCCTTTTGTATGAAAGTAAAAGTCAAATGGGTTTATATACCATATAAAATAAAGTTGTGTATAAAAGGAAATATGCCTCAATGAAAGGAGATTGAGACGAAGTCCCTTAAAAAGATCATTTTTTAAATAAATTAGATCTATTATGTGTATTCACTATAAGTACACATAAAGAAAGTAAAAAATACAAGATAGGACATAATAATATCATGAAATAATTTGAAAGTAGGAGATTAACCCAAAGAACGGAAATTGGGTTAAGAAGTTCCCTTACCTCAGGTCCGACTTGACTCGATCGTTCTTTAACGTCCCGAATAATAAACATGAGTTGATTTCTACTTTCTTAAGAAACTTTTTTAATTTCATTATTACTTTTATATCACTTATTTCCATGTTATAAACATTATTTAATCATTAAGTTAACAATGTTTTCTTTGTCAATATTTGGTTCTTAAGTCGAAAGTGGACTTCTTACAATTTCATTTTGTTCGTGTGGTCAAAGGTTCTTTATATCCAGAATGAAATTCCTGATTTGGATATCATATATATCATATATATATATATATATCCAGATTATACATGTATTTATAATATTACATAATCATTTAGAGGTAATAAAGGAAATGCACCGTTCATGGAGACGGTAAGCCGTACGTACGCATGAACGCTACTTTCATTTCTTTGTCATATTAATTGAATTAAAACTAAATGAGAGGTATGTATATTTTAATTCCAGAATTATATTAATCATTTATATGTAACATAAATTATATATATCTATTATAAATATGTACTTATAATAGTACATTACATTTGGGGATAAGAAATAAAATGCACCGTCCATGGAAACGGTAAGTCGTACGTACGCATGAACGCTACTTTCATTTCTATCTCATAAATTAATGGAAATAAATAATAATGATATAGAGGTATATTATAATTCCAGTATAAAATCATATATAATAACTTTAAATCCATCCTTTATACGTCCCACATATGGCATTAACGAATCAAATCACTTTGAGGGGGCGGTAGTCCGCACTTCCTGAAATGAAATTATCGTGTTTACCCATAATGGAAGCCATAAAGGTATGCTCAAAATGAAAAATACAGAAGCTTAAGGATAACATAAAAATATTATATATCATATATAAATATAGTGACATCTTAATGGCCACCATTAATGGTGTTTAAAAGAATGTTGAACAATCATCGTTTCGGGAGGCAGAAATTCGCCATCCACGGAAACAGTTGTTCATTAACCATTAGATGTATATGTGTGTAATTGTAGCTCGAAATATTCTTATAACAACATCCTAGTATATTTAAGATACTGTATTTTTTACAAAATAAACGAATAAAAAGAGTTTAGGGGGTTGGAGAAGCAAAATAAAACAAAAGGACTCAAGTGAAGACATTACCTTAAAATCGGGTAACTCCCTTTGGTTTGAGCTCAAAGGCTTCCTTGGGAAGACTTCTGCCCAAAGTGAGGCTTCAAGGAGTAAGAGAGGGATGTGGAGAGACAAAATGGGCAGGGTTTGGCCGATCCAAAGGCTTTGGAAGTGTGGGTAAGGTGGTAGAGGTGGGGGCCTTTTATAAGAGGAGAGGAGGGGCACTCTTGGAAAGTAAAGAAACGTCACTTTATTTTAAAATGGTATTGGGATTTAAGAGGTCCCACATTGATATAATTCTAGGATAAGGTGATAAGGGTTCGAAATACACCCATACAATAGGTTTTGTACATGTGTAGGTCTTAGATTTTACATTATCTTTCCATTTTATTTAAATCCATTATTAATGAGGTAATCGCTGCATCATCATGATGTCATAAATAATTTAATTTATTTAATGTCTAAAAATTATAAAAAAAATATCATGATGTAGGAAATAGTTTTAGATTTCTAAATAATATTTATAGTCAAAAATAAGACTTGTATAACCCCATGTAAAAATTGTTTTAGTAAAACATCTCAGGTTTGTGTCATTTTTACTTTAACATTAAATAAAAAGTTATTTATGTCATTTCCCAACCAAAGTGGCTCCATGGGGTCCCCAAGTTGACCCATGGATTATATTGGTTGGACATGACACATCCAATATGGGTAGGACATGTGTCAAGCTCATCTCATATTATTAAAACATTATTTTTACCTTAAACTACACTAATTACCTCTAATCGCGATTAAAAACTTAATAAGTTACTATTCACCAAAAAAAATATTTTAATCTCATTGAACCACATTTTACTTCTTAATGACAACCATGTATGTCAGATTTTTGAAATTAAAAACTTAGAAGTGATAAAATTTCATTTAAACGAAAAATCAGTTTTTATAAGTACCACTTAGTGGTTTCACTATTCATCAAAAATTGATGTTTTTCAGAAAAATACAAAAAATTCACCCTAAGCTATATTTGATATTCCGAATTCAAAAATGAAGTCTATTTTAAAAAATTCAAAACATATAATTCACATTAATTAATTTAATAATTAATTCCCGTTGTCATGACAAATAGCGTGTTTTTATGAAACAATAAGTATCAAAAGATTGACACTAGTTTAAGTCTGATTTCAAAGTGAAATTAATTCCAACGACCACTATTGGATTTAAGGGTAAAAATATTTTCTAATTTCACTTTAAAACAAATTCAAAATATAATCTAATCATATAAATAAATTAGATTAAAAAGAGGTTTTGAATTAAAATATAACATTTTACACTATTCATTAAAAAATGAACTTTATCGGAAAAATACCAAAAATTTACACAAAGTAAATTTTGATGTCATGATTATAAAAAAGAGTTATATTTGGTTCAATAAAATGTATAAGAGTGAACAAAACTATATTTAATGACGGTTCGCCATCAAAAGGCGATAAGTGAACCTTTAGTGAAAATTAGGGTATAAATGCCTAAAATTGAATTCTTTCCATATTTTAAGCCTTTATCTTTTATTAGATAAATTTAAAAACATTTAAAAACATATATAATCATATTTTAGTTATTTCTTTCCATTCCTTCCAATACAACGGCTACATGTTAACTACCATTTAAAATAATATTATTATATTACTAGTGTGCAACGTAAGATTTCAAAGAAACTCTTTGTTGCGTATCGGGTACGCTATCGAACATAGCAACCCCTTTAAAGTAAAATTAATATTTAATTCGTAAATATTAATAAATATAAAAATGTTTTATTCATTATTTACCTGGGATGTTATAGTATATATGAGTAAATCTATGTTTTTGGGGAGTTGGGATTGTTTTTCATTTTTTTGGTTATAATTGATTTTTTTGAAAAGTTATAATGTTATAGTTATGGTCTATAGTTTTAATTTTCATTTAGAGAGTCAAAAGTTATTCATTTGTGAATCACATTCAGCATGTAGTATCACATGACATCTGAATTATTGTGTGCAATTGAGAAAGTGGTTTCAATTAAAGAATGTGGGTACAATTAATTAAAATTTCAAAAATAATGTATGGAAGGATTTATAAAAAATAGTAGTTCTCTACTTAATTGATCCATCTCTTTGATGAATTAATCTGATAAAAATCACTAATTGTAAATTTTATTGAGATATACATGGATGTGGTGAAAATCTTCTAGTGGGTAGTATGGGTATAGGGATACCTAATATTTATGAGATCACAAGGATGGGGGATGTTAGTACCTGAATTTATTTGATTATGTGAAATATAAGAACTGGTTTTACCTTAAGAGGTGTGGCCAACATGGGTTTATGGTTTTTAGGCTAGGTGGTGGAGCCTAACGATGATGACACGTGACTCAAGATATTTGAGTGTCAAATGAGTTAGTAGAGTCACATGGTTCTTTACCTACTTTCTTTGAGGAGGATTGTGATTTATGAGGGTATCTCTAGAGAGAGGTATTGGTCCAAGCATAGTGATAACTTAGATATTAGAATAATGTATATATGATTTATCATTCTTGGAATGAAACACAATTTATGAGTGATTGTGTATTGGATTAGTCGTGTGGGGTGCCCTGGGCAAGTATAGAAAATAAAAAGAAAAGACAGTACTTTTTTTGTCAGTTGTGATTGACATTAAGGGATATATGGTTATTTGATTGGATGTGTGATCCTTGGATTGATGAGATATCAATCATAATGGAATGAATCAAGTTGTATAGTAGGGTAGTATATAAGTGTTCTGTCACTTGTTAATATTATTTTGATAGATACAGTGGTATTAGTGTTTTGTTGCGAGTATGATTTTTGGTACTATCTTTCCATGGGAAACATGATTGTGGGTGTTCAACCAATGTATATAGTCTGTAGGTTGATATAACATATTCTCAACCTTGGGATAAAAATCTTACTGGTTATTTTGGTATGATCGACCATGAGTAGTTGGTGTGACATGGAGTTGGATAATTTTGGAACATCTTCTAGGTGCTGAGATTAAGTAGTGTAAGTCACATGAATACTAGAGGAATTTCATGGTGAAAATTAATTATACAAGATGATTTAATGAAATCCTTACTATTGTAGTGGGTTTGACTAAACCAGTATGTGTTTGTGGTCCCTTGAGAACCATATGGTGTATAATACCCTAAGAGGTTCTGGTGTTTTTTATGGACTCTATGACTCCTTATATTTCTTAACTGATTGGATTTATGATATGGGATTCCAATGATATTAAATGTATGATCACACATAGAATGTGATTGGGTGTGGAATTATAATAACCCAAATCTAGTAACATTGAGCTGATGGTTTTTTATTACATCTGTAAAAATACAGGAGTTTATGATACATAGGATAAAAAGTTTAGTATTCTTAGGGGAATAGATGAATACATGATCCTTAAATTGCATTCTGAAACATAAAATACAATATAAAATTCAATGGAACTATATTATTTATCTATAATATCCTTATATCATTCATATTACATGAAATAGATCATTAATTCATTATTTATGCATTTTGTTTCAATGATTCAATCACAAATATTTTATCATTTTATGGTAATTGCATCATTTTATGTTTTTAGGAGAAAGTTATATTTTATTGCGAAAATGGATTAATTATTGTTTTCTATTTTTCTATTCAATAATTATTTTAAATTTGGGCTATACCCACACCTATATACCTACTATTTCCTAAAACAATTATTATATTGTCAAAAATAGATACAGTATACCGATGGTTTTTTCCAAACTGTCAGTATAGGGCTGGTTATACAGACAATTTTTTAAAACTATTGGTATAATTTATCCATAAGTGAGGTAGGTGGCCTCCCATCCCCACACACTTCTTAATTCCCCCTTACCCATGTGGTGACCTCCACTTGGTTCTCCATGTCGATCTCTCCAACTTAATTATTTTCTTGATTTGAATCATCTTCAACATCTAATCAATGTGATCCATGTCCATTATCTATTCTTTTTACCATAATATTCATTTTTATCTGGGTACTAAATAGAAATATAGATCCCATTGGGTCATAATTCTTCCTGATTCATTGAACAGAGGTTCATTAAGATTATATTTTTTATATTATTGTATATAGAAGGTGATAATAGTTTAAATATTTTATTTTTATTTACTTACATGTTGCCACTACCTATGTCCAATATTATTTTTTTTGGGGGGGGAGTATCTATTAGTATATTATGTCATTAATAATTTTATAAATTTTTTATTTTGTTATAGTATTAGGGGGTTATAAAATTTTACATTTAACAGTTTTATTTTATTTGATGAATGTTCAAAAAATATATAATTAATTCCAATATAACATGGTGTGAAATGTTTGAATTATAATGTTAGTAATTAATAAAAGTTCATTTAATAGTCCCTTGCTACCTCTACCTAATCAAATAGCATGTATTTGTTATCACCTTTTCAATGTATTATACTTTTTTGGGTCACTACTAGTATGCATCAATTATATAATATTCTATCTCTTATTATTTGTTTAGATAGATACAAGTATTCTATGATTAATTTCATATTAAAATAGGTATTCAGATTATCTTATTTGAAATATTCTATAGACATGTGATATTGAATCTTGTATTACTGTTATTATGAATTCTCCCCAGATAAAAACTTATTTATCAAATAAAAGAGTTTCCATGTTTTTTAGGATAATGTTTTTCATTAATAAAATTTTTTCAGGATATATACATATTATATATATATATATATATTAAGTTGTGGAATTATATTTTTGTCATGATATGTATTCAAAAGATTCATAATTTTTATGAATTTTTTAATTATAATATATTATATTGATTTAAATAAAAAATTATCTTTTTTAATAGAATATGTAGAATTTTGATGTATGATACTGATCTAATCTCAATAGAGTTTCAAAATAAGTTTTCCTTTTTTTAGATTTTTCATTTAATAATGCTTCAGATGAAGGATGTAGACACTGACCTTTTTATAATTGTGTGATAAGACCTTGGTTAAGTTAATAACAAGTTAGATACCATATAAAAGGTCCTTTTTCAAAGAAAACATTATGTATAGTATCACAATAGAGAGAAAAGGTAGTCTCAGGTTGTTCATGATTGAACAAAAAGGAGTAAAATAGAGAATTTTTTATTTGATTTGTTTCCATTTATTCATCATCATATGAAAGAAAATATTCTAATGGAAGAAGACAATAGTATGATTACACATGGTGTATATAATTAAAGTGATTATGTTGAGAGAGTGAAAATTTTAGGGATAATTCAAGGAATCCTATATATCATACATGTGATAAAATGTAAATTCTATAATTTTTTAATTAGATTGTATCATGGGAAGACCATATATCGTGTTTCAAATAGTAGAATAAATTATATTCTTACATTATTATAGGAATTAATTTTTTATGAGGAAAATATTCCCTCAAGTCATTATATGGCATTGCAATTAATTCATCAACTTGTATTTTCAACTAATAAAATTCAGGATTTCCCAAAAGAATACAACTTGTTTTAGGAGGAAATAGTGGACCAAAATGATTGTAAGTAATGTGGTATGTCTTTATGGAAGAAAAATATATATAAAATAGTATCTCATGTTCTATAAAAATTAATGTGTCATTTTCCATTGATTCATAGGTTCCAAAAAAAATATTTTTTGATGAAATTCCAACAAATATTCATTCTCCAGATTCTGTGATAATTAAGGATCATGATGAGTTAGTTCATCATATAGATGTACTAGTATGTAGAACACTTGATGAATTATATCAGAATTTTGAAGCTGATGTCTTTAATGTAAGGGTGGTTCTATCATGGAATGGTTTTAATCCATTCATCCATATTCTCACTTCACAGATCATGTGGTTGATTTTCATTCACATTTGTTGACTTCCTCCATGTATTTTTATGAAAAAACTATTTACCTTCTTGATTATACTCTTATATGGACCTTATTACCCTATAAATTATATAGATGTATACTTACAACATTTAATTAAAGAGTTGATTCAATTTTGGAATTTGGGTTTGTGCACATATGATGCTTCTTAAAAAGACGTATTTCATTTATTTTTTTCACTTATATGGATAATAAATGCTTTTCCAAATTAGGAAATGATTTTTTCTTGGAAGATGAAGGGTAAACTATCTTGTCATGAATTTATAGAGAATAAAAAATCCAGAAGGCTTAAATATCATCATAGTTCCAGTTTCATGGGGCTTATATGACACTTTCCAATGGTCATCCATACATGAAAAATCATCAAAGGTTTGAAAATACCATTGAGATCAGGAATCCGTGTCAATGTATGTCTATAAATGAGGTGATTAATGAATTAAAATATGTTATTTTTTCATTTGGTAAAGGTTATATAAAATCTATAAATAGGAATAATGTTTCCACTGAATCATATTATAATTAGAAGAATAAAACTATCCTCTCTGGTTTTCCATATTAATTAACCAATTTATTACATCATTATTTACACATAATAAACATTGATAAAAACATATGTTAAATTTTTATTTCAATACTTTTATATTTCAATGTGTATACCAAAAATGATTTATGATCTTGATATTAATTCATGGATAGGGGTATTAAACTATAATTGCATACTATGTGTATCAGTAAAATTTACTAGAAATCTTCTTATTATTCTTATATGATGACATGTTTAGATAAAAATGTATTCATATAAGTTCTAGAGACTATCAAGGCTCCTAATATCTGTTCGAGAAACATATTAAAATGGGTCAATATATGAGAGGTGAAACTAAAATATCTAAAAAGTCATGACTTCACATATTTCTTGATGAATTGATTCTAATAGAAATTAGTTAATTATTATCCCATAATATAAGAGTGAAGGCGATTTTATTATTCCATTTTTTAGATATCTTTGTGTAAAAATGTTTTATATGGATTTCTTGATAAAAATATTGAAATTGGAACCATTAATATTTTTCATGTTAGAGAAAATTTTTCCTCTATCTTTTTTCACTTACATGTTGTATCTGACTCTTCTTTTTCCAACTAAAATAATTCTTATGGTACATGTTACTTTTCATTGGATGCATCCATCCAAAATAAATATATTCATAATGAATTATTATGTTAGGAATATGAATCATCCTAAAGGTTCCATTTTGAAATGTTACTTGGACTGAGAATTTATGATTTTTTCAATGTAATTTGTTTATGTGAGATCGTGATGTATCTATACAATGATAAATTAATATGAAAAAGAAAATTGATCCCATATATCCATTATGTTCCGAAATAGGGATAATTTCTAGATCAAATACATTAGATACATTGATCCTTTAAGAGTGAGAGATGATATATAATATAGCCTTTTTAATTATAATTTTTCAATAACTATATCAATTAAGTAATTTTAACATGTATAGTTTTTATCATACTTCATAAGTGTACATATATATTAATATTTTACTATCTTTTTATAAAGTTAACATAAAATATTACAATTAGAATTAATTTTTTGTATCATTTGAGATTTAGAAAGACTTCTCATATCCAATATTTTTCAACTTGGTAAAAATATAAGGAATGGCCAATAATTTTATAAATAAAATAATATATATTTGTTTAATGATAATATTCATATAAATTTCAAGTATTTATTTTACCTATTTCTTTTGTCCCTCAATAAATAAAATAGCTTTATTTTGGTCTCAATAATTTGGTTCATGAATAAAAATCACTAGTAATCAATAGGTATAAAATTTTTGTAATTGATTGAGTTGCTAAAATGAGAATATAACATGACATAATTATTTTAACTATAATGATAAATAGTTATGAAATTTCATTAGATAGTTGACCATAAAATAAAAAATGTGTCATAATATAAAGCTTTTGAGAAAATACTAATATTTTATCATTCATCCCATAATCAATAATCTATAATAAAATGAAATTGGTCTGATTAAATGGGGTAATAGAAAACATTTATTAATGACTATGAATTTAGAGTATTTGACATGACTCACTTTCTGACTGCTGATAGTCCACATATTTTAACATCCATGTGGAAACAAGTTTTTTATGTTAAACGTCCTCTAATACCAAAATTTGATTTCATTATTAAAGTGATACCAATGAATATTTTTTATGATGGGGGGTTTTAAATGATACTATCACTTACCCCATTGGTCTAGATAAATATATTTCATATAATTACTTAAATAATATAATTGTTAAAGATGATTATAAACCAAAAGTAGTGGTGGGTAATATATAAAAGCTACCATATGTGGTCTCGGTTCATTTAGTTTATCTAGACTTGGGCCTTTCAGGTTATTATTATTAAAATTAATTTAATTTGGATTCATTTTATTTATCTTGAGAAGGTCCAAAGTTTTTCATGTTTGTTTTAGTTTGGAAGGTTAAGTTTTGTTTTGTTTTTCTACTTTTAATTTCATTTAATTGTATTTATATCATGTTCAAAATAAGAAAGTTTTTCTAAAATAAATTTATCCATTATATAACCCTTTATAAAACACTCTTTATATCCATTTTAAATAATAATAAATATATAATATATGAATATACCAAGATTATTTAAATATCATGTTTTACCTAAATATTTAAAAAAAAAATTATTTTACAATCTAATAATATAGTTCCAATCATATTTTGGTAAAAATTTAATTCCCTTTGATAGTAATCTAATTTTAAATTTCTAACATCATCTAAGAATAGTTATCATGAAGTCTGTTTTCTATTATTTACTTAGAATAAATTCCACTAATTCAGTTTTAATTCAATAATAATATTTTATAACTGAATTTTCTTTTATTTTATTTCAATACTTTATATTTTTTTCTTATAGTATATGTCATGTGTAATTTTTATAGTCTCTTCATTACTTTTATGGTATTTCTTTAAATAGTTCTGCAGTTTAATTCATACATGTTGTACATTATAATAATATTCAATGTTTTTAATACTACTTTCACTATCCACTCTATTTATTATGTTTTATTTTTATTATTTATTAATTTTATTTCTATAGAAAAATTTTATACCATATCTGTAATGGATACTATTTTCTATTAATAATATGTAGCATATTTTAGTATTTATGTTTCTTTTGGTCAATAAAATTTCCTCATTTTATTCAAAATTGATTTAAAATATGTGTGTGTCATTTTAAAGTTATTTTTTGATATTTTATTGATTGTAATAACATTAAGTATATAAATACCAACACTTAAATAATAAATTAATTTTAAATAAGCCTTAATGAAGTAAATTCATAGATAACCAGTCCTAAAATAGAATTAAAAATAGTATAAACATATTTAAATTTTCATTGAAAAGGACCCAAATAGAATTCATAGAGACCAAGTACCAAATATAATTGAAACTTCACTAAATTTTCCGAAAAGACATTTAAACATATTTAAAATTCATTAAAATACATTTAAATTGATTTTAACTGATTTAAAACTCACTAAAACATGTTTAAATAGATTGAATTTTAAATGGTTTTAAAAAAACAGATTTAAATAGATTTCAAAAAAAAATTATTTCAAAAAACATATTTAAACATCACTCAAACTAGTTCATGAAATAGATTTAAACTTCACTAAAATAGGTTCAAATAGTTTCAATAAAAGTTTTGATATTCACCTTTCAAAATCTTATTCTTAGTTCTAAGTAGCTTAATTATTACTTAGTGTGACACAAACAAGATTCTCCATATATCAAGTGTGGTAGTACATACAAAGAAATAAATATATTTATTTTTACTGATAGAACAATATAGAGTTTTTATTTAATTTTATTTTTCATTTAAAATTAATTCATTTAATTTAATTTCAATTATGTTTATTCGGTTTGGGTCCTTTGAGTTTATGTTTGTTTGGCCTAGATTTGACTAAAATGAAGTAAATAACCAAAATAGACAGAATAGAATATCCCAAAAATGAACAAAATTATCTAACCCAAAATAGACCATATTGAATGGCTAAATAAAAAAAATAAAAATTCCCTAACCCAAAAATGAACCAAATGACCTAACCTAAATGACTAAAAATGACCAAATAACCTAATCAAATGAGTAAAATGAAGAAAATGATAAAAAAAATTAGGATGTATTAACCCAAATGAACAAAATTGAACTAATTGAAATATAAAGTAATAAAAAATGAAAAAAAAGATATAAGAAAATACATATACTATAATTATATAAACACATACATAAAGAAGAAATATATTTAGAAAAAATATATAAACAAAGAAGGAAATGAGCCACTAAACATACATAAACAACAACAACAAAGAGAATAATAAAAAATAGAAAAAATAAATGATGAATAAATAAATACATAAAAAATGAACACAAAATAAATATGTTAATTAAAAAAACAACATATAAAGTAATAAATATTCATAAAAAAATGAAATGACATCAGTTTTCTTATGCAAAAAAACTGCCTAATCCAACCAAATCAATCCCAAGTGAACTTAAATCAGATAAATATGAACCAAATTGACCTAAACTCGCATAAAATGAATCAAAACATATTAAACATAGCGAACCTGAACCAAAAAAAAACTCAAGGATAAAGAAAAGATAAATTAACCAACCTAAAATAAACTAAATTGAATTAATATAATCCAAACTAAATTGGATTGAATCTAACATATAATATTAAAACCATATCTTACCCATGTTCATCATTCTAATAGTATGAATTGGTTATATTATGTCATGCATTTTATGTTTTTTCCTTTCCACTAAATATGATGTGATTATGTTATGTCACTTCCTATCCATTGTTTAGGTTGAAAATTGGTATTCCTTAAGTATTTAAAGTCACCCACTATGTCTTGTTTGTATTACCCATTAGTAATTAATTTCTAATTAAATTTATATATATTTTCTAATATAGGAAATGAAAACTATTGAGAAGATATGTGTGAATATAATTTCTAAAAATGATCAACGTGTGAGATAGTTGTTCATTCATACTCTGGTTCCACTGTGAGTATAGTATTTCAAATATATATATCAATTAAATTAAAACTGATATAAAATTATTAATTATTTTTAAATTTTAAGTGAGAACCACCATCTAGGAGAAAAATGTTCTCTAGCAAGACTAGTAATAATGGTTCCCAACATGATAGTCCATGGCGGTGTTACTAGAGTTACGTAAAGATATCATCAAATTTGATCACACCCAAAACCTTCACACGTTATACCATCTATCACAATTTATCATCCCATTATTCACTTAAATGCATCGACAATATGGTACCCTAACCCGTAATTCCAGATCCAGTGCTAAAAACAAATACTATACACATATCATTTAATACCAAGGGCGATGACACAACCTAAACTAATTTTTATTTTACATAATTTCTATAATTTATACATAATATATCATAAATAATTACTCAATGCCCAGAATTATAGGTTTATTGTATTTGAGATCTAGCTACATAGGTAACTTATTTTATAATACTCATGAACAGTTATCCTTAATTGATCCACACTAGACTCTATTATAACATTTTTATATGTTATACCCATCATCATAACCTATGTAATGGAAACATAAGAGATGGTTGAGCTCAAATGCTCAATAAGGGAAAAACTTATCAATATGTCATCAAGGGTTAGATCATAATCATATAAGAAAATGTGATAAGAGGATAAATAACTTATTAAAAAATCCATGGAACAATAATAGTTATTCACAAGTCCTGATATAAGGATAAGTAATCTCAAATGAACAAACATATTCCATAGTAAAAGAGTGTGATGTAATAAACATGTGACAAGGGGAATAATTATCAGAATATACAAAATTTAAAAGCCCTCAAAACATAAAATAATAAGGAACTATGGAACAAACATAAGCATAGAAAATCTTTTCAACGAAGTTACCCACATCACATTCATGATAAAACTTTTGAACAAAGATACCTAAATCATATTAATAAAAAAATTATAAACAATTATACCTACATAATGTTCACACAAAAAACCTATGAATAAAGTTTCATGCATCACGTTCAAACACAAAACCTATGAACAAAGCTACCAAATTCACATTCACACAAAAAACTTGTGAACAAAGTTACCTACATCACGTTCACACAACAAACCTGTGAACAAAGCTACTGACATCACATTCACACATCAAACCTATAAACAAATCTACCTATATCATTTTCACATAACAATGTTCTAAATATTGCTACTTAAATCTTGTTCACACAATAAACCTATTAAAATATCTACTAGCATCACGTTCACAGAATAAACTTGTGAAAAAATCTACCTACATCATATTCATGTAAAATTTAGTCATTTCATGTGATATGAAATCTTAACCAATGCTTTAGAAGTATTTAAAATACCCAACCCATATCAGGGATTTAATGGATCCAAACCATCAAAAAATTAAAACCAATTATAATTTTTCCACAAGATCATAATGTGTTTATCATTTTATCATATTTTCATTAAATTTTGGAAAGAAATGGTTTTTAATACAACTTTCTTAAACAGTCATCATCATAATCTATCTAGAGAAAAAAGTTATATGGTATCTTAAGAACATATCCCAATTTTAGCATAATAATCATCAAAGGATATTGAAAAAGATGAATAAAATCCTTTTATGATAATTAGATAAACAAATTTTGAAAAAAATTAAATATCCCATTTGAAAATCTTGAAAAAATTCTAAAAAATTATTTATTTAAAATGAAAGACTTAGAGATCTATAAAACATTTTCAAAAATACCCCTTTAATACTAATAAGGGTTTTTAGGAAAAAAATTAATAAATATATATATTTTCCAAAACATTCTTTGAAAATATATAAAAACACTGAATAATTATTTATTAAAAACACAGGCCTTTAAAATATCTTTTAAAATAAGAATACCTTTTTAAATTCAGACATTAACTTTTTAAAGGTATAAAAATATTTCAATTTCTTTTCAAAATAATAAATAATTAAAATCATTTTTAAAACCATTTTAAAACATGTAAAGGTAGTTTTATAAAGAATAATTCTCATAATAATAAAATATAACGTAAAATACTTTTCTTAGGAAAATATTTTATTTATAGTCATAAAAGATTACGTTGCAGGTCTCATTCAAGAGTAATTTTCAAAAAGGTAAAGAATTTTTTTTCAAAAAAATTTACTTTTAAAAATAATCTTAAATAATGAAAACTTGAAAAATATATAAAGGTTTTTCAAATTAAAATTTGAGTGGAAGATAAAATATACAATCATTAATGGAAAAACCTTTTTAATAATTTTTTAAAAAAAAATTACCCTATTGAAACCCACATCATAAAGACGGTGATAAATCATTCATTTGAAAACATTTAGGGGGAAATTTTAAGATCACCAGAAATAAAACATATTTGGATTTAAAAATATGAAATGAGAACATTGGTGGGAAAGGTGAATATGGATATGGAAGAAAAAGAGCTCATTTAGAGAGAATGAGAATTATTGTTAACGCCATCAAGTCTTAGGAATAAAAAATAAATCTATGGAATTCAATATAAAATTATAAGTAAATAGACTATAATATCATAATATAATAGAATAATAACAATCTTCTAAAACCATAGTCAAATAGGAAGCATTATGTCTCAAGAGAAGAAGTTCAATCAATAAAACCCCTTCTGGTTTAAGAAACGTTTTAATTAAAAAACCCTTGAAAAAGATAGGTTGAAATTGAACTTCAAGTACCATAAATAAAAGTTTATTTATTATAATATATATCCAATAGGTTTTATAAAAACCCTTTAAAATAAATTCTGTTCATAAAAAACGTCTTAAAGAAAGGAAATTGAGATGAAACAACCTTACACCATCATTTTCTTTCTAATTGATAACCCATGAAAGGTAATACATGAAATGGATTTTTAAATTACATAGATTTCATAACCAATTATAATTATATAAATAAATTTTCAATATATACACCACAAAAAGGGAAAAAGTGGTGAATAAATATCATATATATAATAGCCTAAAACCCACACTCTTAGATTCGGTGATAAAAATATAAACATTACATTTCTGGAATTGATACCATTGAATGTGGCCCAATTTCTTCCATCCAAAAATTAAATCATAAAAATGATATTTTGGATAATTTAAATACTTATGAACCTTTTAGGTTTAGAGTTTTTTAGAATTAGGAAAAACTCTAAACAACTTTGATTTATAAACAACTGGTTCATAAAGATCAACATCATCTCCCATTAAACACCTCTTTTCGTATTCCATATTAAGTCTTAAACTTCTCTCATAGACTTCATCAAATTAGAAAAAATTCTAAAAACAAATTATTTAATCATCATTATTTATAACCTGGGTAATATGAAACATAATAATGGATAGATCAAATATTTAGAAAATATAAACATAAGAATTAATAATGTAATTCCATTAGTGGTCAAAAGAAGAGAATAATGGTATGATGACATAATAAAATTTCATAAGAATAAAAAAATAATATTCATAAACATCAATACTTGGATCATCAATCAAGAAACATTTCATAATGTTTTATCATATATAAGAGTCATTAGAATCAATATTCATAATCCATGTGATATTATTGATCAAACGAATCATTAGAAACCCATTCTAAGCATAAATAAAACATGTGGGTACCTTGGGACATCGTCTTCAAAAAACCCTTAAAACCCTATAATTATAATAAATATAGAGGAAAATTCTTATGTAATTCTCTAGAGAACATAATCATTACCCAATGCATTTGATATATATAATGGCGATCACTGCACATATAATCTATTTTGAGATCACCCATTTTTTCACAATATGTAATGGGGAACAATCCTTCATATAATATGTATCATGATTACCCATGTGATATTAGATCTCAGCCCATAAAAAATATGCAATGATCATATCATGAATAAACCCTTGAAAAACTCTTTCAAACCTATGTGAAAAACACTTTTGGATATCAAAATAACTTTTTATTTCAAAAAATTATTTTAAAAACATAAATCATCCAGAATGAGATAAGGAGGGTTTTTCTTTATAGAAAATATGGAATATTATAAGGTAAGTTAAACATCAAATAATGGTTATGGTGGTGGGAAAAGTCGTCATTGTCATATATGTTAGAGTAGATCATTATTTTCATAACTTGATTACCCTATGAAAAATAAATAAGTTCCATGAAAATCTATTTTAAACAATAATAATATATCCAAAAAATAATATATATGGTATCATTATAAAATATCCCAGTAGATTATAACTAACAACATGGGTTGTTGACATTGATTTATAGAAATACCATTAAAATATCATTAAAAAAATCTTGAGAAAAATAACCTTTTCACTTTCAATAGAATAAAGGGATGTCATCTTATATGGAAAATGATTTTTGAAAGATCACATGGAACATTTCTTGAGGAAAAAATCCTTCCCATTTTAAAAATACTTTCTTAAAATCAAACATCCTAAAACATTAAAGAAATAATTTTTTTTAAATAACATTTCAAACATAAAAAATGAAGCTTTCAGATGATGAGTTGTCATTATGGTGGGAAAATTACATTAATATGGAGTATGTTAAAGACATGATTATTTTCACATTTTTTGTAAAAATTAAAAAAAATCAACATTCATAAAATAACATGAATATTCCTTTTAATAAATTTTGTAAATATTAAAACATGGGAAAAATGAATTTTAACTATTATAAGAGAATATTATACATTACTAAAAACATTTTTACAAAACATGGATTTGGAAGGAAAATAATTTTTACCAAACAGAGAAATGAAGTCAGATTTTCCTTAAAATATTTCCTTGACCATTTTAATCACCAAATATAGGTAAATGATTCTATTACTTGAAAATTTCATAAATAACTAAGGGAGATTAAAATAATAGGGTTTTATTAGACAATGATAAAATAATTATAACTTACATATTATCATCATCTAAATTGTTTTTCATCTCAAATTTTCCTCTTTTGGATATATGTTATGTCATAAATTGTGATGATAAAAATAATAATATCAATTCTTTGAGGCATTAGTCCGCATGTACGCATGAATGTTGTTAACATTTCTTGATGATTTGAAAGGTAAAAATTAAATGATATGTTATATTTTCATAATGGTAAATATGTCATGAATTTCTTAATGATTTCATAAATATCACAAATATTCATTAACATAATCCTCATTACCTTCCATGAAAAGCGTTAGTGAAAAATTAATCTCATCACTTCGTGAAGGGGTAGTCCACCGTACAAACGAGTAACGTTATTGTATCCCCCATGAGATGGAAATTAAGAAGGTATATTTTATATCATAATTCCGTGAGTATAAATATTTTTCAAATATCATATACATAATTTAAATCTTTCAATATAATAATATATGAGGGGTGATGATGAAAACGAATCGTATCAGCTCGTGAGGTGGTTGCCTATTTTATACATGAATGATGGTTTTATTTCCCATTTGATGAAATAGGAGATGGATTTAGGTTATGTAATTAATATAATAAAATAAATTTTTAGGTATAAATTTTTTTATTATATAATCATAATTTAAAATGATTTTAATTATGTGGAATAAGAAATATAATAAAAATACTCAGTTAATAATGATACATGTTCTTCAGAAAACATCTTTAAGTTAGCACCAAAATCCTTCTTAGGGTGAATTTATGATCAAACCTGGGTATCTATTTAAAATTTATTGAATTAGTTAAGTTATTTGGGTAGTTATTGGCTGATTAAAATGTATTTTATGGTGTGAATAGGAGAGGAATGTGGGTTTCATTTTATAAGTAAGGTGAGTGGCCGACTTATAATTTTCAAAAAAAATTGATAACCACATTTTTCACATGCAAAAATGCTCAAAAATAAACCATTATTGAGAATTATATTAGATGAAGATAAAATATTTCCATACCATATAATTTATAAAAGATTTTAGGTCATTTCAATCCTTATCTTTGGAGTTTAACCCCCTCGTAAACTTGTTTTCACTTTAACTGTTGTGAAATATTTTAAAAAATTTCACTATTAATTATGAAAAATAATTATGTTGAACTTAGTATATAATATAAACTATTATTATTCCAAACATAGAATCCATTTTTTCAAATTCAATTCATATAATTTTCAGAATTTAATTTAAAATAAAACCTACATACACACCGAAAAAGTGGTTTTTCACGAAATTCATTTTTCAAGTATAAGTTGTTTTTATATTAACTCTATTACTAGTAATAATCATTATATAAATTTAAATCCATATTTATAGATATCTAATATTTAAATTTAATTAAAATTAATCTTCATTATTATTTTGTTAGTTAATTAAAATGGAGAAACATTATTCACTTCAAAACAGTTCCCAAAGACCCCATTTTAAAACATAAAATTAAGCTTATAATAAAATCCAAAATTAATAAAATTAAAATTAATTATTCTGATTGAATATAAATAAATAATATTGTTATTCTTTAATTTGAATTCCAATTACAATGTGAATTTTAAATTACTTAATTTATTGAAAATAAATGACAACTTTGCAAAAAATCAGCATTTTTACTGTTTAATAAAAAATAAAAATTCCCTAAAAAATTATAAATTTTCACCCTTAATTAATTTTGATATGATTATTTCAAAAATTAAGTAAATTTTATCAAATAAGTTTCCCAAAAATTCTACAAATTGATAATAATATTACTCAAAATATAAGAAAAATCATTTTTGAAGAAAACAAATTTTTAATGAATGAAATTACTTAACAAAAATATTATTAATTATTTACTAATAAATTACCAATAAATTTATATTGAGTAGTAAATATACTCAAATATATTTCTTAAAGTAGTTAATACTATTCGTAGCTACCAATATAACTCTAGGTTATATTTCTCATATTTAAAATACAATTATTTTGTGGTTCTTTTATGCTCAGTGTTGCATGTATTGTTTACTATCGAGTATATATTCATTTTTTAAAATCTCATGGTGTTACAATATCTCAATTAAGAAAAAATTTAGATTCAAAAACCCTTACCTTTAATTCTTCTTTGTCAAACATGCTCTAATATCCAGTATAAAAAACAATTATCATAATAGTCTATTTAAGAATCATATTCATACCTATAAAAATTTAAAAAATTAATTTATAATAATTTATTAAAAATATATTAGTTAGTAGTATTTTATTTTAATCATAAAATTCTAATTTGTTTTATTGTTTATTTAATACTACTTTCATAATGGCAGTGTGATTATTATTTATTGATTCAAATTTCATCCTTCCAAAATAATTACAGGTACTAGTAAAGATGTTTTATAATTATTTATAATTTTTAAATTTCAAATGATTATAATTTTGGTTTTTTTTATGATTAATTTGGTGATGAGATTACTTTAGTAATTTATAAATAACAAAAAGGAATTATAATACTAATAATTTTAACATTAGTATAACCTTCCCAAAACTAATAACGAAACATTATTTTCTCATTAATTTCTAATAACACCATTATTTGTGTTTCATATCCATCCATGATATAAATTTATATAATTTTTCAAGTAGGATTTGAAACTAACACAAATAAGAACAAGTTATAATCTATGAATGAGTATGGTTAAGAAAGTGGAGTTCATTTTATTTTAAATTTCATCCAATGAGAAAAGTATAAGAATTTAATATATGGCACAAACTCTAAGAATATATATAATTATGGAGATCATACCAATTCTCTATGAAATTTATAGTACCCTTCCATAGTATACCACATATTTCCATTTCTATTATAGTGTGTCATGCCTTCATTGATTTTCATCTATTAAACATAATTTCACATGGATCACATGTATTCAATTTGAAGAAAATATTAAAGGTTAACAATCATGGGGGGTTCAAAGAATTTTATAAACTTACTACTCATTTGGAGAATGGAGATGGAAGAATTTTGTATGTATAAAATCTCTCTCGTGTACAAATCAAAGTCTGAGCTGCAGTTTTGTATTTAAAATATTTACCTTCATTATAAAATAGTTCTTCTTCTTCCAATGGTAGTTTTTGAAATTACAAAAAGTCCTTTGTCCTTTTGAGATAGATTAGGTTTTATTTTACTATTTTTATTTTGTACATATTTTCTTCACTTTTAATAGAAGTATATTTTATTATCCTTGTTTTATTATTTTAAATTATATTTCTTCTACCATGGTTCTCTAACACTCAAAAAGGTGTGTGACTTACCCAAATATTTTCTTTGGAGTAGGTTCTCTTCATGGTCCCAAATCCTTGATCTTAAATTTTCAATGATCATTTTCTATTTGTAATATGGAAGTGGTTGTATCGAGGGATGAGAGGTTATTGTCCATCTTTCAAATATATTATCCACAGTTATTTTATATTCCCAACCAAACATTATTCTACCCCCCATCAGTTTACCAGTTTATACAATAGAGTTGAGTTTTCCAAAGGGATGAAATGATATATGATGTAGTAGGGTATTAGAAGGTTTCATGATCTCGATTGAGACATTTGCATAATTATTGAAAATTAGAGGAGGTGATTTTTGGTGCACTAAATACATCTCCTAGTCATGATAGGTTTTACACTCAATCTAAAAGATGGTATTTCTTGTAAAATGGGATGAACTATCAAATAGAATTTAGAAAATAATATTGGATAATTATGGAACATTAGTCACCAATATTTTCAAAAAATGCATTCTTTATAACTTTTGTATATGTTTTCATTTTTATTTTCAATAATATTTCATATATACCCTCATAATATTCCAAACCCCACAATTTTTCTTTTTCATTTAATCAAATATATTAATGTATAATATATAATAAATTTTTGGAATATTTTGTGAATGAATTGTTATGAAAGGCGTCCCAAGAGATATGTCCCTAGTCATCCACTATGATGCACTAGGAAAATAAATATTATTATTATAAGCCTTATGATGGGTGTGTTAGTACAATTCTTGGTTTTCTAGGGAAAAAGAGAAACAAAATAAAAGTTTGAGCCTAGATTATCATAAGGGGATATCATATAATGAAAAATACCATAGAAATGTCAAGGAATAAATAATATGTCAGAGATAAATAGTCAAATAAATGCCAAATTAGTGTAATATAGGGAATAAATAATTACATGGATAATAATAAACAAATTCTTGGTTATGTGATGCATAATGTCAGATATATCAATCATATTATTAGCGCCTCAACCATGAAATCATAACAATAACATCAAGGCCTTATACCAATACATCGTACATGATAGGGTACAAATAGGAAAAATACCCTAAACTAGTGTTTCTCATGATATTTATACATGCATTGAGGGGATATGTAATATTAGGCCCCACCCAAGAGTGTAGGTTGGCGCCCAATAGGGAAGGAATGCACGCAATTGGACAGGAGCAACATTGGTGTGTGAAAGATTCGGCATTGTGGCACTGTTGGGCACTAAAATTATGCTTTGCATGGTAAACTGGGCGTGTTGGCTCTTTTGCGCGCAAAAAAGGTTGTTTTGCACGCAAGATGGGGTTTTGTGTGTAGGCACAGAAAAAGTGGACTTATTCACATTAGATCAGTGGCCGACATCCGGGGGCCTTCCTAGAGAATGGTGGTGCACATGTATTTATAGGCGAAACCTAAGGAGGCGGTGGGTGTAAAATTTCACACATGCAAGAGGTTTTTCGTGCAAGGCGGTGCGCATAAATATCTGCTTGCCCAAGTAGTTTTCCACGCATGTAAGTGCTTGTAAAATTCCACACACACAAGTGGTTTTTTGTGAAAGTCATTTCGCGTAAAATTCCATGCACATAAGTAGTTTTCTACGCGACCTGCAGCGGGCGCGGGCGCAAAGGGGAGTTTGACGCCGCATTTGGCGCATAATGGGTTTGTGCATGGGGTTGCATGAAAAATTACTTTATTGTGTGAAATATCCTATTATTTCAGGAAATATTCTTTTTTTTGTGAAAGCTTCCATTTTTTCATGCAAGATTCCATCTTTTACGTGAAACTCCATACTTTGCCCAGAAATTGCCCTGGATGGTCATTTCAAGCAGCCTGACTTCAAATGGCCATAACTACTGATCCGTAACTCTGTTTGGGATCCACAACCAGTAAAACCGAAGATTATGGAAAGAGATACTTTACAAGATCACATATGGAAGTATTTTGTGAATTACATGGATGTGTTTTCTGGTGCCAATAGCATCAATCTCTACTTTCCCTCTATTAAATCTAAGCTCGGTCTTGGGTTTTGGTAGAGCTATGAGAGGAAGCTCTGACAAAGTGACGATGACTTTCCACTTTGAAGAAGAACATGGTCGAGTGACATTCGTTTGGGGAAATGATGGGTAACAATGAATACTGACGAACACCTTCAGATGTGGACAATCTTTCCTCTTCTGCATTGCCATCTAACAAACTCGAGGTAGTTGTTATATGCTTGATCCCTCCCCTTTAACTCGTTCATGAATATTATGAAGAACATAGATCAACCATCCAACGGGTTGATCTTAATGCGGTACGATATTGCGTTGTTTTATTTATTAGAAATTTTAAATTAAAATATCCTTCCCATGTTGTTATGCTAACGCGGAGGGTGCGGGCCAAACAAACAAGGCCTGGACCCTCCGCCAAAATCGATTATGGTGGCGTTCTTCATGGACAAATTGAGCTTTTGATGGAAAGGTGGAACCAAGGGCCATGCATCGTAGGCACCATCTTGGGAGGGCTGTAGGTGTGGACAATAATAAAATTGGACCACCAGAGCTTCACTGGTGGCCCATGGAGGCTTTGCCGACACAGCGGCACTAGCAGCGGAGGGAGAAGGCAGCTGACACTCGCAGGCCGCGAAGAAACGGCGACCCCCGAAGTTACTGCAATAGAGAAGGGGGGGATGGCCTATGCCGACCATGTTAAAGAAGGGTGGCGTGCTTCGGTGGTGCGCCACGGTGGAAGTTCCTGGCTTCGAGCCGCCGTGGAGGGCGAACCCGCACATGCGGGTTTGTTGCGTGTCAGTCCATGCGAACTGGCCAGGGGAGTGCGGCACCATCTAGTTCTATTGTTGAGTCAAGCAGCACGCTAAGGCGACACGCCATGGTGGAAGGCTGTCACAACCCGCCTTCACCAAAAGGATGGAAGGGTCAGTAGATTGCCATGACCTTTCTTCTTTAAGTTGAAGGAGAGATAATGACCCCCAAAACCCGCCTTCAATAGGTCCCGGAGTGGCGACTAGCACAAAGGGTATAGAAAATTCTCGCAAATGGAAGGCATTACCCTTTTTATTTTATAGGATCGAGAGATAAGGAGAAGAAAACCCAACAACACCAAGGTAGAAAGTAAAGTAAAGCCAAAAGTAAACCATTCCCACATGCATGTTTCAAAAGTAAAAGCCACAAAGTGCAAAAGGTGACTACAAGGTAAGTACCAAAAGGAAAACAACAACTGCAACTGCTCCAAAAGTCTGAGCTAGTAAGGTCCTGCGTGATCCCTGAAGTCCTCCTAGAAACCTGAAAGCAGTTTTATATACGTAGGGTGAGCATACAAGTACACTCAGTACGGAAAACCAAGACTCTTGTGCACAAGTGGGGGAACGTACTAAAGTCCCATGAGAAATAGAGTAAACCAAACACCTAACAATGAAAACTATCCATCCCAGGCCTCACCAAGGCTCACTCCCCAAATAACGCAAGTCAAGTAAAATATATAATAAGAGCACATCGATGTTTGGATACCCCATGCCACATTCCCACTGGCTATTGAGACATCCTACGCATCGGACCAATCCCGCCATTCTCACCGCAGTCCCACTGCCACACCCGCCCGCACACACCTGGGCCACAACCACATGCAGTCCCACTGCTGAAACCCGCCCGCACACACCTGGGCCACAACTGTCACATGTAACCATGCCTGCAAACACCTAGGCCAGAACAACCACCACCACGCCCGAAGACACCTGGTCTAAAGGATCCACTGCCACACCCGAAGACACTTGGGAAACCACCTGCCGCACACACCTGACCAACCACCACACCACCCCACCCGAAGGTTCTTGGGCTAATAATGGACTTCATGCCATCACATCCTGCACGAAGATACTTGGGCTATCCGGGAAAGGGAGCAGAAAATGAGCTAATAACCAGCCACTAAGAATAGTGTTGGGAAAAACACCCTCCCCCGTGAAATGGGGATGTTCAGCACTGAGGGCTCAAATTGGGTGGGGCGCGAATAAGAAACACAAAGCTACAGATATATATATATATGTATGTAACAAGCACTCACCCAAAGCTAGGTTTTTCTTCAGACAGCCTACAGATCACAACAACACTCAAGTCTGAGTCACGACTCACGCCAACAACCCATTTGTCCCCTTTCTTATTTCACGTTCAGTAATAATGTTTATGTTTAAGCACTACTAGGAAACTAGTAGGCATATGCATAAGTCCAGGAAAGTAAACAGTCAAACATCAACCAAAACGTCCACACCTGGTTCTCAACAACAAAGGATTCCACCCCAATTTGTGATATAAACAAGTAACCACCCGGATTTAAAACTCACAACCACTGAATCCATACCAACAGGAGATCACATCCCCCAAATTCACACAACCACCGAGACTATAAAAGAACAGGGGATCCCATCCCCTCCCACATTTCCAGCAATCGTCCCGAAAGGAAAACAACCAACTACCACCACTAACACAAGTCAGGGATTTTCATATTTAAACGACTTAACACACTCCATGATTTCAAATTCCGTGTGTTCTAACTGGGAGTTATCATAGAAGGGTTGATCCTGGTGGTTTCAATTATTCAGTCGGATATACATGATTAAGTGATTCACTTTTCACAGTATGAGTTTACAACCACAAACAAGCCATTTAAAACATCAGAAGGGTTTATTAGTGCACAAACAATGACCACCAACGGCCTCGATTTTCAGGAGGCATAAGCCAGCACAACTGAACAAGATGGTCATAGAAGAAACAGCATCAAAATATAAAACACCATCAATGATCACAGCCCCCCCCCCCTCTTCTTTCTTTATAGAATTCGTTCTTTATCTTTAATTAGTTCTGGTTCACCCAATTCTACAGAACCAAAATCACGCCCACCCCGCATGATACACAAAAGAGAGAGACGAAGGAGAAATTCCCTACTTATTGATAGATGATCGACGTTTAGGCCGGGGGCGCGGAACTTTACGGATAACGATGCGGTGAGCCCGATGCACCAAAAGATGTTTGTGAAAAGTCACGATTGAAGAAAGGAGAAACCATGGCTAACCCTTAGTTTATAAGAGCCGGGGACGGTTGAGGTGAAAACGTGAAACCGCGTAAGGCGCGGGGGTCGTGGGTTGATCACGCGGCTCCACTCGTCACAAAAGGGGGTCGGGAGGTTTAAGCCGACTCATGAATTGATGAATCATTTAATTAAAACTCTTATGGGTGTTACGGGTCTTAAAAACACGGTTAAACGAGTCAAAATAGGGTTTAAAACCCTATTTACACAAAGGAGCGCTACTGGAAACAACTTGACAAGGCTGGGTGACGCCGATCAGTCTCGCCGATCGGTCTCGCCGATCCGTCTCACCGAGACCCCACTCCTTTAGAACCTGAATTTTGGCAAAGGGAAGGACCAAGAGATTCTGTGTCACCACATCAGATACCTCTCAAACTATTCTCGTCCCCGAGAATTTAGACAACCCAGAAGGAAAGGGCGGGTCCGAACAACCACCCCAAAAGATACCTCTCAAGAGTTAACCTCATCCCTAACTAAGAACATCTTCCTATCACAAACCAAGCAATATACCAAGCCAAACTGCCCGGGCATGTGGGTTGGGGAGTCTCTTCCCCCATGTCAAGATATTATCCGCTTTGGGAGGCACTGACTCGCCCGCACGGGTTTAATCGCATCAACCTTAATGCATCTTGAATAGGGGTCGGGTTCTCTCCTTCCCTATAGCCAGGGGTTTTCACACACAAGCAGAGGAAAGAAACCAGTACATTTCATAGCCAAAAGACAAAACGTTCTATCACAACAGGTACAACAAGGAACAAAACTCAAAACAACTCTGGGTACTGGGTACGCATCTGTGCTTCCCTCTCCCACGCACTCTCCTCAAGCCCACCATGTCTCCACAACACGCTAACCAAGGGAATGGTTAGCCCACAAAGCACCTTCTCCTTGCGATCCTTGATCATCACCGGTCTCTCCACAAAGGTCACGTCGTTCTCGATGTCCAGCTCGCCCCAATCAAGGACGTTCGAATCATCGTGCAGATACTGACGGAGTTGGGACACATGAAATACATCATGTATCCTTAGTAGCGGCGGTGGAAACTATAGCTGGTAAGCCACTTCTCCGACCCGCCGAAACACTTGGAAGGGTCCGATGAACCTAGGGGAAAGGTTACTCCCCTTGCCAAACCTCCGCTGCCCACACCGAGGGGAGACCTTCAAGAACACGTGGTCCCCAACCTCAAACTCCAAGGGCCTCCCCCTGGAATCAGCATACGACTTTTTTCAGTCCTGGGCTACCTTCATCCTTTCCCGTATGAGCTGAACCTTCTCTGTCGTGTTCTGCACCACCTCCAGAACAAGGATGTCTGCCTCTCTTACTTCGGTCCAACACACAGGCAAACGGCATGGCCTCCCATACAAATCCTCAAACGGGGCCATGCCAATGGTAGAGTGGTAGCTATTATTGTAGGAAAACTCTACCAGAGGCAAGTATTGCACCCATGAACCCCTTGAGTCCATAACACACGCTCGTAGCATATCCTCCAAGTTCTGGATGGTGCGCTCCGTTTGTCCATCTGTCTGGGGATGGAAAGTAGTGTTAAGGTGTAACTGGGTGCCAAAAGCATGCTGCAATCCTCTCTAGACCCGCGAGGTAAACCGTGCATCCCTATCCGAGACTATAGACCTCGGGACTCCATGCAACCTCACCACCTCATCCACGTACTTTCGTGCCAAAGCATCCACAGCACTCGACTCCCTGATCGCCAGAAAGTGAGGCGATTTCGTCAACCTGTCCACTACCACCCAGATGGCATCGTACCCTCCTTGGGCCTTGGGTAGTACCGTGACGAAATCCATTGAGATGTCATCCCACTTCCACTCGAGGACACCTAGGGGCTGTAGTAGGCCGCCTGGAACTCGGTGTTCAGCCTTCACTTGCTGACACACTAGGCACTTGGCCACAAACACTGCCACCGCTCACTTAACTTTGGGCCACCAAAACTGCCTCTTCAAACCCTGGTACATCTTGGAAACTCCAGGGTGTACCGCTAGGGGTGAGTTGTGGAACTCACTGAGAACCCTGTCGCGCATTGCCTCTGGGACAAACAACCTTCCCTGGAAAAGCATCCGGTTCTGACCATCCTCAGTCCATCCTTCTAGAGCATTGCCCCGGTCAACTCGGTCACACATCACCTCACACTCTAGGTCTCCCCACTGAGACTCCTCCACCTGCTAAAACAGGGATGACTGCACTGTCATATGATATAGGCATCCTCTACCGTTATCCATCATCGCATCCAGGTGTAAGGTAGCCAACTCTTCCATTGCCTTCCAGGCATCCGCCGACTCTTGGACCGCATCCTTCTGCATCCTCCTGCTCAAAGCATCGGCCACCACATTTCCCTTTCCCTCAGTATAAGAGATCTCGAAGTCGTAATCCTGGAGGAACTCCACCCATCTCCGCTGTCGCAAGTTTAAGTCCCGCTGGGATAAGATATACCACAAGATTTTGTGATCCGTGAAGACCACAAAGCGTTCCCCGATGAGGTAGTGCCACCATAACTTTAGCCCAAAAACGACCACTGCAAGCTCTAGGTCGTGGGTGGCGTAATTACGCTCATGGGAACGCAGCTGCCTGGACCCATAAGAGATCACCCCTCGTCACTACATCAACACGCATCCCAGGCCCTATCCTGAAGCATCGCAGAATACCTCATAGGCCACCCCTTCTTCTGGTAATCTCAGCACTAGGGCACTAACCAAATTCTCCTTCAGATAGCTGAAGGCTGACTGGTACTGCTCACTCCATACGAATGCCTGGTCCTTCTTGGTCAGAGTCGTCAAAGGGCCTGCTACTCGGGAGAAGTTCGGTACGAATCTCCGGTTGTAACCTTCCAGCCTGAGGAAACTTCGGAATTCTGCCACATTCTTGGGTGCTTCCCAAGAAACAACTGCCTCCACCTTTGATGGGTCGACCGCTACCCCCTGCTCAGACACTACGTGCCCGAGGAAGTGCACTTCTCGTGTCCAGAACTTGCATTTCAACAACTTCCCATATAGCTGGTGCTGTCGGAGGACCTCCAAAACTGTCCTCAGGTGCTATGCATGGTCCTCTTCTGATCTAGAGTAGACCAGGATGTCATAGATGAACACAACCACGAACCGATCCAGGTACTCCCGGAAGATGGAGTTCATAAGCCCCATGAACACAGCCAGGGCGTTCGTAACACCAAAGGGCATGACTATGAACTCGAAGTGTCCATAACTGCACCTTAACGCTGTCTTTGGGATGTCTCTCTCTTTCACCCTCAGCTGGTGGTACCCAGACCGCAGGTCGATCTTCGAGAACCATCCTGCCCCTTTCAGCTGGTCAAAAAGATCATCTATCCTTGGGAGAGGGTAGCGATTCTTGATCGTCACCTGATTCAACCTCCTGTAGTCTATGCATAGCCTAAGACCTCCATCTTCCTTCTTTGCAAACAAGATCGGAGCACCCAACGGTGACGCACTCGGACAAACATAACCCCTCTTCATCAGATCGTCAATCTGTATCCGCAACTCCCATAGCTCCGAAGGTGCCATCCGGTAAGGAGCCATCGAGAATGGATGAGCGTCGGGTTGCAGGTCTACCCCGAACTCGATATCACATCGAGGGGGTAGAGTCATCACCTCCTCAGGAAATATGTCCATAAACTCACGGACGATCTCTGGCACTTCCACCATTTCAGCATCTACTGATTCTACCTTCATCTCGGTCAACAAGGAGAGGAGAGGTTCCTCTCTCCTGTTTCCCTTCGGACTGCTCCGCTCGCCGGTGAAGGTAACACGTCGGCTGTCCAAATCTGAGAACACCACCCTTCTTTGAAAACAGTCGATGACGGTGCACACAGAAAATAGCCAGTCGATGCCTAGGATGACATCGTATGGTTGAATCTGTAGCAGAAGAAGATCCTGAACTGACTAATGTGTCCCTATCATCAGTCTACATCCCCGACAAATGAACAACAAGTCGGTCTGAACTCCAACTGGTGTGCTCAAAACCATGGGCACTGGAAGTCTCTCGGCATCTAGACCCAAGCCACGGGCTAGACTGGGTGCAACGAAGGAGTGCGAAGCTCCGGTATCGAACAAAGCATAAGCAAGAGTGCTAAATAGACTGATCGTACCTCGAACAACCTCTGGCCCTGCTGGGACTGCTGCCTCTACAGCGTGCAACTGTCCACGCCCAGCTCCCCTGCCCCTCAGCTATTGGCCACCTCCCCGACCACGCCCTGGTCGAGGTCCCTGTGGAGCGCCCTGAGGTCGGCCTCCTCCTACATCTGCCCTCAGAGGAGCAAGAGCTCGTTGTCCCTGCTGGAAAGGTCTGGCTGGAAGCTGCTACTGGGGCAGGTGCTGGGGCTGACTGCCACTGCTGTACTGCACCCGGTCTGGGCACTGACTCTAGAGATGCCCATGGCTCCCACAGATGAAGCACAGTGGTCCTGGGCCCGTAGTAAAAGGGCGAGGACCGGGGAATCGAAACTGAAACTGTTGCAGCCTGCTCCCTGCGGGTCGGAACATAGAGGGTCCTGACACTGGAGGCCGGGTGCTGACGGATTTCCCCTTTGATGGTCCCAGCTTGATCCCCTCTCGCGACACTCCCCCTAGATCATGCATCCGCTCCACCACTTTGGCCTTCTTCTGGACCTCCAAGTACGTCGGCAGGGTAAAGGGGGTAATAGCATACTAGAGGGAGGGTCTGAGTGCCTCCTCCAAACGTCTTTCCTGAGACTCCTCGTCGGGAAAGAGGTCCAGAGCAAAACGTAGGAGTTCCTTGAACTTGATCCTTAGCTCCCTCACAGACATACTCCCCTGCTGGAGGGAGAGTAGTTCCTGCCTCTTTTCTGCCTTCATCGTCGAGGAGAGGAATTCCGCCCGGAACTCCTTCTCAAAATCTACCCAAGCCACCTCAGACTCTCTCCTCTCCCCCAGGTAAAGCATCCACCACTGACGTGTCGCTCCCCGCATCTGGCTAACGGCCAGGGGAACCCAATACTCGGTCGGGGCCCGAATCAGGCCGAAGGCTATAACTAGCTCCTCTAGCCAGCCTTCCGTCTTCATATCAGAGGTGCTGCCCTCATACTTCTCGAGGGCTTGTCGTTGGAAGGCTCGAAGAGTCTTTTGCCACTGGTCATCCTCTTCCTCTCGATCAGCTCTCTGCCGATTGGCCAAAGTAGTCTCAGGGGCCTCGATCGCCTGTACCACACATGGTCACCTTCCAGGTACCATAGCTGCAAGGTAAACAAGGAATGCCTAAGCCCAAGTAGTGCAGAATATCGTTCTTAAAAAGTCTTAAGATTTAAATTTATTCTTAATTCCCAAGACATCCCAGAAACACAAGAACAGAAGTCATTATGATGCATGTACCTTTCCTAGGGTCTCTACCCTACAATCAGTGTGGCCTCACTTAGTCGTTCGTTAGGTCCAGAGTCCTTGCATCGGATCACGGGGGGGCCTAAAATCCCGTGTCCTAGCCGGTGTTCCCTGGCCTAATTCACGCTCCAAGGTCACCCAACACCGTTTCCTTACCATCCCATGCAATCCTCACTGTGCCTAACTCCAGACTCAGTCCTATCTCTCAACTATCACCTCTGATACCATTCTGTCACGACCCGCCTTCACCAAAAGGAGGGAAGGGTCAGTAGATTACTAGGCCCTTCCTTCTTTAAGTTGAAGGAGATATAATGACCCCCGAAACCCGCCTTCAATAGGTCCTGGAGTGGCGACTAGCACCAAGGGTATAGAAAATTCTCGCAAATGGAAGGCATTACCCTTTTTATTTTATAGGATCGAGAGATAAGGAGAAGAAAACCCAACAACACCAAGGTAGAAAGAAAAGTAAAGCCAAAAGTAAACCATTCCCACATGCATGTTTCAAAAGTAAAATCCACAAAGTGCAAAAGGTGACTACAAGTTAAGTACCAAAAAGAAAACAACAACTGCAACTGCTCTAAAAGTCTGAGCTAGTAAGGTCCTGCGTGATCCCCGAAGTCCTCCTGGAAACCTGAAAGCAGTTTTATATACGTAGGGTGAGCATACAAGTAGACTCAGTAGGGAAAACCAAGACTCTCATGCACAAGTGGGGGAATGTACTAAAGTCCCGTGAGAAAAAGAGTAAACCAAACACCTAACAAGGCAAACTATCCATCCCAGGCCTCACCAAGGCTCACTCCCCAAATAACGCAAGTCAAGTAATATATATAATAAGAGCACATCGATGTTTGGGTACCCCGCGCCACTTTCCCACTGGTTGTTGAGACATCCTACGCATCAGACCAATCCCACCATTCTCACCGCAGTCCCACTGCCACACCCGCCCACACACACCTGGGCCACAACCACACGCAGTCCCACTGCCGAAACCCGCCCACACACACCTGGGCCACAAATGTCACATGTAACCATGCCCGCAAACACCTAGGCCAGAACAACCACCACCATGTCCAAAGGCACCTGGGTTAAAGGATCCACTGCCACGCCCGAAGACACATGGGCCTCATCCCGAAGAAACTTGGGAAACCACCTGCCGCACACACCTGGCCAACCACCACACCACCCCGCCTGAAGGTTCTTGGGCTAATAATGGACTTCAGGCCATCACAGCCTGCCTGAAGATACTTGGGCTATCCGGGAAAGGGAGCAGAAAAGGTGCTAATAACCAGCCACTAAGAATAGTGTTGGGAAAAACACCCTCCCCCGTGAAATGGGGATGTTCGGCACTGAGTGCTCAACTTCTGTGGGGTGCGAATAAGAAACACAAAGCTACAGATATATATATATATATATATATATATATATATATATATATATATATATATCTGTGTGTGTGTGTGTAACAAGCACTCACCCAAAGCTAGGTTTTTCTTCAGACAGCCTACATATCACAACAACACTCAAGTCCGAGTCACGACTCACACCAAAAACCCATTTTCCCCTTTCTTATTTCACGTTCAGTAATAATGTTTACGTTTAAGCACTACTGGGAAACTAGTAGGCATAGGCATAAGTCCAGAAAAGTAAACAGTCAAACATCAACCAAAACGTCCACACCTGGTTCTCAACAACAGAGGATTCCACCCCAATTTGTGATATAAACAAGTAACCACCTGAATTTAAAACTCACAACCACCGAATCCATACCAACAAGAGATCCCATACCCCAAAATCACACAACCACCGAGAGTATAAATGAACAGGGGATCCCATCCCCTCCCACATTTCCAGCAATCGGATCGAAAGGAAAACAACCAACTACCACCACCAACACAAGTCAGGGATTTTCAGATTTAAACGACTTAACACACTCCATGATTTCAAATTCCGTGTGTTCTAACCGGGAGTTATCACATAAGCGTTGATCCTGGTGCTTTCAATTATTCATCCGGATATACGTGATTAACCGATTCACTTTTCACAGCAAGAGTTTATAACCACAAACAAGCCATTTAAAACATCAGTAGGGTTTATTAGTGCACAAACAACGACCACCAATGGCCTCGATTTTCAGGAGGCATAAGCCAGCACAACTCAACAAGATGGTCATAGAAGAAACAGCATAAAAATATAAAACACCATCAACGATCACAGCCCCCCCCCCCCTCTTCTTTCTTTATAGAATTCGTTCTTTATCTTTAATTAGGTCTGGTTCACCCAATTCTATAGGACCAAAAGCACGCCCACCCCGCATGATACACAAAAGAGAGAGATGAAGGAGAAATTCCCTACTTGTTGATAGATGATCGACGTTTAGGCCGGGGGCGCAGAACTTTACGGATAACGATGCGGCAGACCCGATGCACCAGAAGCTGTTTGTGAAAAGTCACGATCGAGGAAAGGAGAAACCATGGATAACCCTTATTTTATAAGATCCGGGGATGGTTGAGGTGAAAATGTGAAACCGCGTAAGGCGCGGGGGTCATGGGTTGATCACGCGGCTCCACTCGTCACAAAAGGGGGTCGGGTGGTTTAAGCCGACTCATGAATTGATGAAGCATTTAATTAAAACTCTTATAGGTGTTACGGGTCTTAAAAACACGGTTAAACGAGTCAGAATAGGGTTTAAAACCCTATTTATGCAAAGGAGCGCTACTGGAAACAACTTGACAAGGTTGGGTGACGCTGATCGGTCTCGCCGATCGGTCTCGCCGATCGGTCTCGCCGATCGGTCTCCCTGATCGGTCTCACCTATCGCTCTCACCGATCGGTCTCCCCGATCGGTCTCACCGAGATGCCACTCCTTTAGAACCCAGATTTTGGAAAAGGGAAGGACCAAGAGAGTCTGGGTCATCATAAAGGCCATGGTGGATGGCGGACTCACGGTCTGTGGGTCTTGCACGTGACCGGTCCAGCAAGACTGGCTCGGAGAGGTGGCGCCAACTGGCGACGTTCCCTTGAAGGCCCAAACGACTTCGGCAGTGAAAGCCTGAATATCTTCAGTAATGAAAGACTGAATGGATTCATCCATGAAGGCCCGAATGTCTTTAGCCATTCAGGAGGGGAGCGAACCCCCCGTGCTCGGCCAGTGGGCCGAGCGTTTTTGCGGGCCGGCAGGCCGCGCCAAGACGGGAGGGACGGGCCGAACCCGTGGCCCAATGGGCCGAACCCATGGCCCAGTGGGCCGAAATCGAGGCCCAGTGGGCCGGACCAGGCCCATCCAAACCAGGCTAGGTTGGGTTGGTCCGACCAGGTCGGATCGGAACCGGACCCTTTTTTAGCCAAATTACGCTTAAATAGGCATATCTTTTAAACCCGATGTCCATTTGACGAACCGTCTAAAACACTAGAACCCTAAGGACAAGGTGTTCCTTTTGAGATACTCCACATGATATTTGAATAAATTTGGATTTTGGATGGGTTGGATCATACCAAAATCCAACCGGGCCCTCAGCACTAAAATGCCTATAACTTACCGACTGGGCACCTAATTGACGTGTTGTCTATTGTTTTGAAACCCTTAAGACATGGAGGATCATTGGGTTACTTCTTCATGGGTTTTCGTGGTAGTAGATGTATGACCGATGTCTTGAGAAGCATATTTTTCTAGATTCATGTATGCTATGTATGTGGATCCAGTGGCTGGCTATGACGTGAAGAATGAATAGCAATCCTGTGTGGATCAGAACCGAGCGATCCTCTGTGGATAAGCACCAAATGATTCTATGTGGATCAGCACTGAGCGATCATGTTTGGATCAACACCTAGAGATCCTATATGGATCATCACCAAGAAATCCTTTGTGGATCGGCACCGAGCGATCCTGTGTGGATTAGCACTGAGCGATCCTGTGGGGATCAGCACCTAGAGATCATGTGTGGATAATCACCGAGCAATCCTATGTGGATCAGTACCAAGATATCTTGTGTGGATCAGCACCTAGTGACCCTATGTGGATCAGAATCTAGAAACATAGTACGGATCCGAAATATAGCCTCTTAGCAGAATAAGATGATCTTGCTTTATGGATAATCATCTATACTTTTGTACTTAAGTTATACCTAGTGTGAGCTGTCTTTTGCTTTGTGCTTTGTGATTGAGATCATGCTTTGTGGTTTTTTCTTTATGGAATTCTGAGAGACCTTCAGTGGGTATCGAGGTCCCTACTGATTATTTTTATACTCACCCCTATATGGTCTTCTCCCACACCTTATTGTGTCTTGTGTATATGACTGAAAGCTTGACTTAGTCTTAAGGAGTTGGGGCTAGACAGTGCTCGGAGGTGATTGAAAGACGGTACACGGAGGTGACCAGTTGAAGTGGAGACCTGTAGTGATGAGATGTACCTACCCTTCATGTATGATCCTTGGCAGATGACCTCAAGAGATTTTTTTTATGTACATTCATTTCATTTCAGCTTGTATTCTGGCCCCATTAATTTCAATACTTAGCTTTACACTCAGTGGTGGTTTTTAGTTGTGGTTGTACCATTATTCTTCCATTGTGTTTTTCTTGTTCCAAGTGTTCCCTATATATGTGTTTATGGGTTTTGAGGCATTGACTTCCCATTTTAGGTATATGTCTTTCTGGTGCTAGTCGATATCCCCTAGCTTATGGAAGGCGGGATTGGGGTAGTCACGTCATAGGCCTTGGGGGACGGATCATGACAGCATACCCATATGGGTTTACATGCATGAATGCAGGTTAGTTCATGGGATATAAATTTAAAATTAAAAATTTCAAAAAGTTTTTCATATGTTAAAACTCATTTAAACCAAGTTTTTAAGTTCATCACAAGTGTTACATTGCACCTTTCACGCACGACCAACCACCACCTCACTTAGAACATATCCCCTTTGATTCTCAAGGCCTTTTTCATTCCTTCCCCTATCAAACTTCATTCATATTAACTTTCCTAACTTACCTCCACACACCAGATTCACCAACAATATCAATTTTCCCATCAACTTCATCCCCACCTTTTCAAGTTGACCTAACACACCAGAAACATCCCTACATTCACTCATTATCCCGACCTTCACCCATTATTGTTTCTCTTTCCCATCATCGATATTCCCTTCTCACACTTCATCAACCCATAAACTCCTCTATTAATATAGGATAGTAGCACTAATTTTTTCACCCAACCTCCCCAAAACTACATCACAACTCCCCAACGTCACCTTCCTCAAGTAGAATGACCTTTTCCATCACTATTCTTCCCCCACCTTCTCTTGGTTTTTATCATTTTTCAATCATTTAAATTGTTTTATTTTATTTTTTTAAGTGGAAGGTTATTTTAGGAATCTCACATTGATTAATTGGTTGAAATTTACATTATGTTCACTAGAGGACATTTTTGTTTTCTAGCGGCTGTGATTTAGTCCACTTATTTGATCATGTGTGATCCGACAAACTTGATTAAATCAATAAATTCATTCCTTTATAAAAAATTTATAAACCAAGTTCTAAGAGGCATGATTCTTTATCTAAATGGGTTCTTACATGACTGTAAAATTGGGTCCCCATTATATGGTAAAATCAATTCCAACCATTCCCAAAAACTCATATCCTTCTTATAAACTGAGATTTGTCTAAAACAATCCAACATGAATCAAAGTAATTTTATTGGTTCTCAACAAAAAATCATTTTATTACTCTCTTATTTATAAAGATACCTTATGGGAAACTCTCAATTTATTACAAGTATCGAACACTAAGATATAGTTGTAACCTGGAGAGGATTCATCGATAAACCATTGTATTACAAATTTGGTGGGGATGAATATGATCTTAAAGAAAGTTATTATATAATGTGACTTAGTTAGATCTATATAAATCCAACCAAAGTAAATTGTATATTCCTTACCCATTGATATATCCCCAAAAATCTTAAGAGTATAATCTCACCATCATGGATATTGAGATGCTTAACAATATGATGAAGGTAGAGCAATTTTATGATAAAAATATCAAGAGGTGAAAAATGAGAATGTTCATTCTTATTTCAATGCTCAATGTGGTTTATATACTCTCAACTCCAAAGCCCCATGCATCTAAAAATGAGATGCTTCAATTTTCCCACACATAGAAAAAATGGGAAAATATTTATTTCATGTATCAAGGACATATAATCAATGACTTAGAAAATAAACACTTCAACACATGTCAATATATTTCAATGTAAAAGGTTATATGGGATGATTTGGAAAGAAATAAATTATTGGGGATGCATAAAGAAACAAATTCTTGGTAAGAAATTTTATTTAATACAAAATAGTATATAGTATATCTATTATAGAGAAATTATATAAAATAAAATTCATCTTACAACACCTAAATAAAAACATGATGAACATGGATAATGTCATAGTTTTCACAAATATCATTGAAAAACTACCTTCTTCTTGAAAGAATTTTAAACATTCTCTAAATCGCAAGAGGGAAGATATTTCCTTCAATGACATACTCAACTAACAACAAATTTAGGAGAAATATAAATCGAACTAAGAGGAAAATGAGCCTAAGTATAATAAATCCAAGGTCCTCATGGAAAAGGTAGTGGGCCTATCCAAGCCCTCATAACTTTCAAACCATCATTTAAAAGGAAAGGTAAAATGCAAGAATAATAAAGGGTCATTGTACTTTTATGGAAATTTAGGAAACTTCAAATGGGATTGTCGTCTCTTATGAAATAAATATGTAAAGAACAATAATATTAAAAATCACTTTATATCCATTATATTTTAAGATATCTTTCTTAAGTATATTTCTTCTTGGTGGATTAATTATGGAGCTACATGATATGTGTGAAATAAAAAATATCTCTTCAAGAGGATGGGACATGTCATAGATGATACATCCCTTTACATAGGTATCTTTATAAGAATAAAAATATAAGAAAAGGGATTAGTTTATCTTTAGTTTTAATTAAAAAATATCCTTATATTAAATTGTGTCTTTTATGTGCTCTAATATTGTAGGAACTTAGGCTTGGGGATCTTGTCAATCAAGCAGGTGTTTAATATTTTATTTGAGGAAAATAATTTTTTTATGTCCAAGGGTGGGATCATTATTAGAAGGGGTCACTTATAAAAAAGATTATTCAAATTAAATACAAAAAATTGTCTCTTATTACTTTCTAGAGTCTTTTTATTTATTTAATAGTCATTTAGGTCTCATAATTTTTAAGAAAATGAATGACATATCGAAAATGGAATTATTACCTATGAGGGAAAAAATAATAAAAAAATTTGACTTACATAAAAAAATAGTTAGAAAACCATTTCCAAATATAAAAAGGATAATTAATTGGTTATAATTAATATATATTGATGTACTTGATTTACATGATACACCCACTATAGGTAAAAAAAATGTAGCTTTTATTGATGATTATTCTAGATTTTTTCAAGTCTATCTTTTACATGCTAATTCTAGAGTAATTGATAAGTTTAGTATCTATAAAAATAAGAGTTTAAATCAATATGGACATAAAATTAAATTCCTTATATATAATAATTGATGATAATAATATAGTACATCATTTTTTAAATCCCTAGGTATGACACATGAATTGAAAATTCTCTATACACCTCAACAAAATGGTAGAGCTAAGAGAAAAATATAACATTAAATAAAATATTCAATTCCATGTTTTCTATCTTGGGTTTCTCAAAAGTATTTTTCAAAGAGGCACTATTAATTGAATGTCAAATCCTAAATAGGGTTCCTATAGAAGGGAGACTATTACTCTGTATGAAGTATGGAAACATGGTAAACTAAACGTGAATTATTTAATGGTTTGGGGTTGTCATGTAATTATAAGAGTGTGTGAACCTAAAATGGAAAAGTTGGATAAAAAAGGTATTGATCAAATATTACTTGGGTGTGTGGAGTATTCAAAATTTTATAGATTCAAATGATTTATTAGTTGTTAATATAGTCATTAAATCAAGATATTCTATATTTTTTGAATCTAGCTTTACCTGTTTACCTAAGATAGCCCAAATAGAAAAATCTACCTCAAATAAAAGATTATCTCAAGAAGATACAATCAAGAAGGTTCATAATAGTTAATGACCACGTATACCTAAGATATATTGATCACATTTCATTATGTTATTTTTGGAAGTAACTAATGATATTACTGTTACAAAAATAAAGCTTTTATCAATATAGAGTTTGATCTAAAAAAATTCCAAGATGTTATGTCACATTCTGACGCATCTGTTTGGAAGGAAACTATAAAGGATGAAATGGACTCTATGACCAAGAATAATACATGGATGTTGGTTTATCTTCCTCAAGGTTCACAATTGATAGTTTGTAAGTGGGTATTTATAATAAAATAGAAATTCAATAGTTCAATTGAAAAATATAAATCCAGATTGGTAGCCAATGGATTTACATAAAAGGATGAAATATATTATTTTGATACATATTTTCTTGTTTATATGGAAACATTGATTATAATTATTTTTTTAGCTTCCATATATAATTTTTAATTTCACTAAATTTATATTAAAATAGTGTTATTAAATGTTGAATTATATGAAGAAATATATATGGAACAAACTAAAGAATTCATATTACCTATTAAATAAAATATGTTTTAAAAATTGGTATGATCCCTATATGTTTTAAGAAAAGGAACAAAAATAATGGCATGATAAATTTAATAAAGTTACTTTATCAACTAAACTGATAAATTTGTTTATAACAAGTTCTATAATAACCATGGTGTATTTTTTTTCTATATGTTGATTACATGCTTATATATGAAAATGATATGAATAATGTAAATGAGATTATTTCTATTTTATATATAAAATTTGATATGAAAGACTTGGGTGAATCTAATGTTATTTTGGGAATAATAATTTTAGAAATCATAATTTTATTTTTATTTATCAATCTCATTATATTGAATGGTTTTTAAATAGTTTTGAATAGTTTTTTTGTCCATCGGTTTCTACCCCATATGATTTTGAGAGTAAGATGGCACTAGATCCTAGTAGGTAATTTTCTCAACTAGAATATGTAAGGGTTATTGAGTGTATCATGTATTCCATGACATGTAAATGACCTAATATTGTATATGATATTGGAAAGTTGACTAGGTATAAAAGTAATTTGATTTATGCATAATATGTTGTGGTTAAAAGATTACTCAGGTATCTAAAGGGTATTATGGATTACTTTATATGTTATAGTGGAAACCCATGGTTATTTTAGGGCTTTTGAAATTTGGGCTGGATAACTAATCTGGAGGATCACTCTTCTATGAGTGGTTTGGTGTTTTGACATGGAGGTGGAGTGATATATTATGTATCGAAGAAATAAACATATATAACATAATCTATAATAAATTCTGAGTTTACTACTTTAGTAGATACTAGAAAAAAAAGCAGAATGGATTTATCACTTCTATCAATTCTACCATGGTGGAATATGTTGGTATATTTAGTTTCTGTACACTGTAATAGTTAAGAAATATTGGATATGGTAGACAATAATACTTATAATATATGATAAAGTAATGTTTATCTCATACATAGCTATGTGAGATAGTTGATACGTTATAGTATGATAAATTTTCACTTTGTTAGATCAAACCAAAATTTAGAAGATACAATAACTAAATGGACTTTCGAGGGTTTTGTAATACAAAACCTTCTTAGGGATGGATTTAAATTCCTTTTCAAAAATTCACCAATGATGGACTTTCGAGGGTTTTATTTATGAAATTTCGTTCCAAGAGAGTATGATTCTTTATTTTCAAAAGGTTTTTTAAATATTTTAAAATTGTGAGGGTTATTGAATTTTAATGTTTTTAAAATATTTAAAAAAATTATTCTATGTTTTATGAAGGGGGAGGTTATTTTTGGAATCCCAAATCCAGTAATGGGCTGGAATTGAAATTTTTTTCACTAGCAGACATGTTTGTTCGCTAGAAGCTACAACCTGACCCACTTATTTGATATGGTGCAATCTGATAGACATGATTGAATCTAAAAATACATGCCTTTATAAGGAAGGTATCAACCCAATTCCAAAGGGTATGATTCCATATCCAAATAATTAATTTTATTCAACTAATATGGAGTCCTCATTGGATGGTAAATTAATTGCAACCATTCCCAAGCACTCTAATCCTTCCTAAAAATTGAGATTCCTATAAAATCCATCAACAAACATAAAAGGAATTTTATTAGTGTGAAACAAAAAAATCATTTTATTACACTCTTGTTTATAATTTTCATTAAATGGATAGCCTCCAATTGGAAAAAGTAGAGAGAAATGAGTTAATATTGTATCCTAAAGAGGATTCATGGAAAACCCATTACATAACCAATTTTGTGGGGGTGAATCTACTCTTAAAGAGAGTGATAATGTAATGTGCCTCGGCAAGCCCCATCCACTACCATCTAAAGTAAAGTTCATATCCATTAACCACTAATATATACCCAAAACCTCCTTCTAGTAATATACTACCATGCCTTATCAATGCAGTCATCACCCCCCATCCAATTTTGACGCAACACGACCATGACTTACCATCACCCCAGTCAACTTACTATCACTATTTAACCCTTCTAGGTAGGGAATCCCTGAATCTATGATGGCAGTTTCCATCCCTTCTAGCATCCAAACTCCCCCAACTCACCCCATAATTATCATGGTGGTAGTAGGAAGTTTGTGAGGCTAAAACTCTGGGTATCTCAAAAACCCATGTTGGTAGTGTATATAAGATTTTTTGGAGGCATTGTGAGGCCAACAAGGTGAGGTGTGGTGGAAATATCATTATATTCATAAAAGGTAGTGCACAACAGTATGGGAATGAGACATTGTTGGAAGTCTATATGAGATTAAAAAGTGGTGGTTGGTCATCTAGAGATCACGGTGGACAATCCAAGAGGCGGTTTGGGGTTTCTAGATTTTTAGTATCAGGGGATAATATAACCAATCAATGGAGAAAGGAAAATAACAAAACCATATAATATAATAGTAATAAAATTAAAATAAATTATATATTGGATGTGAGGTTGGATTCCAACATGTCACATTGATAAAATATTATTAATATTCACAAATTTTTATTTAATATGGTGATTCTGAAAATTAATTAATATATAAATTCAATAATTATTAGATTTTATTATATGTAAATTCAATTATATGTTTAAATGTATGTCTATCTTTGTACTCATTAGGACAATCTAATTAAAAATTAAAAAAATTACTAATAAAAACAATGAATGTTGGTTTCCCGTGTGTCCGCCTACATCCCATGTGAGGTGAGGCAGGGTAGATAAATATACCTATTTGACATGAAGGATTTCTCAAGCCTGCATTGGTACAAGCCTATCAGGGCTTAGACTTCCCCACCCTGACCTACCCATTTCGCATCTCCAGATACACCATGAATGGGGGGGATTCCTTTGAATGCCTCTTAATGTTCTTCATCAAGTATGTGATTGGAAAAAATAACAGTGATAGTGTTCATCTATGTAAGGTACACCTAACTTCTTCTTCATTTATATATGCATGGTTTTACTTTCATCCATGGTAGATCTTTGGATTGGGCTTCATGTTTTTTATGCTATATAGATTAAGTGTTAATATATCTTGTGTAACCCAACTATAGTACGAGATTCATACAATTTCATTGGATTCACAAAATAATTTTTTAAAATGAAAAAACAAATTGATTATTGTGATGCATATCATAATGTATATCATAAGATATGAACAAAATTTTAAATTGGGGTAGTTCATACGATATGTGATATCATATCTAGTGATATTTTTCAATCCTTTGGTATTTTTATATTCCATAACATATGAAATAGGTATCATATAGTTTAAAATCTTCAATCAGTTAAAGATAAAAAAAAATTAGAGTTGTATCACTTTAGAGATATAAACTCGTATCGTTAAATATGACCTTCTCTTTTGGGTTATTCATACAAAGATTATTAATATATGCTATGATAGTTGATACTCAGACAAATTCTTATATATATCTATGCATTATATATTAATGATTCTTAATTTAGTCATAAGTTATGATTTCCATGCATCTCAAGATTATTCTTACGTGGTCCAGCATAGAGTTACAACTAAATAGAGGCATATCGTAAGGAATGAAAGTGAGGCACTGAATTAATCTTACATGATATTTATATCATAAATTTGTGATTTTTAGTGTGTATAATTATTCTTATATGGGGATTTCACCAATTTTATCCCACATAGTCTATGGTTATCAATCATTTTTTATGATTGAGAGCACCTATAAGCATCGTGGTTTATATTGTATAAATCTATAAATGTAACAACCCAAGTTTTAGTTGGCCTTTTTACTTAAATTAATTAAATTTCATTGATGTATTTCATTTCACTATGTAAAAAATCCTTTCATATGTCACTAACTTGGTTTGTGCTATACACAACACTGACTTGGCTTACGTTACGTGGAACACCGAGTTTCTACAAAACATCATTTTATTGTTTTAATTATTTAAGTGATATTGTTATAACCTAACTATTAAACATAGTAATATGAATCGTAATAAATAATTTTAAAATATTTTTTATAATGTTTTTATAGAAATATAATATATTTATAATGAAATATATAATATTTGTAAAAAAATTTATATGTTTAAAAATATTATTTTCTCAAATGAACTTCTTTTCATTTCCTTCTATGAAATAAAATAAATTTAAATTTAGACACCTTTAGAAATTTAATTTGATAAAATAAAATTCATTTCTGAATTTTGAATGTTGAAAATATCTTAGGATGAGTTTTTTGGATTTTTCTGAGAAACTTCATTTTTTGGATGAATAGTGAAAAATACTGAATATTAATTCAAAACTACTTTTTCATCTAATTTATTCATAAGGTTAAATTATATTTTAAATTAGTTTATAATTTTAATTAGATAATATTTTTTCAATTAATCCAATTTATTTCATTAGAATCCATTTTACATTGATATTGTGTATAACAACATAGTATTATTTTGGATGTTTTTACTTTAAGAACCAGCATTATCATCCCATTTGTGGGATTAAATTTAAATTTATTTCTGGAAATTGTGGGATTGGAAATTGTAATAATGGATTCCAAATTTGGAATCATAATAAGTTATAATTTCTAATAATTTCAACTTAGTTTTGGAAAAAAAACTATTAGTGGAAGTAATTAAAATTAATTACAATGACTAAGATAAAATTAATCTTAATAAGGTACTAAATAATAAACATAAGAGCCCAATTGACCTTTATTATTGTCAAAAATTAATTGGATATCCATATTTCTACCATATCCTCCCTTGGATCTAGTTTTTCCTATTATTGGATCTACTTTACTTGCGATCACATGGGTCGAATTTCTTTTTCCAAAAATATACAAGAGTGTCACTCATCCTCTACTATAAAAAGGCCTCATATCCTCCCACTTATTCACACATCTCAAGCACTTTAATTTTGGTCATGATCTACCCAATTCACTCCCCTAAAACCCTATATTCCTCCTTGAATCCTTCCTTTGTTCATAAATCCATCCAAGGAAGCCCTTTGATGCAAACCAAAAGAAGTAACCCAAAGAAGAGGTAACATCCTTCCTCAAGCTCCGTTCTTTTATTTTCATTCTCCTCCACCTAAAATATAATTATTCCATGATTATATAATAAAAAATTATCCTTAATATACTTAAAGTTTTTAATATTTAGTTTATGACCAATACTTAGACACACTTCTATCTAATGGGTAACGAACTAACCATTTATGTTTATAGCGAACTACCACCTCACAAAACGATGATTGTTAGTTCTTCCTTTATCACCTCTCACAGTAGAAATTATGATGGTCACTCTATTTATATATAATATATATGTTATTTATTATGTATTTATAATTCTTTAATTATTTTATGAAACATACATTTATACTTTCCATCTTGGTTAAATATGATAACATCGTTTGTGGATGAGTGGACTACCACCTCCTCAAATTGATGTGATTCGTTCACACCGTACATGGAATATATTAAAGATGGGTTTAGTGAAATTATATAAAATATATAATAATATAATAATAATAATATAATAATAATAATAATGGTATATATATCCATATATATTAATATATTTGGTTTACATTCTTTCTTTCAATACGATAGTAGAATGGAAATGTAGTTCATGCGTACATACGACCTACCATCTCCATGAACTGTGTATTCCATTTCACATTTATATATTCTATGGATTATTATAAAACATATATAATGAATATAAATTATATTTATATCATTTTTTAAATTCTTTAAATCATTATATATGTAAAATGACCCAAGATAAAATAAATTAAGACATATGTGAAGAACAAGGTAAATATTACCCGAAGTGAAACCTTAACATAAAATTGTTAACAAGTGGATAATATAAATTCACAATAAAACCATATATGGTATTATATATAATAATATGGTTCTATGATAAATTTCTAATAAACTTATATTTATTATATAGGAAGTTTTTATGAGTGTGACGAGAGTCAAGACACATGGTAAGGTAATTTTATCTCACTTTTTATATCTATGGGATACATGCCATCTTCGCCACAATTTTCTTTTATGTGGTGTATATACTACCCATGAATGTATTAAATGATTATTTTTATTAAAATTATATGTATTTACATATCCATTATATGATATTTATTTAATGGGGTTTAGGTTCAAAATTTATCAAATTAGTAATATAGTTTTGTCTCAATTAGCTTTATTTGGGAATCAGGTTTTGATATGAAACTAAGTTCTTTTTTTAGGTTTATATACTTCCATTTTACATTTTATGTCATGAAAATCCTTTTTCCATGATATTTTAATAATCATGTTATTTCTTTTACTTACATAAAGAGTATGATCCCAAGTTACCATGTGGTAATATTTTGGTGAAACAATCTCATTGTTTATTGGATTGTCTATGATTATGCTTCTATTGATGAAATATTATGATCCATATTCAAGAAAACTCATGAGTTTCCTTCTACTATGTTTATTCAAGATATATCCATGTATTAGTACCATTGTTTCACTATTTTTTACTTAAAAAAATTAAGAAATTATTTTTATGAAAAAATGATTGTATTTCTCTATGTGGATGGTCTATGCCAAAATCTTATAAGAGTGATAAAACTTTGTGAATTAGGAAAAATAGTGAAATTCAATCAAAAGGGGTTTACTATAAAAGGAAATATAAGAAATTATATCATGAGAGGATTTATAATAGATGGAAATTTATACCAGGTGGATAGTAAAGAGAACATTTGTTACTTAACTATTGAAGATGAAAAAAACTTGTGGCATCGAAGCTTAGGTCACATTAATCAACAAGACATGGAAAAGATATCTATGATGAAGCTAGTAATGAATATCCCCAATCTGAAGCATTAAAGAGAAAAGACAGGTGATGCATTCATGTGAGGAAGGTTGGTATATATTTCATATTGGACAAAGAAGAAAAAGGCATAACATATTCTTGATCTCATCCACACATATGTATGTAGTCTGATAAATGTTTTTGGGAAATATGGAGAAATGTACTTTGTTCTTTTAAGTGATGATTATACATAAGAAATAATAAGTTCTTGATTTCATGAAAACGTATCTACGAATAGTCTGGAATGATATTAGTCACAAAATTAATGTTATGTGATCTAACAGCGGATGGGGATACACATCCATTGAATTTTAAAATTACCTAGAGAAACATGAAATAGAGAATGAGGTGTCTACCATGAGAACCCCACAGAAAAATAGATTCATTATGCACTGAAATAAATAGGTGAACTATATGGACATAACCATGATAATTGAGATTCTTATATCCCACCATTACTGAAAATAGGATGTTCGATAATTAGTGTATACTCAGAGTCAAACAAGGCTTTATATGGGAGAAACCAAGACACAATATGGCTTGTGGCATGGATGTAATCCCTCGTTGAAGTATTTCTAGTGTCTTCATAAGTAAAATTTTCATCTAAAATAAAAAAGAAAATCAAGGGAAGTATTTTTAATGTTGCATAAGAGGGGATATTATGTGAATATTCAATGAAGAGAAAAGATTACAAATGTTTCAATAATCATCTTGTAAGTATTGTGGAAATCAGTGATGTGAAGATCATTGGAGATAATACCAGAAAATCCATGATGAATTCGTATGCTGATATAATAAAATATGAGGAAGAAATTATAAAAATCACATATTCAAATGAATGAGTAATTTAAGGTGTAAAAAACATTTAGGGGTCACAAAAAATGACGACTCAGATGAATAATCAGAAAAGGGACACATGGATGAAGAAAATTCATCTGAACCTCATAGGAGAAAAAAAGATGAAAAAATTGATCAATATAACATCATTGTGGATTGGAAATATCCCAAACAAATAAGTAAAATGACAAATGACGCACAATATTCTTTCATATTAATTATGGAACAAACCTCATATGAAGAAACTACAAAATATGAATCATGTGTTAAATCCATGAATGAATAACTTGATTATATTGACAAGATTCAGACATGGGATATTGTTAAAATATCTAAAAATCACAATGTGATTGGAACCAAATTGTTCTTCAAAAAAAATTATGAGCAAGGAAATTTGATCTGAAAAAAATTACTCTTAGTGTGTAAACGCCATTCACATATTGATGGAATTGATGTCCGAGAAACATTTTCTCTGGTGGATAGAATGGAGTTGACTAGGATTTTACTTGCTATGAAAGTTCAAATAGGATATAAATTTTATCAGATTGATGTTCAAATAGTATTCCTAAATTTTATTCTTGAAGAAAAAGTTTTCATTGAACAACCAGTGGGTTTTCTAATTGCTAATGATTAAATAAAGGTTTGTAGATTAAAAAAAGGCATTATATGGTCTGAATCTGGCACCATGAGAAGTTTATTCTCATCTGGATTCTTATCTTAAGATGATAAAATTTAAAAGAGGATGTTTCAACCATAATCTATATGTGAATAATTCAAAGGATGAAAAGTTATGATGTTGGTATACATGGATGATATTATATTTGGATGAAATTGGGAATGATCAGTGCGAGAATTTTTCAATCATATGAAATTATAATTTTAAATGTCTATGATATGTGAACACATATACTTCATATGGATTCAAGTGATTCAGAAGAGGAATTACACTTTAAATTCTTAGGAAAAGTATGCAAGATATTTTCTGAAGAAATTCAACATGAATGATTCCAAACCAATGTCGACTCTAGTTATAGTTGGCACAGAACTTGGAAAACATAAGGATAGGAATTCTGTGGATCCCACAATGTATATGGGAATCATTTGAATCTTATTATACTTAACTACAACATGACCAGATATTGTCTTTGTAACATGATTAGAAGCCCGCTTTGAATGTAATCCAATGTAAGAACATATGGTGGTAGTTAAGAGAATCATGAGGTACATTAAAGGTTCTCACAATTATAGATAATGCTTTATTATATGATTTGATAATGAATTATAGGCATTTTCTGATACTGACTAGGATAGAGATGTGGTGGATATAAATTCCACCAGTGGTGGAGTATTCTTGATTGGAATGAAATGTGTGGTTTGGTTGAGTAAGAAATAATAAATCACTTCTCTTAGTATTGTTGAAGTAAATTATATCTGTGTTTCAAAGGCTTTCACTCAGTCATTGTGGATGAAGAAACAACTGACTAATATTGGTGATGAGGTGATACAGCCAATGGTGATTCACTATGATAAGAAAAGTGTGTTAGATATTTCAATGAATAATATTCATCATTATTATGCAAAACCTTTCGAAATCATATATCAATTAATGAAGGAAAATTTTGAATATGGCATGATTAAAATGGATCTTGTTGGAACTGATGGCCAAGTGGCTGAAATTTTGACTAATCCATTAGAAGAACATGTGTTTGAGAAACATCGGTTGATCCTTGGGGTTCAACCACCTCCCAGTGCATTATGCGGTTACAATTTTTTCAATCTCCCTAGTTTTCATAACTCTTTTAATTTTTTTGTGGAAGTGATGTAGTTTTGTGTTGGAAATACAATCCAGGGGAGTGTGTTTTGTTCTCTATAAGTTCAAATACTTATTCATTGGTTTTATTTCCAAAGGTGGGAGTGGATAAATTCAATGTGTTGTTTTAGGGGAACATAGAATATATAAATTAAATTTTATAAAACAATGGTGTTTTCATCCATGCAAGTAATGCTTCTATGAAGCGATGAGAATTAGGTGTTATAAGAAAACAGTTCAAGGTGTGCAAGGCTTATGTGACATTATAAAATATTCTTGGACATATTTAAGCGTTCCAAAATATAAAAACCTAATTCATGTTTCCCATATTGTTTTCTACACTGATATTTTCTTAGGTAGACTTAGTTTTTTGGATGATTTTTTATCACATATCAGGTTTTGATAGTGGCTGGTGCTTTATTGAATTTATCTGTTGATTGATTGCAAACCTAAATGGGGATATTGTTGGAACCACGTCTATTCATTGTTGGATATAAAGTCTAGATTATGTTTGTTGTCAATCCATACTTGGATAATCAGGAAGTTTTCAAGTAATGTGATATTAAAGTTCAAGATGACTACAGTATTGAAAGTTGCATTATATCCCAGTGTTTGCCAAATATTTAGGCCCAAAATATGGAGGAAGATTCTAGCATCACGAAGGGTTGTTTTATAGAATCTAATATTCATAAATATGTTAAATGAATTATTATTTTTTGAATAAAATTGTTTTCAAATATGTGTTTTTCTATTTCAAGATGAGTTGACAGTGTTCTTCACGATTATGAGAAATGGAGAACCATGAGTGTGTGATAGTTTCACAGAGAACTTCGTGACATTGAAAATTTTCAAGGGAGATTCATGAATGGAGGAGCATCATTAAGAATTATTTAAAAGATCATAAAAATTAATTTAAGGTGGTGGAGAATCATGAAATATTGAGCTTATAAATATAAGGTTACCTCCACTTCATTTTACATGAAATTCTTCAGAAAAAACCTAGAATCGCTTTGATTTCAAGAGGGTTGGGAGCTTTGTGAATTTGGTTTTCTATGCGATCTTGAGCATCATAAAGAGACTATCATAGACTGTACTGATGCCAAATCTTATAATTATTGAGTACTTTGAAATGATGATGTATTCCATGATGTCTTAAAGAGGTTTATGAATGTAGATTGTTCTATTAAGGTAGGGTAATTCGGGAAGGGGTGAGCCTCTCGAAGGAGCTTCATGGAAGGAAGTTATGAACCTCATTTTTTTAGTGAAGAGTTCTTTCACAGTGCATAAACTCAAGTATATAGTGTAGGAATATTGTAAATCTATTCATGGAAAAATACTTAAATGCCAATCTACTAAAGATACCTTTATGTTGATAAACTATGTAAGACTTCACCCAAGGTAGTGAGGAAGGGGGAGTTGATGGAAGTGTTATGAGGGATGCGGTGTGTTATTCCTAAAATATTATAAAGTGTTCCTAGAATATAGATAATATGTATAAAATTATATATTCCTCAACTACTGAAGATTAGTGGATTCAGGTATGACCAACACACTATTGGTGTATTCTCCTTGGACTAGCCCTTAGTGGTGGATTAAGTAAAATTGATGTGTTGTCTCTTTTCATGTGATTATTTGTTTACTGAACATTCCCATCAAACAAGTTTAATAGGTTCCTTCAAACTTGGGAACAAGATCCATCTCAATAAAAGAAAAAATTCACACCTTGATTTACCCCTCCTGTAACACCCCAAGCTTCCACAGTGCGTTTCCCTTTGAATAATGTAATAGCTTGCATTGTACGCAGCTTCAAGATTCTAACACACCGCGACCAATCAAACTAGCCGTAATGAATATTAATACCCAATTTATGAAATTTTATAAATTTTATCTCTCAAAATGGACTTCATTTTTGCATTCGGAATATTAAAATTATCTTAGGGTGAATTTTTGGTATTTTTCTGAAAGCATTCAATTTTTGATGAATAGTGAAAAACACTGAGTAATAGTTTAAAACCGAATTTTTATTTAAATAACTATTTATTTTATTTAAATTTATTTTAGGTAAAAATATATACATAATACCTATATAAGTTCAATTTAACTAATTGGAGTCAGTTTAAAATAATTATTGGTATATAAAAATTTTATTGAACTTTTTAACCGTCTTTTACCCACCTCTTAGGAGCATTTGAAAATTTAAATAAAACATAATTTTACCGCTTCTGTGAATTTAATTTCATAAATCTTAGAGACATGGTTGATATAATTAAGTAAAATGTGGTTCAATAAGATAAAAATATTTTTTTTGTGAATAGTAACTTTTGACTTTTATTTACCACGGTTAAAAGTAAATAGGGTAATTAAGAGTAAAAATGATATTATTTTTACCCTAAAACATGTCCTAATTCTATTAGATAAGTTTAATTCGACCAAAAACAACCTTAGGAATAAAATATGCTCCTTTAGTTCCACTTGGATTAGATTAGGACATTTTTTATTATTTAATTCAAAGAAGAGTTAAAAGAGTTAAAATTAAAGGTTAATAACTAAAACATTTTTAATATAAGGATACACATAAGATAAATTCGACTATAAATATTCATTATAAAGATAAAAGTATTTCTTACATAATGGTATTTTATTTATATTTTTTAGATATTAAATAATTTAATTTATTTATGACACAATGATGATACAGTAATTAAGTAATTAATTAAATATTAAAATAATTGATAATATAAATATCCAAATAAATGTAATTTGAGACTTTTCATGAATTAAAATAATTTTATTGGTTAATATGAAATATTAGGGTGGTTTATATGAATTTATTTCAATTTAATAATTCTATTATGAATTTATCAAAAACAAAATACCAAATAGTTTCACAGTTGACATAAAGGAGTTTCTAAAACAAATATTATATTATTAATTGATATTCTATTCCTAAAAATCTAATGTTTATCAAGAAGACTTGTATAATGATATTTTTATCATTAATGAACTACTTGGGGTTCTCTTGGGGGTATATAGTAAGTTTATTAACCATATAATATAAAAATACAAAGACACATGGTAAATGTCAAACTATTTAACTAAGAGTTAAATCTAAAAGATAAAGTTAATATAGTGACCCAAACCTGTCTAAAACCTATTGATTGAGTGTTTTTCGACCCATATTCACCTTAGAATTTAAATAATTGATTTTTTATCCATTATAAACAGAAAATTGTTTTATTATAAAATAATATTTCTAGCTTTTTCTAAGGTTCCCCTCACACCTCTTATAAAAGGGCACTCACAATTCTTGTTAATTCACACCTTCAAAGCCATTTATCTCAGCCAAACTCTACCCAAATAACCTCTCAACTGTTCTCCCTTAATCCTAGAGTCCTTTCATTAGTCAGAAAGCCAACCTAAGGATCCCTTTTGATCAAATCAAAAGGAAGAACCCTAAGAAGAGGTAAATATTTCATCACCTCTTTCAAGTTCCTTTCTTCTTCCACTTTCTCTTTATTTGTTGTTTCTATTATAAAATAATAACTCCAGTATCTTCTATATAATTTAATGTTATTATAAATATGTTACAACCATATTCATTATTCTATCCATCCTTTTAATGACATGTCACCATACGTGCGTACGTACGGCTTACCGTCTCTACGTCGTGGGGTTATTGTTATTCAATACATTATTATTTGGATGGGTATAATAATGATGTGTAATTGATGTAAATAATAAATATAACATGACAATTATTCTTCATATATGATATACCATCCAATTATATATTATTTTAATATCAAAATAAATGTATTGTCGCTCGTGCGTACGTACATTTTACCATCTCCACGAACGAGATGAGATTCATTCCCCATCCTACTACATTCAAGACTAATTTTCATTAGATGATTAAAAATAATGTTTAAAGACTTAATATAATTCTTAATATGAATAAGATACATCCTATTTATAACAAACACTACTTACTAAACAAATCATATAAAGGAAAATGAATCAGTTAACACCTGAAACGACGATAAGACTAAAATATTATTAACAAAACAAAATTAAAATATCATATATGATATCATATTAATGTATATGATTCTTATATAATTTAATAACAATTATTTCACCATTATTTATGAGTTTAACCTACCCTCAACCAAGGAAAATTACAAAGTAAAGGGTTTCTTATCTCACTTTTAATTCCGTGAGATTTCAATTGTTTACCACTTATTTATTAAATGCGGTGTTTTGTGTACTGTCATTTGATATATATATTATCATGATTCTCTTTATATTCATGGTATTATGTGATTTATTTTATTGTTATTAACTTTTTTCCATATGACTTGACTGATTACAACGAAGTAAGGGTTTTCATCTCACTTCCTATTTCTGTGAGATTCATGCCATACTGGCACTATTTCCTTTTATGCAGTTTATGTAATGACCAATGATTGTATTATTTGAGTAATATACTTTAATTTATGAGTAATTACATATTCATTTTATTATCCATCCTATATGGGATTTATGTCTCTTAAGTTACCAAATTGGTAAGGGAATTTAAATTTTCAATTTTTACTCATTCGGCTTTACACATACTTCATTGATTATTTCACTCCATGATTATGTGTGGAATCATATGTATTATTTTTGTAGTAATATCCACTCCCTTTTATGTGGATATACTTTTGATACACATAAACACTCCATTGATAAATTCTCAAGTCATCGATATGAACTTGATAAGAGTAATTTTAACTCAATCTCTATTTATTGAGCTAAACATCCAATTCATTGGTGTTTTTTTACAAGAATATGTGTGAATGTACTCTGATTTATTTACACTAAATATCCAATAATATTTAGTGTATTTATATTTTTCACACATAATTATGTCATTTATTTATCCTTAAGCTAAGGATACTGTCTTTATAAGAGATTTCATCTCAATTTACATTTCATTGAGACTTCTTTGTTGTTATACACCAATTCACTTTTATATGGTGTATATAATGTACTTTGACATAGGTATCATGAATCCATTTATTCCCATGATATTATAAAGTTTTGATTACCTCAATTATTTGTATTAAATTTTCTCTCTTTTGGTTAGGAAATCTAACTAAAATGTCATTTTAAAATTTTTTAAAGATTTATTATTATAAATATTTCTCATTAATGTCCATGTTTTAAAAATTGTTTTAATGAATTATTTATATGGACATTAAATTTTTAAAATTAAAATTCCTTTTAAATGTTTCAAAGTGGTGTGTGACACTTTAATTCAAAAATTTACTTTAAACGGATTCTTGATAAATAGTGAGACTTTTAAATGTTTTCAAGAAAAAGGGGGATATTTCTCTCAAATAGTTTTGATGATTATTTTCATCTATGTTAGTATCATTCATTATTCTGTATTGTGGTTGATCTATTATAATAAAATATTTCATATTGTATTGAATGAGTTATGTTTGACTGTGGATGTGCTATTTTTATACCATTCATGGTTTGTGGTTAAAATATTGACACTTCGTATGCTAGTTTTAATACGAATGTTCATATTATGATTCAAACTTTTTCTACGAGGAATGTATTGGACTTAGTAAGTGATGGGTGGATCCTACTATAGCTCCTTGATGCAGTGGTAGGTCTCATGAGACAAACTAGTGTCTTGGCACAAGGCCTTGACAAAATCTTATTTTTAGGCTTGGCACAAGGCCTTGACTATGTGGTTATGAAAGTCTAGAATTTTACATTCCATCATTATGAAAGTGGCTATTGATATTGCATGTTGTTATTTGACTATTAAAATATCCTTATGAATAATTAAATGGAATTATTTGATTTTATCTTTTCCATATTATGTTGAAGTTAATGTTTAAAAGGCTTTTGTTTTAGTCTTATACATTTCCTTAAATGTTTGTGCTTATTTATGAAAGTTTTCGCTATATGGTTATCATTACTAAGCATATAATCTCACCCCTTTATATATTTTATTTTTCTCAGGATACAATGAAGTATATTATGATTAACCTATAGGGATATTATATGGGATCTCAGTATTTTATATGGAAACAATGTTGTTGTAGTTTTCCATATTATGATGTAATGTAAACCTTATGAATGTATCCAGTACTTATAAGGCTACTAAACTAATCGGTCTTTCAAGACTTGATCCTTTGTGATTAGGCCAATGATATGTAATAATGCACCGAATCTGGGCTTCTGGGGTTGGGGTGTTGTAGTTGGTATCAGAGAAAGTTTAGTACAAACCATGGAAACTAGATTTAGATAAAATCTGATTAGAGCACATAGCCCTAAGATAGATTTTGAGGATTAGTATAGAAGAACTTCCTAAAATTTTGGTATTGTATAGATTTTGTGAGTTTTCCAAGAAATACATCCCTATCTGGATACGAGAAGTTAGAGGTGGCTCTGGCACTTATGTACCTAGGGGTAAACCCTAAAACACCGCTTTGAGCTAGACTCGAACAGGAACTGGTGCACGACAATGGGCCTTTCTGCACTCTTGGTTACGACACTCCTGGGGTATATGATTTGGATAATTTACATTTTCTTTACAAACCGATTTTAAGTATTTTAATATAAGATGATAATAAATGACCTTGGATAATCCTAAGGTGTTTTAAATTGAAAATATGGTGTCATGATATTATATAAATGATTTTATGACTATTGTTTCTCACACAATTTTTTCTTGTTTTAGTCAATGGATAGATTACAAGGAATTCATAGTAACTTTGAGCATGATGTGCAAGGTGGGAACGATGGTGGAAATGAGGAACAAAATTGAATTTTGATAGGCGTAAAAGATATCATGTTCATGCTAAATCAGTTTTGCAAAAATATGATCAACAACATATATATTAACTAACTCCCGAACTCAACAAAGAATATGAAGGTGATGAATGATAAGAGCTCCAGTAGTGGAGACCATGCAGAAAAGAATCCTCAATTTCCATCATGTAGGAAATGTGGAAGGATACACCCAGGAATGTGTCTCAATGGAACAAAGAAATGATTTACATGTGGGAAAGGACATAAAGTAAGGAATTGCTGAGGAAAAATGAAGATTACTATGGAAGAAAATAAAAATGGTCCCAAGAATCCATTTACAGTCATTTTCCGTAAATATAGGGTACTTGGCCATTACCCGAGTGAATTCCCTGTTCTATAGGATATTTTCTTGGTCAAAGAAGAAGCAATGTGGAAATAAATGGTCGGAGAAATGTTTAAAATTATTAGTGCTCCTTATTGATGGGATTACTTTGGAATAATTTTCTCTTATATTTGTAACCCTGGAGTTTTTCATGTGAAAATGATATTTGAGGAATAATTATCTTTTCTCTTGTGGATATAGTTATAAATAACCATTTGGTTTTATATGATCATTGGGTTTGAAAGAGTTTACATGTTATTATATTTTGGGATGAAAATGAAAGGTATGAGATAAAATTTGTGGTTAAATTATGTTATGTTTATTTAGAGGAATTTATCTAATTTTGGTATTGTTATAAAATATATTTTTCGAAAAAGGACAACACACAGACCGTCTGAAAACCTGCCGAATCACACAAAGTTGTCGGAATTGAACCTGCAACCATAGTGCGATTGGGATTTATCACCTACCACTGGACTACGTGAAGTCCTTGGTTAGTGTGACTAATTATTTTTAGTTAAATGATCTTATTGATCAATAATAAGTTGATTTGGGATCTTATGTCTTTTTAAATGAATACCCTTAGTATAGGAAAATGATTTGGTGATTAAGTGATAAATGTTATTTTGGAAGACGTTTGCTCTGTTGGGAACACTATATGCCTAAGGAAAATAGAATACTATGGGATTTCATTTGAGGAGTAATGGTGGATTTTTATCTATGTTTTTATTGTTATTTATAGTGATTTGGGTTATTTATGGAAATGATTATCCTATAATAGAGAATATTTGATTAGGTTAATTACTTTTAAGTATGTGACTTTAAGAGTATTTGATGTCATTTGGAGATACAATTTAACATGGAAGACTACATTACCAAATTCTTCTAAGTTTTGGGTTTCAATATTAGTTCATATTATATTGAAGGATTTCAAGGACAATTCTTTATTTAATGGTATTTATTTAACTTTGGGGTATTGACGGTTTAATTTTAGAAATTAAGATTAGTGTTTCTTTCTCTAAAGAATATACTTTTGGTGGAACATCTGATCTTGTACTAACTATTTTGGTTTTGATTAATCTCTAATGACAAGGTAAATATATAGTTTATCCTTTGTAGATCATGTCATTCTCTATAAGTTGATTCTAGCTCTTCTGGTATGACCAAGTCATCTTGAATACTCATCATTGAAAAAAATGAGTTAGTAGTAGAAATTTATTAAAGAATGAAACTCTACTTAAAAATTAAGTATATCTATTTATGTTCTTAGTCAATCTCATAAATAAATTCCTCATCTTTATTAAATGAAACTTAAAACAAAAAAAAATTGTCCATTTACTTTTTCTACTGGGAAACTAATGATCGTTTGTCTCATCACAAGTTTGTGGTTTTCTTATTGTTAACGTTCTCCCGATCATGTTTTCTATCCCTTTGCAATAGAACTTGACACTTAGTTTATCATCCATATCCATGTTTTTCTATATGGAATCCTAGTATGGGTTATCATGGGTGACTTTTGTACTTTTCTTTCTTTATTTTAAAGTGATAGTTTTATTGACTCTTTTTCCAATGTGGGGCTTTCAATTATGTTCCCAAGCCCAGTTTTAAAAATTTTATGGATGAAAATTTCAAAAGGGGGGAAGAATGTAACACCTCAAGCTTCCACAGTACATTTCCCTTTGAATAATGTAATAGCTTTCATTGTACGCAACTTCGAGATTTTAACACACCGCGACTAATCAAAATAGCCATTATGAATTGTAATACCCACTTTATGAATTTTTTTAAATTTTATCTTTCAAAATGGACTTCATTTTTGGATTTGGAATATCAAAATTATCTTAGGGTGAATTTTTGGTATTTTTCTGAAAACATTCAATTTTTGATGAATAGTGAAAAACACTGAGTTATAGTTTAAAACTGAATTTTTAGTTAAATAATTATTTATTTTATTTAAATTTATTTTAGGTAAAAATAGATATATAATACCTACATATGTTCAATGTAATTCATTGGAGTCAGTTTATAATAATTTTAGATATATAAAAATTTTATTGAAATTTTTAACCATCTTTTACCCACCTCTTAGGAGCATTTGCAAATTTGAATAAAACATAATTTTACCTCTTCTGTGAATATAATTTCACAAATATGAGAGGAACGGTTGATATCAGTATGTAAAATGTGGTTCAATAAGATTAAAATAATTTTTGGTGAATAGTAACATTTGACTTTTATTTACCACGGTTAAAAGTAAATAGGGTAAAAATGATATTATTATTACCATAACACATGTCCTAATTCTATTAGATAAGTGTAATTCGACCAAAAACAACATTAGGAATAAAATATGATCCTTTAAGTCCACTTGGATTAGATTAGGACATTTATTATTATTTAATTCAAAAAAGAGTTAAAAGAGTTAAAATCAAAGTTTAATAACTAAAACATTTTTAATATAAGGTTACACATAAGATAAATTAGACTATAAATATTCATTATAAATATAAAAATATTGAATACATAATGGTACTTTATTTATATTTTTTAGAAATTAAATAATTTAATTTATTTATGACACAATGATGATGTTGTAATTACCTAATTATTGAAATATTAAAATAACTGATATTATAAATATTCAAATAAATGTAATTTGATACTTTTTATGAATTAAAAGAATTTTATAGGTTAATATTACATATTATAGTTGGTTAGATGAATTTTTTTTAAATTAATAATGCTTTTATAAATTTTGAAAAACCAAAATACCAAATAGGGTCAAAATTGACATAAAAGGGTATTTAAAACAAATATTATATTATTAATTGATATTCTATTCCTAAAAAATCTAAGGTTCAGAAAAAAGACTTATATAATGATATTTGTATCATTAATGAACCACTTGGGGTTCTCTTGGAGGTATATAGTAAGTTTATTAACCATATAAAATAAAAATACAGAGAGACATGGTAAATGTCAAACTATTTAACTAAGAGTTAAATCTAAAAGATAAAGTTAATATAGCAACTCAAACCTATCTAAAACCAATTATTTGAGTGGTTTTCGACCCATACCCACCTTAGACTTTAAATAATCCATTTTTTAGCCATTATAAACCGAAAATTATTTTATTATAAAATAATATTTCTAGCTTTTCCTAAGGTGCCCATCACCCCTTTTATAAAAGGGAACTCCTACATATCTTTAATTCACACTTTCAAAGCCATTTGGATCTGCAAAAATCTTCCAAAACACCCTCTAAACTGTACTACCTTAATCCTAGAGTCCTTACTTTAGTCATAAAGCCAACATAAGGAGCCCTTTTGATGAAATCAAAAGGAAGAGCCCGAAGAAGAGGTAAATATTTCATCACCTCTTTCAAGTTCCTTTCTTCTTCCACTTCCTCTTTATTTGTTGTTTCCATTCTAAAATAATAACTCCAGTATCTTCTATATACTTTAAAGTTATTATAAATATTCTAAAACCATATTCACTATTCTATCCATCCTTTGAATGACATTTCACCGTACGTGCATACATATGGCTTACTGTCTCCACGTCATGGTGTAATTATTATTCATGACATTATTATTTGTATGGATATAATAATGATATGTAATTGATATAAATAATAAATATAACATGATATTGATTCTATATATATGATATAACATCAAATTATATATTATTTTAATATCAAAATAATGATATTGTCGCTCGTGCGTACGTACGGATTACCGTCTCCACGAACGCGATGAGATTCATTCCTCATCGTAATCCATTCAAGAATAATTTTAATTAGATGATTAAAAATAATATTTAAAGACTTAATATCATTATAAAAATTAATAAGATACATCCTATTCATAACAAACACTACTTATGAAACAAATCATATAAAGGAAAATGAATAAGTTAACACTCGAAAAGATGATAATACTAAAATATTATTAACAAAGAAATATTAAAAGATCATATATTATATAATATTAATGTAGATTATTCTTGTATGATTTAGTAACAGTTATTTCACCATTATACAAGAGTTTAACCTACCCTCAACCAAGGAAAATTACAAAGTAATGGGTTTCTTATCTCGTTTTTAATTCTGTGAGATTTTCATTCTTCGCCACTTATTTTTTAATTTTGGTGTATCGTGTACTATAATTTGATATATATATTATCATGATTCTCTTTATATTCATGGTATTCTATGATTAATTTTATTTTTATTAACTTTATTCCATACGACTCGATTGATTACAACGAAGGGTTTTCATATCACTTCCTATTTCTGTGAGATCCATGCCATACTGCCACTATTTACTTTTCTGCGGCGTATGTACTGCCCAATGATTGTATTATTTGTGTAATATAAATTAATTTATGAGTAATTACATCTTAATTTTATGATCCATCTTTCATGTGATGTAGGTTTTGTAAGTTACCAAATTGGTTAGGGAATATCAAATTTCAATTTCCACTCATTCAGCTTTACGCATACTTCATTGATTATTTTACTCTATGATTATGTGTAGAATAACTATTTATTATTTTTGTAGTAATTTCCACTCCCCTTTATTTGGATATAATTTGGATACACATAATCACTCTGTTGATAAATTCTCAAGTCATCGATATGAACTTGATAAGAGTAATTTTAACTCAATCTCCATTTATTGAACAAAACATCCAATTCATTTGTGTTGTTTGTACAAGAATATGTGTGAATGTCCTATGATTGATTTACACTGAATATCCCATAATATTGGCTGTATTTATATTTGTCACACATAATTATGTTTTTGATTTATTCTTAACCTAGGGATACGTTCTTTATAAGATATTTCATCTCAATTTACATTCCCTTGAGACTTCTTTGTTGTTATATGCCAATTCACTTTTATATGGTGTATATAATGTACTTTGACATAGAATATCATGAATCCCTTTATTCCCATGATATTATAAAGTTTTTATTAACTCAATTATTTTTATTCAAGTGTCTCTATTTTGGTTAGGAACTCTAACTAAAATATCATTTTTAAATGTTTTAAAGATGTATTATTCTAAATCTTTTTCATTAATGTCCATGTTTTAAAAAGGGTTTTAAGGATTTATTTATATGGATATTAAATCTTTAAAATTAAAATTCCTTTTAAAATTTTCAAAGTGGTGTGGGAAACTTTGATTTAAAAATCTATTTTAAACAGTTTCTTGATAAATAGTGAGACTTTTAAATGTTTTCAAGAAAAATGGGGATATTTCTCTCAGATAGTTTTGATGAATATTTTCATATATATAAATATCATTCATTATTCTTTATTGAGGTTGATATATTATAATACAATCTTCCATATTTTATTTAATGAGTTATTTTTGACTGTGGATGTTGTTATTTTTATACCATTCATGGTTTGTGCTTAAAATATTGACATTTCGTATGCTTGTTTTAATACGAATATTCAGATTATGTTTCAACATTTTCATATGAGGAATACATTGGACTTAGTAAGTGAAGGGTGGAGCCCGCTACAGCTTCTCGATGCATCGGTAGGTCTCATGAGACAAACTAGTGTCTTGGCACAAGTCCTTTAGAAAATATTATTTGTAGTCTTGGCACAAGGTCTTGACTTTGTGGTTATGAAAGTCTGAAATTATGCATTCCATCATTATAAAAGTGGCTATTGATATTTCATGTTGTTTTTCAACTAGTAGAATATCCATGTGAATAAGTAAATGGCATTATTTGATTTTATATTTTCCATATTATGATGAAGTTCAAGTTTAAAAGGCTTTTTTAGTCTTATAAATTGCCTTAAATGTTTATGCATATTTATGAAATTTTTTGCTATATTTTTATCTTTACTGAGTATCTGAGCTCACCCCTTTCTATGTTTTATTTTTCCTAGGATGTGAAGAAGTATATTATGATTGACCGATAGGGATAGTCTATGGGATCTCAATGTTGTCTATGGAAACAGTGTTATTGTATTTTTTCCATTTTATGATGTAATGTAAACCTTATGAATGTATGCATTACTTCCAAGCCTAAAAAACTAATCGGTCTTTCAAGACTTGATTATTTGTGATCATGACAATGATACGTAATAAATCACCGACTCTAGGATGCTGGGTTTGGGGCGTTACACCTCCCCTATTAGGGTGTTCTAGGGTCCTTCACCTCTAATGTATTGGGTAAAGATTTATATCTCATAAGATAGACTAAGATAGCCCTAGGAGTGAAACGTGACTACTAATATGTCCATGGGAGTGAACCATGACTTACAAGATGTTATGAGGAGAGAAATTATACTACTAATATGGACATGGGAGTGAACCATGACTACCAAGATGGTATGGGGAGTGAGCCCATAATACTAAGATGGCCTTGGAATCAATTCCTTGAGTACTATGGAAATCATTTTATATGCTTATGTGTCTGCCACAATTTCATGTCTTATTTCTATGTTATTATTTCATGGATTATGTTATTTATTTCATTATAATACAAGTCTTATGAACTACCAATCATTATTCCATGATTCATGTATATGATCTTTTAAATGCAGGGTAAGATCTTCTATTTGCATGATCATGTTCTCATACCCTTATTCTCATTATTATTCTTACATATATCCCCTATTTACCTTTACTGATCATCTGATCTCACCCCTTTTTATGTTTACTTCCCCATGTTATGAAGATATGTATTATGTTTGATGTGTGTGAGAAGGTTGATAGTTAAGAAGAACCTAGTGGGAGATAATGTTGCTCACTTATGTACTAGTGTTTATGTTTCTATCTTTCCAAATGCACTAGACTTGTACAGTCTTCAGAAATCTATTTGTATAATGTTTTAAGTATTTATAAAATGTAATGTAATGTTAATGTATGAAATTCTAGGTTCATTATAGTTGGTATTAGATAAAATTTGTAGTTATCCTTTGGAATATGGGATGAGAAAACCTTAGTCAGAACCCTAAGGAAATGTCTAAGGATACGAAGAGGTATAAGAAAATGTCATGTAATTTTGGTAAAGGATAGAGTGAGTGGTTTCCAAGAAATACATCTCTATCTAGATGCTTTAAGTGGATGTGGCTCTGGAATAGATGTACCTAGGGTTAACAAATCTGAAAAGGTGTGTCGGGTCTAACTCAGCATAACTTGGTACATAATAACTCGCCTCGCTACACATCTGGTTTGACACTCCTGGGGGATATACTTTGGGAATTCACAAACTCTTCAAGAACCATCGTGAAGGATTTAAATATAATTTAGCTATAAATAACCTAGGATAAATCTAAGTTGTCATAGATTATACATACTATAAGTGAATTTTCATGATGATAATTATTCCGTATTCTTTGATTTGGGTTTTAGTCAATGGTTGGGACCCAAAGGATCTATGTTAATGAAGATTAAGATGGTCAATTAAATTATTGTCTTCCTGATCAACAGAATGTTATGGTAGCTGGAATGAAAAAACTTGTTTCTATGCTCACCCAAATATCTCAACCAATAAATCATGCTAGACTTCCAAATGAGAAAAGGAGGGAACAAAATTTTCTTGAGTCCTTCATGAGGAAAACTATGTCTTCTTTCTGAGGGCCTTCTAGTCCACTTTTTGGTAAACAATGTATCAGTACTTCTAGAAATATATTCTTCATTATCCAATGTTCAGAGCATTATAAATTCATTCTAGATGTTTATCTATTAAAAGGATGAACGAACCAGTGGTGGATTCTTATCAAGAATATGAGGCACCAAGATAAAATTAAATCCATGGATTAGGATTAGTTCAATAAATTATTTTTCAATAAGTAATTTACTCATATTCTTTATAAAATGATGGAAAAACAGATTTCATAGTTGAATCAAAAGGATGATGAATCTGTTGGTACCTACGAGAATAATTTCACAAGGTTTGTGAGGTATGCTTCAGTACTTATCATCCAACCTAAAAGAAAATTTAATAGTTTCTTCAGTGTCTTAAATCAAAATCTTAAAAGGTTATTGACTATAAGATACTTTAGTATTTATGAAGAGATTTTGAATTGTGAAATCATGGTTAAAATAGAGGTTGGACTCACGTACCAATCTCATGGTTCTAATAAAAAAGGAATACGGGGTTTAAAGAGAAATCTAAAAACCATTAAGAGAATAAGATGATATTTAATTTATGATCTATGTGTAGGAAAAATCATATAGGAAATTGTCTTAAGGGGTTTAATAAATGTTTTAAGTGTGGAAGGGAATTCCATTGGGCATTTGATTTCTAAAGTGATTGGAAAAAGTTAGAAAATGGTGAAAATATAGTGGAATAGAATGCACCTCCCACACGTTAGTTTTACAAGTGTAAGGAGAATGGTAATTATGCAAACAAGTTCCCAAACTCAAGTGCTAGTGATGATGATTGATTCTAGCAACCTCTTAAGTCAAGGGACAAGGTTAAATATTATACAATGTTTATTATTGATGAGGGTTATGATAACAACATGGTAAAAGGTATATTAACCTCCTCTCTAGAACTGTTAATGTCTTATTTAATTCGGTATCTACCAAAACTTTGATATCTAAATAATTTTCTAATGGTGTTATGATTCAACAAAAAATTATTATATTTGTAATTAGTAGTGAAAACCCCTAATGGTATGATGATTGAATCCCAAGACTATGATTCTTATCTGTTTTTGTGGGAATGTTCTTTCTATAAATTGTTTCAGTCTTTCTATGGTTGAATTATATGCCATCATAGGCCTAGATTGGCATTATCTACATAAATCCCACATAAATTGTTGAGGAAGGGAAGTTACATTTGATATTTCAAACCCTTATATGATCTTCCATCAATGTGATGATAAGTATGAACTTCATGTGGAGATTACATCCAGTGTTTGGGTATTAATTCTCATTTAGAAGGTTTTTTTATCTCAAATGGTTGGGAATAAAATCAGCAACGATGATATACCTATTGTTCAGGAATTTTTGGATTTATTTCTAGATGAGTTTCCTAGACTTCCACTAAAAGGTGAAGTTGAGTTCTCAATAGAACTCATTCCTAGTTCCACACCAATTTTAAGGACTCTCTATAGAATGGCTCTGATTGTGTTGTAGGAATTCAATAAAAAACTCCAAGAAAACCTTGATAAGGGATTAATTAAGACAAGTGAGTCACTTTGGGGTGCACGTATTCTTTTTTGTATAAAAAAGATGGATCAATGTGACTATACATTTATTATTAGGGTTTTTATAAGATCACAATCAAGAACAAGTATCCTTTTACCTATATTAATGACTTGTTTGATCAAATGTTCCGAGCTCAATACTTTTATAAGATTTTATTTTCTTCTATATATCATCAATTAAGGGTCAAAAAAGAGGATATACCCTTGACATCATTTTTTACAAGTTATGGACACTATAAATATATACTAATTCCCATTGTTCTTACTAATTCCCCTGTTATCTTTATGGATTTAATGAATACAGTCTTTAGAGATTATCTTATTCAGTTTTTTGTAGTCTTTATAGATGATATTCTTATCTATTCAAAGAGTAAGATGAAGCATAAAGGTCAATTGATGATTGTACTAAAGACCCTAAGGAAGGAGAAACTATATGAAAATTTTACAAAGTGTGTATTTTGGCTACAAAAGGAATCATTTTGGGGTCACGTAATCTCAAGAGATGGTGTAACAGTAGATCCATTAAAGATGGAGGCTATTGAATGATGGCCTAAACCAACCACAGTGATTTAGATCTGTAGTTTTCATGGTTTATCTAGATATTATTGATTGTTTATAGAGAGTTTCTCATGATAATATAATCCTATAACCAAGTTAACTAAGAAGGGTTCCAAGTTCCACTGGATAGATGAATGTGAGGAAAATTTTGAGGAACTGAAGAGAAGGTTGGTCAATGCACTTATGCTTAAATTAAGCTATAGTAGAAAAGGGTTTATAATCTATAGAGATACATCCATAAAAGGATTAGTATGTGTTCTTATGATGAATAACATGGTTATAGATTATTTCTTGTGACAGTTGAAGATTCCTAGGAAAAATTGGCCAACTCAGGATTTGGAGTTAGCAGCGGTGATTTTTTCATTAAAGATATTTTGAATTATCTTTACGGATAAAAGTATGATATATATACTGATAATAAAATTAGAAAACATGTATTCACACTGAAGGAGTTGAAAATGATCCAAATAATATGGTTAGTGTTGATAAAGCATTATGACTGCTCAATACATTACCACTATGGGAAAGTGATCAAGCTGGATGATACTTTGAGTCAAAAGGATCATGCTAGATATCCATGATGTTCATTTCAAAATATCCAATATTTATGGATTTTCAAAGGATAGATCTATAAATCCTGAAGGAAGGGTGGAAATATTATCATTCTCAAATGAATTTTCAACCCTCTATCCAAGTTAAGATTAATGAGGGGAATAAAGAAGATGTAGATCTGCAAAAGAAAGGTGGAAATGTTCCTGAGTTTAACCTTGTCACGACCCACCTTCACCAATAGGAGGGAAGGGTCAGCAGACTGTTAGGAACTTCCTTCTTTAAGTAGAAGGAGAGATAATGACCCCCGAAACCCGCCTTCAATAGGTCCCGGAGTGGTGACTAGCACCAAGGGTATAGAATCACACACTAAATAGAAGGCATTACCCTTTTTCTATTTTATAGGATCAGGAGATAAGATGATGAAACCCAATGACACCAAAAGTAAAAGAAAAGTAAAGCCAAAAGTAAACCATTCCCACATGCATGTTCCAAAAGTAAAAGCCATAAAGTAAAAAAGTGACTACAAGGGTAAGTACCAAAGAAGGAAAAACAGCAATTGCAACTGCCCCAAATGTCCGAGCTAGTAAGGTCCTGCGCGATCCCCGAAGTCCTCCTGGAATCCAGAAAGCAGTTTTATATATGTAGGGTGAGCATACAAGTACACTCAGTAGGGAAAACCAAAGACTCTCATGCACAAGTGGGGGAACTTACTAAAGTCCCATGAGAAAAAGAGTAAAACAAACACTTAATAAGGTAAACTATCCACCCAAGCCTCACCAAGGCACACTCCCCAAATAACACAAGTCAAGTAATATAATTAATAAGATAGAATCAATGTTTGGGTACCCCACGCCAATTTCCCTATAAGGCCCCGTACTTAAACATTACTTAATATTGAATTAAATGAATAATTCACATTGAGGATCTTTTCAGGTTTAGAGTTTTAGAGAATTAGGACATAACTGTTACATCTCAAAAGATTACAAAGTAGACACTTCTACTAAGTTTCCATAGAATAAAAAACTCTTAAAAAGAAACATGTCTAGTTCTATGTTTTATATAGCATGAATTTCCCTTGATCCCATCCTTGACCCTATTCCACATTAAGTCCTGTGAAAAACATTTCAAAAAAAACTTTGGGTGAGCATAAAAAGCTCAGTAAGGGATACACAAAGAATGAAAACTGTTAGTTTTTCAAACATCAAGTAAACCATGTATACTTTATCAAAGTAATACCTTCACCTTCATGAAGTAGTAAAAACTCTTCCCTAAATAAAATATCATTAATTACCCTTTTGTAACTAAAGGATTACCATAAAACCCATATAAAGAACACATAACATATAAAGGTAACTTGGGATATAAACATACTTAAGTGGAATAACCATACGGTCGACTTCCACACATATCACTTAATGGAATAGACATACGGCCAACTTCCATACATACTTAATGGAATAGCCATACGACCGACTTCTATACCCAATGCATTGGAGGTTATAACGTAACCACCCATCCTGGTATTCACGGCACCACCTGTCATATGGTTTATCATGTAACCACCCGTCAAATGTCCAAGTACCATTATAAAAATCATAAGACATAAAACAAATATAATGGAAAGAAAACATTTCCACACTTTGATCACAATATATCACTTAAATATATTGACATAACAAATCCATTATAAAAACCATTTTTAATACCAAAATATATAAAAGAGTATATGGTATTTTTTTCATTTTAAAAAACATTATGGCTTGTTCAGGAAGCCAAATACCAAATAATACTCATGGTGGCGGAAAAGGTCTTTGTCACTGCGTACGTTAAAAGAAACATTACTTTTTTTCATTTTGTAAAACGCTTCATAGAAAAAGATTCTATTTGTATAAAAGTAAAAGTCAAAGGGGTTTATACACCGTATAAAAGAAAGTTGTGTATAAAACAAAATATGCCTCAATGAAAGGAGATTGAGACGAAGTCCCTTACCTCGGGTCCGACTTGACTCGATCGTTCTTTAATGTCCTGAATAATAAACTTGAGTTAATTTCTATTTTCTTAAGAACCTTTTTCAAGTTCATTATTCCTTTTATATAACTTATTGCCATGTTATAAACATTATTTAATCATTTAAGTTAATAATGTTTGTTTTGTCGATATTTGGTTCTTAAGTCGAAAGTGGACTTCTTACAATTACATGTTGTTCATGTGGTCAAAGGTTATTTATATCCAGAATGAAATTACTGATTTGGATATCATATATATCATATATATCTAGCATATACATGTATTTATAATATCACATAATCATTTAGAGGTAATAAATTAAATGCACCGTTCATGGAGACGGTAAGCTGTACGTAGGCATGAACGCTACTTTCATTTCTATGTCATATTAATGGAATTAAAACTAAATGAGAGGTATGTATATTTTAATTCCAGAATTATATTAATCATTTATATGTAACATACATCATATATATCCATTATATATATGTACTTATAGTAGTACATTACATTTGAGGATAAGAAATGAAATGCACCGTTCATGGAGATGGTAAGCCGTACGTACGCATGAACGCTACTTTCATTTCTATCTCATACATTAATGGAAAGAAATAATAATGATATAGATGTATTTTATAATTACAGTATAACATCATATATAATAACTTTAAATCCATCCTTTATACGTCCCACATATGGCATTAACGAATCACATCACTTTGAGGGGGCGGTAGTCCGCACTTCCTAAAATGAAATTATCGTGTTTACCCATAATGGAAACCATAAAGGTATAAAACAACTGAAAAATAAAGAATCATAAGGAAAACATAAAAATAATATATATCATATATAAATATATTGACATCTTAATGGCCACCATTAAAGGTGTTTAAAAGAAGATTGAACAATCATCGTTTCGTGAGGCAGAAATTCGCCAACCACAGAAACAGTATGTTCTTTAACCATTAGATGTAGATGTGTGTAAGTGTAGCTCGAATTATTCTTAGAAAAACATCCTAGTATATTTAAGATACTGGAGTTGTTAAAAAAAATGAAAAAAAAAGAGTTTAGGGTGTCGGAGAAGCAAAATAAAACAAAAGAACACAAGTGAAGACATTACCTTAAAATCAGGTAACTCTCTTAGATTTGAGATCAAAGGCTTCCTTGGGAAGACTTCTTCCCAACGTGATGCTTCAAGGAGTAAGAGAGGGATGTGGAGAGATAAAATGGGCAGGGGTTGGCCGAGCCAAAGGCTTTGGAAGTGTGGGTAAGGTGGTAGAGGTGGGGGCCTTTTATAAGAGGAGAGGAGGGGCACTCTTGGAAAGTAAGGAAATGTTACTTTATTTTAGAATGAGTTTCGGATTTTAATGGTCCCACATTGATTTTTTTCGAGGATAAGGTGATAAGGGTTCTAAATACACCCATCCAATATGATTTTTACATGTTTAGGTCTTATAGTTTACATTATCTTTGCATTTTAATTAAATCGCTAAATAATGAGGTAATCGCTGCATCATCATGGTATCATAAATAATTTAATTTAGTTAATGTCTAAAAATTATAATTAAAATACTATGATGTAGGAAATATTTTTAACTTTCCAATGAATATTTATAGTCAAAATCTGATTTTTATAACCCCATGTAAAAATTGTTTTAGTAAAACAACTCATGTTTGTGACATTTTTATTTTAACATTAAATAAAAAGTTATTAATGTCATTTTCCAACCAAAGTGGCTTCATGGGGTCCCCAAGTTGACCCATGGATTGTCATGGTCGACCATGACACATCCAATGAGGTTAGGACATGTTTCAAGATCATTTTTTATTATTACAACATTATTTTTACCTTAAATTACACTAATTACCTCTAATCAAGATTAAAAACTTAATAAGTTACTATTCACCAAAAAATTATTTTAATCCCATTGAACCACATTTTACTTCTTAATGACAACCATGTATGTCAGATTTTTTAAATTCAAAACACAGAGGTGGTAAAATTTCATTTAAACGAAAAATCAGTTTTTTAAGTACCACTTAGTGGTTTCACTATTCATCAAAAATTGAAGTTTTTCAGAAAAATACCAAAACTTCACCCTAAGATATATTTGATATTGTGAATTCAAAAATGAAGTACCTTTTAAAAAATTCAAAACATATAAGTTGAATTAATTAATTTAATAATTAATTCCCGATGTCAGAGAAAATAGCGTGTTTTTATGAAACAATAAGTATCAAAATATTGACACTAGTTTAAGTCTGATTTCAAAGTGAAATTAATTCCAACGACCACTATTGGATTTAATGGTAAAAATATATTCTAATTTCACTTTAAAACCAATTTAAAAGATAATCTAATCATATAAATAAATTAGATTAAAAAGATGTTTTGAATTAAAATACAACATTTTACACTATTCATTAAAAATGAACATTATCGGAAAAATACCAAAACTTTACACAAAGTAAATTTTGATGTCCCAATTCTAAAGAAGAGTTTTATTTGGTCCAATATAATGTATAAGAGTGAACAAAACTATATTTAATGATGGTTCGCCATCAAAAGGCAATAAGTGAACCTTTAGTGAAAACTAGGGCATATACGCCTAAAATTGAATTCTTTCCGTATTTTAAGCCTTTATCTTTTATTAGATAAAAGTAAAAACATTTAGAAAAACATATATAATCATATTTTAGTTATTTCTATCCATTCTCTCCAATATAACCGCTATGTGTTAACTACCATTTAAAATAATATTATTTTATTACTAGTGTGCAACATAAGATTTCAAAGAAACTCTTTGTTGCGTATCGGGTACGCTATCGAACATAGCATCCCCTTTAAAGTAAAATTAATATTTAATTCGTAAATATTAATAAATATGAAAATGTTTTATTCATTATTTACCTGGGATGTTACATCCTTCCCTCCTTTTGGGAATTTCGTCCTTGCAATTTTATTCACTTATCAAAATAAGTGGGGGTATTTATCCCTCATAGCATTTTTAGATTCCCACATTGCCTCTTCAATAATATGGTTTTTTCACAAAACCTTTACCTAGTGAATTACCTTATTTCACAAAACTTTCTCTCTTCAGTCAAGAATCTGGACTGGTTGTTCTTCATAATATAGGTTCTCCTCCAGCTGAACTACCTCTGGACTCAAAACCTGAGATGGATCTGGCATATACTTCCTCAACATCGAAACATGAAAAACATTGTGTACCTGAGATAAACTCGAAGGTAAAGCCACTAGGTAAGCAACTGATCCAACTTTCTCCAGAATTTCATATGGTCCAATGAACCTTGGACTCAGCTTTCCTTTCTTACCAAATCGCATCACAATTTTCCATGGAGAAACCTTGAGAAAAACATGATCACCTACCTCAAAAGATAGATCTTTCCTCCGGTTATCCGCATAACTCTTCTACCTGCTCTGAGCTGTTTTCATGTGTTTCTGAATCAACTAAACTTTTTCTGCCAACTCCTCTATCAATTCAGGTCCCATCAGCTTCCTTTCACCCACTTCATCCCAAAATGCTGGAGTTCGACACTGCTTCCCATATAATGCCTCAAATGGTGCCATCTGTATACTTGAATGAAAACTGTTATTATAAGAGAACTCAACCAAAGAAATATGTTGGTCCCAACTTCCCTGATATTTTTCACCATCGACCACCACTGATCAGCTTCACCTTCAAAACGGTAAACGGAAAGACTAACCTTTTGATGTTATAAACACCCATGACATCAAAAATCTTCTCCAGTGCTTTAATCCACCCTTCAGCTTGCACAGGGTCAGATGATCCTCTGAATGATGGGGGATGTTGCCTCATGAAATGTTCCACCACTGACATGTTCCTCTGCGGTTGATCTGGCTGATATCATGCATGGATACCACCACCATTTATAGCCTGATTCAACTGTGGCATCACTACAAAAAACTGTTCAGTTCCGATTCCGACCATCTCAGGTTGCTAATTTGGAAGGTTTTCTTCCTCCTGATGTCGTCCTAATATAGTTTCTTTGTTTCCTCTGCGGAAAACCATTATGAACACAGAAATATCTTAGGCGAAGCAACATGGTAATCATTAAATGCTATATCATTTTAGTCATACCATAAATTAACATATAATTTAACAATTTTCTAACTCCTAATGTTGTCTAAACCGACCTCTAATACCAACTATAAGGCCCCGGCCTAAAACATTACTTAATATTGAATTAAATGAATAATTCACATTGAGGATCTTTTCGGGTTTAGAGTTTTAGAGAATTAGGACATAACTGTTACATCTCAAAAGATTACAAAGTAGACACTTCTACTAAGTTTCCATAGAATAAAAAACTTTTAAAAAGAAACATGTCTACTTCCATGTTTTATATAGCATGACTTTACCTTGATCCCATCCTTGACCATATTCTACATAAAGTCCTATGAAAAACATTTCAAAAAAAACTTGGGGTGAGCATAAAAAGCTCAGTAAGTGATACACAAAGAATGAAAACTGTTAGTTTTTTCAAACATCAAGTAAACCATGTATACTTTATCAAAGTAATACCTTCACCTTCATGAAGTAGTAAAAACTCTTCACTGAATAAAATATCATTACATACCCTTTTGTAACCGAAGGATTACCATAAAACCCATATAAAGAACACATAACATATAAAGGTAACTTGGGACATAAACATACTTAAGTGGAATAACCATACGGTCGACTTCCACACATATCACTTAATGGAATAGCCATATGGCCAACTTCCATACATACTTAATGGAATAGCCATACGGCCGACTTCCATACCCAATGCATTGTAGGTTATAACGTAACCACCCATCCTGGTATTCACGGCACCACCCGTCAAATGGTTTATCACGTAACCACCCGTCAAATGTCCAAGTACCATTATAAAAATCATAAGACATAAAACAAATATAATGGAAAGAAAACATTTCCACACTTTGATCACAATATATCACTTAAATATATTGACATAACAAATCCATTATAAAAACCATTTTCAATAAAAAAATACATAAAAGTGTATATGGTATTTATTTCATTTTAAAAAACATTACGACTTGTTCAGAAAGCCAAAGACCAAATAATACTCGCGGCGGCGGAAAAGGTCGTTGTCACTGCGTACATTAAAAGAAAAATTCCTTTTTGTCATTTTGTAAAACGCTTCGTACAAAAATATTCCTTTTGTATAAAAGTAAAAGTCAAAGGGTTTTATACATCATATAAAATAAAGTTGTGTATAAAACGAAATATGCCTCAATGAAAGGAGATTGAGAAGTAGTCCCTTACCTCAGGTCCAACTTGACTCGATCGTTCTTTAACGTCCTGAATAATAAACTCGAGCTAATTTCTATTTGCTTAAGAACCTTTTTCAAGTTCATTATTCCATTTATATCACTTATTTCCATGTTATAAGCATTATGTAATCATTTAAGTTAATAATGTTTGTTTTGTCGATATTTGGTTCTTAAGTCGAAAGTGGACTTCTTACAATTACATGTTGTTCGTGTGGTCAAAGGTTCTTTATAACCAGAATGAAATTCCTGATTTGGATATCATATATATCATATATATCTAGCATATACATGTATTTATAATATCACATAATCATTTAGAGGTAATAAATGAAATGCACCATTCATGGAGACGGTAAGTCATACGTACGCATGAACGCTACTTTCATTTCTATGTCATATTAATGGAATTAAAACTAAATGAGAGGTATGTATATTTTAATTCCAGAATTATATTAATCATTTATATGTAACATACATCATATATATCCATTATATATATGTACTTATAATAGTACATTACATTTGGGGATAAGAAATGAAATGCACTGTTCATGGAGACGGTAAGCCGTATGTACGCATGAAAGCTACTTTCATTTCTATCTCATACATTAATGGAAACAAATAATAATGATATAGAGGTATTTTATAATTCCAGTATAACATCATATATAATAACTTTAAATCCATCCTTTATACATCCCACATATGGCATTAACGAATCACATCACTTTGTGGGGGCGGTAGTCTGCACTTCCTAAAATGAAACTATCGTGTTTACCCACAATGGAAACCATAAAGGTATACCACAAATGAAAAATACAGAAGCATAACGAAAACATAAAAATAATATATATCATATATAAATAGATTTACATCTTAATGGCCACCTTTAAAGGTGTTTAAAAGAAGATTGAACAATCTTTGTTTCATGAGGCAGAAATTCGCCAACCACAGAAACAGTATTTTCTTTAACCATTATATGTAGATGTGTGTAAGTGTAGGTAGAATTATTCTTAAAACAACATCCTATTATATTTAATATACTATATTTGTTACAAAAAAATTAATAAAAAGATTTTAGGGGGTTGGAGAAGCAAAATAAATCAAAAGAACACAAATGAAGACATTACCTTAAAATCGGGTAACTCTCTTAGATTTGAGCTCAAAGGACTCCTTGGGAAGAATTATACCCAAATTGAGGCTTCAAGGAGTAACAGAGGGATTTTTAGAGAACAAATGGGTAGGTTTTGGCCAAGCCAAAGGCTTTATAAGTGTGGGTAAGGTGGTAGAGGTGGGGGCCTTTTATAAGAGGAGAGGAGGGGCACTCTTGGAAAGTAAGGAAATGTTACTTTATTTTAAATGATTTTCGGATTTTAATGGTCCCACATTGATGTGTTTCGAGGATAAGGTGATAAGGGTTCGAAATAAACCCATCCAATAGTCTTTTGACATGTGTAGGTCTTAGATTTTACATTATCTCTTCATTTTATTTAAATCGTTAAATAATGAGGTAATCGCTGCATCATCATGGTGTCATAAATAATTTAATTTATTTAATGTCTAAAAATTATAAAAAAAATACATTGATGTAGGAAATATTTTTACATTTCCAATGAATATTTATAGTCAGAAATCGGATTTGTATAACCCCATGTAACAATTGTTTTAGTAAAACAACTCATGTTTGTGACTTTTTTAGTTTAACTTTAAATAAAAAGTTATTAATGTCATTTTCCAACCAAAGTGGCTTCATGGGGTCCCCAGGTTGACCCATGGATTTTATTGGTCGTCCATGACACATCCAAAGATTTTAGAACATGTTTCAAGATCATTTCATATTATTACAACAGTATTTTTACCTTAAATTACACTAATTACCTCTAATCGCGATTAAAAACTTAATAAGTTACTATTCACCAAAAAATTATTTTAATCCCATTGAACTAAATTTTACTTCTTAATAACAACCATGTATGTTGGATTTTTTAAATTCAAAACACAGAGGTGGTAAAATTTCATTTAAACGAAAAATCAGTTTTTTAAGTACCACTTAGTGGTTTCACTATTCATCAAAAATTGAAGTTTTTCAGAAAAATACCAAAACTTCACCCTAAGCTATATTTGATATTCTGAATTCAAAAAATGAAGTCCATTTTACAAAATTCAAAACATATAAGTTTCATTAATTAATATAATAATTAATTCCCGCTGTCAGAGAAAATAGCGTGTTTTTATGAAACAATAAGTATCAAAAGATTGACACTAGTTTAAGTCCGATTTCAAAGTGAAATTAATTCCAACGACCACTATTGGATTTAATGGTAAAAATATATTCTAATTTCACTTTAAAACAAATTCTAAAGATAATCTAATCATATAAATAAATTATATTAAAAAGAGGTTTTGAATTAAAATACAACATTTTACACTATTCATTAAAAAATGTACTTTATCGGAAAAATACCAAAATTTTACACAAAGTAAATTTTGATGTCCCAATTCTAAAGAAGAGTTTTATTTGGTCCAATAAAATGTATAAGAGTTAAAAATACTATATTTAATGACGGTTCTCCATCAAAAGGCGATAAGTGAACCTTTAGTGAAAACTAGGGCATATACGCCTAAAATTGAATTATTTCCGTATTTTAAGCCTTTATATTTTATTAGATAAAAGTAAAAACATTTAAAAAAACATATATAATCATATTTTAGTTATTTCTATCCATTCCCGCCAATACAACGCCTATGTGTTAACTACCATTTAAAATAATATTATTTTATTACTAGTGTGCAACGTAAGATTTCAAAAAACTCTTTGTTGTGTATCGGGTACGCTATCGAACATAGAACACCCTTTAAAGTAAAATTAATATTTAATTCATAAATATTAATAAATATGAAAATATTTTATTCATTTTTTACCTGGGATGTTACATTCTCACTGGTTATTGAGACATCCTACGCATCGAACCAATCCTTCCATTCTCACCGCAGTCTCACTGCCACACCCGCCAGCACACACCTGGGCCACAACCACACGCAGTCCCACTGCCGAATCCTGCCAGCAAACACCTAGGCCACAACTGTCACACGTAACCACACCTACAAACTTCTAGGCTAGAACAACCACCGCCACGCCCGAAGACACCTGGGCTAGAAGATCCACTGCCACGCCCGAAGACACATGGGCCTCATCCCGAAGACACTTGGGAAACCACCTCCCTCACACACCTGGCCGACCACCACACTACCCTGCCCGAAGATTCTTGGGCTAATAATGGACCTCATGCCATCAAAGACTACCCGAATATACTTGGGCTATCTGGGAAAGTGAGAAGAAAAGGAGCTAATAACCAGCCACTAATAACAGTGATAGAAAAAAACACCCTCCCCCATGAAATGGGGGTGTTCAGCACTAAGTGATCAACTTGGGTGGGGAGCAAATAAGAAACACAAAAATACAAGTATATATATGGGTAACAATCCCTCACCCAAAGTTAGGTTTTTCTTCAGCCAGCCTAAAGAACACAAACAACACTCAACTCTGAGTCACGACTCTCGCCAACAAAACTCATTTGTCCCTTTCTTGTTTTCATGTTCAGTAATAATGTTTAAATAATTTTATGCACTACTGTGAAAATAATATCATAATCACAACCTAAGGAAAAGATCCATCCAAAGGTCAATTTAAGTGTTCACACTCATTCTCTTGTAAAGTCACAAATAAAAAAGGGAAAAGTGAGACCCCGCGAAGTACTGGACCCAAAGACAACCCCGAGACACTGCCCCGTGTCCCCCCCCCCCAAAGGGTTTCTCATCAATAGAGGATCCCACCCCAATTCGTGATAAAAACAAGGTAACCACCCGGTCTTAAAATTCACAACCACTAGATCCATAACAACAGGGGATCCCATGCCCAATTTCATAACCACCGAGAGTATAAAAACAGGGGATCCCATCCCCTCCCACATATCCAATAATCGGCCCGTAAAAGAAAACAACCAAACCACTACCACCAACAGAAGCAGGGCCATGCCAGTATTTTCAGATTTATAAGATTTAACACACTCCATGATTTAAATTTCCATGTGATTTAACTGGGGGTTATCACAAAAGGGTTGATCCTGATGCTTGAAATTTATTTAGTCGGGTGTACGTGATTAACCAATTTCCTTTTTCACAGCAGTAGTTCACAATTACAAAAAAAGTCATTTAAAACATCACCAGGGATTCATTAGTGCGTAGATAAATACCACCAACGGCCATGATTTTCAGAAGGCGTAAGCCCGCACAATTCAGAAATAAGATCATAACATAAAACGACATCAACTATCACACCCCCCCCCCTTCTTTGTTTATAGAATATGTTCATTATATTTATTTAGGTCTGGTTTATCCAATTATACAGAATCAAAAGCACACCCACCCCACATGATACACAAAAGAGAGAGATGAAGGAGAAATTCTCTACCTGTTGATCAACGATATATGCTAAGGCCGGGCACGGAACTTCATGTATAGCGATGCGGGTCTCCTGAAGGAAAAGTGGCTCATCTGAACGAGGGGTACTCTAGCGCAGGGTGAACAAGAAAAGAACCCTATGGAGAACCCTTTTGTTTATAAGGTCAGGGATGGTTGAGATTTAGAACGTGAAACCACGTAAGGAGTGGGGTCGTGGGTTGACCGCACGACCCCACACGTTATTAAAGGGTCAGGCGGTTTAAACCGACGCACACACCAGGTTAATTCAATAAATATTTAATTAAAATGTTTATGGGAGTTACTAGTTTTTAAAACAAGTTTTAAGGGGTCAGAATAGGATTTAAAACCCAATTTTTGCAAAAGGAGTGCTACTGGAAAGAACCCGTGGGGGTAGGAAAGAGCCACCGGTAGCCAAGAACCATCGGTGCCTGATTGCTACTGGTAGCTGAGAGCTAACGGTAGACAGAGCTACTGGTAGCTGAGAGCTACCAGTAGACAGAGCTACTGGTAGCTACAACTACCAGTAGACCGAGCTATTTGTAGGCAGAGCTATCGGTAGGCTGCAGCTACCGGTAGACCGAGCTACCGGTAGGCCTGCTACCGGAAGGCTAAGGCTACCGATAGGCCTACCATTACCCCAAACTTCCCTGAGATTCCCAGACCATAAAACCCAACATGAGATTTTCGCAAATGGACCCCTAAAACTTGGGGCATTACATCAGATACCTCTTAAACGATTCTCTTCCTCGAGAATCAAAACAACCCAGAAGGAAAGAGAGGGTCCGAACAACCACCTCGAAAGATACCTCTTAGGAGTGAACCACATGTTAACTAAAAACACCCTTCTGTTAAGAACCAAGCAACATATCATGTCAAACTGCCCAGGCATGTGGGGGTTGGGGAGGCTGCTTCCCCATGTCAAGATATTATCCGCTTTGGGCGGCACTGACTCGCCCACACGGGTTTAATCACATCCACATTAATGCGTCTTGATTAGGGGTTGGGTTCTCTCCTCCCCCATAGCCAGGACGTTTCACACACATTCAAAGGAAAGAAAACCAGTACATTTCATAGCCAAAAAGACAAAACGTCCTACCACAATAAGTATAACAAAGGACAAAACTCAAAACAACTCTGGGTACTAGGTACGCATCTGTGCTTCCCTCTCCCACATACTCTCTTCAATCCCACCATGTCTCCACAACACACGAACCAAGGGAATGGTTCACCCACGAAGCACCTTCTCCTTGCGATCCTCGATCATCATTGGTCTCTCCACAAAAGTCACGCCGTCCTCGATGTCTATCTCACCCCAATAAAGGACCTATGAATCGTCATGCAGATACCGACAGAGCTGGGAGATGTTGAAAACATCATGTATCCTCAGTAGCGGTGGTGGTAACGCCAGCTGATAAGCCACTTCGCCAACCCGCCGCAACACTTCAAAGGGCCTGATGAACCTGGGAGAAAGCTTACTCCCCTTGCCGAACCTCCATTGTCCATGTCGAGGGGAGACCTTTAAGAATACATGGTCTCTAACCTCAAACTCCAAGTGCCTTCTCCTAGTATCAGCATACGACTTCTGCCGGTCCTGGGCCGCCTTCATCCTTTCCCGTATGAGCTGAACCTTCTCCGTCGTGCTCTGCACCAACTCCGGGACAAGAATGCCCACCTCTCTGACTTCAGTCTAACACACAGGTGGATGGTATGGGATCCCGTACAAGGCTTCAAAAGGGACCATACCAATGGTAGATTGGTAGCTATTATTGTAGGAAAAATCTACCAGGGGATAGTATCGTACCCATGATCCTCCTGAGTCCAGAACACATGCCTGTAGCATATCCTCCAATGTCTAGATGGTGCGCTCTATCTAAACATCTATCTGGGGATGGAATGCAGTGCTAAGATGGATCTAGGTTCCAAAATCATGCTGCAATCCTCTACAGACTCATGAGGTAAACTGTGCATACCTATTTTAGACTATAGACCTCAGAACTCCATGAAACCACACCACCTCATCCACGTACTTTCGTGGAAAAGCATCCACAACACTCGACTCCCTAATCACCAGAAAGTGATCCAATTTCGTTAACTGGAGGGAAGGGTCAGTAGACTGCCAGTCCCTTCTTTCTTTAAGTTGAAGGAGAGATAATGACCCCCAGAACCCGCCTTCAATTGGTCCTGGAGTGGCGACTAGCACCAAGGGTATAGAATCACACACTAAATAGAAGGCATTACCCTTTTTCTGTTTTATAGGATCGGGAGATAAGATGATGAAACCCAACAACACCAAAAGTAAAAGAAAAGTAAATCCAAAATTAAACCATTCCCACATGCATGTTCCAAAAGTAAAAGCCATAAAGTACAAAAGTGACTACAAGGGTAAGTACTAAAGAAGGAAAAACAGCAACTGCAACTACCCCAAAGGTCCGACCTAGTAAGGTCATGCACGATCCCAGAAGTCCTTCTGGAATCCTGAATGCAGTTTTATATACGTAGGGTGATCATAAAAGTACACTTAGTAGGGAAAACCAAATACTATCTTGCACAAGTGGGGGAATGTACTAAAGTCCCGTGAGAAAAAGAGTAAACAAAACACTTAATAAGGTAAACTATCCACTCAAGCCTCACCAAGGCACACTCCCCAAATAACACAAGTCAATTAATATATATAATAAGAGAACATCAATGTTTGGGTACCCCGCGCCACTTTCCCACTAGTTATTAAGACATCCTATGCATCGAACCAATCCTTCCATTCTCACCGCAGTCCCACTGCCACACCTGCCCGCACACACCTGGGCCACAACCACACGTAGTCCCACTGCCAAATCCTGCCCGCAAACACCTGGGCAACAACTGTCACACGTAACCATGCCTGCAAACACCTATGCCAGAACAACCACCGCCACGCCCGAAGACACCTGGGCTAGAAGATCCACTGCCATTCCCGATGACACCTGGGCCTCATCCCGACGACACTTGGGAAACCACCTGCCGCACACACCTGGCCAACCACCACACTACCTTGCCCGAAGATTCTTGGGCTAATAATGGACCTTAGGCCATCATAGCCTACTCGAAGATACTTGGGATATCCAGGAAAGGGAGCATAAAAGGAGCTAATAACCAGCCACTAATAATAGTGTTGGAAAAAAAACACCCTTTCCCATGAAATGGGGGTGTTCGGCACTAAGTGCTCAACTTGGGTGGGGCGCGAATAAGAAACACTAAACTACAAGTATATATATAGGTAACAATCACTCACCCAATGTTAGGTTTTTCTTCAGCCAGCCTAAAGGACACAAACAACACTCAAGTCCGAGTCACGACTCTTGCCAAAAAAACCCATTTGTCCCTTTCTTGTTTTCATATTCAGAAATAATGTTTAAATAAGTTTATGCACTATTGGGAAACTAATATCATAAGAACAACCCAAGTAAAATATCCATCCAAAGGTCAATTTAAGTGTTCACACCCGGTTCTCTTGTAAAGTCACAACAAAAAAGGGATAAGTGAGATCCCGCGAAGTACTGCAATTGAAGACAGCCCCGAGACACTGCCCCGTGCCCCCCCCACCCACAAAGGGTTTCTCATCAACATAGGATCCCAACCTAATTTGTGATATTATCAAGGTAACCACCCAGTCTTAAAATTCACAACCACTGAATCCATAACAACAGGGGATCCCATCCCTAATTTCATAACCACCGAGATTATAAAAATAGAGGATCACATCCCCTCCCACATCTCCAGTAATCGGCCCGTAAAAGAAAACAACCAAACCACTACCACCAACACAAGAAGGGCCATGCCAGTATTTTCAGATTTATAAGATTTAATACACTCCATGATTTAAATTTTCGTGTCCTTTAACCAGGGGTTATCACAGAAGGGTTGATCCTGGTGCTTTCAATTTATTTAGCCAGGTGTACGTGATTAACCAATTTCCTCTTTCATAGCAGGAGTTCTCAATTACAATAAAAGTCATTTAAAACATCACCAGGGGTTCATTAGTGCACAGATAAAGACCACCAACGGCCATGATTTTTAGTAGGTGTAAGCCTGCAAAATTCAGAAATAAGATCATAACATAAAATGGCATCAATGATCACAACCCCCCATCTTTGTTTATAGAATCCGTTCATTATCATTATTTAGGTCTGGTTTATCCAATTATATAGAGTCAAAAGCATGCCCACCCCTCATGATACACAAATGAGAGAGACGAAGGATAAATTTCCTACTTGTTGATCAACGATCGATGCTAAGGCTGGGCACGGAATTTCACATATATTGATGCGGACCGCCTGAAGGAAAAGTGGCTCGTCTGAACAAGGGGTACTCTAGCATAGGGTGAATGAGAAAAGAACCCTATGGTGAACCCTTTTTTTATAAGGCCATGGAAAGTTGAGATTTAGAACGCGAAACCGCGTAAGGAGTGGGGTCGTGGGTTGACTGTGTATCCCCACACGTCATTAAAGGGTCGGGTGGTTTAAACCGATGCACACACCAGGTTAATTCATTAAATATTTAATTAAAACGCTTATGGGAATTATCAGGTTTTAAAACAAGTTTTTAAGGGGTCATAATAGGGTTTAAAACCCAATTTGTGCAAACGGAGCACTACTGGAAAGAACCCGTGGGGGTAGGTGAGAGCCACCGGTAGCCGAGAACCACCGGTGGCTAACAGCTACCGGTAGACCGAGCTACCGGTAGGCTGCAGCTACAGGTATACCGAGCTACCGGTAAACAGAGCTACCGGTAGCTGTAGCTACTGCTAGACCGAGCTACCGGTATGCCTGCTACCGGTAGGCTAAGGCTACCGGTAGGCCTACCGTTACGCCAAACTTCACCGAGATTCCCACACCAGAAAACCCAACATGAGATTTTCGCAAAGTAATGGACCCCTAAAACTTGGGCCATTACATCAGATACCTCTTAAACGATTCTCGTCCTCGAGAATCAAAACTACCCAGAAGGAAAGAAAGGGTTCGAACAACCACCTCAAAAGATACCTCTTAGGATTGAACCTCATGTTAACAAAAAACGCCCTTTTTTCAAGAACCAAGCAACATATCAGGTCAAACTGTGCAGGCATGTGGGGGTTGGGGAATCTCTTTCCCCATGTCAAAATATTATCTGCTTTGGGCGGCACTGACTCACCCGCATGGGTTTAATCGCATCCACCTTAATGCGTCTTGATTAGGGGTCGAGTTCTCTCCTCCCCCATAGACAGGGCTTTTCACACACATTCAGAGGAAAGAAAACCATTACATTTCATAGCCAAAAAGACATAATGTCCTACAACAACAGGTACAACAAAGAACAAAACTCAAAACAACTCTGGGTACTGGGTACGCATCTGTGCTTCCCTCTCCCACGTACTCTCTACAAGCCCACCATGTCTCCACAACACACAAACCAAGGGAATGGTACACCCACGAAGCACCTTCTCCTTGCAATCCTCGATCATCACAGGTCTCTCCCCAAAATTCACGTCGTCCTCGATGTCCAGCTAACCCCAATCAAGGATGTGTGAATCGTCGTACAGATACTGACGGAGCTGGGACACGTGGAAGACATCATGTATCCTCAGTAGCAGCGGAGGTAACGCTAGCTGATAAGCCACTTCGCCGACCCGCCGCAACACTTCGAAGGGCCCGATGAACCTGGGAGAAAGCTTACTCCCCTTGCTGAACCTCCGTTGTCCACGCCGAGGGGAGACCTTCAAGAATACGTGGTCTCCAACCTCAAACTCCAAGGGCCTCCTCCTGGTATCAGCATATGATTTTCGCAGGTCCTGGGCCGCCTTCATCCTTTCCTGTATGAGCTGACCCTTCTCTGTCGTGCTCTGCACCACATTCGGGCCAAGGATACCCGCCTCTCCGACTTCGGTCCAACACATAGGTGAATGGAATGGCCTCCCGTACAAGGCTTCAAACGGGGTCATACCAATGGTAGAGTGGTAGCTATTATTGTAAGAAAACTCTACCAGGGGAAAGTGTCGTACACATGATCCTCCTGAGTCCAGAACACATGCCCGCAGCAAATCCTCCAAGGTCTGGATGGTGCGCTCTGTCTGTCCATCTGTCTGGGGATGGAAAGCATTGCTAAGATGCAGCTGGGTGCCAAAATCATGCTGCAATCCTCTCTAGACTAGCGAGGTAAATCGTGCATCCCTATCTGAGAATATAGACCACAGAACTCCATGAAATCGCACCACCTCATCCACGTACTTTCATGCCAAAGAATCCACAGTACTCGACTCCCTGATCGCCAGAAAGTGAGCCGATTTCGTCAACTGGAGGGAAGGTTCAGAAGACTTCTAGGCCCTTCCTTCTTTAAGTTGAAGGAGAGATAATGACCCCTGAAACCCGCCTTCAATAGGTCCTAGAGTGGCGAATAGCACCAAGGGTATAGAATCACACACTAAATGGAAGGAATTACCCTATTTCTGTTTTATAGGATCGGGAGATAAGATGATGAAACCCAACAACACCAAAAGTAAAATAAAAGTATAGACAGAAGTAAACCATTCTCACATGCATGTTACAAAAGTAAAAGCCATAAATTACAAAAGTGACTACAAGGGTAAGTACCAAATAAGAAAAAACATCAACTGCAACTGCCCCAAAGGTCCGAGCTAGTAAGGTCCTGCGCGATCCCCGAACTCCTCCTAGAATCCTGAAAGTAGTTTTATATACGTAGGGTGAGCATACAAGTACACTCAGTAGGGAAAACCAAAGACTCTCATGCACAAGTGGGGGAACGTACTAAAGTCCCGTGAGAAAAAGAGTAAACCGAACACTTAACAAGGTAAACTATCCACCCAAGCCTCACCAAGGAACACTCCCCAAATAACACAAGTCAAGTAATATATATAATAAGAGAACATCGATGTTTGGGTACCTCGCGCCACATTCCCACTAGTTATTGAGACATCCTACGCATCAAACCAATCCTGCCATTCTCACCACAGTCCCACTACCACACCCACCCGCACACACCTAGGCCACAACCACACGTAGTCCCACTGCCGAATCCCGCCCATAAACACCTGGGCCACAACTGTCACTCGTAACCCCGCCTGCAAACACCTAGTCCAGAACAACCACCGCCATGCCCGAAGACACCTAGGATAGAAGATACATTGCCACGCCCGAAGACACCTGGGCCTCATCCCGAAGACACATGGGAAACCACATGTCGCACACACCTGGCCAACCACCACACTACCCTGGCTGAAGATTCTTTGGCTAATAATGGACCTCAAGCCATCACAGCCTACCCGAATATACTTGGGCTATCCGGGAAAGGGAGCAGAAAAGGAGCTAATAACCAGACACTAATAATAGTGTTGGAAAAAAACACGCTCCCCCATGAAATGGGGGTTTTTGGCACTAAGTTCTCAACTTGGGTGGGGCGTGAATAAGAAACACAAAACTACAAGTATATATATAGGTAACAAGCACTCACCCAAAGTTAGGTTTTTCTTTAGCAATCCTAAAGGACACAAATAACACTCAAGTCCGAGTCACGACTCTTAACAACAAAACCCATTTGTCCCTTTCTTGTTTTCATGTTTAGTATTAATGTTTAAATAAGTTTATGCACTACTAGGCAACTAATATCATAATCACAACCCAAGGAAAAGATCCATCCAAAGGTCAATTAAAGTGTTCACACCTGGTTCTCTTATAAAGTCACAACAACAAAGGGATAAGTGAGATCTCGCGAAGTAATGGAACCAAAGACAACCCCGAGACACTACCCTGTGTCCCCCCCCCAAGGGATTCTCATCAATAGAAGATCCCACCCAAATTCATGATATAAACAAATTAACCACCCATTCTTAAAATTCACAACCACTGAATCCATAACAACTAGGGATCATATCCCTAATTTCATAACCACCAAGAATATAAAAACAGGGGATCCCATCCCCTCCCACATCTCCAACAATCGGCCCGTAAAAGAAAACAACCAAACCACTAATAACAAAACAAGTAGGGCCATGCCGGTATTTTCAGATTTATAAGATTTAACACACTCCATGATTTCAATTTCTGTGTGCTTTAACCGGGGGTTATCACAGAAGGGTTGATTCGGGTGCTTTCAATTTATTTAGCCAGGTGTACATGATTAACCAATTTCTTTTATCACAGCAGGAGTTCAAAATTACAAAAAAAAATCATTTAAAACATCACCAGGGGTTCATTAGTGCACAAAGAAAGACCACCAACAGCCATGATTTTCAGTAGGCGTAAGCCCACACAATTCAGAAATAAGATCATAACATAAAACGGCATCAACAATCACATCCCCCCCCCCTTATTTGTTTATAAAATCCGTTCATTATCTTTATTTAGGTCTGGTTTATCCAATTATATAGAATCAAAAGCAGGACCACCCTGCATGATACACAAAAGAGAGAAATGAAGGAGAAATTCCCTACCAGTTGATCAACGATCGATGCTAAGGTCGGGCACGAAACTTCACGTATAGCGATGCGGATTGCCTGAACGAAAAGTGGGTCATCTGAACAAGGGGTACTCTAGCATAGGGTGAATGAGAAAATAACCCTACAGTGAACCCTTTTTTTTATAAGGCTGGGGACGGTTGAGATTTAGAATGCGAAACCGCGAAAGGAGTGGGGTCGTGGGTTGACTGTGTGGCCTCACACGTCATTAAAGGATCAGGTAGTTTAAACTAACGCACACACCAGGTTAATTCATTAAATATTTAATTAAAACGTTTATGGGTGTTACCAGGTTATAAAACATGTTTTTAAGGGTGTCAGAATAGGGTTTAAAACCCAATTTGTGCAAAAGGAGTGCTACTGGAAAGAACCCGTGGGGGTAGGCGAGAGCCACCGGTAGCCGAGAACCACTGGTGGCTGACAGCTACCGGTAGATGAGAGCTACTGGTGGCTGTCAGCTACGGGTAGGCTACAGCTACCAGTATACCGATCTACCGGTAGACAGATCCACCAGTAGTTGTAGATACCAGTAGGTTATGGCTACTGTTAGACCGAGCTACTGGTAGGCCTGCTACCGGGAGGATAAGGCTACCGGTAGGCCTACCGTTACGCCAAGCTTCACTGAGATTCCTAGACCAGAAAACCCAACATGATATTTTCACAAAGTAATAGACCCCTAAAACCTGGGCCATTACATCAGATACCTCTTAAATGATTCTCGTCCTCGAGAATTAAAACAACCCATAAGGAAAGAGAGGGTCCGAACAACCACCTCGAAAGATACCTCTTAGGAGTGAACCTCATGTTAACTAAAAATGCCCTTCTGTCAAGAACCAAGCAACATATCATGTCAAACTTCCCAGGCATGTGGGGGTTGGGGAGTCTCCTTCCCCATGGTAAGATATTATCCGCTTTGGGCAGCACTGACTCGCCCACACGGGTTTAATCGCATCCACCTTAATGCTTCTTGATTAGGGTTCGGGTTCTCTCCTCCCCCATAGCCAGGTATTTTCACACACATTCAGTGGAAAGAAAACTTGTACATTTCATATCCAAAAAGACAAAACGTCCTACCACAACAGGTACAACAATGAAAAAAACTCAAAACAACTCTGGGTACTGGGTACACATCTGTGCTTCCCTCTCCCACGTACTCTCTTCAATCCCACCATGTCTCCACAACACACGAACCAAGGGAATGGTTTGCCCACGAAGCACCTTCTCCTTGAGATACTCGATCATCACTGGTCTCTCCACAAAAGTCACGTCGTCCTTGATGTCCAGCTCACCCCAATCAAGGACATGTGAATCATCGTGTAGATACTGATGGAGCTGGGACACGTGGAAGACATCATGTATCCTTAGTAGTGGCGGTGGTAACGCTAGCTGATAAGCCACTTCGCCGACCCGCCGCAACACTTCGAAGGGCCCGATGAACCTGGGAGAAAGCTGGCTCCCCTTGCCGAACCTCCGTTGTCCATGCCAAGGGGAGACCTTCAAGAATACATGGTCTCCAACCTCAAACTCCAATGGCCTCCTCCTGGTATCAGAATACGACTTAGGCCGGTCCTGGGCTGCCTTCATCCTTTCCCATATAAGCTAAACCTTCTCCATCGTGCTCTGCACCACCTCCAGGCCAAGGATTCCCACCTCTCCGACTTCAGTCCAACACACAGGTGAACGGAATGGGCTCCCATACAAGGCTTAAAACGGGGCCATACCAATGGTAGAGTGGTAGCTATTATTGTAGGAAAACTCTATCAGGGGAAAGTATCATACCCATGATCCTCCTGAGTCTAGAACACATGCCCACAGCATATCCTCCAAGGTCTGGATGGTGCGCTCTGTCTGTCCATCTGTCTGGGGATGGATAGTAGTGCTATGATGCTGTTGGGTGCCAAAAGCATGTTGAAATCCTCTCCAGAATTGCGAGGTAAACCATGCATCCCTATCCGAGACTATAGACCTCAGAACTCCATGCAACCACATCACCTCATCCATGTACTTTTGTGCCAAAGCATCCACAATACATGACTCCTTGATCGCCAGAAAGTGAGCCGATTTTGTCAACCAGTCCACTACCACCCAGATTGCGTCATATCCCCCTTGGACCTTGGGTAGTCCCGTGACAAAATCCATCGAGATGTCATCCCACATCCACTTGGGGACATCTAGAGGCTATAGTAGGCCGCCTAGAACTTGGTGTTCAGCCTTCACTTGCTGACACACTAAGCACTTGGCCACAAACTCTGCCACCGCTCGCTTAACTTCGGGCCTCCAAAACTGTCTCTTCAATCCCTGGTACATCTTGGAAATTCTTGGGTGTACCTCTAAGGTTGAGTTGTGGAACTCATTGAGAACCTTGTCATGAATCGCCTCTAGAACAAACATATTTCCCTGGAAAAGCATCCGGTTTTGACCATCCTTTGTCCATCATTCTAGAGCATTGCCCTGATCAACTCGATAACTCATCACTTCGCACTCTGGGTCTCCCCACTGAGACTCCTCCACTTGCTGAAACAGAGAAGAATGCATTATCATCTGAAACAGGCATCCTCTACCACTATCCATCCTCGCATCCAGGTGTAAGGCAGCCAACTCCTCCATCGCCTTCCACGTGTCTGCCGACTCTCGGACCGCATCCTTCTATGTCCTCCTACTCAAGGCATCAGCCACTACATTTCCCTTGCCCTCAGTATAAGAGATCTCAAAGTCATAATCCTGGAAAAAAACTCCACCCATCTCCACTGTCGCATGTTTAGGTCCCGTTGGGAGAAGATATACCTCAAGATTTTGTGATATGTGAATACCACAAAGCGTTCTCTGATGAGGTAGTGCCGCCATAACTTTAGCGCAAAAATGACCAATGTAAGCTCCAGGTCATGGGTGGTATAATTAAGTACATGAGGGAATAGCTTCCTGGACCCATAAGAGATCACCCCTTGTCGCTGCATCAACACACATCCCAAGCCTTGTCCTGAAGCATCACAGAACACCTCATACGCCACCCCTTCTTCTGGAAATCTCAACACTGGGGCACTGACCAACTTCTCCTTCAAATAGCTTAAGGCTGACTCGCACTTCTCACTCCACACAAAAACCTGGTCTTTCTTGGTCAGGGTTGTCAAAGGGGCTGCAACTCGGGAGAAGTTGGGTACGAACCTACGATAGTAACCTTCCAGCCCGAGGAAACTACAGACCTCTACCACATTCTTGGGTGCTTCCCAAGAAATAACTGCCTCAACCTTTGATGGGTCCACCGCTACCCCCTGCTCGGACACCACGTGCCCGAGGAAGTGCACTTCTCGTGTCCAGAACTTGCATTTTGACAACTTCCCATAGATCTGGTGCTATCGGAGGACCTCCAAAACCGTCCTCAGGTGCTCTGCATGGTCCTCCTCAGATCTTGAATAGATCAGGATGTCATTAAAGAACACAACCACGAACCGATCCAAGTACTCCTGAAATATGGACTTCATAATCCCCATGAACACAGCTGGGGAGTTTGTAACACCAAAGGGCATGACCACGAACTCAAACTGTCTATATCTGCACCTGAATGTCGTCTTCGGGATGTCACTTTCCTTCACTCGCAGCTGGTGATACCCAGACCGCAGGTCGATCTTTGAGAACCATCATACCCCTTTCAGCTGGTCGAAAAGATCGTCTATCCTCGGAAGAGGGTAGCGATTCTTGATTGTCACCTGATTCAGCCTCTTGTAGTCTATGCACAACCTGAGACCACCATCTGCCTTCTTTGCGAACAAGACTGGATCACCCCACGGTGACACACTCGGTCAAACATAACCCTTCTTCATCATATCGTCAATCTAAATTCGCAACTCCCATAACTCTGAAGGTTCCATCTGGTAAGGAGCCATCGAAATCGGACAAGCATCGGGCTGCAGGTCTATCCCGAACTCGATATCACGTTGAGGGGGTAGAGTCATCACCTCCTCAGGGAATATGTCCATAAACTCATGGACGATCTCTGGCACCTCCACCATCTCAGCATCTACTGACTCCACTAACAGATCGGCTAACAAGGAGAGGAGGGGTTCCTCTCGCCTGCTACCCTTCTGACTGCTCTGCTTGCCGGTAAAAGTAACATGTCGACCGTTCAACTCTGAGAACACAACTCTTCCTTGGAATCAGTTGATGATGGAACACAAAAAGAATAGCCAGTCGATGCCTAGGATGACATCATATGGTTGTATCTGTAGAAAAAGAATATCCCTAACCGACTGATGTGGCCCTATCATCAGTCTGCATCCCCGAAAAACAAACAAAAAGTCGGTCTGACCTCCGATTGGTGTGCTCAGCACCAGGGGAACTGGAAGTCTCTCGGAATCTAGACCCAAGGCATTGGCTAGACTAGGTGTAACAAAGGAGTGCGAAGCTCCGGTATCGAACAAGGCATAAGTGAGGGTACTAAACAAACTGATCGTACCTCGAACAACATCTGGCCCTACTGGAACTACTGCCTCTATGGTGTATAGTTGTCCACGCCCAGCTCCTCTGCCCCTCCGATGTCAGCCACCTCCCCGACCACGCCCCAGTAGGGGTCCCTGAGGAGCGCCCTGAGGTCATCCTCCTCCTCCTATGTCTTCCATTGGAGGAGCGGGAGCTCGTTGTCCCTGCTGCTGGTGGTGGAAAGGCCTGGCTGGAAGCTGCTGTTGGGGTGGGTGTTGGGGTTGTCCGCCACCACCATACTGTACCCGGTCCGGGCATTGACTCCGGAGATGTCCATGGCTCCCACAGATGAAGCACCGCAGCCCTGGGCCCAAAGAAAAAGTGCAAGGACCAGGGGATCGGAACTGAAACTTCTGCGGCCTACTCCCTGCTGGTCGGAACCTGGAGGGCCCTGACTATAGCGACCAGGGATTTTCTTGCATTAATATTACATCATTTTAAATATAAAAAACACAATAGTATTACACATGGAGGATCCAAAGGTTTAGTGTCTTGGGAAAACTAGGACCATACATAAAAAATACAACATCAACCATAAACATTTATTTAATTTCTTCTTCTATAGCTTCTTAGTAGCACTTGTCCTCTCCTTAGTACATGTAGCCACCTGAGGATATACATAAAAAGGGGTAAGCTAAAAGCATAGTAAGAGGATATATAAGAACAATACATCATGGGGTGATCATAATCATAACATAGGCAAAATATCATGAACATGAGAGGAGCATAATTAAAAGACTTGAAATGTGGCAATACATAAAAATGAAACATCATGTCTTAGTGGTTAACTACCACACGTACTTGGGAACAAAGCTAGCATCATGTTAACACATCATTTCACAGTTACTCATGAGATTCATCACTTTACCCAATGCATTGGAGTGCTATATAATTCCGGGCGCACCCGTCACATTTAAACATTCATATTGCGCTATATAATTCCGGGCGCACCCGTCACATCATAACATTATCATTATCATGATTGCCACATAGAACACATATCAAACATGTACATAAATAACCCATGGAAAGGAATGGGTTTCATCTCATAACAACACATTCATAAGCTTTGGGTTCCCAAAATAAAGAGGGAACACCATACTTGATACAGAACCATCAACCTTGAATGAGAGGTAAAATGTGAGATCTTGAAAGAAGAGTTCTTTTGGAATACATTTTGATGGACATAAAAACCAGTGACAAACATTTATATCCCAGAAAAGTGAAGGAAATGATGAAAAAATGATCTTTGAGGAGTAACCATATCAAAAATGGAGTGAAAGAGGGAGAACCCGAAGGAAGAAAATTGGGTTCGAGATTTCCCCTTACCTTGTACTCGAATGCCTCCTTCTCTTTAATGTCCTGTATAATGACATTATATTCATTAATTAGAAATTACAGAACCTTTTATACATTAATAGGGTTCATTCTGGTTTCATTATTTCATATTATGTTCCTTTGGATGACTTATGGAGTTTAAAAACATTGTTCGGGGATGTTCGTTTTTATGGTTTTCTTGAGCAGTCCACTTGTATTCTTAAATTGATGTTTGGGTAGATCATGGGTAAACATCCAGAACAGATACTACATGTTATTAATGATATTACAGTAGATTTAATAATTTTATAGTGAATTATATTAGATCCAAGTGGACGAATCATTAGATAAAAATTTAATGATGGTTATTTGGGCTAATTTGGGCGGGTTTTTGATCACAACAATCTTGTTTTAACATTTAACTTAGTAATAAGGCCATAGGTTATTTCCAGAACTTAAAATAGAACATAATACATATAAAATATTCTGTTTCAACCATAAAATGGTTTCATGACCTGATTGAAGGTAGAAATGTAAGAAGATAACATGTCGTTTTTGAAGGTGATAAATTTAACACCTCATGAACAACGTTCTCTTTAATAAAATAAATGGAAGAGGGAAAGGGTGTGGGGTGATATAATATAAAATTAGAATCATAATATTGCAGTATATATATAATACTGGATTTACAGAACAATTTGCACGAAGATAGGTAGGGAGAGATCAAGAAATGAACTTGAACTTGAAAGGAAATTAAAGGAGAAGAGGGAGAGAAATTACCTCTAGAATTCTCCTCTTGAGATCCTCTTTAAGGAAGCTAGGCTTGGTCTTTTGATGAGACCAGAAGCTTTTGGACGCGGGGGATGAGCTAGGGAAGGTGTTTGGGAAGACTTTAGAGAAGGCTTGGAGCTTGAGAGGTGTGAGGAAAAGAGGGAGTGAAGGGTGGCTTTTATAGTGGAGGGGAGAGGGGTTTCCTTAATATAAAATTGATTAGTTTATTAATTTCACCTAAGACAAGGAATAGTGAGTCTTGGATGACCAAGAATAGTAAAAAAGTCATGTGAGTTTTGGATTTTGGTGCTTAAATCACTTTTGATGTCAGGAATAGTGGGTTTTAATTAAAATGTATTTATATGGTAAATTAATGTATTCTACTATTCACAAAAAATTCAAGTATCTCAGAAAAATCCCAAAAATTTACCCCAACCATTTTTCGACGTGCAGAATCCAAAAATGAAGTCCATTTTTTAAAAATAATTTTCTAAATATTATTAATTTAATATTTAAATAAAATCATAATTTACTTAAAAAACAGTTTTTAAGATTAAAACTGATTTTATAGTTCTTTCAAAAATTATGTAGGGTATTATAAGATTATCTAAAAACTATTAGACATTGATTCAATAATTTATGAATACATTACAGGAAAATAAATATTCTTTTAAATTAATTAATTATAATTAATTATTTATGACTTATAAAATACCAAAAATGTTTACTAAGGTCAAATTGTCACTTTCTAAGATGTCTAAATATTATTTTATTATTCATAGGTAATGTTAATCTTATTTACTATTCAAAAGGGTCATATTACTATTCGTAAGGGTAGGTTACTATTCATAAGGGTAGGTTACTATTCACTAAAAATTATTTTTGTTTCATTAGACTCCAAAAACTATCTTGAACACAACCGTGTATGTCGGATTTTTAAAATTCCAAACATAGTGGCGACAAAATTATGTTTAAAGGTCACTTATCACTTTGTAGTTCATTATTTTGTGTTTTTATGACATAGATATAAGAAGGGAATTTTCTATTGAAATACTTTCGGTCGTTACATTCTTCCCCCCTTAAGAAATTTCGCCCTCGAAATTTCACTTTACACAAATAGGTGAGGGTACTTCTCCTTCATTGCCTCTTCCGGTTCCCAAGTTGCTTCCTCAAACTTTTGGTTCCTCCACAACACTTTGACAAGGCGGGTTGTCTTGTTGCGTAGAACCTTATCACTTCGGTCCAAAATTTTTACCGGTTTCTCCTCATAGGAGAGATCATCTTCCAGCTGTACCACCTCTGAGTTTAGTACATGTGAGGGGTCTGGTATGTACTTCCTCATTAGTGATACATGAAACACATCATGAACTTGAGCCATATTCGGTGGAAGTTCCAGACGATAGGCCATAGCTCCTATACGATCAAGGATCTCAAAGGGGCCAATGTACCTTTGGCTTAGCTTCCCTTTCTTCTCAAATCTCATGACTCTCTTCCATGAAGATATTCGAAGGAAGACTTTATCTCCAATGTCGAACTCCAAGTCCCTTGGACGGTTGTTAGCATAGCTCTTTTGCCGACTTTGAGCAGCTTTGATGTGTTTCTGGATGACTTGAACCTTTTTTGTCATCTCTTGAACAAGATCGGGACCATGTAGCTTTCGTTCTCCAACTTCATCCCAACAGGTTGGAGTTCTACATCGCTTCCCATAAAGAGATTCATACGGAGCCATCTGAATACTCGAGTGGAAGCTATTGTTGTATGAGAACTCAACCAATGGAAGGTGATGATACCATCCACCTTTGAATTCTAGAGAGCATGCTCTTAGCATATCTTTGAGTGTCTGAATAGTCCTTTCAGACTGGCCATCAGTTTGGGGGTGATAGGCCGTGCTGAAATTTAATTCAGTACTCAAAGCATGTTGAAGGCTCCTCCAGAATTTAGATGTGAACCTTGGATCACGGTCAGAGATAATCGACACTAGAACATCGTGCAATCTCACTACTTCCTTCACATATATCCTTGCAAGTTGTTCAAGTGAGAGGTCTTCCCGAATAGCGATAAAATGGGCAGTCTTGGTGAGTCGATCAACCACAACACATATCGCATTATTTCCTCTTGACGTTTTCGGGAGACCCATGACAAATTCCATAGTAACATTTTCCCATTTACACATGGGTATATGCAATGGTTGCATCATACCTTTGGACTTTTTCCGCTCAACTTTAACTTGCTGACATACCAAGCACCTTGATATATATTCCGCAATCTCCTTCTTCATGTTCTCCCACTAGAAGTGTTCTCGGAGATCACGATATATCTTGGTACTTCTAGGATGAATAGAGAAAGTTTAGATATGTGCATTATCCAATAGATCCTTCTTTATTCCGGGTGATGAAGTAACATAAAGTCTCTTTCCAAACCGAATCACACCATCATCATCGATATGGAACTCTTGTAGCTTCCCTTCCTTTACTGCATTCACCCTCTTTTGTATCTCCACATCATCCCTTTGTGCTTCCTTAATCTTCTGTTGGATGGATGGTTGCGCAATAATTTGGGAAAGGTAGGATGTATCCCTTGCCATTACGATTCCCAAATCCATCCTTTTCATATCCAAGAAGATAGGGTCTTTCTCAATCCTCAACATGGATAGAGTAGCAGGTTCTTTCCTGCTTAGAGAATCAGCTACCTTGTTCGCCTTTCCAGGATGATAGTGAATAGAGCAATTGTAATCCTTGATTAGCTCTAACCATCTTATTTGGCGCATGTTGAGCTCCTTTTGTGTGAATATATACTTTAGGATCTTGTGGTCGGTGTATATGTCACACTTATCACCATAAAGGTAATGCCGCCAGATTTTCAAGGCAAAAATCATGGCTGCCAGCTCTAGATCATGTGTCAGGTAGTTCTGCTCATGGATCTTCAACTGTCGTGAGGCATAGGCTATCACATTATCATTTTGCATGAGTACACAACCCAAGCCTTTCTTTGAAGCATCACTATATATCACAAAACATTCTCCACTTTTCGGTAGTGTGAATACAGGTGCAGTGATCAGCCTTATCTTTAGCTCCTTGAAGCTTCCCTCACATTCATCCATCTAGACATACTTTACCCCTTTCCTTGTTAACTTAGTTAGTGGGCTTGACAATCATGAGAATTTTCTCACAAAACGTCGATAGTACCCAGCTAATCCAAGAAAACTACGGATTTCTGTGACACTAGAGGGCATGGTCCATTCTTCAACCGCCTTTGTCTTTGAAGGGTCCATAGAAATTCCCTAACTTGTAATCACATGTCCCAAGAACGTGACTTGATTCATCCAAAAGTCACACTTGCTGAACTTGGCGTACAACTTCTCTTTTCTCAATGTCTCCAACACAAGTCTTATATGTTCTTCATGTTCCTCCTTGCTCTTGGAGTAGATGAGAATATCATCAATAAACACTACCACAAATTTGTCGAGGTAATGTCTAAAGACTCTATTAATCAAATCCATGAAGATTGCAGGGGCATTAGTAAGTCTGAAGGGCATCACCAAAAACTCATAGTGCCCATACCTTGTACGGAAGGCAATCTTCTTAATATCTTCCTTCTTCACCTTTACTTGATGATATCTAGAATGAAGATCCACCTTTGATAAGTATTGAGCTCCTCTTAACTGATCGAACAAGTCATCAATCCTTGGGAGAGGATACTTGTTCTTTATGGTGATCTTGTTGAGTTCTCGATAATCGATACACAGTCGCATGGTACCATCCTTCTTCTTCACAAAGAGTACTGGCGCACCCCAAGGTGATGCACTAGGGCGTATGAACCCTTTGTCCAGATGCTCTTGTAGCTGCTTCTTTAACTCCTCCAGTTTGATAGGAGCCATCCTATAGGGGCACTTCGAGATAGGAGTAGCTCCGGGTATGAGTTCAATTGAGAACTCTACCTCATGATCCGGGGGAATTCCGGGTAACTCTTCGGGAAATACATCACCGTATTCCCTTACGATGGGAATTTCCTCAAGGTTAGAACTTTCCTTCGACTCAATCATTTGGGCGAGGTATGCTTCTTCATAGGGAATCAACACCCAAACCATTGAAGGATTTCTCAAAGGAGATTCATGATCTTCCTTGAATTTGTAGAGGATCATGGGATGGTTTGGAATATGAAAATATATTTCCTTTTCCCGACAGTTGATATGTGCTCTATATAACGAGAGCCAATCCATTCCCATTATAGCGTCAAATTCCACCAAGGGAAGTATTATGAGATTTTCCGGAAGAATCTTCCCACATAGGTCAACAAGAGAAGAGTCGAACACTTGGGTTGCAATGATTGCACCACTTGGTATTTTTATAGATATCTCTACTTCAAGGTTTCGGGGCTTCGATTCTATAGTTCTAGAAAACTTGCAAGATATAAAGGAATGCGTAGAACCAGAATCAAATAAGACTTTTGCCATTCTTGAGTGAATAGGAAGTGTACCTTGTACGACTTCATTATCATGTTCCACCTCTGCAGTAGTGATGGCATAAGCCTTCCCTTGTTCCTTTGGCTTTGGTGCTTGTTGGCACTGATTACCCTCGAGAGCTCGAGGTTTAGTGCACTGGTTTGAATAGTGACCTAGCTCCCTACAGTTGTAGCATTGAACCACGAGTGGTTCTCTCCTTTCATCGGCTACATTATATTTCCTTTTCATGTCTTTTCGACACTCGTGATCTTGGTGTCCTTCCTTCCCACACTTAAAGCATTTCGCCGTACCTTTGAGGCAGTTCCCATGGTGCAACTTCCCACATTTTTGGCATGTGGTTCGTTGTGTTTTCTTCCCATCTTTATCACTAGATCCACCAGCTTGAAACTCCATCTTTCTTTTCTTATCACCATAGCCATGGGACCATTCACCAAACTCCATCTCCACTTTGAGAGCACACCGAACAACTTCTTCATAACTCCCAAAGTCGTGAATTGTAAGAGCCTTTCGAAGATGTGGTTTTAATCCACTAAAGAATCTATCAATTTTGCTATCAGTGTTGATAACAAAACCCGAAGAATACCTTGCGAGCCTTGTGAAATTTGCTTCATAGGTTGTGACAGATTCTCCTTCTTTTTGCTTGCGCTCTATGAATTATCTCTCCATCTTCATGCGAAGAGTTCGTGGGAAGTACTTATTAAGAAACATTATCTTAAAGTCTTCCCATTCCATCTCTTCAACTTCCTCCCATGGCTTGGTGTTCTTAATCAAAGCCCACCATTGATCAACTTCTCCATCTAGATGATAAAAGGCTAGAGTCACCTTCTCTATCTCGGAACAGTGAAGAACAGAAAATATCTTCTCCATGGAGTTGACCCATTGTTCCGCAACTAGTGGATCAGAAGATCCACAAAACGTCGATGGTCGTTGCCATATAAAACATTCGATTGATAATTTCTCCCTCTTTGGTGAAGGAGAACGTTCCCCATTATTATGGTTATTATTCATAACCTGAGATAATTGGGAAATCATCACCATGAAGTTTTTAACTACACCTCCAAAATCATTGGGGATGTCGTTCGGGCAATCGTTGCATTGGCCCTCGCAAGAGTTGTTGGCCTGATTTCTCCTGGTTCCCACCATTTTCTAAAATAGAAAAGGTTATAACAAAACATAAGTAAACAAATCATGAATAACTTATTCATTTAAACAATTATATGAAAAACATAACATATGGGATCCCTAGGTAAATATCCTTGTGTGCATATTTGTACTTAGTCTCATGCTAGAGGTTTTCTTTAGGGTTCACTAATCCTAATTCCCAAATTAACTAAACCTTTCCTCTGATACCAACTATAGAGACCTGACCTTTTATTACATTACTATTACATAATTTTAAAGATAAAAACACAATAGTATTACACATGGAGGATCCAGAGGTTTAGTGTCTTGGGCAAACTAGGACCATGCATAACAAATACAACATCAACCATAAACATTTATTTAATTTCTTCTTCTATAGCTTCTTAGTAGCACTTGTCCTCTCCTTAGTACATGTAGCCACCTGAGGATATATATCAAAAGGGGTGAGCTAAAAGCACAGTAAGAGGATAGATAAGAACAATACATCATGGGGTGATCATAATCATAACATAGGCAAAAGATCATGAACATGAGAGGAGCATAAGTAAAAGACTTGAAATGTGGCAATACATAAAAATGAAACATCATGTCTTAGTGGTTAACAACCACACATACTTGTGAAAAAAGCTAGAATCATGTTCACACATCATTTCACATTTACTCATGAGATTCATCACTTTACCCAATGCATTGGAGCGCTATATAATTCTGTGTGCACCCGTCACATTTAAACATTCATATTGCGCTATATAATTCCGGGCGCACCCGTCACATCATAACATTATCATTATCATGATTTCCACATAGAACACATATCAAACATGTACATAAATAACCCATGGAAAGGAATGGGTTTCATCTCATAACAACACATTCATAATCTTTGGGTTCCAAAAATAAAGAGGGACCAACATACTTGATACAGAACAATCAACCTTGAATGAGAGGTAAAATGTGAGATCTGGAAAGAAGAGTTCTTTTGGAAAACCTTTTTATGGACATAAAAACCCGTGAAAAACATGTATATCCCAGAAAAGTAAAGTAAATGATGAAAAAATGATCTTTGAGGAGTAACCATATCAAAAATGGAGTGAAAGAGGGAGAACCCGAAGGAAGAAAATTGGGTTCGAGATTTCCCCTTACCTTGTACTCGAATGCCTCCTTATCTTTAATGTCCTATATAATGACATTATATTCATTAATTAGAAATTATAGAACATTTTATACATTAATAGGGTTCATTCTGGTTTCATTATTTCATATTATGTTCCTTTGGATGACTTATAGAGTTTAAAAACATTGTTCGGGGATGTTCGTTTTTATGGTTTTCTTGAGCGGTCCACTTGTATTCTTAAATTGATGTTTGGGTAGATCATGGGTAAACATCCAGAACTGATACTACATGTTATTAATGATATTACAGTATATTTAATAATTTTATAGTGAATTATATTAGATCCAAGTGGATGAATCATTAGATAAAAATTTAATGATGGTTATTTGGGTTAATTTGGGCGGTTTTTGGATCACAACGATCTTGTTTTAACATTTTACTTAGTAATAAGGCCATAGGTTATTTACAGAACTTAAAATAGAACATAATACATATAAAATATTATGGTTCAACCATAAAATGGTTTCATGACCGGATTGAAGGTAGAAATGGAAGAAGAGAACATGTCGTTTTTGAAGGTGATAAATTTAACACCTCATGAACAACGTTCTATTTAATAAAATAAATGGTAGAGGGAAAGGGTGTGGGGTGATATAATATAAAATTAGAATCATAATATTATAGTAAATATATAATACTGTATTTACAGAACAATTTGGACGAATATAGGTAGGGAGAGATCAAGAAAGGAACTTGAACTTGAAAGGAAATTAAAGGAGAAGAGGGAGAGAAATTACCTCTAGAATTCTCCTCTTGAGATCCTCTTTAAGGAATCTAGGCTTGGTCTTTTGATGAGACCAGCAGATTTTGGACGTGGGGGATGAGCTAGGGAAGGTGTTTGGGTGGAGTTTAGAGAAGGCTTGGAGGTTGAGAGGTGTGAGGAAAAGAGGGAGTGAAGGGTGGATTTTATAGTGGAGGGGAGAGGGGTTTCCTTAATATAAAATTGATTAGTTTATTAATTTCACCTAAGACAAGGAATAGTGAGTCTTGGATGACCAAGAATAGTAAAAAAGGCATGTGAGTTCTGGATTTTGGTGCTAACACCACTTGTGATGTCAGGAATAGTGGGTTTTAATTAAAATGTATTTATATGGTAAATTAATGTATTCTACTATTCACAAAAAATTCAAGTATCTCAGAAAAATCCCAAAAATTTACCCCAACCATTTTTCGACGTGCAGAATCTAAAAATGAAGTAAAATTTTCAAAAATAATTTTCTAAATATTATAAATTTAATATTTAAATAAAATCATAATTTACTTAAAAAAAACAGTTTTTAAGATTAAAACTGATTTTATAGTTCTTTCGAAAATTATGTAGGGTCTTATAAGATTATCTAAATACTATTAGACATTGATTCAATAATTTATGAATACATTACAGGAAAAATAAATATTATTTTAAATTAATTAATTATAATTAATTATTTATGACTTATAAAATACCAAAAACGTTTACTAATGTCAAATTGTCACTTTCTAAGATGTCTAAATTTTATTTTTTTATTCATAGGTAATGTTAATCTTATTTACTATTCATAAGGGTCATATTACTATTCATAAGGGTAGGTTACTATTCATAAGGGTAGGTTACTATTCACCAAAAATTATTTTTGTTTCGTTAGACTCCAAAAACTATCTTGAACACAACCGTGTATGTCCGATTTTTAAAATTCCAAATATAGTGGTGACAAAATTATGTTTAAAGGTCACTTATCACTTAGTAGTTCATTATTTTGTGTTTTTATGACATAGATATAAGAAGGGAATTTTCTATTGAAATACTTTGGGCCGTTACACTGACGTTGGAGGCCTGGTGCTGAAGGCCTTCCCCTTCGAGGGTCCCAGCTGTATCCCCTCTCGTGACACACCTCCTAGAGCGTGCATCCTCTCCACCATTTCGGACTTCTTTTGGACATCCAAGTACATCGGTAGGGTAAAGGGGGTAACGGCATACTGGAGGGAGGGTCGGAGTGCCTCCTCTAAACGTCTTTCTCGAGACTCCTCATCGGGAAAGAGGTCTGGAACAAAATGTAGGAGGTCCTTGAACTTGATTCCTAGCTCCCTCACTGACATACTCCCCTGTTTGAGGGAGAGTAGCTCATGTCTATTTTCCGCCTTCATCGTCGAGGAGAGGAATTCCGCCCGGAACTCCCTCTCGAAATCAGCCCATGCCACCTCAGCCTCTCTCCTCTCCCCCAGGTAAAGTGTCGACCACTGATGCGCCGCTCCCCGCATCTAGCTGATGGCAAGAGGAACCCGGTACTCAGAAGGAGCCCGGATCAAGCCGAAGGCTATCACCTGCTCCTCTAGCCAGCTCTCCATCTTCATGTCAGAGGTGTTGCCCTCATACATTTCGAGGGTCTGTCGTTGGAAGGCCCCAAGTGTCTTCTTCCACTAGTCATCCTCCTCCTCTCGATCATCTCTCTGTCGATCATCCAAGGTAGTCTCCGGGGCCTCGTTCGCCTGTACCACACGTGGTCACCTTCCAGGTGCCATAGCTGCAAGGTAAACAAGGAATGCCTAAGCCCAAGTAGTGAAAAATATTGTCTTTAAAACTTCTTAAAATTTTTGTTTATTATTAATTCCCAAAACACCCCAGAAACACGAGAACACAAGTCATTATGATGCATGTACCTTTCCAAGGGTATCTCTACCCTGCAATCAGCGTGGCCTTACTTGGTCATTTGGTAGGTCCAGAGTCCTTACATCGGATCATGGGGGCCCTAAAATCCCATGTCCTAGCCACTCTTCCCTGGCCGAATTCACGCACCAAGGTCACCCAACATTGTTGCCCTACCATCCCATTCATTCCTCACTATGCCTAACTCCAGACACCATCTTATCTCTCAACCATCACCTTTGATACCATTCTGTCATGACCCGCCTTCACCAAAAGGAGGAAAGGGTCAGCAGACTGCCAGGCCCTTCCTTCTTTATGTTGAAGGAGAGATAATGAACCCCAAAACCCACCTTCAATAGGTCCCAGAGTGGAGACTAGCACCAAGGGTATAGAATCACATACTAAATAGAAGGCATTAACCTTTTTCTATTTTATAGGATCGGGAGATAAGATGATGAAACCCAATGACACCAAAAGTAAAAGAAAAGTAAAGCCAAAAGTAAACAATTCCCACATGCATGTTCCAAAATTAAAAGCCATAAAGTACAAAAGTGACTACAAGGGTAAGTACCAAAGAAGGAAAAATAGAAACTGAAACTTCCCCAAAGGTCCGAGCTAGTAAGGTCCTGCGTGATCCTCAAAGTCCTCCTGGAATCTTGAAAGCAGTTTTATATACGTAGGGTGAGCATACAGGTACACTCAGTAGGGAAAACCAAAGACTCTCATTCACAAGTGGGGGAACGTACTAAAGTCCCCTGAGAAAAAGAGTAAACCAAACACTTAATAAGGTAAACTATCCACCCAAGCATCACCAAGGAACACTCCCCAAATAACGCAAGTCAAGTAATATATATAATAAGAGTACATCGATGTTTGGGTACCCCGTGCCACTTTACCACTAGTTAATGAGACATCCTAGGTATCGAACCAATCCTGCCATTCTCATCGTAGTCCCACTACCACACCCGCCCACACACACCTGGGCCACAATCACATGCAGTCCCACTACCGAATCCCACCCGCAAACAACTGGGTCACAACTGTCACACGTAACCACACCTGAAAACACCTAGGCCAGAACAACCACCACCACGCCCGAAGACACTAGGGCTATAAGATCTACTGCCACGCCCGAAGACACCTGGGCCTCATCCCGAAGACACTTGGGAAACCACCTACCACACACACCTGGACAACCACCACACTACCCTGCCCGAAGATTCTTGGGCTAATTATGAACCTCAGGCCATCACAGCCTGCCTGAAGATACTTGGGATATCCGGGAAAGGGAGTAGAAAAGGAGCTAATAACTAGCCACTAATAATAGTGTTGGAAAAAAACACCCTCCCCCATGAAATGGGGGTGTTCGGCACTAATTGCTCAACTTGGGTGGGGCGTGAATAAGAAACACAAAACTACAAGTATATATATAGGTAACAAGCACTCACCCAAAGTTAGGTCTTTCTTTAGCCAGCCTAAAGGACACAAACAGCACTCAAGTTCGAGTCGCGACTCTCGCCAACAAAACCCATTTGTCCCTTTCTTGTTTTCATGTTCATTAATAATGTTTAAATAAGTTTATGCACTACTGGGAAACTAATATCATAAGCACAACCCAAGGAAAAGATCTAGCCAAAGGTCAATTTAAGTGTTCACAGCCGGTTCTCTTGTAAAGTCACAACAACAAAGGGATAAGTGAGATCCTGCGAAGTACTGGAACGAAAGACAACCCTGAGACACTGCCCCGTGTCCCCCCCCCCCCAAGGGTTTCTCATCAACAGAGGATCCCACCCCAATTCATGATATAAATAAGGTAACCACTCGGTCTTAAAATTCACAACCACTGAATCCATAAAAACAGTGGATCCCATCCCCAATTTTATAACCACTGAGAGTATAAAAACAAGGGATCCCATCCCCTCCCACATCTCCAGCAATCAGCCCATAAAATAAAACAACCAAACCAATACCACCAACACAAGTAGGGTCATTCCGGTACTTTTATATTTATAAGATTTAACACACTCCATGATTTCAATTTTCATGTGCTTTAATTGGGGGTTATAATTGAAGGGTTCATCCTGGTGCTTTCAATTTATTTAGCCAGGTGTACATGATTAACCAATTTTCTTTTTTCACAGCAGGAGTTCACAATTACAAAAAAAAGTCACTTAAAACATCACCAGGGGTTCATTAGTGCGCAGAGAAAGACCACCAACAGCCATGATTTTCAGTAGTTGTAAGCCCGCACAATTCAGAAATAAGATCATAACATAAAATGGCATCAACGATCACATCCCCCGCTTCTTTGTTTATAGAATCCATTCATTTTATTTATATAGGTCTAGTTTATCCAATTCTACAGAATCAAAAGCATGCCCACACCGCATGATACACAAAAGAGAGAGACGAAGGAGAAATTCCCTACCTGTTGATCAATGATCGATGCTAAGGCCGGGCACGGAACTTCATGTATAGCGATGCGGCTCGCCTAAAGGAAAAGTGGCTCATCTGAACAAGGGGTACTCTAGCGTAGGGTGAACAAGAAAAGAACCCTACGGCGAACCCTTTTGTTTATAAGGTCGGGGACGGTTGAGATTTAGAACGTGAAACCGCATAAGGAGTGGGTTCGTGGGTTGACTGCGCGGCCCTACACATCATTAAAGTGTCTGGTGGTTTAAACTAACGCAAACATCAGGTTAATTCATTAAATATTTAATTAAAACATTTATTTTCATTACTAGGTTTTGAAACAAGTTTCTAAGGGGTCAGAATAGGGTTTAAAACCCAATTTGCGCAAAAGGAGCGCTTCTTGAAAGAACCCGTGGGGGTGGGCGAGAGCCACCGGTAGCCGAGAACCACCGGTGGCTGACAGCTATCGGTAGCTGAGAGCTACCGGTAGACTGAGCTATCGGTAGGCTGCAGCTACTGGTAGACCGAGCTACCAGTAGGAAGAGCTATCGGTAGGCTGTGGATACCGATAGACCGAGCTACCGGTAGGCCTGCTACTGGTAGGCTAAGGTTACCGATAGGCCTACCATTACACCAAACTTCACTGAGATTCCCAGACCATAAAACCCAACATGAGATTTTCACAATGTAATGGACCCCTAAAACCCGGGCCATTAAAAACCTTGATCATAATGGAATGATATGTTTCAATAACCATGTATGTGGTCCTTCCATACAATATTTGAAGAAGGATCTATTAGATGAAATTCATAATTGTTAATTATCTATTCATATTAGAAGTATAAATATGTATAGGTATCTGAAAGAATACTTCTAAATGGATGGAATAAAGAGAAATATTGTAGATTTTGTATTCAGTTTCTTAGTATGTTAGAAAGTTAAGGATGAAAGAGAAAAGTTTAAAGGGATGTTGCATCCATTACCTATACCAGAATGGAAATGGGAGAACATCACTGTGGATTTTTCAGTTGGAGTTCGTAAAACCTCTAAAGGGTTTAATGAAATATGGGTGGTAGTCGATCACCTTACAAACTCAGAACACTTCATCACTATTAGGGAAGGATTCTCTCTGGATCATCTTTCCAGGATAAACATTAAGAAGTGGTAATGTTTCAAGGAGTACCATATTAAATTTTATTGTATCATGATCTAAGGTTTACCTCTATGTTCTGTAGAAGTATTCATCAAGCACATGATATGACATTAAGTTTCATCACTACTTATTATCCTAAAAAATATGGTCAATTTAAAAGAAAAATTCAAACCCTATAGAATATGTTGTGGTCTTGTTCTCTAGATTTCAAAGGTGGTTGGGTTCAACACATACCTCTTCATGAGTTTTCTTACAATAGTATATTTCACTTAAGAATTAATATGTCACCTTATGAATCCCTATATGATAAGAAATGTTGATTTACAACATACTAGGATGAATTTGGAGAAACAACGCTATTGGTACCTGAGATCGCTGAAGAAATGGAAGATAAGGTTAGATCCATTCAATAGCATATCAAGATAGCTCAGCATTAGCAAAAAATTTATGTTGATAACTGTAGGCATGATCTAGAATTAGAAGTTGGTAAAATGGTGTTTTGATGAGTCTTAGCCTGGAAGAAGGTTATGAGGTTCAGAAATAAAGGGACACTAATCCCTAGTTATATCAGTCCCTTTGATGTTCTTGATTGTATTAGGATGGTAGTCTATCGCTTGTCACATACTACAAATCTATCTCAAGTCCAGGATGTTTTCCATGTATCTATTCTAAGTAAGTACATACATAACTATTTACATGTACCGAACTTATAGGTTATACCGTTGGAGTAGGATATTTCTTACGAGAAATAACTAGTTGAAATTTCGGACCGAATAGAGAAAGTTCTATTAAATAAGACCACTCACTTGGTCAAAGTTTTGTTGAGAAATCACCAGTTAGAGGAATCTACATGGTAACTTAAGGATATGATGAAGTATAAGAATCATCATTTTTATTACTTGAATGACAAATTTTGAGGGAGAAATTCATTGGGGGTAGAATGTAACACTGTGAGTTTTTATGAACCTTTTTTTCTAATGAATTAAATTTTATTAATGTAATATATTACACAAAGTCAAACATTCCTTTCACATGGAATCAACTTGGATTCTGCTACATGAAACATTGACTTGGTGTATGTTATACACATCACTGAGTTTCTACAAAACATCATTTTATTGTTATAATTATTTAAATAACATATTTATAACTTAGCCATTAAACTTAGTAATATGAATAGTAATAAAAACTTTTCAAATATTTTTTATAATGTTTTTATATTAATAGAACATATTGATAATGAATAATATAATATTTGGTAAAGTCTTTACATGTTTAAAATTACTATTTTCCCAAATGAATTGTTTTTCATATCCTTTTATAAAACAATAAAATTACTTGTTGAAACATTTAGAAATTTAATTTTATAAATTAAGCCTCATTTATAATTTGATGATGTTGAAATTATTTTACCATGATCTTTTTGTATTTTTCTGAGCAACATAATTTTTGGATGAATAGTGAAAAATTCAGAATTTTAATTCCAAACTTCTTGTCTATCAAATTTTTTTATAATGATAAATTATATTTCAAATTGTTTTAAAAGTTTAATTAGTTAATATTTTTATCAATTGATCCAATTTAGGTCATTGGAATCAATTTAACTTTAAAATTGGGTATAAAAACTTTGTAATATTTTGGATGTTTTTAATTTAAAAACACACATTGTCATCCCATCTGTAGGATTAAATTTAAATTAATTTATGCCCTTCTGTGATTGGAATTTGAAAAAAAAATAGATTTAATATTTTTAATCATAAAAATTTATAATTTCTAATATGGTCAACTTATTTTTTGATCAAAAATATTAATGAAAGTAATTAAAATTAATTACAACGATTAAGATAAAATTAATCTTAATAACGGACTAAACCTTAATATTAAGGGCCCAAATGACCAAGAAACTTTTCCAAAATCCATTTTCTTTCTATATTTATACCCTATAATCCCTTGGGTATAATTTTTCCTATTATTTTATCCACTTTACATAGGAAGAATGTGGGTGGAATTATTTTTACAAAAATTTATAAGAGTTTCACTCCTCCACTATAAAAAGACATCCTCTCCTACAACTTCTTCCCACCTCTCAAGACACTTATATCTGAAAAATATATTTCCAATCAAATTCCCAAAAACCCTCACTTACACTTTTAATCCTCCCTTTGGGAATAATCTATCCACATAATCCCTTTGGTGAAATCCAAAATAAGTTACCCAAAGAAGAGGTAACATATTTATTCAAGCTACTTTCCTTTATTTTATTTCTCCACCAACTCTAATATACTTATTCTATACTTATATAATAACAACAGTATAATAAATATACTGATATATTTTTATATTAAGGGTTTTATCTATAAGGACCCTACCTTAAAACGTTATTATTCACCAAAAAACAAGTTGGTTCCATTAGGTACTAAATAACTTACTGAACACAATTGTAGATGTCTATTTCTCGAAATTTAAAACATAGAATTGGGAAAATTATTTTTAAATGATAGTTATAAATATCTACTTAAAAAAATTTCATTAATTTCAATTTATCTTTTTTTTAACTGGGATGTTACATTTTCCCCACCTTTTGGAAATTCTGTCCTCGCAATTTTATTTTCTTATTAAACAAGTGAGGGTACCTTGATCATGGTGTGCACCTGGTTTCATCATCATCCTTATCATGTAAATAGAAGGTCCATGTATTTCAAAAATTATTTAGAGATCCTTCAAAATCATTTGCTTCCTTTATCCAAATACACCTTGTTAAAATTCAGTCATAAGGGTGTTTATAGAAAACTAGTTTTATAAAGTAATCATGTATTACATATAATTTAAAAACATCTGATAAAATGTCATTTTTATAAAATAGTCGGACCGAGTTTGAGTTGAAACTTTAAATCAATGGTCCTTTTAACATACCATAAGTATGTTCTGAAATATAATATTGTAAAAGAAAATGTAAATAGGATACGCAAGGGTCTCCTTCTTCAACACCATTTTTAAAATCATAATATGCTTCAAAATATCTTGATAAGGTAAAATATTGGAAAATTGCTTAATAATATTTATCTTTCTTTAAAATATGAGAATATTTAGAAAATAGGATTTGATTAAATACAACCAATGATCCACGATGGAATCTAGGTATAGTGGAGGTGTTTGATATCTCAAACAATTTCTTGCAAGTGAGTTATATGTTAGAGAATGTTTCAGAGTGTTCTGGACATGACTTTGCAATAATTATTTCAATAAAGTTATCAGGAAGAGGTAGGAATGTAATTTTAGATCCTCCTCTTTCCATTTGTAACTAACATTCCATGAACTGAAAAGTTATAAAAAAGGATTTAACTTAAAGAATAAACATACAGACTAACCATACGTTTAATGAAAACTCTTAATCCATAAATTTGTCTAAACCATTCCTCTGATACCAAAAATAAGTACCCAGCCTAAAAACATTACTATTCACCAAAAAATAATTTGGTTCCATTATTCTCTAAATAACTTACTGAACATAATTTTAGATAACTATTTTTTCGAAATTTACAACATAGAAGTGGAAAAATTATTTTTAAATGATAGTTATAAATAGATACTTAAAAAATTTTCATTCATTTAAATTTACCTTTTTAAAAAAAAACTAGGATGTTATATTATCTACACTTATACACACTTGAATCCAATGGGAAATGAACTTACTATTTATGAGTATGGTGAACTATCATCTCACGAAACAATTATTGTTCGTTCTTCCTTTACCGCCTCTCATGGTGGGAATTAAGATGGTAAATATGTTTATATATAATATATATCATATTTATTATGTATTTATACTAATTTAATTATTTTATAACACATACCTTTATACGTTATATCTTGTTTAACTATGATAACATCGTTTCTGGATGAGTGGACTACCACCTCCTCAAAGCAATGTGATTCGTTCATACTCTACATGGAATGTATTAAGGATGGGTTTAGTGAACTTATATGATATATATGATAAAATAATTCTAATAAAATAATTATATATATCCATATATATCCATATACATATATTTCATTTAATTTATTTCTTTTAATACTATAATAAAATAAAAATAGTGTTCATGCGTACGTATGACCTACCATCTCCATGAATGGTGTATTTGATTTCACCCTTCTATATTCTATGGACTATTATAATACAAATATACTGAATATAAATGGTATTTATATCATGTTTTAAATTCTTCAAATCATGAAATTACTATAAAGACCAAAGATATAATAAATTAAGACACATGCAAAGAACAAAGTAGATATTACCTGAAGTGAAACCTTAACATAGAATTGTCAACAACTGGGTAATATAAAGTCATAATAAAACCATATATGGTATTATATATATTAATATGGTTATTTTATATGTTTATAATAAAATTCTATTTTCTTAAAGGGAGTTTTTATGAGTACAATGAGAGTCAAGACACAAGGTAATGGAATTTCATCTCACTTTTTATATCTATGAGATACATTCCATGTTAACTACTCTTTTCTTTTGTGTGGATTATATAATTACCAGGAATTTATTATATGATTATTATTTTTAAATTTATTTTTATTTAAATATCTATTCAATGATATTTATTTCATGGGTTTTATTTTTTAAAACTTACCAAATTGATAACATGGTTCTGTCTCAATTTTCCTTTTTGAGACTCATGTTTTGTTATACACCTAAATTATTTTTTTAGGTGTATATACTTCCATTTTATATGTTCTATCATGAATCTCCTTATTTTCATGATATTTTCTACTTAATTTAATTTAATTTACTTACATGTAGAGTATGATCCCAATTTATCTTGTGGTAAGATTTTGGTGAACAATATCATCGTTTATCAGATTGTTTATGATTATGCTTATATTGATGAAATATTATGATCTATCACTTAAGAAAACTCCAAAGTTTCCTTATCCTCTATTTATTTAATATATATCCATGTATTAGTACCATTTTTTCACTCTTTGGTACTTAATATAATTAATAAAAAAATAAGAAAAATTTGACTATATTTACCTCTTTGGTCGAAAATATTATTTATTTCAAAAGTCGGGTTTTCAAAAATGTTTTAAAGAATTATTCAAAATGATACTTGAATATAATTTTCAAGGAGAAAGTATTTTAAATTTTTTTACATTTTAGAATATTTCTTTATATGTTTTAAAATATATTTTCAAAGAATAATGTTTTCTAAAATGGTGTATGTTTTAAAAATCATTTTTCAATGATAAAAGGATATTTTCCTCTAGAAATGTTTTTAAAGAACATTCAAAATTATTTACCATCTAAGATGACATCCATTAGTATTACTAATGACTTTATGGGGAAATTATTTAATGTTTCCATTCGTAATCTTTCTCTTAATGGTTTATGTTTTGATGGCATGATATTTATGAAACATGTTACTCTTTCACGGGTTATATGATTTTGAAAAACACTTCTTTTCACAAGTTATGTTTTTGATGAAATAATTATGAAACCTATATATTTTTCTATAGGTTATGATATGATTACATTTTTATGATACCCATTTCATTTCAAGGGTTATGATATGATTGTTTATGATACTTTGGTACATTTATATATGATTTCATTATGAGATGGGTGGGACCTATATCTCCCTCAAATTCATTGGGTAAAGATTTATACCTCATGAGGTTGACTAAGATATCCATGGGAGTTAACCATGACTACTAAGATGATCATGGGAGTGAGCCATGGATACCAAGATGGTATGAGGAGTGAAATCATGCTACTAAGATGGTCATGGGAGTGAACCATGACTACCAAGATGGTATGAGGAGTGAAATAATACTACTAATATGGAAAGGTAAGTGAACCATGACTACAAATATGGTATGGGGAGTGAACCCATACTAGTAAGTTGGCCTTGGAATCAATTCCTTGATTGCTATGGAAATCATTTTATATGCTTATCTGTCTGCCACAATTCCATGTCGTATTCCTATGTTATGTTTTCATGGATTATGTTATTTATTTCCTTATGATTAAATTATTATGAACTACCAATATTTATTCAATGATTCATGTATATGATCTTTGACATACAGGGTATAATCTTCTATTTTCATGCTCTTATTCTCATACCTTTATGCTCATTGGATTAAGTTTGTGCCTTCAAGAGAAAGTTGATATCTCAGATGTGGAAATTGACTCTATGATCATGCACAAAGATTTTCATCACATCGATTATACCCCTTGGTCGATCTCTTACACCATCAGAAAATTCCAAGTAATTATTAATAACAACATAAAAGTGGTTCACACATGGTGTCAGGGAAATAAAGTTGTGGACCACCTTTCTTCATTTTATTTCCTTGATTATGATACTATTTATTTACATAATTTTAACAACTTGAATCCTGAGGGGGTCAATATGGTTAGAGGGTATTCCCTCGAACCTCAATATTTTAGGCCCCCTTAGGCCCTGTTTTCCCTTTGAGTGATTTGGCTTACCTGGGATTATCTTGTACCTTTCCTTTCTTATTAATTAAAATTTACATGTGGATGATGATTATCCTTACATAGCTCCCTTGTTTACCCATACTGAGAATCTAATCTCAACCCTTTTTATGTTTCCTTCCCTGGGTTATGAAGATATGTATTATATTTGATGTGTTTAATAAGGGTCCAAGTTAAGAATAACCATGTGGGAAATAATATAGCTCACTTATGTACTAGTGTTTATGGTTCCATGTTTCTAAAGGCACTAGACTAGTACGGTCTTTAGGAGTCTGTTTGTATAATGTTTTAAGTATTCCACAAAATTTATTCAATATTAATGTATGAAAAGAGGGGGTCGCTATAATATATACTTAAAATCTTGAAAAATTAGATTCATTAATTTTTTAATATATTATTCAATTAATTGATTTTTAATGGTTAGTAAATAATATCAAAAGTAATTTTGGGATATTTATTAATTTATAAATGTGTATGAATTAATTAATTCTAAAATTTTTCTGAAACATTTAATAAATAAATATTTCATAATATTAAATGTTAATATTAAAATACCTTTTCAAATTATACAGAATAAATTATAATTTAGATATAAAATTTGTATATTAAAATTAGAAGTGTGGTTTATAAAATGTTTAAAAATTACAGTAATAAGGCTATTTTGAATTATGAATTATTCATAATTATTAATGTTCAAATTAAGAGGCCATTTTTTAATAAATTTTTTAATCCATTTCAAAATGAATTTTAAAAATTGATTTAATCAAGGTTTAAATAATATTAAATATGAGATATTTTGATTTTTTAAATCATTTTCATACTACAAATGAATTATAAAATGTTTATATTTCATATAATATCATATATTTAAAGTAAATGTCTTATAATGAATAATATTAAAAAGTTCATATTGGAAAAATAAATATGAAATTCCTATGTTAGTTTAATTATGGAATGTACATAATGAATTTATATATTATTAAGTGTTTATAATTATCTTTATTTGGGAATTGTTCATAAATAGTTTAACTCATGTTTAAATACAAGAATTTCTCATTTATTTACGTTATTTCATATTTTATAATTAATTATAATTGTTATATTATAATTTTTTTGTGTATTATTTAGTTTAAAGTTTTAAAATTGATTATAAGTTATCATACATTCATTTAAAGAGTTACATAATGGATTTAGTTTTCTTCAACTTTGGATTTGTCTTGTTTTGGATTATGAGCTTAAATTAAGTATTTAATTATCATTTATACATATTCTATGTTAGAATTATGGTGGAATTGAAATATCTCTTGAGTAAAGTATCTCTATGTAGAGGTACGTTGTGTTAGACTACTCACTAGACTCGAGTCTTATGTTTTTCCAATAAAAGTGGGGTTCATTATATATCACACCAAGATTACTCATATGGGGATTATTAATTTCTTATTTTTTGAAACCTTTTCATGGAAGGATTTAATTCACCTTATGTATGGGATTCATGTGGATATGTATGAATATATTTGAATTTTAATTTGGGTTAGTAAAAAAAATTATGAGTTGTGTGAAGAGTTACATATCAATATGATTTGAATATATTAATTTTGTGGAATGAATAATATTTTAAACTAAATCATTAGAAGAATGCATGCATGTAAATAGAATACATGAGATAATATTGGGAGATTAAATCCCATTTAAAATACTATGTTTTATATTTTATCCAAAGAAAATTATTTTCAAGGCCATGATCATCCAACCAAGTAGGTTATGTCATAGCTGGGTGCCCATCAATTATCTTATGTAATACAAGCAAGTTATCGGTGACCCTAATAGGATTAAGTTCTTGTTCTTAGTGTCTGATTTTGGTTACTGAGGTGGCTTTAAATTAATACATGTGTGTCCCATCTATTTTGAGAAATTATAGTATTTTTATATTAAGATTAGACTTAATTGAAAAATAATTAAAATTGGATCATTTTGGAAGGTAAAATATAATTATTATAATTTATGTATGAAAATATGATATTTTTTGTGCTAAATTGAACAATTTTCATTGGAATTATATTTCATATATAATCATAACAACTATCTTGAATTCTTTTTATGATATTTTAATTGATATATTACTTTTAGAAAGTTTATAATGGTTTATATTTTTGGAAGTAATATTTTCAAGTTCCATGTTTATATTTTAAATTTTATTTAATTTGAGCTCATTTTAATCTTGCTTGTGAAATTTAAAAAAGTCATCACTTTGTTTGAAATATATTTTACATTTTTAAAATTCATTATTTTTATTATTAAAATGGTTTTTCCTAGTCTTTGAATCATGTTTACAGATAAAGATGAAGCCCATAAAGATCATTTTGTATAAAAGTTCATCAAAATATTTGTAAGTCAAATTTCTATAAAGATATTGGGTATCTTTATAAGGATGTTTTCCCAATTCATATGGATTCTTATGGAAAGGAATCTCGACTGAGTGAAATTCGATTAGAGATGAACATTTGAGGTTGAGGTCGAGGATAACCAAACCAAACAAATGAACCTTTGATGAACTTCTAATAAATTGTGTGAGTGGATTTTGTAAGAGAGAGAGTGGATGAGGATTTGAAGATAGATAATTTCAAGCATTTATTTACATCAAGAAGACCAATCCATGATAAACTTGCTTCATATCATAGGGGTTTAATCAAGGAATATTAAACCCACAACTTGAATAATATTGAATATAGAAGATTAGGATTCTTGGATTAACCAATGAAGTTCTTTTCATATTAATTCTGATATAGATCTAGATTAAATGATATGATAAAATATCATTGAATAATAGCTGATAAAGATATATAATCAATCAGGGAACTGAAATTATGATCACTATTATATATTTCAATATTCATGTTCGATTCAATGAAGAAAATGGGATTTGTAAGTTACCTATGGATGTGGATTTAAGGATTAATTACACTACACACTAACTGATAGAGTTTTTTCCAACTTCTATTATGTGGTTGGTGCACCTACATCACAATCCCATGACTTCCAATATGGCTTCTACACATTCTACATGTGCATCCCCTATTCTTTTTCAAAGCATATGAGAATTCCATGGTAGGTGGATATTGGTGGTGGAGTTGTTTCAATCATGACACCTATCACTTTGGCTATAAATGGGGGGAATGGGAGTTTTAGAAAATAATAAAATTTAAAGAGAGCTTCTCTATCTAGTGATAGATCCAAGAGAGCTCCATGTGAGAGAAATATAGGTTCAGAGTGTTACTCTAGTAATATTTATTCATGTTTAAGTAAAGTCTAAGTTATCCCTCCATTCATTTCTATTCATGATCGATGAATCAAAACAAGTGGTATTAGGTCCATTTTCAATGAAATGGTAGTAAGTAGTAGAGTTTTCCAATGACTAGAAAATTCACATTGTCTAGAATCAGGTTTTGAAGGTAGATTCTGAAATTTCATGTTGTGATGATTCCAATGGCATAAACGACGTCAAAAATAAAGCTAAAATGATCTCCCTAGTCTCGATCAATGTTTGGTTAAACTTCAGGTTCTACAGTAACCATTTCTAAAGAAGAAGGTACTATTCTGGCACTGATGAAATTTCTGACAAGATTCTAGTAGCTTCTCTAGTATGACACATTAGTGCCACGTCATCAGTTGATCTCAGTAATTGACACTATTTTGGTCATATCTTGGTCAATAAGTGTCTAATTTCAATGATATATGAGTCTATTACACTATTTTCAACTTTTCTGGACACAACGAGAATATCCATTTTTTTAAATTATGCACCAATTTTTATATAATTGAAATTCAACATGTAACATCCTAGTTCCAGAAGCCACCCAGAGGTGCCTCGTACCCGGTTGGTCACATGGCCTCAAGCGCATTTCCCCAAATGCCAGAGGCTGTCGACAAGCAGTGAGGGCCTTGGGTGTGATCTTGGGGAAACTAAGCCCTCATTGGTAGAGTAACACAACGGAAGAGAAACCAATACACAATAGAAGAAGCAGTAAATATAACAACAATAGTAATAGCAGAAGACTGGGATAACAAACAACTGAAGCACATATATAAATGATTCATGGTAACATGTGTCTAGGAAAGTATCCAAAAAAATAGCAATGCTAGAATACAAGCAGCACTAAACCCAAGTACAAAATAAACAGATAAATAGCTCCTCAGCATTGCAAGCTTAATCTTGGTCCCATGCTCTCTAGCTCCACAGCAAGGCAAGTACTTGAAGAAGAAGGGTGCTTACCCTTGTCTATACTTGCATCAATATAATCTTTTTGGGACCAAAAGAATGGACCAAACTGGGTTTGAGACTAAATCTCAGTAGGAAACCACCCAAAGATCTGTTCCTAAGAGTCAGTAAATATATGACAGGTAAATGTAAAAAATTAGTAAACAAGAAAGTGCTCAGCAGAAAACAATTGCACATATCAAAAGCAACTAATTGTGCACGGTAACCCTCTAAGAAGTGCACATAGCCTATCCCATATGGTTTAGTTATAATAATATATAAAGACTCTCTGAGGAAGCACTCACAGTCAATTCCCCTTATAGCCAAAAGTAATTCAAGACTCTCTGAGGAAGCTCACATGGTCAATCCCCCGTATAGTCTAAGGTAAGTCAAGGACTCTATGAGGAAGCTCACACAGTTAATTCCCCTTATATCCCCAAGGTCTAGGACTCTCTAAGGAAGCTCACTCGGTCAAATCCCCTTATAGACCCAAGTGGTTCAAAGAATCTCTAAGGAAGCTCACACATCAATTCCCCTTATAGTCTAAGGTCGAAAAAGACTCCCTGAGGAAGCACACAATGTCAATCCCCTTATAGTCTAAAGTGCTCAAAGACTCTCTGAGGAAGCTCACTCGATCATTTCCCTTTATTTTCTCCTACACCAGGTTCTCACGACCCTATGTAATTCAATGAACATAGCAATGCAATATGGGAAATGTAAACCTCAAGAACTACATGGCTAAACAATCTACAGTATCTCAAGCATGCCAGATAAAATAATCAATCCATCCTATAATACAAGGCATGGAAACATCAAGGAAGCCTAATGGCTAAACAGGACCAAGCGTCCATAAATAGAACATGCATGGGAAAACACATCTGAGGCATAGAAAATAACCCTATTCACATCCAGTTAGCCTCTATTTACACATACCATCATAGAAGGAAATTAACAGGGGTAAAACGGTAAACGTACAAAACCCTATTCAAGGGTATTGGACATAGTTGCACATAATACTCAAATACTTTCAACAGAAAGGCAAAAACCACCTACCTCGGCATTATGAGATCGATATACTCTGGCATCAGCCCTTGGATCTACCTTGAACATGGTAGATCTATAAAAACATCTAAAATTTTCAACTCATGATATCTCATGAGAGAGGAGAAAACAGAAGATGGTGCTCTAAGAGAAGAGAGAACTCACTGATGTGATTCCAATGCAATCAATGGTGTTTGATTCTGAGGATGGATGCTCGCTCGGGGGTTCATCGAAGATCCACGGCCGTACGGAGCTCTCGGTCGAATGAGACCTAGAAGAAGAGCTTTTTGGTGATTAGACGCAACCCCGGTGCATTTAATGAAAAAAATAAAGTACAAAGCATGTACTTTTGAAGTACACGGTATGTACTCGCCATTTCCATACTTCTCTTTAGGCAGCCTCCAAGTCACCCCAAATGGCAGTGTGCATGGCCGCTACACGACCAGCACCCAGCTACCGGCGGTAACCGAGTACACAGCGTATACTCATAAAGAACACAACATGTACTTCAAAAATTTATATAATTTCCTCTTTTTCTCAAAAATGACCAGAAAAATGAAAAAATACCTGAAAAGAAGGTCTGAGTTCTTAAAAATCCCCCCCCCTAAAGAAATTCATCCCCGAATTTCCCTAGCGCGACATTGAAGAAGAACCCTCAAAAAGTTCTGGACATTGTTCTCGTACATTGGTCTCCCTCTCCCAAGTCTCCTCCTATACCTTCCTATGCTGCCATAGCACTCGTACCAGAGGAACAGACCGCCCACAGAGAACGTTTGTACTACGGTCCACAATCAGGATAGGATGCTCCTCAAACGACACATCCTCTTTGAGCTCAACCTCCTTGGATTGAAAGACGTGAGATGGGTCTTAAAAGTAATGTAAGAGCTAAGAAATGTGAAAAACATCGTGCATATCTCGATACCTCTGAGGTAACTGCGACCGATAGACAACCGGCCCAACACTCTCCAACACCTCAAACGGCCCGATGTACCGCGGTGAAAGCTTACCCTATCTCCTAATCCTCATGTGTCCCAACCTCGGTGTGACACGTAAGAAAACCTGATCCCTAACCTTGAACTCCATAGGTCGTCTCTACTGATCAGCATAAGACTTCTATCAAGACTATGTAGTATCCATCATCCTCTGAACCAACTCTATCTACTCTGTGGTCTCTTGGAAAAGACGAGGTCCAGTATAGCTGCATGTCCTGCCTCTAGCCAATATAATGGTGATCGGCATGGCTTATCGTACAAAGCCTCATAAGCTTCCATCTGAATAGTTTCTTGAAAACTATTATTGTGGGAAAACTCCACAAGAGGTAAATGATTCTCCCAAGAACCTCCAAAATCTAGGATGCATGCTCGGAGCATGTCTTCAAGCACCTGAATCGTACGCCCATACTGGACATCTGTATGGGGGTGGTAAGTCGTACTCAAAAGTACCTGTGTACCCAAAGCCTTCTGAAGCCCATTCTAGACCCAAGAAGAAAAACATAAATCCCTGTCTGAAACAATGGAGTGTGGAAATCCATGAAGACTTACAATCTCTCATATATACAATCGTCCCAGATCATCAACACTGAAGGTCTCCTTGATCGGAAAGAAGTGGGAAACCTTCATGGGTCTATCAATGACAACCCAAAATACATCATTTTCTCGAGGAAACCTCAGCAACCCTGTTACAAAATCCATCATGTCATCGTTCCAATTCTAATCGGGAATGGGTAACTGCTATAAAAGCTTTGTTGGTCGCTGATGCTCCGCTTTCACCTGCTGACAGGTGGAACACTTCATGAAAAAACCAACAATATACCTTTTCGTACATGGACACTAATACTGATGGTGTAGATCATGATACATCTTTGTGACACCAATATGAACTTCCCAAACTGAGGAATGAAAATCATGTATCATCTCCTCACATATATCTACTGGCACCCATATGTGCCCCAAGAAATGCAAGATCTCATCCCTACCTACTATCCATCCATGAATAGGGTTCTCTCCTGACACACTCTCCCATAAGATTACGCCTTCTGAATCCGATATCTACCTCATTCGCACTCGATTAAGAATATTAGAGGTAACAACCACATAAGAAAGAAACTTCTTCCCCTGACTGTCATGAACTTCCAAATGCATCTCATAGAACATAGCCATAAGCTACCACTCACTGTTGGCCTTCTGAACTGCCTGTATCTGAGTCCTTCTTCTCAATGCCTTATCCACTTTGTTGCCTTTCCCAGGCGTATAGGAAAGCTCAAAGTCAAAGAACTAAAGGTACTCAACCCACCTTTGGTATCTCAAATTCAGATAACCCTTAGTGAAAATGTACTTGAGACTTTTGTGGTATGTGAAAACCACAAAATTATCTCCCAGAAGATAATGTTTCTGATAGCCTAAAGCATGAACAACAGCTGCCAACTCTAGATCGTGCATCGGGTAATTCCTATCATGTGGCCTCAACTACCGAGACCTGTATGCAATGAATCCATCTCCATGCATAAGCACAACTCCCATCCAGATCCCTGATGCGTCATAGTAAATAGTATAGCTCTTACGAGGATCTGTAATGACTAGTATCGGTGCTGAATTCAACCTTCCTTTTAGCTCATGAAAGGCCGACTCACAAGAATCTAACCAAAGGAACTTTTCACCCTCCTTATTCAAACCCATCAGTGGTGCCGCTAAGCGTGAAAATTCTTATATAAAATGTCTTTAGTATCCCGCCAGCCCTAGGAAACTCTACACGTTGAAGACGTTCTTTGGATACTCCCAGAAAACTACTGCTCTCACTTTCTCTGGGTCTACTGATACTTTTTTCTCTAAGATAACATGAACCAAAAAGTGAATCTAATCCATTTAGAAGTGGAATTTTGAGAGTTTAGCATATAACTGATTGTCTCTCAGTGTACTCAAAAGGATCTCAATATGGGTAGCATAGTTGTTTTGAGTGTGAGAGTACACCAAGATATCATCTATGAAGACCACCACGAAAGAATACAAGTATGGATGGAACACTCGGTTCATTAGTTCCATGAAAATTGCAGGCACGTTCATGAGACCGAATGGCATATCCATATACTCATATAGACCATTTCAACTATATATGGTTGTAAGAGGTATATCTGATGGTATAACGTGCAACGGATGGTAACTGGATCTCAGGTCAATCTTCGAGAACACCCAGGCTCCTCGAAGCTGATCAAAGAGATCATCAATCCTAGGCAAGGGATATCGGCACTTGACAACTAACTGGTTCAACTTCTGATAGTCCACACAATTCCTGAGGGTACCATCTGCCTTCTTCACAAATAGGACAGGCGAACCCTAAGGAGATGTACTGGGTCGGATGAAACCATTTTCCTGCAACTCCTCCAGCTACTTTTTGAGCTCCTGCAACTCAGGTGTAGCCATTCTATAAGGAGAAATGGACACTGGTGCCGCTCTTGGCACAAGATCAATAGAAAAGTCTACCTCACACTCCAGAGGAAAACCTAAAAAGTCCTCTGGAGAGAAATCTTTGAAACAATCCACCACTAGAGGAAAGTCTAACTATGAAGTCCCCTGGTCACCTAGATATAGACTAGAAATATGGGTTTTAACTCCTCCCAGCCCATGATGCTCAAGTCCCGCTCTGCTCACCTGGACATCCCATTCACCCTTATGAAGAAAAGATTCACCTTATGGTGACGTGAAACTCACCCTGCGGCAATAATAATCGATGACTACCTGGAAAGGAACTAACCAGTCCATCCCAAGAATGACATCATAGCATGTTATCTCTTGGACATAGAGGTCCCATAAGAAGTGATACCCACCAACCTTTAGAGGGAACTCCCTGCACTGACGTACACTAGCCGTTTTAGTCCCTAATAGAGTGTCTAGCCTCAAGATATCAGTAGAGGAAAAGATGCAGAGACCAAGGATCTCCACAGTAGAAACAGATATAAAGTTATGGGAAGACCCTGTATCAAAAAGAGTAGAAGATAAAACTGAGGCTACTAAGATCGTACCTCTAACGGCAGAGGGTTTGGGATCCTTCTTCTGCTGGGTCTACTCCACTGTAAATGTATGACATGTGTTGTGGCCCTATGACCCTGCCTGGCCACTCTGAGCTGATCCACCCTGATCTCGCTAAAATCCTGGTGACTAAACACCTTTTCCACGACCACCACCTCAGCTTGAACTGCCGGAAGAACTCTAGTTCCTTGAATGGTAAGAAACTGGTGGCGCTGCACATAAACGCAGAGTCATAGAAGAACCCCTATCACCAGATGCTGGAGAAAATATCTGAAAAAAACGTTTAAGGTAACTCATCTTGTCACAAGATCGGAACTCCACTAGGTCTCTCGGGAAATGTGTCCACATATTCTTGCTCTTCCCTCACTGGTAGCATACCACATGGCTACCATAATATGCATCCTTCCTACTTTGATCTCCTCGTGCAATCTCCCTGTGGTGCTTCCTGGTATCATTAAGAGGAATACTAACTCTGGATGCCGAACCACCCAGGCTCACATCTCTAGAATCCCTCAGATTATGCTCTGTGATCAGTTCCTGGTTGATGATAAAGGATATCAAATTCAACCTGAAGATGTTCACCTTAGATCGGATGTCATGCCTCAGACTATCCTCAAACATCTATTCAAGGAACAACTCATCACCTCCTAAAATAGGCATAAAATATTGCAGCTCTGTGAAGCGAGAGAAATACTCCATAACAGTAAGAGTACCCTGCTCTAGACTCGTGAACTCTCAGGCTCAATTAGACCTCAAGGTCTCTAGATAGAATTAATCATAGAAGATGCGCTAAAACTCATCCCAAGCCATATTCTGCTGGTGTCCTGCCTGTGAGATCACATCCCACCACCTCTTGGTGGAGTCTCAAAGCATGTAGGTAGTGAGCTTCACCCTCTTCTCTGGATGTATCTACAGATGCTTGAAAATTGTCAGCATGGCTTCTAGACATGACTCTGTAGCCTGGGGTCCTCCATCCCCTGAGAAAGCGGGAGGATGCTGCTACTGAAAGACCCACGTCAATTCTACCATCGACGGGGCAGGAGGGGGCTCTCCCTTAAAGGTTTACATAATCCTAAAAAATCCCTCTCTGAACTGTGCATCAGCACCTATGTCGGGTATAATGGCTCGTTCCAAGACTGGCATGACAGGAGGATCTACAGGTAGTCCCTGATCAGCCATGTCCGATGTTTGATCACTGCCTGGAAACTAGCGTACAACCGGAGGATGTCTCGGTGGCATGAATCTACAAGTTCAAGCACACACCTTAAAATAAGATTATCAAGAACTGAAAACTAGAAGGGTCAGAAGGGAATAGGAGAAATAAAGCACTCAAGTTTCACAAACATGACTACACGGTATGTACAATTCACACACGGTATGTTTTCTTAAGTCATTTACATGGGCATGTACTTCTGCACAAAATTGGACGTGTAACACCCAAAACACACGATGTTTTGTTTAACACATGGCATGTACTTGAATACTCATTACCTACCCAAGTCATTCTACATGGTTAAGACACACAGTTCTCCTAATACAATAATACACAGCGTGTTCATGGTAGACACAGTGTGTACTAGACAAGCTTCACCTAGCCCGTGTTGTTAGTGACACGACCTAACACATGGCTTACACTAAACGGCATGTTCAAGGTGAACATGGAATGTATGTGAAAGGATAACACTGACCCGTGTGGTTAGTGACACGACTAGGTACCTATGTCAAACTACATGGTGTGTTTGATCCTAACACGGCGTGTATATCTTATGGTTTATCTGTCTGTGTTGTTAGTTACACGGGCGTACACAGGATCAACACTACATGGCGTGTTCAACTAGTACACGGTGTGTTCCCACCAGACTTTCTCCATCTCGTGTCTCTTCCCACATGGCCTATGACATGGTTAGAGACTACACAGCATGTACATAAAGTAGATGGATTGTACTTAAGAAAAATAGTTTCTTTCCGAACAGAAGAACACATGGCGTGTACTTAACATTAAACGACATGTATTCTGGGTTTTTTCAGACAGTAAGCCTCAGAAACTACTTCGGAACCTAGAAAAATACTGAAACATACATTGAAATTTCAATCCATGAGGGCCCATACTCCCAGCGAATCAAATTTTGGAATCTTATACAAGTTATAACATGGAAAACCAGGCAATGATCCACTAAATTCCGGTCAATCAGGGCCCATAACACCTCAAGAACCAAATTTTGATGTTTATTCAAACAAAGTCTTACACAAACAATACCCTATCAAACAGTGGGTATTTTTATCAAGGAATCTATCAAAACAACATTCATATTTTACACAACATATATCACAACAACATGCAATCGCTAATGCATCCAAGATGGCATTGCAAGAATGCATGAAATGTGATTTCTAGCTTGTGCCTATATGATGCATGAGATGAAACACCCTCATCTAATCGGGTTGCGACAAAAATAGAACCTCAATAACATTAACGGTAACAGAACAAAACATTTGAATCACCCAACTGTGAAAATCAAATCAATCGTAAAGTTGAAAAACTAGAAAAATTGCATTAAACTAGGTAGATTGTGTTTTCCCTGTACACGGGTTAGCTAATCCTGAGAACATATTATCACCAAGTACATATTCTTTCCTATCCCTGGATAAAGGCTCCAAACAGTAATTCAAGAGAAAACAATTCCTCTGATACCACTTTGTGACATCCCGGTTCTGGAAGCCACCCAGAGGCGCCCCATAACCGGTTGGTCACCTGGCATCAAGAGCATTTTCCCAAATGCCAGAGGCTGCCGACTAGAAGAGAGGGCCTTGGATGTGATAGTGGGGAAACTATGACCTCATTGGTAGATTAACACAGTGTAAGGGAAAAAAATACACAATTGTGGAAGCATTAAATATACCAACAACAGTAATAGCGGAATACTGGAAATATAAACAACTGAGGCACATATATAAATGATGCATGGTAACATGTGTCTAGAAAAGCAGCCAAACCAATTGCAATGCTGGAATTCAAGCAGCACTAAACCAAAGTGCAAAATAAATAGATGAACAGCTTCTTAGCATCGCAAGCCTAAGCTTGGTCCCATACTCTCCAGTTCCATAGCAAGCCAAGTACCTGAAGTAGAAGGGGGCTTGCCCTTGTCTATACCTTTAGTAATATAATATGTTTGGGCTCAAAAGAATGGACCAAACAGGGTGTGAGACTAAATCCCAATATGCAACCACCCAAAGATCTATGCCTAACAGTCAGTGAATATATGGCAGGTAAAAGTACAGAAGAAGTAAACAAGAAAGTACTCAGTAGAAAATAGTTCCACATATCAAAAGCAACTAATCAAGCATGGTAACCCTCTAGGAAGTGCACACAGCCTATCCCCTATAGTTCAGTTATAGGAATATATAAAGACTCTCTGAAGAAGCAATCGTAGTCAATTTTCCTAATAGTCAAAAGTAATTCAAGACTCTCTGAGGAAGCTCACTCGATAAATTCTCCTTATAGTCTAAGGTAAGCCATGGACTCTTTGAGGAAGCTCACACGGTCAATTCCCATTTATAGCCCTAAGGTCAAGGATTCTCTGAGGAAGCTCACTCAGTCAATTATCCTTATATCCATGAGTTGTTCAAAGACTCTCTGAGGAAGATCACATGTCAATTCCCCTTATATTCTAAGGTCGTCAAAGACTCTCTGAGGAATCACACACAGTCAATCCCCTTATAGTCTAAAGTTCTCAAATACTCTTTGAGGAATCTCGCTCAGTCAATTCCCCTTATAGTCTACTACACCAGCTTCTCACGACCCTGTGTAAGTCAATGAAATATGGCCAAAGTAGACCTCAAGAACTACTTGGCTAAATAGTCTACAGCATCTTTAGCATTCCAGATAAAATATTCACTCCATCCTATAGTACTAGGCATGGAAACATCAAGGAATCCTAACGGCGAAACAAGACCAAGCGGCCAAAAAACAAAACATGCATGGGAAAACACATCCGAGGCATAGCAAAAAACACTATTAATATCCAATTAGACTCTATTTACACATACCATCATAGCAGGCAATTAAAAGGGGTAAAACGGTAAACGCACAATATCCTGTTCAAGGGTATTGGGCATATTTGCACATAATACTCAAAGAATTTCAACAGAAAGTCACAAACCACCTACCTCTAGTTTTTGGGGAAATGCGCTTGAGGTCATCTTACCAAATGGGTATGGGGTGCCTCTAGGTGGCTTTTAGAACTAGGATGTTACACAATAGAGGTACCATCCATGGGAGGGAAGATCATCTTGACCTATTCAATCTACTCCATTTGAAAGTATTGAATGGAAGATATCCTTAATTCTAAGGATATTTTTGAACCCATTGAGAATGTGATATTAAAATCTAATGCCACCATGGAAGCTAAATGGAATAAGTCAAACAAGAAGATGACCGGTCAAATCTTCCAATGGATTGATCACAGTATCTACCACCATGTTTTACAAGAGAATGACAGGTATGGACATTAGATAAAGTTGTAAAATATAACTAGTCAAAGACATCTCGTAATAAGATCTTATTGTTGAAGTGGATGATGAATCTTAGACTAAAAAGTGGAAGCTCTATAGGTAAACACACCAGCAAGTTCCAAATCCTGGTGAATCAATTGGTGGAAACATATAAGACTCTAACTGATAAAGATCAGGTGAACAAAAACTATGAAAAATTCCTATTAGATGGGATACACTTGTGGTCTCACAAAGCTACTCAACTCCTAGAAGAAAACATAACATGGAAATGGTAAAGGATAAATTGTTCAATGAGGAGGCCCAAATGAAGTACGTGAGTTACAACCAGATGCATGCTCCCATCCTAGAGAAGAAAGTGTGAAATAAAGGATGAGGTAATGGGAAATGAAGTAGAGGTTGAACCAATAGTATAGTAAGGACCACAAATGGAAGACGACCACTATAAAGGTGTTACCATTATGTCATGGAGGGACACATAAAGAAGAAACAATGATCCTTTCTATAAAAAAATGGATAAAGTAGAAATTAGTAAAGAAGAAATAGATATGTTCATGTGAGTGTAACTGGAGAACTTGTTCTTTGATCCAAATATGAAGAATATACATGATTTCATACATCATTCCAAGAAACAGAATTGGTGTTCAATACTACAGCATCATATCGTGTCACTCTGCATCATAAGTATTTATTGAATTATCAAGATGGTGAATTTTGTTTAGTCAATATGGGAAATACCAGTTGGGAAGAGATTATTAGAATGGGTGATATCAAATTTAGGATGAATGTTGGATACACAATCACCCTAAAGGTTATTTGAAATATTCCAAACCTTCATCTCATCCTTTTATTAGGAATAGCCTTTGATCGACAAGGATATGGAAACATCATAAATTATTGAGTATAAAATGTTACAAAAGGATCCATCATCATCAGCTAAGGTCACATATGTGGTAGTTTGTACAAAAATAATGTGAATTTATTTGAAGAAATCCTCTACAAAGTGGAAGGATAGACTTCATCCAATATGTGGAATATGATACTTATTCATATGAGTGAAATAGGGTTATCTACCCTCAGAAAGAATAAGTACGTTAGTATTAATAAGGATTCATCACTTGATCCTTTTCAATAATTCATTAATGGGAAGAAGAATAAGGTCTCATTAAATAATGCTTCATCAAAGAGATTAGAGTTTCTTGATCAAGTGCACTCTGATATATGAGTACCGATGGAGGTGGACTCACTGGGAGGTAAAAAATATTTTTTTATCATTTATCGATGATGCATATTTAAGGGTATGAGTGTTATTATTTCATATTAAGGACCAAGTACTAGACCACTTAAAGATGTTTCATGCCATGGTGGAGTGTGAAACTAGAGGGAAGCTAAATTGTCTTCATTCAGAAAACAAGAAGAGTAAACATCTAGGGAATTTGATTCCTATTGCCGGAGTCTGGGCATCAGACATTATAGGACATTCCCACACACCCCAAAATACAACAGAGTTGTGTAAAGAATGAAAAAACCCATCATATAGAAGGTCAAAACCATGATGCGTTTGGATAAGCTTCCTAATCCATTATGTGGATGAGCTATTTAGGTTTCATGCTACCTCATCAATAGATCATCATTAGTCCTGCTAAATCAAGAGATTATATAAAAGATATGGTCTGGTAAACATCCCCCTTACTCTCATTTATGATTATTTGGATGTCTGGTATTTTCACATGTATCCAAGGGGCACAAGAAGAATCTAGATGAGAGATATACTCCATGTTTCTTCATAAAATTTGGATATGACAACACTAGTGCAAAAACAATATTTAACGTTGGATTTTTTATTTTTAATGGTAGTTTTTAACCAATTTTTATAAAGGAGGCATAAAAATATCATTTTCAGCATCAGTTTTTGGAAAGCTGACACCAAAAATGACCTTGGTTAAGGGTTTAGACATCAATTTTGGGAAAACCAACACTGAAAACCCTCTCCGAATAGGTTTTGGTGTTTGTTACATTACAAACTGACACCAAAAACCAAATATTTTTTAAAAAAAATAAATTGGTGCCAGTTTTTTAAAAACCAACGTTGAAAGTTAAAAAAATTAGAAAATTGAAAATATTACACTTCCAAAATAATAAAAACCCCTATAATAAAAAATATATAAAACAACCAAACAATATTTATCATTGACTAAAAATATATAACATAAATTCTTTTATCTAATTAATCAAAAAACTATATACACATTTGTATTATAAAGTATAATTAAAATACACATACATGAAATTTACAACCTAAGAATTGTTAGTTATTGTTGAAGCATTCATTTTATTATAAGTATGTTCAAACACCTATTATATCAAAAGAGTTAGTTTTTTGAACTCATATGTAATATTATTCATAAATATTAGAATATACACACCTCAAATCCTAATCAAACATAATAAGTAGTTCATAAAAATAGATTGAATAAGGGTATGATCAGATTGAGAATAATACTGGGAATTATTGAATAACTACAATAACATTTAATGATATGAGATAAAAAATAGAATAATATGGAAGAAAATATAAAAAAACTAATACAACTAACCTTATCAAATTCAGTAGTTTCCCTAGTTGTGATTATCTTGTACATAAATCATATAATATAATAACCAAATTCAACATGTCCATTTTGACTACGAAAATATAGTTATAAAACATTAAACTAATAATAAAAATCAATATATAACAAATAAAATCAGAATAAAATATCATATAAAGACTAATTACCAATACTTCTACATATTTAATTTTATTTGGTGTCTTTATCAACATGTATTCCTTATTAAATTTTTTCCATGAACTGCATTTTCATATATATGAACTAATAATACAAGTCTAAATAATGATAATTAAACATAATGAGATTATAAAAATACAAAATAAACCTACCTTTCTAATAAGGTGGAAAATCTTTTACAAACATTCCCTAATAAAGAGAAAATCCAATATAAGGTGCATTCACTTGGGCACAATACACCTAACATCCAATGCCCCCTACAATAAAAATATTTCACAATTAATGACATTATAATGATCATTAGTTCATAATTATGTTTATGTTCTTACTTATCAATAAATTCTAGAAACCAAAACTAAGTCTTCGTATGTGATAATATCTCACATATATATGAAACTCTATTAGGATTCTTCATATGTTTCACTTCCATGGAAATGAATTCCGGATCTATAAAACCGTAAATGCCTGTAATTTCATTTTGTAGAAGAAGCATATGTAGATAACTAATTTAAAAAGAAAATATAATAATTCAATTTAAACCCATCTTTTTTTAAAGAAATACAAATTCAAATGTCAATTTACTTACATGGAAAACAACTGCACCACATTCAAACTGAGCTATTCAAAATCAACTAGATGCATGATATCTTCCTTGAGTAATCTCAATGGATATTCTCTTCTGCATATATCGAATTTCATCCTAAACTCATAGATATAATTCAATGAAGAAGAATCCTGAGATAATATTTGTATCCCATAAGAAAAATCTGAAGTATTTATAGTCTATTATTCCTAAAAAAAATTTGTTTGTGAAACTTATTATTATTTCAGATAATCCAATATAAGTTATTTTTTAGAAAACATTATAAGTAGTTTTTAATAATTCTTAATTAATATTTTAAAAAAAACATATCTCATATGAAATATAATGAAGAAAACTAGTTGTCCAAAGTAAAAAATGACCCCAAACAATCCCCAACTCTGGGGATCTCCTCATGAAGAAATGGTAGTAGAGCATTATGATCAATAATATCGAGTACTGATACTCTAACCTGAACTATCTGCATAGGCCAATGATGTACAGAATCCCCCCAAAAATGCATGAGTCCTAATGGAAAAATATGTATATGAGGATCTCAAGAAAACTACTCACATTATACATTTTGGTTCGAACGAGGTGGTTGAGGATCAAAGTAAGTAGATGGGGAAGGGAAGTCTATGTAAGAAGGATGGGAAGGCTGAAAATGAAAAAAAAATAGTGTTTATAATTTATAAAATAGAAAAATGGATGAAAAATAAAAAATATACTCATTGGTCCGAGTGGGGTGGTGGAAAATCAAAGTGGGAAGATGGGGTAGGGTAGTCCGGGTGAGTAGGCTAAGAAGGCTGAAAAATGAAAAAGCTATATTAGTGTTTGTAATTTATAAAATAGAAAATTTGATGACAACTAAATAATATACCTGGTAAGGTTGTTCATATGGGGTAGGGTAGGCAAATGGGGCAGGGTAGTCCAGGTGATTAGGCTCAGAAGGCTGAAAAATGAAAAATTTATATTAGTATTTATAATTTATAAAATAGAATTATTAATGAAAAATAAAAAATATACCTGGGAGGCTACACATATGGGGTAGGGTAGGTAGATGGGGTAGGGTAGTCTGGGTGAGCAGGATCGGAAGGCTGAAAAATGAAAAAGTTATATTAGTGTTTATAATTTATAAAATAGAAAAATTGACGACTAATAAATAATATACCTGGGAAGGCTGCATAGACTGTAACTTTCTTTCCAAGTGTTCTAAAAAATCATTTTTCACTACTACTTGAATTTGATCACCTATAGACTATTTCATGTTTTTCATATCGGCTTTTAATGATTATATTTCTAGGTCTCTTGATTGCTTACTCTGACCAAAAACCTTCTGAATACTAACACCTACCTAATATACTTTAACACATTCAGGTTGTTCTGCCTTTCCCAAAGTAGTGGATTGGATATCCATCCTACCCTAAGGTATAAAAGATCCATGTGTCCCTTTCTCCTGAAGTTCATCCTGAAATAAAAAATTAAAATGTTATATTTGTATTTAAAATTTATAAAATATACAGATTAATGAAAAATAAATAATTATTACTTACAATTTTATCATCTACTTTCTTAGCTTCCCCTATACGATACTATTAATTTTTCCTTTTTCTTACTCATTTCCATTTTTCATAGAGTGGGAGGAGATGGAGGACCATGTTGAACCTCTTCTGAACCACTACTAGATTGAGATCTTAATGCTTCAATTTTTTTTCAATCATTTTCTACTCCTAATTCAGTGTTTTCCCACATGCCTTCATCATGATTATTACATATTGCATGCACTATATATGAGTTATAATCATTTTAATCATTAGTAAATTTCATAATAAATGAATAAGGCTCATGTAAATCAATAATATCATTAGCATCATCCTCATCACCCAAATGGTATTTTTCCCCTTGAAAAAAGATGGACCAATAATCATTCAATAGATCAATGACATAAAATACTCATTTTTCATGTGTCGCCATGATAAACGGTTCCTCATTATAATTAAATATTTTCAAATCAACCAGTTTAAAACCATATTCATCATGTTTGAAACCACTCTTACTATCAACCCAATTACACATAAAAATGATGACTCAAAATTTAATATAATCCATTTCTGATATGTCTTCAAGAACTCCAAAATATGGAATTGATGTAGAAATTGGGTTTTTATCTTTGGAACTTGAAAAATGCATTGCTTTAGCGAAAACCATCACACCACTATTTTGAATGGTACTCTTTTCATCAAGATGTTTGTGTAAAATGTGTAACCATTAATATCAAAACCAGACCATGCGATCACATTAAGAGATGGTACCCCTACTTACCACTTCAATGTTTCTGATGCAGGTATATATGTGGTGATGTTCTCTTTAAACTATGAAACAAATGTCTTCTTATGCTCAATCATCAACCACTTTTCATTTCTTTTATGAAATCATAACTTTAATTCAGCAATATGTGAGTATATATATGATTGAACCTCATCTATGTTGTTCAAAATATATAAATGTTCTTACATCACTTCATCACATGGAATGAACTTTACCTTTAAGCCTTGAACCAGTCTAGCTTCACTATCAACTATCATATGTTGTGATATTGGGAGACCAATATGCTCCAAATCATACAAATAATCAGTACATAACTCAATCACCAATTCCGATATATATTTTTGAAAAATAGAGGACTCTAGTCGATATATATTTTTAACATATCCCTTCAAAATTATCATATATCTTTCAAAAGGATACATCCATCGTAAATAAATAGGCCCACATATTCTTATCTCATGTATCAAATAAATCAAAATATGAACCATTATATGAAAAAACATAGGTGGGAAATACATTTCTAGTTGAAAAAATAAGAGTTTCTTCATTCTCCAACACATATAAAAAAAATTAATCAATGAATTTTCTACAAATGGATTTGAAAAAATTACTTAACCTGGTGATAGTATTTATTACAGTTGTTGGCAATATACCATGCACTGCTACTGGTAGAAGTTGTTTCATCAATACATGGAAATCATGAGATTTCATACCTATTAATTTACAATCCTTCAATGACACAAAATTATTCACATTTGAAGAAAAACCATTGGGTAATTTAATACAATGAATATGCTAACTAAAAATTATTTTTTTAATCTTGCTTAATGTGTGAGAAGCTGGAGGTTAATATGTTCTGTTTCCATTCACAGTGGGGGCTAACTCCAAATGTATTCTCATTAATATCAAGTAAAATCTAGCATGAAATCTATCTTTTGTATTTCCTTTTATGTATAATAATGTTCCAATAAAACTATCACATATGTTTTTCTCAACATACATAACATCGATGTTATGTTTATCTCAAAAAATCTCCAATATGGTAGTTTAAAAAAATAGACGGCTTCTTCCAGATATTTCTTTAAATTCCAAAACTTCTTTTCTTTCAAAATTTCAAATCAATATTTTTCACCCTATCATAATATTCTTCAACTGACAATGGCCGAGAGGGAAGGTTTTAGTCATTTAAACCATTAAATACTTTTTTCAATCTATGATAAGGATGATCAATTCATAAAAATATTTGATGTCCCATGTAAATTGTCTTTCTTCCATTCTTCAATTGATAATATGAAGTGTGTTCTTCACAAATTAGACATGATTTATGTCCCTTAACACTATATCCAAATAATTTTTCATATGCAGGAAATTCATTTATAGTGAACATTATCATAGCACGCAAAAGAAAATATTCTTTCTTGTATGCATCTAAAACATTAACACCTTCCTCCGATAGAAGTTTCAAATCACCAATAAATGGTGAAAGATACACATCAATATCATTTCCTGGTTTTTTTGGTCCAAAAATCATTAGGTTCATTATGACATATTTTTCTTCATACATAGATGTGGGGACAAGTTTTAAACTACCATCAAAATAGGCTATGAACTATGTTGGAAATTGAGGCTCTGATATGGATTCATTCCATTAGTACACAATCCCATTCTGATATTTCTAACTTCACTTCCAAAATCATGAAATTTTTTATCAAAACTCTTTCTCTATGGTGAATTTGTAGGGTGACGTAATTTACCATGAGAGATTCTCTCAATTGAATGAAATCTTAAACTTTTTTAATAAATTGAATTTGTAAATAGATACTTCCAATGAGGAATTATTGGAAGGTGCCAAATTTCTTTAGCATAAGTTTTGATTCTAGTACCTAAGAATGAATCACAATTGAATTATTACAACTATTTGCAAAAAATATTGGATGATATCATTATAAAGTACAAAATTTATTTTTCATAACGTTAGATGACAATACCTAATAATGAATCTGAGTTGACTTTCCCATCTATCTTATAGCGTGACGTCCCAAATGTAAGAGAACTTGATAAATATTCATATTATTTCCTATACAGTACATAACCATTGGGGAAAGCATGTATCTTTTTATATCCCAATCTCATTGAGCATAATATTTTCTTCACATCATAGTTGGAATCTGGAAGCTTGTTTCCTTCTACAAGTAGCTCTTTTAAAATCTCAAGTATGTGGGAGAAACTTTTATCACCCCACCCATTTTTTGATTTTAAGTTAACTAATATCAAAACTACTGATAGATTTGTATATTTACTACAACCTAGGAATAATGGTTTCTCAGTATCTCCATACAATCATTCAAAAGTTATTGTTTTCTTTGATGGTTTCAACACCTAAATCATGAATTAATTCTTCAAAATGATAATCTACATAATTATGAATATTGTCATCAACATTGGATGTTGAATTTTTGGTTCTTTCACCATGCTAGATTCAACGTGTATAATTATGGATAAAATAATAACAAATGAAATGATCCTTTATTTCTTTGGATTTTAAATTTTTCATTTTAAAACACTTTACACATGGACATAGAATCAAATCAATATTTTGAAGATGTCGTCTAGAAAATTATAAGAATTTATCAACTCATTTTTCATATTCACTAGTGTTTCTTCATAAATGTATCCAATTACGATTCATTCAATACCTAATATCACAATATAATTTTTGAATATATTTAAACATATAAACATTTAAATAAATATATATATAGATAAATTGTAAATAGAAACACATTTAATAATAACTATTACGTGAAACTGTCGTGAATGGTAGAGTTTTGTAGAAGTTTGTTGGAATGAAGGAGTAGAAACTATCATGAGAAAAATATGTGTTTTTATCACACTACTTTAGCTTCACGATGAACTAAGTTATGTAAAGTAATTTAGAAATTGAATATTCTCATGAATACTCACTGGTTTATGCGGTGATTTTTTAAGAAACCGCAAATCAGTGAAAATGTTCATTGTTTATTGCAATGTGCATTAAAAATGGATAACCAAATATTTGTGCAATGGTTTTAACAGTGAGTATATTATTATGTAAAAAATGGTGAATATGTTCTTGTGAAGAGATAATGTTTTAATTAAGTGCACAGAATTTGACTCCAAGAGGTAGTGTGAGATTTTATCATACAAAGGAAGAACACACATTGACATTGTGTCTTGTGTGATAGAATAATGTGTGCAAGGGTCTGTATGAAGCAATAAGGGGACAATTTCAAGCATACATAAATGAATAATCATTAGAGCTTATATTAATAATCTCATTCAAGTAACACCATGTCAAATCCCATGTCAAATATTTAGAAAAGCATGATGTATACAATATGCATTCATAAAGATTATGTGAATATTTCACGTGAGTGAGCATTGCACAAAAAAAATTATGTGTGATTGGGTTTGAATGAGAGAATCATCAATAGTTATTGTGTGATTCTAAAAGTTTATGTAATGTTGAGAAACTATTATGTGTTTGCATGCATAATAGAACAATAGAGATATAGTACTATGGGAAGTGAGCATCTTGTGTATTGAAGGAAGCAAAATAGTGTGAATTCATCCAATTGTGTGAGTACACTATTAATAATTTTGTCAGTGTTAAAATACAAAAAAGAATAGTGAAGAGATTGTATGTGATATACGTGCATGAATTCATTACAATAAAAAACATATGATTTTCATTTATACACATGAAATATTGTATAAAAATAAAAATTCCATGCATTTGATGTTACATGCATGAGGTACATGGAATATAAATTTAATGACAAGTGTAAACTAAGTTTTTTAGAGTTAAGATGAAGCATTATATTAGAAGTCAATTTTTTGAGCATTGATGTATCATTCTATGAATGATTCACATGAACTTTCATATGAGTCATTCTATACATAAAAAATTTATGACATTTATATATTAAAAAGATGAAGCATCAGTAGTAGTAGTCCCACAAGTTATTTCATGTTGTGAGCAAGAGCATAAAAAATATTTAGTTTTTTTTAACTCAAGGAATGACACTGCTATTTTTTATTCATTATATACATATCAGGTAATAATTTCTGGGTTGTGTTATTAGATAATTTTAAGAATTTTATTTCACTCTAATTAAGGAAGTGGATCAAAAAAATTTTGTTTATATGACCCCCTTGGATATATTTTCAAACTACATTAACGAGTGGATGGAATCTAAACAAATAAACATGAATTGAATTGAACCAAATCAAACTAACTTGGCCTAAAAAGACTCAACCAGATTTGAACCAAATTGAAAAATCTTAGACTAAACTAAATTAAACAAAAATGACGTAAATTTATATGGGATGATCACTTTTAGGGATAACTATTAACCATGTTCAACAAATTTATAATAAACTATAAACTAATAATTGAATAAAATCGAAAACATAATTAAATGATAACTAATTTATCATCAAATTTTAAAAAAACTTATAAAATTCATATTTTAACCAGAAAAAAGATCTAAATCCGAACATTTCTCTGTAGAATGCTTTGGAAGATTAAAAGTTGTAAGATCCATACAAAACCAGATTGTAAAAATGAAAAATAAATATGAACAACAAACTAAATTCAAATTGCAGTGGAATGTTGTCGGAAATAATCTTTGGAAGAAAACATAACCCAAAGATGATGAAAAATTGAGAGATAATAAAGAAATAAGACCGTAGATCATGAAAATAGAATAAAATCAACAATAACGATCGTTCGAGATCACAAATACGCCTTAGAAGTTATTGCGAGTCAAGAGGATTTGTTGCGGTTTAGCTTTCGAAGATCCAAAAACATAAGGGTTTCCCGATCCTGACTAATTTTAAAATACTTTTAGCATCTATTTTTACAAAACCCGATGCCAAAGAGTCCGAAAAATATTTTTAACATTGCTTTTTGGGAAAACCAATTCCAAATATATATATTTTCTAATATATGGCATTAGTTTATTAAAAAATTGACACCATAAATTGTTTTTTAATATATGGTGTCGTTTTTTATAAGAAATAATGTCGAAATATCCCGAGAGTGGGATTAATGGCATTGGTTTTGGTAAAAACGGACACCAAAGCATTTTTTTATTTTCATTTTGGGTTTTTTGGAAAACTAACGCCTTATATCATACCTTTCATGGTTTTTGGTGTTGGTTCCACTATAAACTGACACCAAAAACTACTCTTAAATTTTTTTGGCAATGGTTTTTAGTAAAACAGGCGTGAAAAATTTCTCCAACATACTATTGGTGTCAGTTTAAAAAAAACTTACATCATTACTTAGACGTTAAACCCAGTATTTCCACTATTGCAAGTTCATATACAATATTTGGAAACTGAAGGAGAATAAGGTGAAAAGAATCATATATATCATATTCCATGAGAACCGGATGACCAAGGAAATTCAAAATTCTAAAATGTATCAAATGGGAATTATTGATGAATCAATTCATGATCCAATATTTATACTAGCACCACCGGTCAATAAAGAGGAGGATATTAAAGGAGACTCATCGACAATGGAACTGGAGGCAGTAGAGGAGGATATTGATCAGGGGGATACACAATACTATCCACATGAAGTTTAAAAACCATCACAATATCTAGGTGATGTTTTTTCATATAAACCTAACATTTCATAGGTTCAAATATATTCATAAGGAATGATTTAGTCAAAAAAATATTTAGAGTTAGAGTACCTATTGCTGACTGATGAGGGGGTCGAGAAGGATACTAAGAAGTATTGTCTCATCCTGATAAAATCAAGTGGCTGGATGCAATGGAGGATGAGATTGAGTATTTTAAGAAGAACTAGACATATGATTTAATAAAACTACCCAAAGGTAAGAAGGAACTAATGAAAAAATGGGTGTTCAGGATGAAGAAGTATGGTGGAAAAAAGGTTTATAAGAAAAAAGACCGATTACTTTCCAAGGGATTACTTCAAAATAAATGAGTTGATTTGATGAGGTATTTTCACCCATGGTGAAGATGGATTCAATATGATTCATTTTTCGATTTATGGATAGCTTGGACTTGGATCTTGAACAGATGGATGTGAATACAAATTTTATTTATGGTGACCTCTATGAGGAAATATATATGAAGCATCTTGAATATTTTGAGCTTATTATATAAGAAACGTCGTCTACAGATTGAAGAGGAGATTGTATGGACTGAAACAATCTCTCAGGTGGTGGTACAAGAAGTTTGACTCGTTCATGGTGGTTCATGGCTACAGGAAGACAAAGTTGGACTAGTGTGTTTACTTCCAGATATTTCAAGATGGTAAATTTTTACTCTTTTTCTTTATGTTGATGTTATTTTAATTTTTGGGAAGGATGAAGAAAATATCATCTAGTTGAAGAAGGATTTATCCGAACTTTTGATATAAAGGACTTGGGATCACCTCAACATATTTTAGGGATGCAGATCATTCACGATAAAAAAAAGGAGGTTTTTATGGCTATCTTCGGAGAAGTATATTAAACATGCTCTCAAAATTTTCAACATGGAAAAATCAAAACCAGTCAGCATTCCTCTTCTCAGCCATTTTAGGCTGATTAAGAGTTTATGTCCTTTGTTTTACAGAATAAATCGAGGTGATGGAGATGATATCATACTCCTTAGTAGTTGGAAGCTTGGTGTATGCTATTGTGAGTATGAGACTAGACATTTCTTATGTTATGGAAATCATGACTCAATTTCTATCCAATCCTAAAAAGTAGCACTAGGATGTAGTCAAGTGTGTTATAAGGTATATTAAAGATACTTCAAGGCTATGTTTATGTTATGGGGAATATGAACCACTCTTTTAGGGATATATAGATGCAGATATGGATAGATATCCTAAAAAAAAGTAAGTTTACATCTGGATACCTCTATGCATTTGTAGGAGGAGTTGTATCATGGTAGTTAAGGTTGAAGAATTGTGTTTCTTTATCCATGATAGAAGTAGAGTTCATTGTTACTTTGGAATATGGTAAGAAGATTTTGGGTCTAAAGTGTCTTCTCTAGGATCTCCGATTCATCCAGAAGAAGTGCAGGGTTCATTGTGATGGTCAAAGTGATTTGGACTTTAGAAAGAAATCTATATACCATTCCTAAACAAAGCACATCAATATTTGCTACCATTAGATATACAAAGTGACGGATCAACAACTACTACAAATTGTGAAGATCCACACAACAGATAACTCAGCGGATATATTGAAAAAGGTGGTTTCTCAAGAGGAGATGGACTTTTTAGATTCTATAGTAGATTATAGCAAGAGGGGTAGAATTTATATAGTTTTTTCCAGATTCCATTAGGTGGATGGTGCACCTACCTCACCAACCCATTACTTCTAACATGGATGATTCACAATTTATATGTACGACCCCTATTCATTTGGAATCTATGGGATAATTCCATGGTAGGTGGGGATTTGAGGGGGAGTTATGTCAAACTTGACACCTCCCAACATAGATATAAAAGGAGGTCCATGGGAGATTCAGAAAATAGTGAAATCTAAGAGACCTCCTCTATCGAGTGATAGAGACAAGAGAGATCCATGTGAGAGAAATATAAGTGTGTAGTGGTAGTTTTGTAATCTTTATTCGTGTTAAAATAAAATTCAGTTTCACACTCTATTATTTTTTATTCATAATCATAGAATCAAAACACCATTATCTTGATATATTGTTTATAGGACTTAGGAGTCTTATTCTAAAGCAGGAGTCCATCCAAACTCAGTCGTAGTAAATAGTAATATAATATCTAACAAATTTAGAATCCATTTTAAATCATCGAGGATTTGGGCATTGAGGATTTGTGAGTCTGCAAACATGACTCTTGTTTGACGAACCAGTTATCTTGAACCTATTAATCAAGTAAGATGATTGTTTTGAGAGTGAACATGTGAATAATGATCTAGCATAGTATATTTGGTACTGATATGGATTGAATAATTTTATATAATAAACATGATCTTTTCCTGAGATTGAAATATTATTTAAACAGATTTTTCCTGATTCTATGGAAGGTGTAGTCTTCAAATATAGAGTATCAAGGTAGAGTGAATTCATGGAATTTTTATTTTTTTAGTCAGAGGAATTCAACTATAGATAAAAAGTAGAAGGATTCAAAGGAATCATAGATGGAACCATAACTTGTTTTTAAAAAGAGTTTGGAAAATTATTTAAAAATAAAAGTACCTTAAAATGAAATTGTGGAAAGGTAGAGTTATCCCATTGGTTGTATCAAGTTGAGGCGATGGAAGAAACTTAACTCAGTGAGTTAAATCAATGGTTTTTTTGATAATAAAATGTAAGAACCAAGACATTTGACAGACACTCAGACTCTTTTTTTAGACATGAGGAAATTTTAGGAAGGCACAGATGGTGATTCAAAATGAGATGGGAGAGAGTAACTTCCTTAACCGAAAATATTATTTAACTCTATCTTATTTTTCCTTAGTTTTCCCATTATTTTGAGATGATATTTTTTGTACTTTAATGAATTGAAACTATTCTTAGCTATAATTTTATGGGGAAATAATATTGATCTAATAATTTTCCCACTTCATTTAAGTTTTCTTTTCTAAATTGGGTCGATATTATTTATCCTTATTTCCCTTAGAAGTAATCATTTTCCATTGTATCAATAATTAATGATGGTTAACCTTAATCATAAAAGTAAAACTATAAAGAAAATTTTCTCTCAAAAATCCCCTAGAAAGATTTTCTCATGAAAATTGAAGAACAACACACTAATATTGAATGGATTATTGATCTTGGTTATTCAAATTTTACTATTTTCACATGGATGTGTTAAAATATATAGTTAAATAAAGTTAATCAGGATAAAAATACCTTTATTTTAAAATATTTCCATAAGTTAAACATGATATCTCACAAACATAATCTCATAATCCCAAAAATAGAATATTTAGTGTCCTTGAGGACTAACTATATATGAAAATTATTTTATAACTATTGTAAACATTTATCCATAATTGGGTGACATTAGGATCCCTTCTACACTTCTTATTTGTTATACTCATCTTCAAAAACTATGCAAAAGAAAATATAAGAAATGGATAACCTCAAGAACCTAGTAAGTTTAAATGTAAGTGATAACAATAAAAGATCATAATTAGTCATGAGATTATCATATGGGTATAATCAAGTTAGATAAGAAAATTTTTCCCAAAAAAGAATAAATCATAAATCATAGCATAGGACTCAGAATAACATAATACATGAATCAAAAGAGTGTATAAATATGATTCAATAAAAATGATACATGAGAGAATAAGATAATAATATAGAACATCTTTCAAATATGAAACAAATAATTTTATACGGAATATTACATTCATGATTCACACTATCAGTTCTCACACTTATTTGAAACTAAAACACTCTTAAATACTTATCTCATGAGATATAATTTTTAACAAATACATAAGGGGTGATATAGGCCCCACATTTTATTCATCCATTCTTATGTGGGCCACTTGAAAATAATCATCTTACTTATCATGAAGAACCCATTAGAAGAAAATGGGTTTCATTCTTCACATAAAAAAACCCATAGAAAGAAAATGGGTTTTATTCATCACATCATAAGGAAATCATGGAAAGAAAATGGATTTTATATCCTTTTTAGTTGTCTTCACATAAGGAATCAATTTATAATTCCATCAATAATCATAACAATATAACCCATTGAAAAAAAATGGGTATCTAAAGATATTCAATAACTACCTAGGTAAATACCCTTTAATCAATATAACAAAGCACACGGTATTTACATCATATAGATAATGGGTATTGGATTAAGTTATTATTTTCCATAATCAATGGATATATGGAATGTAGGTGAACACCCTTCAATCAAAGGAATGGAAAACAGGGTATTCACAATGCAAAGATATTACAATAAAATTATTATTATTCATGACTTATGGTTAGGAAAGACAAAGGAAATGACAGGTCATATCTATGATAGAAAAAAAAATTATATAATAAATCCTAAGAAATAAGGTGTATGGTTACATTTCAATAATATATTCAATCAATCATAATATATTTCAATGTAAATTCACATAAATGAAAAAAAACTCTTAATTATTTTTTGAAAAATCACATTGTAAATAATAAATATCCTTGATCTTTTGAAATATTTTTTCAAGAAATGTTTCATAAAACTAGGTGAAAAATAATTTGTTTTAGAAATAATGAATACATAGAGCAAAAGTTTCATATGAAATGATAAAGGCAGAAAAAATATGTGTTCGCGTGAAATAAAAACTTAAAAGGATCATTGAAAAAACATTTTTGACATTATCTTAAAAAGTATAAGTTTTAAGTCACATTAAAATGTAATTTTATAATTAATGAAGTGAAAACATTAAAAACATTTACCTTTGAAAAAGAAACTCAAACAATATATGATTTAAAATTCTTAAAGGATATTGAAATAAATGTGGCGTGGGTGATAAAACACTTTATTTTTAAAGGTTGTAAAAACATTATTATATTTTGAAATGTCATTATTGAAAAACCACAAAGTAAAAAGAGTAAAAAAATTAATTTTTTAAAAGTGTATAAGAAAAATTTAAATGTTAAATGAGAGAACCCATAATTAGGTTTCAAAATATAAAGGATAACATTAGTGTTATTTTAGAATATGGACAAGGATTGAAAACTATCGTTAAATATAATGAGAATTATTATTAAAAGTGATATACTTTAGAGAAAGAAATTTTTATAAGGTAAAATATTTGAATTAAAATGTAATTTTCCACCATGATGGAATAAAAATTACCATTAAATAAAATCTTATGGAGAAATAATCCAATATTGTTAAATATAAGTTCAAGAAGAATCATTTTAACTCAATTAAGGGAGTTGAGTTAACAAAAACCCTTACGGTAATGGTAACATAAGAATAAAAAGAACATGAGAGATAGTTACCATTAAATAGAAATTTAAATTTAATTATATAAAATATATTCATTATAATTGAATAAAATAGGTAATTTAATAAAATATAAAAATATATTATGGTGTGCAATATCAAACATGTATCAAAAAAATAAATTTGAGACAAAGAACTATGTACAACTTTATAAATGTTCACATTAAACCCCCATGAAGTATATGATTCCAAATGAAACATTAAATTAAATAAATTATGAGAGTATCATGATTAAAAATATTAAATAAATATTCATTAGATATACCATTCTAAAAAACCATGGTTTATAATAAGAAATATGTCTCAAGGAGTGAAAAATTTAGATAATAAACTCTTACCTTAATTCTTAAATTCTACTAAAGTGCTTGAATATATTTTATAAAAAATAATAATATTAAAAATATATTTCAAAACATTATTCATAACTATAAAATTTTATAAAATTCATTTATAATTATTCTTTACATGTGTACTAATTTGTTATTATCTATTTCCAATATCAGTTGTCAGTAATCTTGATCGTTTTGAACTAGTTTCGTAATAAAAATGTTGTTATTAATTATTACCCAAAATTTCATCACTTTTGTATAATAATAGGTAATTTCATTGATGATTAATAATTATTTATAATTTTATAATTTCATTTCATAAGTATTTTTGTTATTCTTTGTGATGACAAAGTCGGTGATGATCTTGTTTTAGTAATTTTTAATGAATGGATGGTGTTGTCTAAATTAATGAGTTAAATGTTTATATTACTATTATAGAACCAAAAATCATTATTTACTTACTAATATCAAATATTATGTGTCCAAATACATCAATGGTAGTAATTTATAGAATTGTTCATGTAGGTGGTTAAATCAACCCAACCAGAACATACTACAATATATGTGTGAGTATGTTTATAAAAGAGACTACTTTTTTATAATATCATTAAAAATAAGTATAATGAAATTTTTTATATGTTATTAAGGTGATGAGTCAGAATTATAAATATTTATAAGAATAATTTAATGAAAAATGTGTTGTTAGTTATAAATAATTCTCTTTTCCTATTGGAAAGTTCGTTTTAGGCTGTTAGTTTTACAAAGATATCTTATTGCTAATATTACTAATAAATTTCCTAATTTATATTTACAGAATATATATCATGAAATAAATAATATATATATTAACTAAATCTATTTCTATAACCATTCTTTAAATTTTTTGATGAAAAAATGAAATGTGTCATTCATGGAGACGGTAGTCCGCACACACGTATGAGCAACGTTTTCATTTTTTCAATTGAATGGGAGGAGAATAGATAATGATTATAACTTCAAGATAATAACATTTCAATATGATATTTATAATAATATCATTATATACATATGTTTAGAATTATTTGTAGGAGGTTTGATGAGAAGGATAAATAATGGAAGTAAATGGGTAACTAATACTTACATTGAGAATTTGGATCTTCTCATGAAGTATCCTTTGGAAATGAAGGAATTGAGACAATTTTTTGATAATTAAGGATACAAAAAGTTTAGATGGGATATAGAATAATTAAATTTTTTAGAGTATCATGGTAATTTAAAACTATTTTATTGGATCAAAGTGGCTAGAAGGGATCTTCTTTTATATGTGAAAAACATGGACAAATCTTTTGAAAAGAATGTTAGGTAAGGGGTAAGAATGAAATTACATGAGAGTTAGGTGATTTAGGTGGGTGAAGTATGGTGATACATGTATATATGACTTTAAAACCTATTGATTATATTCTAAAATTTCTATGTGTCAAATTTATTTAGTAAAATTCTATCCACATTAGATTACCCATTTTAACACTCATTTATCTTGATTTAAATTTAACCATGGTGGTTATTTTATCACTAAAAATATAAGATAAACCTCCTTAACAAATTTAAAAGTGATTAATCTTAATTTGGACTCCATTTAATATAATTTAATATCAAAATATGGTACAATTATGTTTTAATTTAAAACTTATAATGTGTTGAAAATAGTTTTTGTAGAAAAAAAAGTTGTTTTTGTCAATAAGTAATATTAATATTATTTAAAATTTATTACCAATTAAATGATTTATAATTTATTTTTATATATTTTTAAATATAATATAATATTATTTATTTTAAAATAGGTCAATTTAACTTAAAATAACCAAATTTATAAAAGCAATATTCCTTAAAAAATAATTTTTTTATCGTGGTAACTAATATTTATCATGGTAACTTAACTTTATAACTAAAATGAAATTGATCTTGGCAAGTAATTTTAAAATTATGATTAAAAATATTCAAATAATTTTATATTATTCTATTCATAAAATTAATAAAAAATATTTTTAATATAAGTAAATAAAAATAATTTTAATAAACTTGTATCTTACGAGCATAAAATAAATTTATGACCTACTTAGTAATAAGTATTATATGTATGTTAACTTATTTTATTATATATATTATAAATAATTTCAATTTAACCCATTATTTAACCATAATATAATAAACATAATAGTGCATGAAAAAGGTAATTTTTTAATAAAATATATTTTATATATAACATGATTTTATATTTTATTTAGCAATATTAATTGAATTTTATAAATGAATTAGTATTAAAAAATGGAATTTATTTTTATTTCTACATATATTTCATAATTTGGTTACCTCTATATTTTCCTTCCAATTCAATGAAAACATTTCAGGGGTCATATAATGTTTCATGGTTTGTCTTTATTCAATGTTTCATGTGAATCAAGATATTAAATACAATATTTATTTATGGAAAATACATAGGGAAATATTAGGTCATTAAATTCTCCCCATTAAATAATTTCATCCTTACATTTTTATGTATTCCTGACTAAGGGAATAGTTAAGGGTTTCCATAAGATAATCATGACTCCATATTTAAATTTTTAATTAGGTTCCATCATCACTATCCATGGTTTTACTAGTGAACTATTATTTTCCCTCATTATAGGAATATAACTAGTGTTCAGTTTTTCTATAATATTTTGTGATAACTACCCTAATATAATGGGGTAATTTATGATAGGTATTTCATGGTCATAATTATATTAATATTTGATCATGGGTTTATTTTTAGATGTTATTTTCCTATCTTGGAAAGTATCATTCCCAAGAGAACCAATTCATTCCAAATGTCACATCAAATTTGGTGAAAATAAGGATAATAGGATTTTTGGAACCATGTTGCTATAAACATTTATTTTAGGGGAGTTATATACTTGGGATATAATAATAATACCATTATAAGTTTCTATTAATAATGTAACATCAAATCATTATAGTGGTAATTTTATGTTCTTAGATAGCATACTAGGTACAATGGAGTGGATTGAAAAATACATTGATATAATACTCAAATTTCTAAAGTTGATGATCAATTTCTTTCACTCCACATAATTTTTATAAAATAATTTATTAGTTGAGGTTTTATAGTCTTTCTCTTGTTCCCTTGGTCTTATAAATTTATGATGCCTATTATCCTCAATATACCTTGGATTAATCCCTTTATTTTGGTAGTTCCCAACATTCCCACATTTATGACATTGAATCATTAGTGGTACCTTAATATGAGAACTATTTATTTTCATTGTTTCCACTAAAATCTTAACATTGTCTTTATAATTAGTTTCTTTAATACATTCCCCTTAGTGATTCATACCACATTTTTTATATGAATGGAATTGAATATTTTTTTCATCATCATGTTCATCACCAAAACTTCTATGAGACTCAATCCTTATCTTATTTGCTGTGTTTTTAAACTCAACTAAGTCTACGTTGTTAATAATGTTTATATAAGTTATTTTATAATCATAATATTTTTCACTATAACTCTTATCCCATTATGTTACTCATTGGGACAATCTCAAAATTTCCCATGGAATCCATTATTAACTTGATTCCTTATGTTTTAGCCATTAATAAAACTATAAGGAGTTGAATTGAGTGATTAACACTATAACTGAATTATTGGAAGATAATTTTTATGAAAAATCCAGCCTCAAAATGTCTTATTCTTCAAAATTATTACACTAACTTTTTATTCAATCTATATTCCTTTAGGTTGGGTTGTAACAACCCATAAATTTATTTATTTTAAATATATATCTTGTGTAATTCTTAGTAATTTATAATTATTTAAGACAGATACTATAAAATAACAAAAAGATATTTCATTATTTTAGAATGAACAATAATAGCTAATAAAACAGCCACTATTACAATAGGTAGACACACAAAAAAGACTATCACATTTCATTACATATCATGCGTAAATATAGACTAGTCTAACTAGGAATAGTAAATAGATATACACTTGTAAGAATAATATATTCAATAAAACAAACTCTATAGGTTTTAATTCCCCTAAGACGATCACCCCTACCATAAGGATTTTAAAAAGAAAGATAAGTGTTAGGAAAATAATTGACATTATTAAGGATGTATAAGAAACTCTGTAGGTGAAATAGTGAATCATGAAGAGATAATGATTGTTTTTTATAGGTAGATATGTTTATTCAACATTAATACAAATTATTCAGTAAGATTCGGGGTTAGTATTATTTTTTGTTGCATATTTGAGTGATCTCCATGATTATTTAATAATATAACCAAAATTTTATTATTAGAGACTGTAAATGTATTCTGTTAATAATATGTTTTATGTTAAATATTTAAGTTTTAAGTAATATTTATTTTTATGAAATAATAGTATAAAACACTTTTAAAAGGATAATATAGTTTCAAAATCCCGAAGTAATTTTTATAATGACCATAATGTTTGTTATGCTATTAAAATTATTAATTTTCAATAAATAAGGATTTTTCTAAAATTTAATATTATCTTATTTATATAATTATTTTGATAAAATAAATTTAATTTTTTCTCAAAACATAAAAATTATTTTAGGGTGAATTTTTAAAAAAATTATGATAAAATTGTTTTTTAGTGAAAAAGTAAAAATTACCATTTTATAAGCACTGTGATTTTATGAAATCATTTTTATTTGAAAATCATTAAAACATTTATAAAACATATTTGTCAATAAAAATTTCATTTAATAATTATGAAAATGAATTTAAAAATATAAATTTTAATTTTGAAATTTATACTTTACATTTTTCAAACAAAATTTTGATTTTTGAGACAAAAATTATTTTCGGATTATGTGCAATAAATAGATTGGTGGTAAGTATAAATTTATTAAGGAATTTAACATCCAACCACCATATTTAACTCATTAATAATCCAAAACAATCATTTTTAACTCATTCCACCCATAAGTGGTTAGCTTATATTATAAAAAACCCAATATTTAATCCTTTAAAACCACCCCTCCTCAAGTAAAAATACCCACCATTGCCTCCTAAAATTCCACACCAAAGTCATAGATCATAAATTATATCTCAAAATACCTCCAAATGGTATCTCCAATGGGGTTATAATGTTCTTATAAGTCCCTCTATTTCTTTAAGAATAATCCTCTCAAGCTAAGGATCCTCAATTTCCCACTTTTATTTTCAAGTTCATTAAAATTATTATATTGTATTCTTAAAATTATTTTTATTATAATAAAATGATAAATTTTTATTGTATTATATTTTATTTTATATTTTTTAATTTTTAGTTTATTTATTAACTCTCATTATAACATTTTCCTATGCTTTTACTACACCAAAGGGTTTCCCTAATCCTCCTATTTTATTTTCAATTATAATCCCTTGTTATATTGTATTTTAAATTTCATTTTAATATACATAAATCATTTTAAATATATTTTATTATAATCTATTTGAAGTATTATAAATGATATATTACTTTATTCCTCTCATTATTGCTTTTTTCAAAGCCGTTATAATGATCAAACTATCCCATAGCCATAAAACCATCCAAAAATTATTGTAAATTAAAAAAATGTGTGGCCTTCCAAGAAATGAAATAATTATTTGGATACTAAAAGTGGATTTGGATATGTAATATTTATACCTAAGGGTAATAACCAATAAAAGGGTGCATTTTGATTTGAATCGATTTTCACTTGGTGTATAGAAACTTGCCTTGCTGCACACCAGGTTTGAAACTCCTAAGGGAAATGATTTGGATAATTTACATACACATTAAAAAACCATTATAAAGGATTTATATATCATTTAATTTGTATCATAACATTGAAAAGTAATTTATATCACTACCAATAAATCGTTACAACTTATTATATATAAACACCTAATGATTACAATCTCATGTCCTTCACTTATTAAGGGTGTTTATTTGTACATTGTGAAATCCCTAGTTATTCCTTAATGGATTTCACCTAGATAATTTTATTGGTAATTTTATTAGGGAAAATATTTTTCACATCATATATTTATTTCTTTAATGTGTTAAAATCTTGTAAAACATTCCTCATTGAGAAATTGTGCTATGTATTTAGGTTTTTCATTCCTTAAAAATTATTCTATGAAATTATTTGATTTGTGAAGGAATGCATGGGAATTTTATGTGATGGGTGGGGACTAGAATTATATATCCCCTTATATAAATATTTATAATCATGATATTAATAATATAAGGTAATGGGAATGTCCTTACATTTTATGTAATATGTATTGGTACAAGGCCATGATAGTATGTTCAAGATGCCTAACATTATGTAACCCATTCACTTCATGTTAAGTTATTATTATCCTACCATTTATTAATTATTATATTGGATATGGATTTATTTGTACACTAAATTTAAATTGATATGAAATAAATCATTTTCTTTATTCAATCCATAATGTTTTATCTATAATGGTTTCCACTATACACAACCCCCTTACTGAGCGTCTGAGCTTACCCTTTATATTGTTTTCTATTTCTGCAAGGAATCAAGAGGATTATTGAATATGAAAAAATGATTGAAATGGGAAAGATAATTATTCCATATTTTCATATGATGTATTATTACTTTCAATTTAATTTAAAACACATTTGTGTATATTTTTTCCTAAGTCTAATAAAGTGTTGGATACTTTGTTTTGTGATCTATATACCAACGTAATAATATAACCAATGGTTCCAAGGTGATAGATTTGGTTTTGATACATGGTTTATCACATATTCCTTAACTAAATTCTTTAAAATAATAAATCCTTCATACTAGAGTAAAAAGAGTATATGATTAACCAAAGAATATCCCCTGATAGTTTTGATCCATGTGTGTGGTCTTAGGCCCACTCATCAGGAATCGGAGTAAAGATTGAGACAATGCTCAACAAGTTTTTTTGGATGATTACCCTTAAGTGCATATTTACTGTATCTTCATCAACTTATAGCTATCAAGATAAGGATTAAATTTTTAATAGAACCATATAATCTCTACTTTACCAAAGCTTTAGGATTGTATCCTATCCTTAGACTTTTCCATTAGACGTATCCCTAGGTATTTCACTAAATTTATCTTATTGTAAGACTCAAGCCTCAATTATAGTATTTAAAATTTTTATTTTAATAAAACTATAATATAGTTCACATTTTAATATTTCATTGAATAAAAATTCAAATTTTATAGTATAAATATCTATTTTGAACTTACTTGATCAAAATAAGCTTAGAATGAATTTTTTAAATTGTCCATTAGGAATAAGCTTTTATGAATAATAAAAAATATTGTATTTAACTATTATAACTTTTAATCATAATAATTTTTAATAATATATATAATTATAAATTTATTATCTGTCAATTTTATCAAAATAAATATAAGATCATTTAGAGGTAAAAGTGGTATTTTTTATAAAATTGCATTGTTAAAAAAGTATAATGTCTCTCCATTTTAATAAATTAAAACAATATTTAAAAATAAATGATTTAAATTAAATTTATAGATTTTATATATAACTTTATTAATTTAAATCCAACTAACGATTATTTCTATTCATATAGTTAATATAAGATCATCTTATGCTTAAAAATTGTGTTTCTTGAAAAAGTATTTTTCAACACGGTTTGTGGGTTTATTTTAAAATTTATTTTTTAAAATTATATGATTTGAATTTTTTTAAAACAGATTCTATATTTCTAATAATACTAATTAATATTAGGTAATAATATCAACTTAATTTTTTTTCATAATGAATAGTTAAAATAGGTAAAATTAATTACTGCAGTTTTAGTAAAAACAAGTTTACCAAGGATTAATATATAATGATATGGTTAAAAATGACCTAAATATTTTTGAAACCCCATTTACAGGTTTTATTTCAACCTTATTTTTTTAACCTTACAATTTGATTCATTTTGGATCCATTTTTTCAAGAAAGTTACATGACATTATTGAAAAAACATTGAAAATTTACAATTGTGGCACTCACCTCAATTATAAAAGGGCATACCATCTCATCATTTATTCACACATATATATCCCTTTAGATCATCCAAACCCTACCAAAATATCCCCCCAAAATATTTAGACACGTTTTAGAGATTCTAGTATTCAAAAAATACCAACCCTAGGGTCCTTAATAAGAGATCCAAATGAGGTTCTTCTAAGAGAAAGTAATGGTCTTCACTAAGATCTTTATTTTTTAAAATATTATTTTACAATGATAAATTATGTATTAAAATTTAAAATACAATAACACTATTATATCCCATATACTGAGATTTTATTATGTTGTTGGTATTGTTACGTCTCGGGCCCAGTCCATCCATAAGTAACTGAACCTTGTTGGTCACATGGCCTGAAGTGTGCCACCCCATATAACAAAGGCTTTGGACTAGTAGTTAGGGTATATGATGGTATGGTGGGGAGATTATACCATCATGATCATATTATCATATTAGTATAATAAATGGAAAAATAAACAACAAAAGCATAATAATGACATACAATGCAGTGTAAATAAATCATCCAAACAGTAATAATAAACAATCCAAAAGTGGATCCATATACTAAATGATGAGAATGTCAAGGAGATATACAAAATGTAGGAACATGTAAAAATAAGAATATCAAAAAGAAAAAAACTAAAAGGTTTTTAAATCACATCGTGAGCTAAGGCTCAACCCCACACTCCTAATCACCCATGCTATAGTAATTAGATCATCCAAGACCGATAATTTTACATTGTCCCTACCTATATTCATTAAGTTTATTCTGGTACCAAATGGTGGACCGAATAGGGAATGAGACACACTTATTAGGACACCACCAATAACTCTTATACAATTCTATTCTACTAATATAAAATATGTAGTGTGTAGATATAAAGATAATTAGTGGAATAACATGCATGAAATAATAATCATGTCGGGATTGGGCTCCTCATCGAATGTCCAGACAACCACACTTTCTTTAGCTCATGTTTGTTATGTATGAATAAGGATCCTACAAGATTTTATGATCTAGAATGTATAACAAAAGTATACCAGTCTATGTAATCATAAATAGGACTCATGGTGAAACCAGGGTGTCCAAGTCATAATACAAGTAATACGGAATCCAAGTAGAATCAAGGAATCCTTGACCTTAGAAGGTTGATCCATCTCACAGTACATAAACCATGTTGCCTAAATATAAGGAAATATGTGTAATATAAGGGGGTCACCAAATTAATTCCACTATAAAAGTGTTTAATCAATTCCTTGAATCATGTCCATTATAAATATTAGGCTAAGCATGACTGGGGCTCAAGGGAAGAATCTAAGGCACCTCTTATCCTAAGACATCTACAGAATCCAAGGTATTTATCCAACGAATTATAATATCCATAAAATACCAGGAAAGATCAGTCAGAGGTAAAGCCTCTGACCATTTATTAAGAAAGGAAAAGTACGTTGAACAAGAAAACACACAAGAAATCCAGTTACATGTCATAGAATTCATACCCCTCACCACACCTATGATATATGACTTCCTCTACAGTAGCTGATTCCCATTCAGAGTTGTCATAGTGTTTCAGGACCTTCGCATATTTCCATCTGAGATTCATCTTCTCTAAAGATAACAACTCCTAAGAGGATTTCCTGACAGCGGACCTAGTTGACATCGGCTTTGGCAAGTTAGAGTAAGCCTTCCTTGTTCTTCTTTTAACTAGGGGATTTTCCTCATTTCCATATTTTTTTCTTCCCATCCTTGACCACATCACTAAAGGAAGGCCTATCCAACCCACAAATATTTTCTTTGTCACTATCCAAGACATCCCCCCAATTTCCAGAAATTACCACCTCTTGACAAACATCATTCAGGGTCCGACTTTTCTCATATTTCCAATTGATATCAATCATATCCAAACAATGGGGGGACTCCACACAAACATTACCAACATCTAGCTCCTTCCCCAACACATTCTCTTTGACAAACTACATATTGTGACCATCCTTCATTAGAGTGCACCCATCAATCTCATCATGACCCAATTTTTGAAAGAGGTTGCAAGTGTCCACTGTGATCTGCATACCACAATCAGAAGCTAACTGCAACTGAGAGTCATTACCAGCTAAAAAAATAGGCGGTGCAATAGGAACCTACATATCAACTGAACTCCACGCCAGCTCTCCCTCCTTCTGTCCAACTTCATCAGCTTTGATCATTCCACAAACATCACTTTCTGCATCATCATTACCAGCAAGATTTTTCCCATGCTGTGATACATGCCCTGCATTAGCAGTTGCTTCCAGCACTCCCCCACTGCCAGAACTAGTACAAGCCCACATATTGAGGGTCATACCAACAGGAAGTTAACCATGTGCTTTCCCATCAATTGGGCACAATTTCAGCACCTCCCCCTTCTGTTCAGAATTCCCGATGTTGATAAGCTCGCTAAAAACTCTTCCTACAACACACAGAAGAATAAGGTTTTGATTATGCTGCAACATCTCCCCTGAAGAAGTAGGTGCTCCCAGCTTGACTCCAACTCCAGAACTAGAGCCAGCCTCATCCTTGTCTATCTGATCCACACCACTATGTAGAGAGATATAATGTTTCAATCTATCAAACATCATAGAAACAGACGGTTTATGTGAAGCTCGTGCCTGCCTCCACATAGATGTCTCACCCAAACGAATAGCATTGTCATGCTTAGCTGCATCGGGCCCCGACTGTCCTTGACCAGAAACACCACCAGACCTCTTCACCGAAGTAGTTGATCTCCTAATTCTGACTCCACGACAACATTGTCCTGCCAAGTAACCCAGAAGACAACAACTCGAGCAATAATCAACCCAATTTTCAAACACAATAGTTTGCCTCCAGCGGAACTCCTCACCAATAGCAATCCAAATCTAGTCTATCAGTGGCTTCGAGGCATCCACCTCAACACAAATACAAGGGTTCACTGGATGACTCACATAATATGTGAAAGCATCCAAACACATGAAACATCCGACCAAATTCCCTAGCATACAAATTATCATAGGATTTTGAAAAGGTAAGGGATGATTAGGCAGACTTACCCAGGTCGCAACTGAAGGAGGATCCCGATTCATATAGAGATCCAACGAGCAACGAAGCAGGAAGAGTTTGCATCCATTGCACTGTTAGGGAGCTCTAGACCATCCACTTATCATGTCTTCCTCTGAGCCAAATCGAATCATCAGATGGAGATTATCAAGAATCCCTACAACCGTATGTTTCTTCAAATCCAAATCACTGAACAAAAAGCGATCAAACTCATCAACGGAGGGCCTTCTTAGAGAAAAACTAGAAAACAGTGTCAAATCTAGGAAGCTCGATGCCGCAGCGAATTCTGATGAAGAAATCGAAAGGTGGGGAGCCCCATGATGAAGCTCTTGAACATTCAGGCTTAGGAAAATCGACGTAAATTCATTAAGTTAATTAGGGTTTGATAATGGAACAAACGCCACCCGCGATGCCGGTGGTGGTGGATCCAAGTCACCTTCCCCCCTCCCTCCACCAGGAAGGGGGGGAAATCCATCAGTGAACATCATCTAGGGTTTAGCATCATGAAGGAGAAGGAGATCCTATTCATACCCATATCTATGAAATAAATCAAGAGAATCATTGATACTACATTGAAGTACTCAGATATAAATAATACCTTGATCAAATTCCAAGCTACGTATCTCCCTTATAACCCAGCCCAATGAATTGGGGTGGTGTCCTTTGAGTGCTCAAGGAACTCCCTCAAGAATCCAAGGTTGGATCTGGTTAGACAACTCCTATAATAATAAAAAGTTCCATAGTAGAAATATGGACATTAATTTTAATGTAATAATCAAGGCCATGTGATAATGATACCAATTAATTCACTTTATATATATAATTAATGTGCAGACCCTTTCATTCAATAATGAAAAAGTCTATGTAAGGTTTCATATCATTTATCATTTGATTCCAATTTAATAAGATCTAAGATTGACATTTTTTCCCATTTAAAATGGTCAATTAATCAACTTTAATTAATTATATCATTGAGGAAGTAGAACCAAACACACAAATTGTGTTTATATTATTAATATGAAAACGGGAATATAGGCATAATCATGGAACACCCAATTAGGGTGGATAAAGTTGTGGTCCTTAACCTCCAACTATTATTAGAGGGTCTAATAGAGAATTTAAATTCAAATTTAAACATCTAATTTAAGAAAAAACATTATGGTCAAATCACAAGTAAAAATAGCATGCAGCATAATGGTGGAAATTATAAATCAAAGAAACATGTAGGAAAATCATAGACCACATACCTTATGTAATTAGAGTAACACTCATCTAATATCATTTTTTGGTATGATCTGAATTAGAAGAAAATAGAAGAATAGACAAATGGATTAAAAATATACCATATTAGCTCACACCAAAATAGCATAGAATATTGAGAGATAAACTGTGAAAGGAATTAAGTGGATTGAAGCACTTATTGAGAGGGATCCAATATGATAGACATTGGTCCAATTTGAGTATAGACAAGAGAGATAGACTAATGCCTGGATTAGGAATAAAGAGAACTACAACGGAAGGAGGAGGTGTTGTGTGTGAGAATTGAGGGTGAAATAGGGGTTAAAACATATAAGAGGATAATGGAGATATCATAAATTCACCCCTATTTAAGAGTTCACATGGTTTGGATGCATGGTTGATCAAACCATACCCTAATCATGCAATAGTTACTATCCAAGGAACCCCCTTCTAATGGGATAAGAACAAAGTTAGATTAACCATGCACAACCCATGTGAAACACCTCTTCAATGAGATATAAAAAAAATCATGATTGTATGGACTCTGATGACTGGTTAGGAAAAACTGTGTCACCCAAGCTAGAGTTCTAGAAAACCCTCACATGGTTTAAAAAAAACCATGCCAACTAGGAATCATAGTTTATACTAATTGTGCCGCCCACCTGTTTTATCCAAAATATGGGGATCTGGGATCAGTACAAGCCCCATACACCCCCATAACCCCTGTAACCTCATTAGGAACTTCTATAATGATAAAACTAAATAAATAAACTTAAAATAAAAGGTATCATACCTCTAATAAAATATGGTCTCTTATAGTCTTCCCCCTTAAAGCAACTCATCCCCAAGTTTCCCTTCAAAGAGTGGAAATGATTCATGTAAGAATAACTATGGCCACTGATAATGTACATTGGTATCTCTCTCCTAAGTATTTTCTTGGATGCGGCCATGTTTCCAAAATACCCAGACTAAATGAAATTACTTACCTTAGAGATCCTTCATTCCCTGGTCAATGATTCGAATATGGTGCTCCTCCAAAGAAGCATCAACATCCAATTCCACCACATCAGGTTGAAAAATATGAGATGGGTCTAAGTAGTAATGACATGACTGAGAAATTTGGAACACACCATTCATATTTGTGTATCTATCATGGATTTATATCTGATAAGCTACTTATATGAACCTCTCCAAAATATCAAAAGGTTCAACAAAATAAGGTGACAGCTTACCTTTCAGCTAAACTATTAATGCCCCGGTCTAGTCGATACATGTAAAAATACCTCATCCTCAACCTTGAACTATAGATGTCATCAAAGGTGGTCATTCTATAATTTCTTCCAAGACTAGGTCATAGTCATTCCCTTCATGATCAACTGAACCTGCTCTTAAGTATCCCGAATGAGATGAGGTCCAAGTAGTGTTGCCTCCCCTAACCAGTATAGAGGTTAGAGGAATAGCCTATCATGTAAGGCCACATAAGGATCCATCTGAATTGTCACCTAAAAACTATTATTATAGGTGAACTCACCTGGGGTATATGTTTCTACCAAGAACCTATGAAATAAAGTAAACTTGCTTGAAGCATGTCCTATAGCACCTATATTGTTCTCTTGGACTACCCATCTGCCTGAGGGTGGTATACTATACTCAAAAATTACATGTATACCTAACACAATATGCAATACTTATTATAACCAAGAACTAAAATGATCATCCCGATTTGATAAAATAGTTTATGGAACTCCATAAAATGGGATAATTCCCCAGACATAGATCCTTCCAAAATTAAACATAGAAAAGGTCTCCTTGAAAAGTAAAAATTGAGATACCTTCATGAAGAAATTGATGATAACCCATACCACATCTTTGCCTTGAGGGGAACTCATTAATCTAGCCACAAATTCCATGGTGGCTTTATCCTATTTTCACTCAAAAAAAAGAAATGGATGCAAAATCCCTACTGATCTTTGGTGTTCCACCTTTACCTACTAACAGGTGGAACACCTAGTAACAGCGCTAGTTATCTCTTTTTTCATACCAAGCCACTAATATTAGTGACATAAATCGTGATTCATCTTTGTAATACCATGGCATACCTATAAATTAGAATCATGATACTCTCATATCAATTCCTCCCGGATATCATTAGGAACCTAGACACCTCTATGTATGTGTAAGACCTCATCCTTATCAACGATCTAGAATAGTGGTAATTCCTCACATTAAACACTCTTCCTTAGGACTAGGCCCTCAAAATTAGATAGTTTCCTCATCTTTACTCTCTCTAAGAGTATAAAGGTAACTTCCAAAGTTGTAAGGGTAGTCTTCCCATGATAGTCCAACACTTCTAAATGCATCTCAAAGAACATATACATAATCTTACACTCACTAAAGGCCTTCTTCACTACCAGTGTTTGTGTCATTAGACTCAAATAATCCACTATAGTATTTCTCTTCCAAAGTGTATAGGTAAGCTAAAAATTGAAGGATTTTTGGTATTCAACACACCTTCTCTTCTTGAGGTTCAGTTAATGTTTCATAATGATATACTTGAGTCTTTTTTGATTTGTATACACCACAAAATTATCTCCATGAAAATAATGCCTCGAAAAACATAATGTGTGAACTAAAACTTCCAACTCAAGATCATGAATCAGGTAATTTATATCATGTTTCCTAAATTAATGAGACTAATACAACAAAACATGATCTTAATTCATTATAAATTCTATTATCCCAATTCCTAATGTATTAAAACAAATTGAATAACTTATTTTTGGATTTGGAAGAATCGTAATTAGTGCTAAATTCATTCTTCATTTAATCTTCTTAAAGGATGTCACACAAGATTATGACCACATGAACTTCACACTCTTCTTAGTTAATCCTATAATAGATTCTTATAGATATGAAAATTTATGAAAGAGAACATGTAATAGCCAACAAACCAAAAGTAACTCTTTATGTCAAATACATTCTTGGTCTACTCTAAGGAAACCACAACAGTCACCTTATTTGATTCAACCAAAACTCCTACCTCTAAGATAATATGACCTAAAAATTGAACCTTGTCAATCCCAAAAATTTAATTTTCTGATATTAGCATACAATTGGTTATCTCTTAGTGTATTCATTATGATATCAATATGTTTAACATGGTTTTGTAGAGTGTGAGAATACATTAAGATATCTTCCATGAAGACTACCAAAAATGATCCAAATATGGGTGAAAAAATCAATTCATCAAATCCATAAAAACATATGGTACATTAATGAGAATGAATAGAATAACTAGATACTCATAAATACCATACCTGATATGAAACATTATATGAGGTATGTTTGAAGTTCAAACTCAAACCTGAGGACAACCTGAACTCAAATCGATCTTGGAGAAAACCCTCTATCCTCAGAGATGGTAAAAGAGGCCAACTATACAGGGAATTGGATATTGTTTCTTAACTGTAAGTTGGTTCAACCAAAAGTAATCCATGTAAATTCTGAGGTTACCATCCTACTTCTTAGAGAAAAGGAAAAGTGGACCCCAATGTGAAGTGATGGGTCATATAAAATGATTATCTTTTAATTCCTATAGCTAGATCTTTATCTCCTCAACTCTAAATTACCATCCTATAAGGCTTAATAGACACATGTGAAACTCCTAGAACTAGCTCAATAAAAAACTCAAACAATCTCTCAAGAGGTAATCTAGAAAATTCATCAGATAATACATCCCTAAAATGATCTATTATATGAGGGAAACTGGCATAAAGCATTCCTTAATCATAGATATAAAGGCTAGAAATTTGGGTTTTTACTCTACCTAACCCATGATTCTTTGGTCCAACTCTACTTTCCTGGACATACATTTAATCCTTGTTAATATAACTACTTTCTTATAGTGATATGAATGATAACGTATGGATATACCAATCCACATAAGCATGATAAGGGACCAACCAGACCATCCTGAGAATGAAATTGAATCTTTTCGTCTCGAAGATGAACAAGACCCATAAGAAATGATAACTTCATACCGTATAGTGATGCTGGAATTTTACATATAATATTACATGATTTTAAGCATAATTAAACATCAAATACAAACTGAGGACCATAATGTCTAGTGTATTTGTAATATTAGGTACATAATTTTAAAGTATGAAACCAAAATAATGAAATATTTTATTTTAACTCCCTAATGATATCCTAAATTCCTTTGAGCTCTTATATCTGAATAGGATAACTTAGGGAATACATGAAAAAAGGTATGAGCTAAAAATATCAATAAAGGAATAAACATAGAAATAAGGGATATAACATGAGTTAGAAGGCATAACATGATGTCATAAAAAGGTATGGCACAAGAATAAACATATGGAAGAATAATATATATAATAAGAGATCGTGTAATCTTAGAATCATAGGAATGTGGAATCAATATACAACATGACATAAACATGAGACAAGGTTAACTACCAAGACAATATCACATGGTGGACAATGTCCTATAAAGGAATTAGGTTTTCTCCCTATCCCAACATGATGTCTCATGAGACAAAGTATTACCTAATTAATTGGAGTTATATATAGGCACAACTATCATAAAATTTCCATTAATATTTTTTCCACATAAATAATCAAATATGAAGAATACACATAATGGTAAACCATGGAAATAAATAGGTATCGTAATCATGTCATAAGGCATAATGAAAGGGCGTATCATAATGGTGTATAATAAATAATGGATTTAAATAATATTTGGACATTAATAAGGTAAAATAGGAATATATAATGATAAATTATGTCCAACTAATTTGAAAACATGTAAAAAGAGTGTTTTAGGAACTTTATAAATGATCCACTTATGTGCAATTTAAGGGAAAATATAAATAAGTATTTAAAATAGAAAAAGGAATAATTGTTTTCATAAAAAAATAAATGAACTTTGACAATTTTTCATGATAAAAAGTGTGATATTAAAAAAATATTAGTGTATTAAAATATATTATGGAGTGTACTTGAAAATGGGTAATAAATTGGGAAGTTCCCTTTAATCCGGCTTTCTTTTACGAAGGAATTGAATAGGGAGCCTTATAAAACATGTATTTCACAATAAAATAAAGAATAAAAGATCTAGGTACAAATTTTTTTAACAAACACATATAATTTAGGAGGAATACATACTAATAATTAAAAATTACATTGGGGTAAAGAGAGAGAAATCATAACTTGAAGGCAAAATGGAGGTTTAGAGAGAATCCCTTACCTTATGTCAGAAAGTGTTCTTCACTTGGACTTAATATCCTAGATAACAAAATTAAATCCATTAATTAATTAATTAATAACCCATTCTACTTATATTTGATTTATTATGATTTTATTAGGTTTATTTATGGCTATTTTGATGAGTTAGAAAGTTTAATTTTGTCATTTCAAGAGCATTCATTTCATGGTTTCATGGTCAGTTCAATTATGTATAATTATGGATGTTCTTTTCAAATTAAAATAATTCTAAAGAAGTTAAATTATAGGGTATTAATTCTATTACATAAATTAAAATGGTCTCATATATCATTTTTTGACATGAGGATGACTCATTAGATAAAACATTAATGAAAAATGATTAGTTTATTTTGGATGGTTTGTGTGACCATCAAGAACTAGTATAGTTTTATTTAATATTATTTTTATATATTATTTTCAGAACATTATATAAGTTTCAATACATATATTATAATTATTTTAACCATAAAAATGGTTTTATGAACAATCTTGAAGGTGGTAATGAAAAATGAAAACTTGTCGTCCATGAAGGAGGTGAATCGACACCCCACAGAGGATGTTTTCATGTTCAGAATGAAATGAAAGGAGAAGATATTTGATTAGGGATATTCTAGTAACACAATAAAATTAAATTACATGTATGATACATAGTTATAATTTTACATTGGATATTTGAGTTGAGGGGAAGATAAGAAAATAAAACAAAATAAAAGAGAAAGGAGAGTTTTACCCCTTGAATATTGTCTCCTTGAGAACCTTCTTAAGACACATGGAAATAGACTTTTGGTAAGACCAAAAAGACCGGGATGTGGGGAAGAGGATTGGGATAGGAATTAGGTATAATATCAGAAATATACAAGGCTTATAATGTGTGATTAGAAGAGGTGGTGAGGGGTGGTATTTATAGGGGGAGAGGGGTGTTTTTGAATATTTTATTTATTTTTTTATTATTTAGGCTCAAGACTATAAATAGTGTTTATTATTATGACTAGGTATAAGAAAAAGTTCACGTGGGTTCAAAATAATATGTTATGAAATCATCCATGACTCAAAAATTCAGGTATGTGGCTTAAAATGTTAAATACTGTAAATTACCGTATTTCACTATACATAAAAAATCAACCATTTTAGAAAAAAACCCAAAAATTCACCCGAACCATTTTTTGATGTGTAGATTTGAAAAACAGTCTCTATTTAATGAAAATAATTTATAAATATGAGAAAAAAATAATTAAAATCATCATTTATTCGAAAAATACTATTTTTAATATTATAACTGATTTTATGAATCATTGAAAATTTAACTAAGAGCTCTTAAAATTATCTTATAATCATAAAACAAAAAAAAATATTAATTTATTAATATATTTTATCAAAAAATTATATTTTATTTTAAACCATTATATTAATTATAAAATTGTAAATAAACATTTACGTTTTGTAAAAAATATCAAAACATAATTTATCATTTTTAAAACATTTATTTACTTATAACATGATATAAATATATCATATTTTCATTTATATGATAACTAAATTTAATTTATAAATTTATAGGTGAGGTTATTATTTTATTATCTAGATTACTATTCCTAATGGTCATATTATTATTCCAACGGTAAGGTTACTATTCCATCAGCATATGTTCTTTAATTTCTATGAATACCACTTATATAATTATTAATTTATGATAATAATATTTTAATTTGGTTTTATATGTGATGTATGTGTTTTATAACATAATTATAAGAAGGGAAATTTTATTGAAAAAATTATGGGTCGTTACATTCTTCTCCCCTTATGAAATTTCATCCTCAAAGTGTTACATTCAATGTTAAAAATAGGTGATGGTACTTATCTTTCATTACTTCCTCCAATTACCATATCACATCTTCATACTTATGATTCTTCTAAAACACTTTTATAATATGAGTTTTCTTGTTGCATAGTAATTTGTCTCTATAGTCCAAGATCTTCACTAAATTTTCTTTATAGGACAGCTCTTTCTCCAGTTATACCACCAATGGATTCAATTCATTTGAGGGGTTAGGTATTTACTTCCTCAGAAAAGATACACGGAACACGTCATGAAATTGAGCCATATTTTGTGGAAGTGAAATTCAATATCCTGCTTCTCTTATGAGATCAAGGATCTCAAATGGGCTAATGTAAATTGGGTTAATCTTCCCTTTCTTTCCAAACTACATGACTCTCTTCCATGGTGATATTTAAAATAATTCTATGTCTCCAACATCGAACTCCAAATCTCTTTGATGGTTATCAGCATATCTCTTTTAAACTCTAAGAATATTTGATATTTTTTGGATGTATTGAACCCTTTCTATCATCTGCTGCACAAGATCATGTTCGTGTATCTTTCATTCGCCAACTTCATCCCAACAGGTTAAAGTTCTGCATCTCTTCCCTTATAGAGCTTCATATGGGTCCATCTAAATACTTGATTGGAAACTATTGTTGTATGGAAACTCAAAAAATGGGATATTTTGATCCCATATACCTTTCAATTTTATTAAGAAACCTCTCAACATGTCCTTGAGTGTCTGAATATCCCTTTCAGGTTTTTCATTAGTTTGGGGTGATAGGTTATGTTGAAATTCAATTTAGTAATAAAATCATGTTGAAAACTTATTCTAAATTTAGATTTGAACATTTTATCATGATTAGTTATGATTTAAAGCAGACCACTTCTTTCGTATATAACATGGAAAGATGTTCAAATAATAAATATTCCCAAATAGTGATGAGGTGGGCAGTCTTGGTGAGTCAATCCACAACAACCCATATTGCATTGTTTCCTTTGGATGTTTTTTAGAGATGAGTAAAAAATAATATATTGACATTATATCATTTCCATGTTGTTATAGGAAATGGATGCATCATCCCTTTGGACTTCAATCGCTTTGATTTAACTTTCTAACATACCAAAAACATTAAGACATACTCTGCAATCTCCTTTTTCATATTGTCCCACCAGAAGTGTTCTCAAAGATCACAGTTGATCTTAGTACTTCTAGGATGGATGGAGAAATATTAGATATTTGAATTATATATTAGCTCATTATTTATCTTAGATGGATAAGTCACACAAATCCTAGTTCCAAAAAAATTACACCATCATCCTCGATGTGGAACTCATGTAGCTTCCTTTCCTTCACTTATTTCACCTTGTTTTTTATCTCTATATCATCTGTTTATGCCTCCTTAATCTTCTCTTGGATATATGGTTGGGAAATAATTTCAGAAAGGTAGGATTTATTCCCTACTATTAGGATTTCTAGATCCATCCTTTTCATTTCTATAAAGATAGGATCTTTCTCAATTCACATCATAGATAGAGTAGCAGGTTATTTTCTCCTAAGAGAATCAACTACCTTTTTTGCCTTCATAGGTTGATAGTGAATTGAGAAATCACGGTCCCTGATTAGATCTAACCTTCTCATTTAACTCATGCCAGTCTATTTTTGTGTTAATATATACTTTAGGCTCTTGTGATTAGTATATATGGAACACTAATCACTATAGAGGTAGTACCTCAAAATTTTCAATGCAAAAAATCACAATTTCTTGTTCAAGATCACGTTTCGGATAGTTATTCTCATGGATCTTCAACTACCATGATGCATAGGCTATAACTTTATCATTCTACATGATTACACAAACAAATCCCTTTTTTAGGAATCACTATATAACACAAAACCTTCTCCACTTTTTAGTAGTGTGAGAACAGATGTAGTGATTAGCTTATTATTGTGCTCTGTAAATATTTCCTCAAATTATTACTTATAGAAATACTTTACCCCTTTATGTGTTAACTTAGTTATAAGGTTAGAAAAATCATGATAAATTCCTCATAAAATGTCTGTAATACCTAGACAATCTAAGAAAACTATTATTCTCTATTACAGATGTTGTCCTAGTCCACTCCTCAATTACCTTTATCTTGGAAGGGTATATAGATATCACTTTGTTGGTGATAACATCCCCTAAGAAGGAAAATTACTCTATAGAGAAATCACATTTACTATACTTTTTATATAGTTTATCCCTTCACAAAGTCATTGGCATAGTATTCAAATGCATCTCGTGTTCCTCCTTGCTCTTAGAGTATATCAAAATATCATTGATAAAGACTACCAAAAACATTTTATGGTAATCTATAAAGAATAAATTCATTAAGTCCAAAAATATTGATGTAGAATTAGCGAGACTAATGGTAATCACTATGAACTCCTAGTTTTGATACCTTTTTCAAAATTTAGTCTTTGTAATATCTTCCTGCATCACCTTTAATTAGTGATATACCAACCGAAGGTCCAACTTTGAGAATTACTTGGACACACATAGCTTATCGAACAATTCATATATATGTGGTAGGGGATACTTTTTCTTTATCATTATTTTTCTAATATCATGATAATCAATGAAGAGGTGCATTGATCCATACTTCTTCTTGATGAAGAGAACCAACACACCCCATGGTTAAGCACTCGGGTGTATAAAACCCTTTTATATATTCTATGGTAATTGCTTCTTCAGTTCCCCCAACTCAATGGTTTCCATTTCATAAGGATTCTTTGATATAGATAGATATCTATAAATTAGTTCAATCGAGATCTCAAACTCTTCATCAGGAGGAAGACTAGGAAATTCTTTATGGAACACATCAGTGTAGTCTCTCATAATGGACATGTCTTAGAGAATGAATCTATCCTTTGTCTCAATCATTTGAGTTTGATATACTTATTCGTAAGGTAATAATATCCATAATTTATATGATTATTTTGAAGGAGATTCATCCTCCTCCTTAAACTTGTACATAATTGGAGGATGTATCAGGATGTGAAGAGTAATCTCACTTTCTCTATAATTGATGTTGGTTTTGTAAAAATATATCAAATCCATGCCCAATATAACATCAAACTCCACCAAATAAAATACGAAAATATTTTTTGGGAGGTTCATTTCACAAAAAATTAATCAGGGAGGAGTTATATACTTTTGATGAAATAATTTCCCAATTTTTGGTTCTCAGAGAAAACTCAGCCTATATATTTTGTGGTGGTGTTTTGATAATTATACTAAACATTCAAGATATAAAATAACACATAGAACTAGAATCAAATAGTGTGTCTTATATTCTTGAATGAATAACCAATGTACATGTCACCACATCATTTTTTGGCTTCAACTAAGTAGTAATGATAGAATATTTCATTCCTTGCTACCTTGGAGGTTGTTATTTATTGCCTTTAACAACCCTTGGCTTAGTAAATTGGCTCACATAATTCCCATATACCTTATAGTTGAAACACTGCACTATAGACTATGTGTTGTTCTGAACCTTCCTTTCTTCTTCCACATTAGTGGGATTATTTAAATCCCTTCGTAAAAATTTAACTTTATGATCCTGACTTCCACATGTGATTCATCTCCAAGTTCCCCTTAGTCATTTTCCATGATATTTATTCCCACTCTTTTGACACATGGGATGTTGGGTAATCTTTCTATGAACTATTTATCCTCCAATATTAAACTCCATTTTACACTTTTTATCTCTTGTCCCAAGAGACCAGTGAGAGTCTTCGATCTCTATTTCAACCTTAAGGGAACAACAAACAATTTTCTCATAGTTATCAATTTCTCAAATCACAACACTTTTCATAGACTCATATTCAGTTTTCTAAATAATAAATCCACCTTTCGTTCAGTGTTCATGAAAAATCCATAGGCATATCATTCAAGCCTTGTAATTTTTTCCTCATATAGCCTGATAGACTCGTCTTCATTTTTCTTCAGTCTGAGGAACTCCCTTTCCATCTTAAGATGAAGTGTTTGGGAGAAATATTTATTGAAAAATATTTTATTGAATTCATACCATTATATGGAATCAGTGTCCTCCGTAGAATTTGTGTTCATGATCATTTCCCACCACTAAGCAGCTTCCTCATCAAAATGATAGACAAACAGCACAACTTTCTATTTTTCTAAGCACTGGAGGACAAATAATATATTCTCAAAAGAGTTAATCCATTGTTTTTTTACAATGTGATAATAATATCCACAAAATATTAGACAAATTTTTCATATAATGATTTGACTGCAACTTTCTGTTTCTTAGGATAAAGAAGGCATTCCACACTATTCAAGTTATTATTCATAACATGAGCCAGTTGAGCAAGTACTTTCATGATGTTTTGATCTCCCATTCCCATTAGATTTGGAATTTAATTAGATAAATCATCACATTGACAATCACATTGATTGTTAGAATGGGTTATCCTATTTCCCACCATTAACTAAGAAAAATAAAAAATACAATTTGGGGGTTTTGAATGCTTACCTAATAAGCATAATAAAATAAAACTATGAACATAGAAGGATAAACATCTAAAAGAAAAGTATATCCTATATTTTGATTCCATATGATTATATCTAGTTTATAAATGGTAATTGAATTATCCCTAAGGTTCTTAGTAAAGTTCCCTAATCTAAATCTCCAAAAATAACTAGACTATCCTTTGATACCAACTATAGTGACCCTACACTTTTAAACAAATTATTACATGATTTTAATCATAATTAATCCTCAAATACATACCAAGGATCATAAATTCTTGTGTCTTTGGAAGAGTAGGTGAATAATTAAAAATCATGGAACCAAAATAAAGAAATATTTTATTTAAACTCCATAATGACCTAATAACTTTATTTGAAATCTTACATCTATATAGGATAACATGGGGAATACATTAACAAAGGGATGAGCATAAAATCCCACTAAGGGAATAAACATAGGAATAAGGGATAGTGCATGAGTTTGAAGGCCTAACATGATGACATAAAAAAGAATCGAACAAGAATAAACACATAGAATACTGACATATAGAACATGGTATCATGTAATCATGGAATCATATTAATGTGAAAGAAACATACAACATTACATAAACATGTGTCAAGGCTAACTACCAAGACCATATCACTTGGTTGATAAAGTCCCACAAAGGAATTAGGTTTAATCCCTATCTGAACATAACGTCTCATAAGGATAAATATTAACCAATGAATTGGATAACTATCTTGGCACACCCATCATATCATATCCACACATATGGGTGCCACATAAATAATAAAACATGGAAATTGCACATCAGGGTTTCCCATGAAAAGAAATGGGTATTGTAATCATGTCATAATAAATAACCAAAGGGTGTATCATAATGGGGTACAATAAATAATGTATTTAAATCATAAATAAACATTAATAAGGTAAAATAGGAGTATATCATGATAAATTATGTCTAACCAATGTGAAAACATGTAAAAATAGTATTTAAGAATCTTTACAAGTGATCCACTTCAGTGCGGTTTAAGGGAAAATATAAAAGAGTATTTAAAGAGGAAAAAGGAATAATTTTTTTCATAAAAATAGAAATGAAATTAGATAGGTTTTCATGATAAATATAGTGATTTTAAAAAAATATTGGTGGCTTAATACATATTATAGAGTGTACTTGAAATTGGGTAAGAAATTGGGAATTTCCCTCTAATCGGGCTTTCTTATCAGGAGGAATTGAAAAAAGGTCCCTAAAAACATTTATTTACCTAGAAAATAAAGAACAATTGAGATAGGTATATATGTCTGGAAAATAAACATATAATTTAGAAAGAGTAAATAGGAATAATTAATAATTAAATTAGTGTAAATAGAGAGAAAGTGTAACTCGAAGAAAAAAATGTAGGTTTATAGAGAATCTCTTACCGTATGTCCGAAAGCGTTCTAAACTTTCACTTAATATCATAGAGAATCAAATTATATCCATTAATTAGTCAATTCAGAACCTATTATAAATATATTTTATTTATTATAATTTTATTAATTTTATTTTTAGATATTTTGATGAGTTATAATGTTTAATTTTCCCATTTTAGGAGTGTTCATTTTATGGTTTCATGGTCGGTTTAATTATGTATAATTATGGAAGTTCATATAAAATTAGAATAATTTACCTAAAGTGAAAGTATATGGTATTACTTAACTTCCATAAATTTAAATAGTCCCATATATCATTTCCTTTTTTTACAAGATGATGATTCATTAGATAAAAGGTTAAATAAAAACGATCAGTTTATTTTCGCGGGTTTTTTACGACCATTATGAAATAGTATCATTTTATTTAATATTATTTTTATATACTAGTTCCATAACATTGAATAATTTGTAACACACTTATTATAATCTATTTTAACCATAAAAATGGTTTCTTTACTAGCCTTGAAGATAGTAATGAAAAACAAAAACTCATCATCCATGAAGGTAGTGAATCGACACCCCATGGATGGTGTTTTCATTTTTAGAAAAAAAAAGATATTTGATGATATTTGATGATATATATTCCATTAAAATAATAAAATTCTTTTTATGTGTGATAATGTAGTTATCATGTCACTTTGGATAGGGGAGGTGAGAGGAGGATAATAAAATAAAGAAAAATAAAAGATAAAAGAGGGTTTTACCTCTTGAATATCATCTCTTTGAGAACCTCATTAAGGCTCTTTGAAATGGGCTTTTAGTGATACTGATAAGATTAATAAAAGGTTAATAGGATTGTGAGAGTAATTGGGTAGAATATTATCAAGATACAAGGCTAATAATGTGTGAGAAGTAGAGGTGGTGGGGGTGGTATTTGTAGGGGGTGGAGAGGGATGTTTTTTATTAGTTTATTAATTTTGTTATTATTTTGTCTCAAGACTATCAGTAGTGTCAATTCATGTGACTAGGAACAGTAACTAGTGAATTTGAGTTCAAACTAATGGGTTCTTACATCATCCATGACTCAAAAATTCATGTATTTGTCTTGAAATATTAAATACTCAAAATTAGTATATTTCATTATTCACAAAAAAAATCAACTATTTTAGACAAATCCCAAAAAAATCACCCAAACCATTTTTCAATGTATATATTTCAAAAATGGACTTTATTTTATGAAAATTAGTTTCTAGATATGATAAATTTATTTTTTAATTAAAATTTTCATTTATTTCAAAAAAAATTAATATTATAACTGATTTTAAGACACTTTGAAAAATTAATTAAGGTCTTATAAAATTATATTACAATAATAAGGCAACAAAATATTAATTTATTAATAAATTTTTAGAAAATAAATTTTCTTTAAAAACATTATATTAATTATAAAATTATAAATAAATATTTATGTTTTTCAAAAATACCAACACTTAATTTATCATTTTTAAAACGTTTATTTACTTATACCATGATATAAGTATATCATATTTTAAATTATATGATAACTAAATTTTATTTATACTTTTAAAGGTGATTTTACTATTCTATTTGTCAGATTACTATTCCTAATAATCATATTACTATTCCAACGATCAGGTTACTATTCCTTCATCATAGGTTTCTTAATTTCATTGAATACCACTTAATATGTTCTTAATTTTTTAGAATAATATTTTTATTAGGTTCTTTATGTGATGTATGTGTTTTATAACATAATTATATGAAGATAAATTTCATTGATAAAATTTTGGGACATTACATTCTTCCCCCTTTTGAAATTTCACCCTCAAAATTCCATTTTACATTCTATGTTGAAAATAGGTCAGGGTACTTCTTCTTTATTGCTTCCTACAGTTCCCATATCACCTATTTATACTTATGATTCCTCCACAACACTTTTACAAGATTATTTGTATTGTTGAATAAAACATTGTCTCTACGGTCCATGATCTTCATTGGCTTCTCTTTATACAGGAGGCCATTCTCCAGTTGTACCATTTTAGGATTCAATCCATATGAGGGGTCAGGTATGTAATTTATTTGGATAGATTCATGGAACACGTCATGAACTTGAGTCATATTTAGTGGATGTGTAAGATAATATTAAACTTCTCCAATTCAATCAAGGATCTCAAATGGGCCAATGTACCTTGGGATAAGCTTCCATTTCTTCACAAAATGCATGACTCTCTTTCATGTTGATATCTAAAAGAAGACTTTTTCTCCATCATCGAACTCCAAATCCCTTTGATAGTTTTCAGAATTACTCTTTTTCTAACTCTGAGTAGATTAGATATGTTTTTGGATGTCTTGAACCTTATTTTTCATCTCTTGCACAAGATCAAGTCCAAAAAACATTCATTCTCCATCTTCATCAAAACAAGTTGGATGTATAAATCACTTCCCATATAGAGCTTCATATGAATCCATATGAATATTTAAGTGGAAATTGTTGTTGTATGAGAACTCAACCAATGGGAGATATTGATCCCATACAGCTTTAAATTCCATTTACCAAACTCTCAGCATATCCTTAAGCATCTGAATAGTGCTTTCAGATTGGACATTAGTTTGGGGATGATAGAACATGATGAAATTCGATTAAGTATTCAAATAATGTTGAATAATTATCCAGAATTTAGATGTTAAACTTAGATCATGATCAGTTATGATCGAAATTGGTACTCCATACATCCTCACCACTTCCTTCACATATAACTTAGAAAGTTCTTCAAGCAAGAAATCTTCCCAAATAGAAATGAAATGGGCAGTCTTAAAGATTTTATCCACTAGAGCCCATATTTCATTATTTCCTTTAGATATTTTCAAGAGACCAGTGACAGAGACCATAGTGACATTATCCTATTTACATGTGGGTATAGGAAATGGTTGCATCATCCTTTTAGACTTCTATTTTTTCTTTAACTTGATGACATTCCAAACACCTTGAGATATACTCCATAATGTCCTTATTTATATTGTCCTATCAAAAGTGTTCTTGAATATCATGGTAAATATTAGTACTTCTAAGATGGATGGAGAAAAATGATTTATGCTCATTATCTAGTGGCACCCTCTTTATCTCGGGTGATGAAGGCACACAAAGCCCAGCTCCAAACTGAATTACACCATTATCATCGATCTGGAACTCATGTAGCTTCCCTTATTTTACTTCTTTCACCTTATTTCGTATCTCATGGTCATCACTTTATTCATACTTAATCATTTATTAGATAGATGGTTGGGAAATAATTTGTGAAATGTAGGATTTATTCCCTGCTATTATGATTTTTCGAACCATCCTTTGTATTTTCATGAATATAGGGTATTTCTCAACTTTCATCATGGATAGAGTAGCAGGTTATTTTCTACTAAGAGTATTGGCTACCTTATTTTCCTTAACAAGATTATAGTGAATAGAGAAATCAAAGTCTTTGATTATATCTAACCATCTCCTTTAACACATTGTGATATCCTTTTATGTGAATATATACTCTAGGATCTTGTGATCAATATATATGTCGCACTTCTCACCTTAGAGGTAGTTCCTCCATATTTTCATGGAAAAATCATAGCTACTAGATCCATATCATGCGTCGAGTATTTCTGCTCATGGATCTTCAACTATTGTGATGTTTAGACTATCAATTTATCATTCTACATGTGTAAAAAATCCAAGACCTTTTCTAAATCATCACAGTATAACACAAAACCTTATTCACATACTGATAGTGTGAGAACAGGTGCATTGATTAGCCTCTTATAGATCTCTTTAAAGATTTCCTCACATTCTTCCTTCCAGACATACTTTACCCCTTTCTATTTCAACTTAGTTATCTGGTTATAAAATCATGAGAAGTTTCTTACAAAATGTTGGTAGTGACTATCTAATCCAATAAAACTATAGATCTTCTTTATAGATGTTTGTCTAGGACACTATTTAATTGCCTTTGTCTTGGAAGGGTCCACAGATATCACTTTTTATAGATAACTTGTCCTAATAATGATACTTCCTCTATCCATTGCTCTCATTTACTGTACTTTTCATATAGTTTATCCCTTCAAAAAGTCATTAGAATAGTATTCAAATGTTCCTCGTGTAATGGCCTAAAATTTTATCAATGTAAATTCCCTTCTTATAATTATTTCATATATTATAATCACATAAAAGCTCATTAAGAACACAATACAAACATTATAAATGAATAATTAATGAAATAAAATGAATTTCTACAAGCTAAGGAACATACCCAAAAAGAATAGTAGCTGCACCTTTAGAATAGTAACATGAACCTTATGAATAGTATTATGGCCAATAGAATAGTAACCTCACCTATGAAATTATAAAAAAAAATGGTATCTTATAAGTAAAAATATGATATATCTATAATTTGTAAGAAGAAAATAAATGTTATAGAAATAATAAAATAAGTGTTGGTTTTTTTGTAAGATATAAATATTTAATTACAATTTTATAATTAATATAATGATTTAAAAGAAAATTTATTTCCATAAAATGTAATTGTAAATTAATATTTTGTTAACTTATGATTATAGTGTAATTTTATGAGACCTTAGTTAAATTTTCAAAAGTGTTATAAAATAAGTTATAATTATAAAATCTATTTTTTCGAGTAAATGATGATTTTGATTAAAAATTAAATTTATGATATTTATAAAATTATTTTCATAAAATGGGGTTTTTTTTTTAATTATAAACATCAAAAAATGGTTAGGGTGAATTTTTGGGATTTTTCTAAAATACATCAATTTTTGTGAATTGTAAAATATGGTAATTTTGGGTATTTATACATTATAAATTAAATAAAATATTCCTTGAGTCATGGATGATGTAAGAACAATAATTTAAAATTTAACTTTTTTATTTTAATATATTTGGTTTTAATTCTCAAAATATTCATATTATTGATCTAAAATAATAAAATAATGAATAAAATAATGAGACAACACCCATCTCCTCCACTATAAATACCACCCCTCACCACCTCTTCTCCTAACACCTATACAGCTCTGATCCTTATCCGAATTTAATAAAATATACTTCCATGACTCTACCCCATTTCAAATACCTCTTTGTCTCATCAAAAGACCAAAACCATTTCTCCAAGGAGGTTTTCAAGGAGGACAAATTGAAGAGGTAAATTCCTCTTTTCTTTTCTTTTAATTACCTTTCAAATTATTTTCTTATTTTATCCTAAACTATACTCATAAAATGGTATGATAACTCTAAAAACTCACATATACTATAATTTTATTATTCTAATGGAATAATCCTTCATAAAACCCCTTCCCCCTCCCTTTTATTCAAAAAATGAAACCATCATCTGTGAGGTGTTGATTTATCGCCTTCATGGATGAAAAGTTTTCATTTTCCTTTATCTCCTTAAAAGACAATATTAAAACCATTATAGTGGTTGAAAAATATTTTAAAATTTATGTTGTAACCCTTTTTATATTCTATAGAAAATATATATATATATAATACTAAATGATAAAACAAATTGAGTTCATTGTGATCGAAAAACCACTAAAATTAATCTAAATGATTATCATTAACATGTTATCTAATGATTCATCCCCTTATCTAGAAAAAAAATAATATATAAGACCAATTAAAATTTTATTTTCCATTAAAAACATATAATTTCAGTTACGCATAATTTTACCCATTCTACATGAACTTCCATACTCATATACAAGTGAACAAATCGTGAAAACTAAGAAAAGGAACACTCTCAAATGATGAAATTGAACACTATAAATAATCAAAAACAATATAAATGAAATTAATAGAATTATAATAAATAAATTACATGTTTAAAAGGTTCTATACTTATTAATTAATTAATATAATTTTATTATTCAGGACTTTAAGATAAAGTACAAAATCTTTTTGGAGATAAGGTAAGGGATCATTTCTGAACCTCCATATTTCCTTCAAGTTACATTTTATCTCTATTTACACAATGTTACTACTCTTTATATTTATTTACTTAGTATAAATTCTATTTATATGTTCCAAAATCGGGTATCCAGATCATATAATCCTTATTTTATGAGGTAATACATGTTTTAATAAGGTTTCCTTCTCAAATCTTTCCGAAAAGAAAACCTGATTCCAAAGAACTTCTTGATCCCATACCTACTTTCAAGTGCACTACATAATATTTTTTAATCCATCATTATTTTTATAAAATCACTCATCTTATAATAAAAATATTTTTTTCATTTCTGGTTTTATACAAATAATGATTCTTTTTCCATTTTAAAGAATTTTTAATATTTTCCGTAAACTGCACTAAAATATTTTATTTATAAAGATTATTAAACACTATTTCAAATGTTTTAATTTAATTTTATCATAACATATCATGATTTATTCCTATTTTCCTTTTGAATTTATATGTATAGTTTATATCATTTCTTTCATGGACACCATTATGATATCCCCTCTTGTTATGCCTTTAAACATGATTATGATACCCAATTATTACAATGGGTAACCTTTATGTTTATGTTTTATTTCATATGTATGATTCTACATCTAGCACACATATTCATGAACATGTTATGATGAGTGGTCCCAGATAGAACTCCAAGGAATTGGGTAATGTGTAGTCTCATGATATGTCATGTGAAACGATCTTGGTAGTTAGCCTTGACTCGTGCTCCATGTGCAATGAGTCTTGACTCATTCTTAAGTCATCCTGTATGATGTTTCCAAATTTCTATCATAACATATTTATATGATTCATGTTATACATGTTATTTATCTTTATGTCTGTTCATGGTCCATGTTTTTTTTATGTCATCATATTATACTTTCTAACCCATGTGTTATGCTTTATTCATGTTTATTCCCTTACTGGGATTTTTTTATCATCCCTTTTTTCATGTTTCCTTAGGTTATCCTATACAGATATAAGATATCAATAGAGTTATTAGCCCTTTATCGAAGTTTTTAATAAATATTTCATATTCTATATTTTTAGTTTTATGTACCTAATCATCCAAGACACTAGACTTTGAGAACCTTGGCTTGTATTTTTATAGTTGGTTATGTTTAAAATTATTTAATAATATGTGTAAAATGATAGGGTCCTTATAGTTGGTATCTGAGCATGGTCTAGTTATTTTTGGATATTCTGAATAGATAAATTTAATAAGAACTTTAGGTATAAGACTAAGTATAAGAAAATATCCCTAAATTTTGGTAAGTATAAATTAAATGGATTATCAAGAAACTCCATCCATTCTTGGATACTACAAGTGTACGTGATTCTAACAGAGATATACTTAGAGTAAAAACTTCGACAAGGTGTTCTGGGTCTGAATCAGGGTAACCTGATACATAAAAATGGACCTTACTATACACCTATTTTGACACTCCTATTGGATATGCTTCAGAAAATACATAAGCTCATTATTAACCATTATTAAGGGAAAAAAATCTCATAAGAGTATATTTTAGGAAATATATATTGGATAGACTATATTAAAACCTAGGAATTGTAATTTAGGATATACTTTTCTAATACAATTTTATCCTTTTATGTTCAAAGTTTCTTTTTTCATAGTAATTAGCTAAGTTACAAGCCCCATAATTGAACTTTATTTTTCTTAGTTAATGGTGGGAAATAGAATAACACGTGCCAATAATCAATGTGATAGAAAATGTGGTGATTTTTCTAATGAAAAGAAAATTATTATGGGAACGAGCACACAAAACTTACTGACAGTACTTACTCAGTTGGCCCAAGTAAATAATAATAACATGAATCATGTGGAACACCCTCCTTCTCCTAGGAAATATCATGTTTCTATATAATCCATTATGAAGAAAAGGGCTCCCATGTTTAGTGGAACTACTTTTCCCCATGTCACAGAACAATGGATTAACACCATTGAAAAGATTTCTATTCTACTCCAGTGCTCAAAAAAGGAAAATGTTGTGTTGGTAGTTTATCCCTTTGATGGGTTAGTTGATTAGTGGGGGTAACTGATCAAGAAAAAAATCCAAGGAGTAAATTGACTCCATGAAATGGGATGATTTCAAGAAAATTATTTTTAGTAAATATTTTCCCTAAACCCTCCATCTTAGGATATAAAGGGAATTCCTCATAATTAAGTAGAAGGAAGGTGATTCTATCAGGGAATATGAAGAAAACTTCACAAGGATTTCAAGATATGAATATGGATTTTTCATGAACACTGGAAGCATGGTGGATCACTTATTTAGTGGACTAAATCCGATTCTATGAAAATCAATGGCTATTTGAGACTTTGATAGGTATAAAAAGATTGTATGTTATGCCCTCAAGGATGAAATGAAGATCAGAGACTCTTAGTGGTCTCATGGTACTAGTGAAAAAAAAAAGAAAATGGATTCTAATATTCGTGGATTAGTAGATAAATCCCATGATAGAAAGAAGATAAAATATCCCACGTGTCAAAATTTTGGGAATAAGAATCCATGGAACTATCTAAAGGGAAGCAGGAAATGATTCAAATGTGGAATAATGAGACATCTGGCTAAGAACTACCAAATTAATAAGAATAATTCCACTAACATGGAAGAATAAAGGAAGGTTCGGATCAACATTTATCATGTAGTGTAGTGTTTCAACTGTATGGAACTTGGGCATTAGGAGAACCATTTCCCTAATCCAAGGGTTTTCGGAGGCAATCAACAACATACTATAAGGAAACAAGGAAGGGCATATGTTATCACTACTACAGTGGTGGAGCCTAACAATGATGTGGTGATAGGTATGCTAGTTATTCATTCTTGAATAGACAACATACTATTTGATTATGTTTCTTTGAACTCTTTCATATATTTTAAGTTTAGTATAACTATTCAAACACCACCTCAAAATATGGAGGTTAAGTTATCTTTGAGAATAGAAAATGTGGAAATTATTGCATCCAAAGTATATAACTCCTTCGCAGTTAAAATTTTTTGATTGATCCTCCCATAAAGTCTCATTGTACATCCTTTGGTGGAGTTTGATGCTATATTGGGCATGGATTGTCTATATTTATACAAATACAACATCAACTTTCAACAAAGGGAGATCACTCTTCACATCCGGAAGCATCCTTAAATTTTGTATAAGTTTAAGGAGGAGAATGAATCTCTTTCAGAATCATAATCTCAAGTGTTTATATAATTACCTTATCAATAAGAATATATATCTCAAATGATTTAAAAAAATTATAGGATCATGCTCAAAGACATACCCATTGTGAGGGAATACACTAATGTATTCCCTGAAGAATTTTATAGTCTTCCTCCTGACCGATAAGTTGAGTTCTCAATTGAAATTATTCTTGGATATCTTCCTATATTAAATACACCATAAATAATGGCCACCATTGATATATAGTAACTAAAGAAGTAGTTACAGGAGAATCTAGACAAAGGTTTTATATTCCTAAGTGTTGCACCATTGAATACACCATTTCTCTTTATCAAGAAAAAGGATGGATCAATGTGCCTCTATATTGATTATTTTGAACTCAATAAAATCACAATAAAGAACATGTATAACCTACCTCAGATATATGACTTATTCAATTAGATACATGGGTCCAAATATTTCTCTAAGGTGGACCTTCAGTTGGGATATCACCAATTAAAGGTGAGAAAGTAAGATATTCCTAATACTTCCTTTAGAATGAGGTATGGACACTATGATTTTATAGTTACTCTCTTCGGGCTAGAAAATGCTCCAAAAATATTTTTGGATTTAGTGAATAGAGTCTTTATAGGTTACCCTGAAAAATTTGTGGTAGTCTTTATTGATGATATTCTAATATACTCAAGAGTAAGGAGGAACACAAGTATCATTTGAATACTATCATGAAAAAAATTAAGGGTGTAAATATATGAAAAGTATAATAAATGTGAGTTTTTGATGGAGGAAGTATCATTCTTATGGCATTCTATCACCAGAATAGGGATATTTATGGACCCTTCCAAGAGAAAGGCTGTCAAAGAGTGTCTCAGGACAACATCTGTAATGAAGATCTGTAGTTTAATTGGTCTATCTAGGTATTACTGGAGATTTTTGATGAACTTATCATGATTTTTTAACCCACTAACCAAGATGACTCAGAAGGGAGAAAAGTTTTGCTAAACCAGTGAATGTGAATATTACTTCAAAGAGTTGAGGAACAGGCTTATCACTACATCAGTGCTCACACTACCAACAAGTGGGTAATCTTTTTGGTATTCAGTGAAACTTCAAAGAAGTTCATAGATTGTTTACTAGTGAAAAATGATAAAGTGACAGCCTATGCTTCAAGGCGGTTGAAAATCTATGAGAAGAACTTTCCCATGCCTGATCTGGAGTTAGTAGCTATGATATTTGCATTGAAAATCTGGCGGCATTATCTCTATGGGGAGAAGTGTGAGATATATACTAGTCGCAATAGTGTCAAATATATATTCACATAGAAGAAGATTAACATATTCCAATGAACATGGTTATATCTCGTAAAGGATTAGTACTGATCGATCCACTACTATCCTAGAAAGAAAAATAAGGTGGAGGATGATCTAAGTAGAAAGGATCATGCATCTCTATCAATGATGAGAATTGATAAGGGTTTAATATTCTTAGACCTTCAAAGGATGGACATGGAAGTCTTTAAGTAAGGAGCATCATCAATCCTTTCTCAAATTATTACTTAACCATACCTTATGGAGAAAATAAAGGATACTCAAAGAAATGATGTGGAAATTCAGAAGAAGGTGGAATCCATGAGAAAAGGAAAATCCTCATTGTTCAAAATCAATAAGGAAGGATTCCTAAGATTTGGATCATGACAATTTTTATCATCCAATATAGAGATAAATAAGGGGCTTCTGAAAGACACACATAGCTCAACCTTCTCTATTCACCCAAGGAGCACAAAGATTTATTGAGATATTCAAGAGAACTATTGGTGGGACAATATGAAAAAGGAGATCACTGAGTATACATAAAAGTTCCTAGTATGCCATTGAGTGAAGTATGAAATGAAAAAGTCTAAGGGGATTATGTAACCACTACCCATACCAACATGGAAGTGGGAGAACTTTACCATTGACTTTATCACTGGACTTCCAAATACATCTAAAGGAAATAATGTTACATGGGTGGTTGTGGATCATCTTACAAAAACAACTCACTTTATCACAATTTGAGAGGATTTCTCATTGGATCAACTTGCTTGGATATATATCAGATTCTTGATAAGGTTTCATGGAGTACCATAATCGATTGTATCAGGTTGAGATCCAAGATTCACCTTAAATTTCTACAAAATTATTCAATATGTTCTAATCACTGAGCTAAGATTTGGTATGGCCTATCAACCTCAACTTGAAGGAAAATTTTAGAAAAATATTCAAACACTGAAAGATATATTGAGAGCATTTTTTATGGAATTCAAACGAGGATGGGACCAACATTTTCCTCTGGTCAAGTTCTCTTATAAAAAATTGTTTCCAGTCGATCATCCAAATGGCTCCTTATGAATCCCTTTATGGGAAAATATTTATAACACTGGCATGTTGGGAAGAATTCGGTGAGCGTAAGCTCCTAGGATCTGAAATGGTTGAAGAAATGGTGGAAAGGGTGAAAACCATTCAGTATCACATCAGGGTAGCCAAAATTTGACCAAATATCTATACAAATAGTCATCGACGAGACCTTGAGTTTAAATTTAGAGACATGTTATTCCTCTTCATATATCCATGGAAGATTATCATGAGATTTGGGAACAAAGGAAAGTTAAGTCCTTGGTACATTAACCCCTTCAAGATTCTTGATCGTGTTGGAGTCATGGCCTATATATTAGAACTTCTAGCAACCATGTCTCAAGTACAAGATTTATTCCATGTATCCCTCTTTAATAAGTACATACTAGATCCTTCACATGTACTGAATTCATAGGTAGTACAGTTGGAAAATGATCTCTCTCTCACGGAGTGTCCATTGAAGATCTTGGATCATAGAGATAAAGTTTTATGCAACAAGACCACTCACCTGGTCAAAGTACTATGGCAGAACCATAAGTACGGAGAGGCAACCAGGGAACCAGAAGAAGCGATGAAGGAGAACTACCCTCACCTATTTTCCACATAGTATGTAAAACCAAATTTCAAGGAAGAAATTTCATAAGGGGGGAAGAATGTAATGAACCAAAATTTAATAATTGGAAATTACCTTCTTAAAATTATGTCATATTGTATAATCACATAAAATAAAATTAAGAACATAATAAAACATTATAAATAAATAATTAATCAAATAAAAGGCATTTCTAGAAGTTAAAAAATATACACCAAAGGAATAGTAACTTGACCTTTGGAACTATAACATGACCATTATGAATAGTACTCTAGCCAATAGAATAGTAACCTCACTTATTAAGTTAAAAAGTAAATTTTGGTATCTTATAAATAAAAATATGACATATCTATATATTTTAATCAATAAATAAATGTTTTAGAAGTAATAAATTAAGTGTGGGCATTTTTATAAGATCTAAATATTTAATTATAATTTTATAATTAATATAAAGACTTAAAAAGAAAATTTATTTCCATAAAATGTACTCATAAATTAATATTTTTTATCTTATTATTATATGATACTTTTATGAGATCTTATTTAATTTTACAAAGTGTCATAAAATTAGTTATAATTTTAAAATCTTTATTTTTCGAGTAAATGATGATTTTGATTAAAAATTAAATTTCTCATATTTAGAAAATGATATTCATAATATGGACTTCATTTTTGAATTCTAAAAATTTAAAAATGGTTAGGGTGAATTTTTGGGATTTTTCTAAAATACTTGATTTTTTTTAAAATAGTAAAATACAATAATTTATGGTATTTATACATTATAAATTAAATACACTATTACTTGATTCTAGGATGATGTAATAACCATAAACTATAACTTCTAATAATTATTGTAATATATTTGGTGTTATTTCTCAAACTATCCATATTCTTGAGCCAAAATAATAAACTAATGTATAAAATAATGAGAAAACACCCCTCTCCTCCACTATAAATACCACCAATCACCACCTCTTCTCATCACACTTATCAAGATTTGGGACTTATCCAAATTTTGATAAAATATCTTATAAAAACTATCCCATATTTCTATGATCTCTTGGTCTCATAAAAAGACAAAACCCTTTCTCTAAGTAGGTTTTCAAGGAGTTGAAACTCAAGAGGTAAATTCCTCTTTTCTTTTCTTTTAATTTCTTTTCAAGTTCTTCTCTTATTATCTCCTCACCTCACCTCATAAAAATGGTATTATAAATTCATTACCTAATATATGATATAATTTTAATATAATAATGGAATAATCCATCATCAAACCCCTTCTCCCCTCCCTTTTATTCTAAAAATTAAATCGTTGTTTGTGAGGTGTTGATTTATCGCCTTCGTGGACGATAAGTTTTCATTTTCCTTTATCTCCTTCAAATATCATTGTAAAACCGTTATAATGGTTTAAACATATTTTAAAATATATTTTTTAACCCTTTTTATAATTTTGAACTAATATATATACATAATAATAAATAATAAAACAAAATGAGTTCATTGGGATCCAAAAACTGCTAAAATTAATATAAATGGTTATCCTTATCATGTAACCTAATGATTCATCCTCATATTTTAAAAAATATACATATAAGAACAATTAAACTTATATTTTTTCTTTAATAACATATCATTTCAATTATGGAGAATTATACCAATTCCACATGAACTTCCATACTCATATACAAGCAAACTGGTAGTGAAAACTAAGAAAACAAACACTCTCGAACGATGAAATTAAACTCTATAACTCATCAAAAAAGACATAAATGAAATTAATAAAATTATAATAAATATATTAAATGTATAAAAGGTTATATAATTATTAATTAATTAATATAAACTTATAATTTAGGAAATTAAGATCAAGTTTAGAACTATTTCATACATAAGGTAAGGGATCCTTTCTGAACCTCCATTTTTTCTTTCGGGGTAAATTTTCTCCCTATTTACCCAATGTAAATATTCTTTATATTTATATAATTAGTTTAAATACAATTTATATGTTCCAAAATCATGTATCCAGATCATATAATACTTATTTTATGGGGTGATACATGTTTTAATATGGTTCCCTTCTCAAACCTTCCCAAAAAGAAAACCTGATTCACGGGAACTTCCTGATTCTTTACCCACTTTCAAATGCACTAAATAATATGTTTTAAGCCACCATTATTTTTCTAAAGTAACTCATTTTAATATAAAAATCTATCTTGGTTCATTTATGGTTTTGTAAAAACAATTATGCATTTTTTATTTTAAATAATCTTTAATATTTTCATTAAACCCCGCCAAAATGTTTTATTATGAAACACACTTAAACACTATTTTTAAATGTTTTCATTTCATTTTTCTATCACTTATCATGATATATACATATTTTTTCTTTCTAATGTCCATGTATGTTTTAAATTCTTTCTTTCATGGACCCCATTATGATGTTCCCTCATGTTATGCCTTTTGACATTACTGTGATACCCAATTCTTATCATGGGTAACCCTAATGTTTATGTTTGATTCCTTATGTATGATTCTTCAAGTGGAACACATATTCATGAACATGTTATTATGTATGAGCCTAAATAGTTCTCCAATGCATTGATTAATGATTAGTCTCATGATACATCATGTGCAATAGTCTTGGGGGTTATCCTTGGCTTGTTATCCATATGCAATGGTCTTGGGGGTTATCCTTGACTCGTGCTCTATAGGAAGTGAGTATTAACTCATGTATAAATCATGTTGTATGATGTTTCCACATTTCTATGATTCCATGTTTATATGATGAAATTTTATACATGATATGAATCCTTAGGTTTATTCATGTTCCTTGTTTTATTTATGTCATCATGTTATACTTTCTAACTCATGTGTTATGCTTTATTCAAATGTCTATTTCTTTACTAGGATTTTTAGATCATCCCTTTTTTCATGTTTTCCCTACGTTATCCTATATAGATATAAGATCTCAATTTAAGTTAGAATGCCTTTATGGAGGTTTTTAATAAATATTTCATATTCTATGTTTTTAGTTTTATATACTCAGTCATCCAAGAAATGAGACTTTATTATCCTTAGATTATATTTTGATGGCTGGTTTTGTATAAAATTATGTAATAATATGGTAAAATAATAGGTTCATTATACCTCATGTTCCTCATTACTCTCAGAGTATATTATAATATCATCAATAAAGACTACCACATATTTGTCAAGGTAATCTTTTAGGAGTCTATTCATTAAGTCCATGAATATTACTCAAGCGTTAGTGAGTTTGAAGGGAATAAATTTTAACTTATAGTGTCCATGGCTCATTCAAAAGGAAATCTTTGGAATATCTTCCTTCTCCACCTTTAATTGGTGATATCCCAACTGAAGGTCCACCTTTGAGAAATACTTTTTCCCACATAACTGATCAAATAATTCATCTATCCATGGTAGGGGATACTTTTTCTTTATCATATTTTTTAGATCATGATAATCAATGTAGAGGAACATTGATCCATCCTTCTTCTTTATGAAGAGAACCAATACACCCACTGTTGAAGAACTCTAGTGTATAAAACCCTTTTCCTGGTTCTATTGTTACTACTTATTCATTTATTTTAACTCAATGGTGGAAATTATTTAAGGATTATTTGATATAGGAATACATCTATGAATAAGTTCAATCAATAAATCAACCACTCGGTTAGGAGGAATACTAGGAAATTATTCTGTGAACACATCATTATAGTCCCTCACAATAGGAATGTCTTCAACCATGATTCTCTCCTTTTTATCAATCATTTTATATTGATATTCTTGCTCATAAAGTAATAATACCCACAATTTAGATGATGATTCCAAAGGATAATCACCCTCCTCCTTATAATTGTATAGAATTGGAGGATTCCTTGAGATGTGAAAATTGATCTATCTTTCTCAAAAATGGAAGTTGTATTTGTATAAATATGGATTATCCATGCCCAATATAGCATAAAAATACACAAAAGGAAGTATGAAAGTATTTTTTGGGAGTTTATTTCCACAAACATTATCCTGGGAGGATTTATATACTTTGGATCCAATAATTTCTCTATTTTTTATTCTCAAAGATAACTCAAACTCCATATTTTTAGGTGGTGTTTTAATATTTCAACTAAATATTCAAGATATAAAATAATGTATAGAACCAAAATCAAATAGTCCATTCTCTATTATTGAAAAAATAACAAGTGTTCTTATCACCACATAATTTTTGTGATCCACCTTAGAAGTAGTGATATAATATTCCCTTCCTTCATACCATAGAGGTTGTTGTTTATTGTCTCTAACAACCCTTGGGTTAGGGAATTTTCTCACATAATACCCATGTTACTTATTGTAGAAATAATGCACAACAAGATGATTTTTGGTCTGAAACTTCCTTTCTTATTCAACATTAGTGCGATTATTTAAATACCTTAGGAAAAATAAAGCCTGATGACCCTCTCTTCCACATTTGAATAGTCTTCTGGTTCCCCTTAGGTAGTTTCCAGGATGATTATTCCCACACCATTGACACATGTTATGTTGGGTATTCTTTCCATCGTGGGATTTATATGTTGATCCTCCCATATTAAAATCCATTTTCCACTTTTTATCTTTAGTCCCACATGACCAATGGGAGTATCTAATCTTTATTTAAACCTTAAGGGAACAACAAAAAATATTCTCATAACTCTTAAAGTTTTGAATCAACAACTCTTTTTATAAACTCAACTTTAGTCTTATAAAGAATTGATCCACATTTATTTCAGTATTCATAAGATATCTAGAAGCCAATCATGAAATCCATGTAAAGATTTCCTCATATTCCCCAACAGACTCTTCTTCCTTTTTCTTCAGTTTGAGGAACACCCTTTCCATCATAATATGGATTTTCCAGTGAAAATATTTATTGAAAAATATTTTATTGAATGCTTCTCAATCCATGGAACAATTCTATCCTTAGAGTGTGTGTTTTTGATCAGTGTCCACCAATTATTGGATTCCCCAACAAAATGATATATCTCCATCACAACTTTCTCTTCTTATGAGAACTGAAGGACAAAGAATATCATTTCAATAGAGTTAATCCATTATTCTAAGATGAGGGGATCATAAGATCCACTAAATATTTGAGGCCTTTTTTCATAAAGGATTTGAATTCGACTTTATTTTTTTAGGAAAAGGAGGGTGTTATACATGATTCAAGTTATTATTCATAACTTTATCTAGTTGGGAAAGTAGTTTCATGAAGTTTATAGCTCAAATTCCAATCAGGTTTTTCATTTCATTAGGGTAAAAAATACATTTCCTATCACATTGATTGTTGGAACGAGTTATCCTATTTCCTACCATTAACTATGAAAAAGAAAAAAAAACACAATTACTGGGTCTTGAATACTTAGATAATAATCATAATAAATGGAAACATTAAACCTATAAGGGTAAACTTAAAAATAAAAAGTATATCCTATCTTGTGATTCCCTATGTTTCAATATAGGTTATCCATGGTGATTGAATTATCCATAGGGTTATTACTAAATTTCTCTAGTCCCAATATCCAAAAATAACTAGACCATACTTTGATATAAACTATAGATACTATATCATATTAAACATATTATTACATGATTTTAAACATAATTACCCATCAAATAAAAACTAAGGATCATAAAGTCTAGTGTCTTTGGAAGATTAGTTACATAATTATAAAGCATGAAACCAAAATAAATAAGTATTTTGTTTATACTCAATAATGAGATCCTAACTTCATTTGAGTTCTTACATATTCATAGGATAAACTAGGTAATTCATGAACAAAGGGATGATCTAAAATATAGAGTAATGGAATAAACATAGGAATAAGGGATAGAACATGAGTTAGAAGGCATAACATGATGATATAAAAAAGGCATGGCACAATAATAAACATATGGAATAATAACATATAAAATATTGGATCATTTAATCATGGAAAATTAGGAATTTGGAAGCAATATATAACATGAAATAAACATGATTCATGGATAACTTCCAATACTATATCACATGGTGGACAAAGTCCCATAAAGGAATTAGGTTTACTCAATATCCAAACATGACATCTCATGAGACTAAAAATTACCCAATGAATTGGAGTGATATATGAGTGCACCCATCATAAAATGTACATGAATATGTGTTCCACATAAATAATCAAACATTAATAATACACATAAGGGTTTCCCATTGAAAGAAATGGTATCATAATCATGCCATAAAAAATAACCAAATGGTGTATCATAATGGGGTATAAGAAAGAATGGATTTAAATCATACTTGGAAATTAATAATAAAATTATCATAAATAGTGATAAATTATGTCCAATTTATTAGAAAACATGTAAAAATAGTGTTTAAGAAACTTTAGAAATGAGCTACTTCAGTGCGGTTTAAGGGGAAATATAAATCATTGTTTAATGAGAACAAAGGAAAATTTGTTTTAAAAAAAACCAGAAATGAACTAAGATAGTTTTTATCAATAAAAATATTTATTTTTAAACAATATTGGTGTCATGAAATATATTATGGATTTTACATGAAAATAGGTAATAAATTAGGAAGTTCCCTTTAATCAAGATTGCTTGTCAAGAGGAATTAAAAAGAGAACCTTATAAAACATGTATTTCCCCATAAAAGAAAGAATAATTGAGTGAGGTAAATATGTATGGAACATAAAAATAGAATTTATGAGTATTAAATAATAATAATTAAGAATTAAATTGGGGTAAATAGAGATAAATTGTAACTCGATTGAAAAATGGAGGTACGGAGAGAATCCCTTACCTTTTGTCTGAAAGTGTTCTAAACTTACACTTAATGTAATATATAATAAACTTTGATCTATTAATTAATTAATTCAGAACCTATTATACATATATTAAATTTATTATAATTTTATTATGTTCATTTATTTCTATTTTTATGATTTTTAAAGTTTAATTTTTTCATTTCGAGAGCGTTCGTTTCATGGTTTCATAGTCGGTTTAATTATGTATAATTATGGAAGTTCTTATAAAATTAGAATAATTATAAATAGTAAAATTATCTGGTATTAATTCACTTCAATAAATTTAATTAGTCCCATATATCATTTTATTTTTTTTAAATGAGGATGATTCATTAGATAAAACATTAATGAAAAATGATTAGTTTATTTTGGCGGGTTTTTTACAACCATCATGAACTTGTATCATTTTATTTAATATTATTTTTATATACTAGTTACATAACATTAAATAATATTTAATACGCATATAATAATCTGTTTTAACCATAAAAATATTTTTTTCAGCCTTGAAGGCAGTAATGAAAAATGAAAACGCTTCGTCCATGAAGGCGGTGAATTGACCCCCACGAACGATGATTTCATTTTTAGAACAAAAGGATATGAGAGGATATTTGAGGATGGATATTCCATTGAAAAAATAAAAGTCAAATATATATATTATAAAATATTTATCATGTCACTTTGGATATGGGAGGTGAGGGGAGGATAAGAAAATAACAGAAAATAAAAGAGAAAAGAGAGTTTTACCTCTTGAATGTCGTCTCATTGAGAACCTCCTTAAGGAAATTGAAAATGGTCTTTTGGTGTGACCAATAATACTATTAAATGGGTAAGAGTCTTGGTAGATTAATTGGGTAGAATATTATAGAGTTACAAGTCTTATAACTTGCGAGGATAAAAGGGGGTGGGAGGTGGTATTTATAGGGGGAGAGGGATGTTTTTATTATTTTATTCATTTGTTTATTATTTTGGATAAATACTTTCAATATTTTTGATTATTGTGAATAGTTATAGTAACTAGTTCATTTAATTTAGAACTAAATGGTTCTTACAACAACAATGACCCAAAAATTCATGTATTTTCCTTAAACTATGAAATGCCATAAATTACTGTATTTCACTATTCATAAAAAAATTACTCTTTTTGAAAAATCCCAAAAATTCACCCCCAAATTTTTTTGATGTGTAGATTTTGAAAATGGGTTCCATTTATGAAAATATTTTTCTAAATATGAGAAATTTAATTATTAATTAGAATATTCATTTAATCAAAAAATACTGATTTTAATTTTATGACTGATTTTATGACACATTGAAAAATTAATCAAGGTCTCATAAAATTATCTTATAATCATAAGACAACAGAATATTAATTTTTTAATATATTTTATGAAAATAAATTTTCTTTTAAATAATTATATTGATTATAAAATTTTAAATAACCATTTACATTTTACAAAAATACCAACACTTAATTTATCATTTTAAAAACATTTATTTACTTATACCATGATATAAATATATCATATGTTCATTTATAAGATACATAAATTTTATTTATACTTTCATAGGTGAGGTTACTATACTATTGTCTAGATTACTACTCATATTGGACATATTACTATTCAAATGGTCAGGTTACTATTTTATTGGCATAGGTTTCCTAATTTCTATGAATACCACTTATTTCATTATTAATTAATGAGAATAATGTTTTTATTAGCTTCTCTATGTGATATATGTGTTTTATAACATATTTATAAGAAGTTAAATTTAATTCAAAAAATTCTAGTTTGTTACATACCATAAGGGGAATTTTTTTCACTCATACACATTCTCCAACTGAATTCCCAATGGAGTGTCAAGTTTCATCATCCCACTAAAATACTGAATCTTAATCCCAATGATTTCCATAATAGCTATGGAGAAAAAATAATTTGAATTTACATTATCAATAAGATAAGATACTTATGTATAGGCGATCAAAATTGTACCCCAAACTATAGACCGCTCGACACCCTACTCATCATGTAGAGGCCACATTGCATACATCCAGCATGATCCAATACCCTAAACTACAACATTATTACTCAATGTAGGTCTAGTCATCTAGCACTTTGTATCCTGAGTTTGGGCTCCTTGACCATATCCAACCCCTCAACCTATATAGTCAATGATAGTCCAGCTTTTAGCCTGGCACAGAGCTACTAATCTTACTCTGATATGTGGAGATGGTAGGAATCCTATTCCACTATAAACATATGGAAAGTCCCGAAACTACTAAAGATTCCCCATTCTACCACATAATAGGCACTTAACTGGGTCTCGGTTGTACTAAGTCATTAAATGCTCATATCTACCGCACTAATGATATATATCAGAACTACTAGTGCAGATACTTCAGCTACCACTGCTCTGTCAAGAACCTTCCATATAGAACTTCTTACCACTGGATGAACTACTACCATATCTCAGCACTAAACTATTATGCCATGTATTATTAGATTCCCTCAAACTACTATAAATAATAAATTCTTAATTCACAATTCCTAAGAAATTATTCAGGTGGAAAACATTTACTTAGAACCATATGGAATACCTCAAATCCTCCTCAAAGCGTCTCACTCTTAAAATATCATCAGCAGCCAAGGAAGGTGAAAAATGCTGAAGCTCAAAAAAATAAGATAAAGAATCTATAACTAATAGGTTTCCTTGATATAGATGTAAGAACTCACTATCTTTGTCAACTCTCAGCATCTCTGAAAAAAATAGTCATAGAAAATATCTTGAAAATCTCTTCAGTCAATATTCTGATACTAGTCTGACTGATTAATAACATTCAACCAATGATTGGAAGAACTAAAAAGAATATAAGTATAGATCATGACACTCCTCTATAGATGAACCTCCAGGTTCTCAAAGATATACATCATGACCTCTAGCCATGTCTCAACAGCCTGTGGAGTGTCATACCCCAAAACCATGGGTGGTTGCAATTGTTGTAATTATCACGCCCACTCTACCATGGTAGGGGTAGGCCATGAAGTTCCCTAAATAGTCTACATAATCTGTATAAAACCTTATCAAAACTATATATCATCACCCATGTCAGGTATAACTGGAGGTTCTACAGGTGGCACTATTGGTTGGTTATGTCCCACCACTTCATGAATATGGTCTTTGACAGCTTTATGGATCTTGAATCAAGAAATTCATGGTTGAATAGGTATAATAATTCCAAAAACATGCCTCATATAATATTTAGCAATGATAACATCACTAATAAAATAATAGAATAGGTATATAAGGGAATTATTGTGATGTGAGGGGTATACCACATAGCCTAGCTATAAGGGAATTACTGTGATATGAGGGGTATACCTTAGTAATTTCACTAGAAAAGTGTTTAACCAAGTCCATGGAGCATGTCTACAGTAAATCATGAGCTAAGAATTACTGGGGCCTAAGGGAAAAATCTAAGGCACCTCCTGTCCTAAGACATATACTATATCCAGGGATATTATTTGAGGCATTATAATATCCAAAAAATGAGTTGATTGAATCATTAGTACTATACCTAGTAATTCACATATAAATAAGACATTAACTAAATTCCAAGGTGGGTATCTCCCTTGAAAACCAGTCCAGTGAATCAGGGTGGTTTCCTCAAAATGATCAAGGAATACTCTTAAGAATCTAAGGCTGGTTCAAATCATACCACTCCTATAACAATAAAAAGGAACATAATAGAAATATTCACCTTAATTTTAATGGAATAATCAAATCCATGTGATAATCATTCCAATTCATTAACTTTATATATATAATTCAAGTCCATTACATTTCATTCAACAATAAAAAGGTACATGTAAGGTTTTATACCACTTATTATTTTATTCCTATTTAATAAGATCCATGATAAACATGCATGAACATTTAAAAGTGTTAATTAATCAATTTTAATTAATTAAATCATTGAGTAAATTGAACCAAAAACACCAATTGTGTTTTGATTATTAATATAGAGAGGGGAACATATGAATAAGCATGGAATACCCAATTGGGGAAGCTAAAGTTGATGTCCTTGACATCCAACTATAATAAGAGGTTCTAATAGAGTATTTAAATTCCAATTTAAGCATCTAATTAAATGTAAATTGATTTTAGGGTCAAAGCATGGGTGAAACTGGCACACGACACAACAACAACAATTATAAATCTACAAAACTTGTGGTAAAAGTCATAGTCCACCTACCTTATGGTGTTATAGGAACAATCATCTCGTATTATCCCTTGGTTTTGTTTGAATTAGAAAAAAATGGAATAATTGAAAAAAAACCTAAAAATATGGCATATTAGCTCACACAAAAATATCAAAGAAGGTAGAAAGAGAAACCTTGAAAGGAAGTAAGTTGATTGAAGATGTTACCAAAAGGGATCAAACATGATAGATGGTGGTTAAATCGGAGTTTGGATGAGGGAGATATACCAACTCCTAGCTTAGATGGAAGGATAACTCCAATAAGAGGAGGAGGTGTTATCTGTGAGGAATGAGAGGAAAAAATAAAGGATAAAACATATAAGGGGATCAAGTAGAAATAAAAAATCCCTCCCACTTTAATAGGTCACATGGTTTGGCCACACATTTTTTCAAATATTTCACTAACCATGCAACATGTACTATCTAAGGCACCCCCCTCACATGGTCTAGGTGCACAGTTAGACTAACCATGTGTAGACCATGCAAATTACCTCTTCAATGAGGTCTGCAAAATTATCACAACCATGTGTCTTTGGTTTCATAGTGAGGAAAAGCCCTATGGAATTAGGAATAACATCAGACAACCCCACAAAGTTTAAGCAAACCATGTAAACTCGAATGCATGGTTTATATTAACAGTATGTATCACTTGTTCCTTCCAAAAGTCAGGGCTCTAGGCTTCTTACAAGCCCTCAGACACCCTTATAACCCCCTTGGAATCATTAGTCACTTCCTTAAGGATAAAAATATCAAAATAAACAAAAAAATGAAAGGTTTTTTACCCCAAATTAAATATGGTTTCTTACATGAATAATATTTATCCATCTCTTTCTCTATAAAATGGGAAACAAATCCATCTCTCATGTGTACAGCAGACAACCACCTCATGAACCAATGTAATCTGTTTTCCATCACTAACTCACATGGATAGTCATAATTATGGAAATAATAATATATATGATAAATATGATAGGTTGTTAATTTTGTAAAATTAATATATCATCCACTTCCTTAACCTTTCACCCATTAAGGGAATGATATGATCGCTTGTGCCTACGTATATCATTCCATCTCTACAAAGCGATACGATTCATTTTCCATGTAAAAATTTGAATAATAGTTATAAAAAGATTTCTAATGAATAAATTTTATATTTATAACATTAATATAATTCTATAGATTGTGGATCTATGTTCTATGCACAAAAACCACAACTTCCATGACAAAACATTCATGATAAAACGAAGCAGTTAACACATGAAACAATAGTAATAATTAAATATTATTAACAAATGGGTGGTAAGATATTCTAATGGGATAATATATAATATTATAAATATTAATATGGTTCTTTTATAAATTAATAACATTTTTAAAACCATTATATAGGATATTAAATCACATTCAACTAAATATAATTACAATAGAAGTCATTTCATCTCAATTTCCATTCCATTGAGACATATTCGTTAATATGAAATTATTCACATTTATATAGTTTATATACCACTAACTTGATTTATTTAACATGTGTACCTATTTATTCATTATTTTTAATGTTTCACACCAATTTTATTCTATTAAGGGGATACAATTAAAAAGTTACTAAAATGGTAATAATTTATTTTACAATCTCACTTTATTTTGGGATTTTATTAATTCCATTGAATAAATATTATCATTTATCCATAATAAGATGCAATAAATTTATTATAAACTTAATATTTTAGGATTTTCCATATTTTATTCATTATTTTCTTCTCTTTGTTACTTGAATCAATCAAATAAATGTTTAAATGAAAAACTGATTTTATTTCTCTTTATATTGGATATATCTTTATTCCATGTTCATATTATTCAAAAATTGTTTTACAAAAGTAATTTTTATTAATCAAATTATTTATGAATTAAATTTTAATTTATCATTTAATCTTAAAAATGGTTTGAAATGAATCTTTATATTATTTTCCAAAAGGGATAATTTTTATTTTCATTATAAAACCGTTAAAAAGAATTATTTTCCATGTATATTGAGATAACATTATTCCCAATCACTGTAACCATTTTACAAAATATATATTATTCTATATTTTTTCAATGGTTTTAAAAATTATACGATTTTTATGAAATATTATTTTAATATTTCACTTACATTCATTTTATTCTTATAAATGACATAATTTTATTGTAAAAACTGTATTCCCGATGAACTGATGGTCACCTCTCGTCTCTTGATTAATTTTTTAGTTGTTGAATTTTTCTTAAGATAATTAATTTATTGTTATCATTTTTCATTGTAAATTATATTTCTATTAAATATAAATATTATTTGTATCGTGGATATTATTAATTCCTAAAATTTATATCAATTTTATAAATGATTTTTTAATAGGGAATTTATTTGATTAACTGGGGAAAATCTTGATAAATCTATATTCATTACTAAATATTGATATTCTTTATAATGCATATTGTTTATGAATTAAATTGATCATTTCATATGTGAGGAACTATTTGGAAATACAGTGACAGGTGGGGCCTAAAAATAAAATATCCAATCAATGCCTCGATAGGTCACATGAGACAAATCAGTTGGATAAATTAAATGGGTTTTTACCCATAGTATAAAATTTTATTGTTGCAGTGTATTGATGGTATAAATATCATGATGTATGAGATCATGACATATGATATTAAGCATTTCCTTCATTGAGAATTCAGTTATTATTATACATGTGATTACTGCATTTATATTATCCATAGATTAGCTTCAATATTATGTGATTATTTATATGGAATTATTTGACCATAATTTCTTCCTACCATATTATTCTTCATTATCCATTTATTGATTAAATGACATGTGTTTTTTGTTATTTAACTTACTATATTGATTATGCCTCATTTATTCATGATAGCTTCCAGCATAAGTAACCTTTACTAATTATTTAAACTCACTCTTATTTTGATTATTTCCCTAGGATATAAATAATAATCCATTGAATGACTTCAAGGATGAATAATTTTTTACATTACAATGTTTATATTTTATTCTCATTTCAAAATGTGCATCATGTATGTATTCTGGATCTCCAAGACTACTAAACCGATTGGCCCTTTGGTATTTGACCCCTTGTATCTATGTTAATGTAATAAAGTAACCACTTACTTTAGGTTATTAGATTTGGGGTTCTTAAACTTATCATATCCCTAAAATAACTACACTAATCCTAAAAAATAACTAAACCCTTCTTTGATACTAAATAAAATGATCCTATCCAAAAACAACATTATTTTACAACATTTCAATAAGGTAACCATTATATCTCAAAAAATAATCTCACAATACCAAGAACAGAATTTTTAGTGTCCTTGAGGATTGTATATAAAAGAAACTTATTTTACAACCCTTGTAAACATTTCTCTATAATAGAGAAACACAATACTCTCTTCTATACTTCTTGTATGTTATACTTATATTCAACACTAGGGGAATATGAAAAATAAAAAATGGTTGAGATCAAAAAAAATTAAGTGTAATCATAAGAGATAATAATAAAATATCGCAAGTGATAATATGATTCACATATTTTTATAATCATGATATATAAGAAACTTATACCCAACAATGTATAGATCGTAAATCATGGTATAAGGCTTATCAGAACATAAGACATGAATCAAAAGAGTTTAGAAACATGATTCATTAAAAAAGATAAATTATAGTATAAGATAATAAAGTATAACATATTTAAAATGTTCATAAATATTAGTATAGGTAACATTATTTTTATGATCCATGCCATCAGTTCCCATCCATGAGAGAAACTAAAACATACTTGTAACACACAAAAATTGTAATTTATTTTAAATAAGCCAATGTTTTTGACTAATTTTATTTCACACAACACCCAACATAAAAAATATTCAACAAATTATAATCACATTATTAATTTCCTTAATATGTAAATAAATTAAAAAATCATTACCTTAAGAAGATAAATAGTTAATATGAGTTAATGTTGAAAGCTGGTGTTTTAAAAAACTAGTTTTCTTTATATTTTTAATTTCAAATAAAAAGATAAATTTTAGAATTTTAGAATTTAAATTACATAAAAAAACCTTAATTTTTAATTCATCATATCAATATTTACTTATTGGGAATTTTGACCATTTTCTAAAAAAGTTTTATTTTTAGTCAAAAAATGTGGAATTTACAGAAATTATAATTCCATTATTTTATCACTATGAAAGCATAACCAAGATGATTTAAAAACCATTAATGTAATAAAATATGAAATTAAGGAATAAAAATATTCATTTTCAAAAAAAAACTTTGTACACAGAAAACTTATTCCGACCAATTTTAGAACTAAAGTAAAATGAAAATTTAACTTAATAAAACTTTTTAGTCTTCTCATTAAATAAAGTATTTTCAATTTGAGGTTCAGTTTTGGATGGAAATTTAAGCTTTTTAACTTTTATTAAATACATAATAAATCAATTTATATCTTTAAAATCAATAACCATGATAATATTTTCATATATATAAATTATAATTCTTAATAATGTTATTTTTCAAAAAATATTATTTTATGTGTTTAAGTGTTTTTATTTTGAAATTAAATTTTCATAATTCTATTAATTTAATTTGATAAAAAATAAAAAATTAAAATCTTAATATTAAAATTACTTAATAAGTTTAATTTTATTTTTTGACTTTAAAATTAATTACTAAGGTTAAAAATTAATGATCAAAGTAAAATATAAAGGGTTAAAATGAGTTTAACCAAGTATAAAAGTCATAAAACATATAAATAGCATGAAATTATTTGAATTTTTGAGATTTATATTGAATAATAAATTTTTATCCTACACTTTTTCCCATTTATAATCCTTAGGACCCTAAAAAGGATGTTACATTATTGAAAAACATAAAGGTATTTCCAAAATCACCCTTACTTTCACTTACAAAAACATACCACTTTCACCCTTAAAAGACACACTCCAACTTATAAGTACTCATTTAAAATCTGTATTTTTAATCTCTATATAACCCTCTCCTAAGAACATAATCCCCCATTCACTAAAATCTATTCTAATCCCTTGAAATTCAAGGATACTTCCAAGGAAAATTCAAGTCCATGATGTAAGTATTTACTACTTCTTAAGTGTTTATTCTTAAACTTCTCCTACAAAATATATCATAAAAATAATAATATAATGACTTAAGTATCATTAAAATACTTATATATTGTTATTTTAATGTTTAAACCCATATTTAATTATTTACATCCAACTATAAAAAACAATAAAACGCCAATCATGTGTGTGCGGGAACTGCCACCTCGACGAAGAATCAATTTTTTATTTCTTCTTATAGTTTTTAATTATTTATCCAAAAAATATTAAAATATAATTCACAATAATTAAAAATCAAAATAATATCATTATTATTCTATTATAATGATTTCATTTCAAAAGAAATTCTCTCTTAACCTTACTCATCCATCGAGTTAATCCATGTTCAAGTTTGGGTTGGTTTAACAACCTTCATGTACTATGCTTTAAAATATAAACATTAATAACTATAATAAACAAATTATTGATATTATTATATATTAATAAACAAATAATTATAATTCTATGGTTTTTTAAATTTTATATAAGGTATATAATTTATTATTAATAAATCATCTTTGACCACCAAAATTACCAAAATAACCCATTATCAATTCTATTTTCACATAACATAACCAAAAAATATATGAAATGCAATAAGAAAATTTTAAATAAATATAAGTTATATATTTTTGTAATATTACATTAGGTATAAGTAATTAATTTTTTATCAAATTATGGGTAGTGATATCAAAATTATAAAATATGTGAAAATAGTTCAAGTTATTAACACCTGGTGGTCATAATATTAAAAAACTAATTAATGTACTCATGATAAAAATTTATAATAAGGATTATAAATGGAAATATTTATGATAAAGGTTATGAAAAATGATATTAAGTTTGTTATATATTTTTATAGGAGGTTATACTATGATCAACTAAGAAAAGAAACAAGGTAGGAGTTTTGATCACAATTTCCTTCTATTGAGACATGTTTTTATTATACATCTTATTTGATTTTATATGCATTACTTACCAAAAGATTAAAATATTTATATCATTATTATATTATATTTCATTATATTAAATATTCCATTTCATTTTATTAAATATTCCATTTAATTTTAACTTTCTCAAGGGATTTTTGTTCCAATTTTCCAATGGTTGTGAGGATTTTTCATTTAAAATTCCTCCATTTGAGACATGTTTATAATTTTGAAGGTAATTTCATTTATGTGGTGTATATAATACCTATTTGAAATATCATATCATGAACTATATTTTAGTCATGTTATTTTATGTTTAATTATTTTACAACTCTTTTAAGGTGTTTTGATTCAAAAGTTTCTAATTTCGTAAGAGTTATATTGGTATTACTTTTTAGTATTTGAGACATATTACCTATCATGCAACATATTTCCATTGTATGTAGTTCTAGTGATTCAAAATCTCATGAATATTTTATAATTTATTTCAATTTATTTCATAGAATTTACTATCCAAATCATTTTCCCATATTCACATGGTTATTGATTCATTTTTTTCCCAATAGTAAATATTTTTGTTAACTCAAATTTAATTCATTAAGTTATTATCATCCTTTTAAACTTATTTCATATAATTTGGGTACATTAATCCCTTTGATTATATTATGTGGTATTATATTATTGTTTTTTGTGGATATACATTCCTACTACATAAACACTTTGAAAAATGTAACACACTTCTTGGGTTATGTTCTTTTGAAACCATTGACCTTCTTTCTCTAGACGGGTCATGATCATGTTATCCCTTTTATTGGCATGAGAAAAAATATTAGAATATCGACTATGTATTGTTTGACCATCCACCTTATTTATTCGGATGTATTATGATCATTTTATCCCTTTATTAATATGGTGAAATTTCTTTACATTCTTAATTATTATTATCTACTAACGTAGTTTTATTGTGTATTGATATTATCTATTCTTAATTATATAGATAACCATTTTGTTATTTACCCAAAGTTTCCTTAGGTAATGGTATGAAAGGTCTTTTTTCACTTATTTTTAATTTATTTGGATTAATCAGATGATTTGTAGGGCTCAAAATTATATATCCCCTTAATCCATTAATAAGTATCATGAGACAAAATAGGTTTGGTTATTTTGTGTATGTCTTCCCAATTTATAAATATATATTAACTATATTCTCAATGAAAAATAAAAGTTTCTTGGAACAAGGCCTCGATAGTTGGTTTTTAATGTCTATAATTATGAGTTCCATCAACATTAGATTATTATTATTGGTATCTATATTTTTCTTTATTTTCATGAATATATCATGCTACAAGTTTCAAGTTGAGTATAACTTCGTGTTGTTTACCTATTCCTATCATAGTATTTATTCCATGTGTATGCCATGATTTCTTCGGTTATATTTTTCCATTATTGAGTGTTTGAGCTCACCCCATATTATATTTATATTTAAATAGGTTATGAATAAAATTATTACATGTGAAATGTTTATAATAAAAGCACATGTGAAATAATATATGGGATATATTGAATACTCATTGAGGATTAAGTATTTTATTATATAATGGAAAAATGTTTTCTATATAAAAAGAACATGGTATTTATTAGTTTATGATGTGTCCAAATTATCTAAATCTATGAATCTAAAAAGATCCTTTGTATGTAAGAGATTCAATAATTTTTTTTGATTCTGTAATTAAAGATTTAGAAATCTAGACTTTTACAGTTAGTATCAAACTGAATATGTGTGTTTATAGAACTAGATCCGAGAGTACAGTTCCAGTGAATCATAATTGGTATGCAATGAAAGTTTTAGATAAATTTTGAGATTATGATGTTTTTTGAGGATAATTTAAAGTTTGATAAGTTAAGGTTCATCATAATAGATACTCCTTTAGAATAAAATATAATTTAATTCTAAGACAATAATGCATGTTTTACTTATGGATTAGGATAAGAAAACTTTAGTGAAACCCCTAGAAATAATTATAAGTATTGAATAATATCTATATGTTTTGGTAATGTATTGATTATATGGATTTTCATATCAATACATCCATGTCTAGATATTTTCAAGTGGATTCAGTTGTGGAATCGATGCACGTCAGGGAAATCACCTTGAAAAGGGTTAGTTGGGCATTGACTCAATCATCACTTTAATGAACGATGAGTGGGCCTAAGACTGCACACCTGGTGAGACACTCCCAGGGGGTAAAATTTGGGTAATCACATTCTCTTTATGAACCATTATGAAGGATTTAATAATGATGTCAGCTAATTAGGCTAGAGAACCTAATAGAAAAATGACCATGGATAACCAAGGATTAAACAAAGAGAGTCATAAGTTCATTTGAAAGTATCATATGATTAAAAAAGTTGTCATAAGGGAATACATATTCAGATTGATGTTTTCATATTCATATTTTAAATATTATTATAGCCATTTTGGTTTTATTATTTGGTTGAAAAATGTCATGAATAAGAAACTAAGAAATGTATGTATTTAGAAACCAATATGTCCTATAAAAGAATAAGAGAGAATACTTAAATAGTTGAGAACCATATTATTTTTATTTTATAATGGAAATGTGACATTCCTAGTATTACCTACAGTAGTGGTATTGATATTTTAATAATCTTGAAACTCTTATCTATTCTCATTAGTGAGTGATATTTCTCGATGATATTTTGGTATATTCTAAAAGTTATGAGGATTGTGTGAATCATATAAGGAATATTTCTCATTAGATTACTTTAATGGTATGGTGATATATATTAAATGGTATTAATAAACTTGAAAAGTGATTTTATAAAAAGGTTATATTTTGTGGATACATACTCAAAATTGCTCTATTTCCACACACCTATTACAACAGTTTATTAAAACTATGGTAATAGGATATCTAATTCCATAGTAAACTAGAACTATGTCCATAAATCTCATATTCACTTTCACAATCAAGCCCCCCACCACCACCACCCCACTTCCCTTCCACTATCAACAAACCTTTTCTCGTTTCACGATTGAGGTCCCACCCACAATCCTTCATGGATTTCACATAGCTATCACTCACAATCAAGATCCCCATACTCTAATTATATCTCCCAGATAGTGCTCATGATCGATCCCCCCATACTATATAGATCTGCTCATGGATGGTGCTTCCCCTCTTCACGATCAATCCCCCCATATTCTTCATGATTGAACTTCCCTTCCCTACATCATGCTCTCACAAATAACCTGATCAAGTCCATTATCTCTCAACATCGGCTCATGTAAATGAACCATACATGTTCTTTGGTATCATGAAATTGGATTACACAAAAGAATACTACCCTTTCCAGATATGTCAAAGGAACCCCACCCACTTGCTTACCTCCCAGAAGAACCCTACTATCCAAGGGAATGAACCTTATGGCTCCCTGCTATTTTTATCCACCCATTCCACTAGGTAATCACAATTTTTATTTCACTTTGAATTAAATGAAAAAAATCACCTCCCATTAGTGGAATTATATATAGTGATCCATTACATTGGAAACCCGAGGAAGATACCAAGTAGATCTCTCTTTATTGTTGCTTTCATTTCCCTTGTTCACAGATACCAGCTTCACCAACTGGGCAACATTAAGGAAAATTTTGTCTTCATTACATGAATTTTTATAACACGATAGTCTGCTTAATTTAGGTGAGTTCCCTTTTTTTCTTTCCTTTTACCACTATTTCTTTTTTAATTTCATAAAAAAAATTATATACTTATTCCAAATTCATATTGTATATTTTGGTTTTTCATATTTATTATACTCAATATATATAAATGTCATATGTTTTATAAGAATTTTTAATATGTTTTATATGAATGATGCATATCCACTATTAGAATATTACATATTCATCTCTAAAAATATCTATCTTTTAATAGTCACCCATATCATAATGCATCCTTATCTACCATTAATTTATTTCATACCAAATTAAGCAAATGCTAAGAAATTTTTTAATATAAATATTTAATTACTCATATTGGTTTCTTTTTTACTAATACTTTACATATTAACTAATTTGAATATCATTATTAGGTTATATACCTTATCACATTTACTCATATATATAATTTTTAAGTTCTTACTTAGCATAAGTTTTTGGGAAAACCGACCAAATTAAAATTATCCAAAATGGAGCCAAACAATCAATTAGTTTAAAATATATATACTATTTGTTTTAGGTTCAACTAATTTTTGTAATGAGAGACTTACTTCAACCTATTTTAATATAGTAACACATATATCAAATGATAATTCTTATTCCAATAAAACATTAAATAGTAATTTGTCACTTCTCTATAGCACAATTTCTGGTTTCTAAAAATCTTATAACATATCATAAATATCAATAAATTTATAATCATCCATTTCCTATCACTTCAACTTTTGTATAAATTATCGATGAAATTTTTTAGGGGGCACGCCTTTATGGTGCATAGCACCTAATTTAATGGTGCATGAGGCATGTGCCTTTGGTATGCCTCAATGAAGTTGTAGCACCTCACCAATAGAGAGGAGATCCAAGTGCACCTTGAAGTGCCTCTCATCAAGGAACATGCCTTAGCGTGCCTTTTATAACACTGGATAACTTGGAAAAACATTAAGGTAGATGAAGAGATTGATATTTATGATGAGTTCTCTAATTATTAAAAATTTTATGATAATGTAAAATATCATGCACGATTCAGTGACACAGTGAATTATGTTTCAAATGGAACCATTTATTCTCTCTTTACATATTAATATTTTAAAAAATATTTTTGAGTTAACTCATTAATTATTTTATGACCTTTTAAATTTTATTAAATATAGAGATGGAATCATTAATTGATGTGTACCCCAACCTAATTTCAAGAGTATTATAGAATTTTTTTCATTAATTTCCAACTAGGTGAAAACATGGTTCCCATTGACCAGTGGCCAAGATAATGTAATTTTGTTTTTTTTGGGCCACTTTTTACGAGTATTCAAGAGAATATGTATGAGATTGTGATCGATTCCAAATAATGATAAATAAATAAAAATGGATGTTATGTTTCAAAAGCCAATTATTGAATTCATAATGTTTGATGTAAGGGAAATTGATTTCTATATACCCCTTATATAATCAATCGAAAATATACAATTTCTTGTTTGTATAGATATTTTTTAAATTGGTAAAAGTGATGTTGATATCATTGAAGATAACAACTATCAATATATATTTTTTGATGAAGAATTATTTTTTTAGTTTATAATTCCTTGATTACATATGGTGTATTAACACCCATTTATCTATTTCAACATTATTTAACCACATTATATGTTGTGTGTTTCTTCTAATGTGTTTTATTTGTGAAATTTTTTTAATTTTATTTTAAAATAATGTATTTTTGAATATTTTATTTCCATAATTTTCTTAAAAAGAAAAATATAAGTGTGTTTGGTTTGAATTTATTTAATTACTTGTTTGGGATAAGTGAATCCATTTCAATAGAATAATGTATTCATTTTATTTTAATGATCTTACTTTAATAAAGGAAAATATAATGTTGATGATATTGGTAAAACCCATGAGATTGATTCCATTTATATGAGATGATTAGTTTATTATAATTTTTGTTATAATATTTAAATGAATTAAAAGTATTCTAAATTGCTAATGTAGAAAATAAAAATACTTTTATCTATTCTATAATGAATGTGAAATACTTTTGAATTCATTAATAATTAGGATAATAAATTAATGAGTCTATATACTACTTTTCTAAAGAATTAATGAGTTCCAATATTATTATCGAAAATAAATAATTTTACTAACTATGTTTATTTTTATTAGAATGCATAGAATCTATATGAATAACATTGATCAGATCACCAATTATTTTCTAAAGGATTTGAAATATTTTTTAGATTTTACATTCAATAAGGGTTCATATAGAAGATTGATTTTATTACCATGTTTTTATTTCATTGGAAGACCATGGTTAACTCATGAGGAAGTGAGTAACCATGTCACTAAAAAGGGTTTTCAAAAGTAATATCATGTTTGGTATAACGATGGATAAAAATTTTAAGTATATAATGACATTGATTTAGCTGGAAGGATCAGAATGAAAAATTTGATTTCTAATAAATTTCCATTTGTTTCTAAATCCAACAATTCATATAGATAAGTATAGGGGGAAATGTATATGGGAATACAGTTTTCATCTAATGATTATAACAGTGACATTGAGCATACTAAAATTTTGTTTAGAGATGTGAGCACCCCAGTATACCAGTCATGTGAAAAAATGACTAAACATGAGTTTTTAATGTGATTGTATCATGGGAAAATAATGTATAGATTTAGTAATATTGAGATTTAATATCAACTAAAATTTTTTATAACTTACTACCTAATAATGTGTGTATTTTTAAAAATTATTATATGACATCAAATATGGTTAAAAATTTGTATTTTCAAGTACTAAATTCCATGAACTCCCTAAATATTTTTTCTATTATGGAAGGGTAATACATAGCTAAATGACTGCAAACAACATGGTACAATGATATGGAAGACTAATAAATATGGAACTCAATTCTGTGTACCAAAGAAAGTGATGTGATAGTTTCCATTGATTCCCAAACTTTAGAAACATTTTATGTTAGAATAAATAGTTAATAATATGATATAGAAATAATAATAATTATATAAGGATAATTATGATATTTTGTATCCTATTAATGGATTATCATGGAAAATTTTGGAAAGTTTATATTCTAATTTTGTATTCGACCTGTGAAATGTTATATTGGGATTATCATGTAATGGTTTCAACCCATTTCACTAGATTCATACTACACATATTACTTGGCCTATTTTTATTCATATTTATAATTTTTGTCATGGATGTGTATGAAAAATCTAGTTACTATCAAGGGTATATTAATTTCAAGACCCGGTGATCTTGTAAATGATATTGGAATTTACTTTCAACTATTAATAAATGACTTGAGGAAGCTTTAGACTATTGAGGTTCAGGTATATGTTGCATTTTGAAATGATTAATTTAAGTTTCATGCATCATTATAATGGACAATAAATGATTTCCCTATATATGGAATTATTTATTATTGTAGTACCAAGGGGAAATTATCCTATCCTATTTATATGAAAATTACACAATATTGGTGATTAATGTTGTGTTGAACTTTCATTTTCATTGGGAATTGATGGTTTCTATAATTTGATCATCCATATAGAAAAAATAAAAGAAAATATGATAATTCTATAGCAACAGATGAATTGCCTCAATGAATTTCAAGGGTGATATCCTTAAATAAATTGATAGTTTAAATTTTTTTATTGGAAAGGTCCAGTAAAATTTCAGAAAGTGGAAGAATGTTCCTTCAAATTCAAATATCCATTGGAGAAAGAAAAGTATATTATTTGAGTTTTTGTATTAGTTATAAAATTTGTTGCATCACTACTTGGATGTAATTCATATTGAGAAAATTTTGTGTGAAATGTTACTTGTAATTATTTTAAATGTAAAGGGAAAAACAAAAGATGATTTCTGCTCATATCGTGATTTAATGGATTGGGGTATAAAACCAAGACTTCATACTGAGTTAATTTGTGAAAATCAGTGGAAAGCACCGTTTACTTATTTTTCAATGAAAAATTCAGAGAAAAAACAATATCTTCAAGTCTTGTAAAGTTTAAAGGTTTCAGATGGTTATTCAAGTAACATTTCAAAATGAATGAATAAAATATATGCGAGACTAGAATCCCATAAAACTAATGAATACCATGTCCTATTTAATGAATTGATTCTTATTTATATTCTTTATTTACAGTCACATAATGTTAGGGTCACTGTGATTAGATTATGTCACTTTTATCAAGACCTTTGTGCTAAAATACTAAACAAATGTATTGTAAAGAAACTACATAAATATTAACCTATCATTCCTTGTGACTTGAATAAAATGTTCCATCCATCATTTTATACATGTATATTACATATGATTGTGTATATTCCAATAAAAGTTCTTTTCAGTGGTCTTGTTTCAAGTCACTGGATGTTTCCAATAGAAATAATGATGTTTACATTGAAATATTATGCAACAAATAAGAATTATCATGAAAAGTCTATTGTGAAATTTCATTTAGAACAGTAATGATTGGATTATTTTCAATACATTTGGATAATGTCACTAAGATGTCTAATCGCCCAATGAGAACTGAATAGAATTAGTATGATCCCATTGAGCCAACATTTCCCTCACCTTCCCAAATAAGGGGGATATCTAGATTATACAAGTTGTTTAATTTGAATAGAGAAGAGTGGTAAATGGATCATTATATGGTATTATTCAACTATGGAATAGTTTATGATTACATCAAGTAAGTAAAATTATAAATATAAATTTATTTATTTATTTTGAGTTTTTTATAGTTAATGGCATCATTATATTGTTATATTTTCAGAAAAAAATAGTGAGATTATAAAAAGGGCACATCATACATTATCTACTAATAGACGGGAGTAATTATATAGAAAAACAATTCATGCTTAATTGAAGTTAAAGGTACAAAATTACTTTTTTACATGACCAAATCATATTTATTAGTTTAATATTCGATGTTGATATATTTTATATATAAATTTTACCAATTGATGATGTATCTTCTAAAATAAGGGTTTTTTCATTTGGTCCAAACAATGTGGTCTGTGATTGTAATGAAATGTTTTTCAATGGTTTTAAATTCATTATAATTATTTATAAAACAAACATGAAAACACAACATGATGGTGTAATGATAAGAATATAAATGGATTTTGTTTACTCATGCATCAGATAGATAGCCTTGATTAGAAAATATGTCGTATTATGGGGTGGTTGAGAGAATATTTTTATTATATTACTATGCACATGGTTGTGTCTCTATGATGAAATTAAAGTGGATTTATTCAATGAAATGAAAAATCTTGTATATAGATTGTTATGGATTTAGAGTAATTGATATGAACAATCAGCTATGAACATATGAGCCTTACATTCTTGCATCACAAGTTATACAAGTGTTTTATATAGATGAGCCTTTAAAACAAAAATTTGGTGTTTTTTTATGTTATTAAAAAATATATTTTGATGAAGGAATGGATAATAGTGATGTTTTGGATGAACCAGTCGGTATTCACTCAAAAGTATCATTGAATGACATGGATGATTCAATTGTTAGAATAGATCTTGAACCTAAAATTATAATAGAGAATGCATAGAATTATGATGTTTAGAAGTATTTAGTTTATAATATTCTAACATGGTATATTTTTTTATTCTTTTATAAATGGTACATAATAAATTATGTTAAGTCTATTATACTAGTTATTGATTTTCAAATAGTTTGTATGTTTCATACTTTGTTTAAAAATATTTTAATTCCCAAAACTTTTTTTTAGGAGAAATTATTTAATGTGCTAATTTTTTTGATCAATTGTACAAAATGATAACATTACACAATAATAAAAGCTTATACTTCAAATTTATTCAACAAAGTTCCAATTATTTGATCATTTATACTTGAATATGGTTAATATTTTTGAAATAGATGTAATAATTGATAATAAAAATGAACTCAAATGAAGAGGTCATCATCTTTACCATCATAATAATTTTATTTTGAATTATTTTTTATTGTCACATACTTGAAATATCCTCAAAATGTGTACCGAATATTCAATTAAAACTAATAAATGTAAATATAATATCATTTTTTTCATGGTTAACTAAGAATAAAATCCCTACATAAAACTTAAATAAATTATTTAGTTTATTTTGAAATTTAAAGTAGAAGGTTTTGTTATTGTGTAATGTTTTCATTTTGTGATTAAACAACATAATGAAAATAAAATTAATGGAAGGTGTAAATTTTTTAAAAATAATAATAATTTACTTTTAATATTAATATTTATTTAATGTTTAGTTATATTTTTAAAGTTTTCACAACACTTCTAGAATTTTTAGGTTATTGTGTTTTATGGGGAGGTTTGTAGGAAACAAATGGTGGAAAACAATCCCCAGTTTATAGAAGATGGCATAAAAAATATGGTAATTTGGGTGACTATCTTGTTTATTTATTGACTATGTCTAAACATTAAACAAATAATATTTAATATTAATAGGAATCATCAAGGAAGAAACTTGTGTTTAGTGAGGATAAGTCAGGCGGTCTAGAATATTTGATTGTCCCTACATGCAGTCCCCCTACATGTAGTTCCTCATATACCATGGCTCTAAATTCATAGGTACACACTTCTCCCATCATACCTCCCCCTTATATGCCTTTCCAATACATCATCATCCATCCTTTTTTTCCATTTCCTCATAATACCATTATGTTAGTCCCTCTTCTTCCATCCCTCATCCTTTTCCCCCTATCCACATTCATCTATATAGGGTACACCTCCATTTTTATTCCCCGTGTATGGTTGTACCCTCATACCCAACTTTAGTATTCGCAGTCTACAATAGAGGAAACTCTTCTAGTGTTCGACCCCCAATATAGTGTGAAATACTGATTGTCAATAAATAGTGCTACTATTAAATGTTTAAAAAGTATTAAAGTTAATAAATTATTATTAAATTTTATTTATATATGTGTATAAATATTTTATTCTTTTTTCAAGATCATATTATAGTAAAATAAGTGGTCCCACACAGATGTATAAAGTGTGGAATAGACACACACAAATCATGGTTTAGTATAATTAGGACATAAAAATTATTTTAAAAATAGTAAGGAATTAAAGAATTTCATGGGGACAATCAATAGACATAGAAATATTATTCTAGTTCAAGTAGTCTAGTGGGGAAAATTTGGACATGAAATAAAAGAAAAGTCTTGGGCATAAATTTGAGAAATATATTTTTTGAAATTAATTTTCAATTTATTTAAAAAGTATTACTGACAAAAAAAATTAATATTCAGCTCTAATATAACTTCCTAGATGGTCTGTATGAAAATGAATCTAGGTTAATATAACTTGGTGAGATGTAGAGATCCTGCAATAATGAATTTCATGTTGTATAGAAAATAAAAAGAGGCAATGATCATGAAAATATACCAATCTTAAATGAATTCCCACTTTTAAAATACAAAGAACTAATTTCTTGTTGGGGTGGTTAGGATTTCAAGGTTATTTACTAAATTTTACATTTAATTTAGTTTTTTTAATTAGAATTCATTAAATTTTTAACATATGAAAAAACTATTTAAGTTTGTAATTAAAGAGAAATACATGGCCTTTTTCATTGAATGTATTTATAAGTATCTTATTATCATGAAATGACTTTAAATTTTTTATATAATTTATTCTACTTATTAGGATTTATAGGGGTCTTTAGGGCCTTTCTATTTTCTACTAATACACCGAATATTCTATTTTTAGTCCTCCTTCTTTTCTATCATAGGCTATCCCACTCTTAGGTTAGAAGATTAATGGATTAATATATGTAGTCATTTATATTACCATATAAAATAATAAAAACCTTATGTTTATCTAGATAAATTTCATCATTATCTCACCATTAAGATATGTATACATCACGTCCATTTGAAAAATATTAAATCTTTCAAAGAACAATAAATTTTAATAGAATAATAAAATTATTTAAAAATAAACCAATCCATCCTGGTGGCCTTAAAGAGTCTCTACATAGAAGAGTATAATAAATTTTTATCATTGTGACCTCCCAACCTTTCCATTATTCATAACTAATGATATTTATTATTGAATATGTAACTAATGATTTTTGCAACATACCAATTTGGGTTAAGATATTCAATATACTCAAATTGATTAATAACATCCCATATGCTCAGATCATCCAAATCTAGTGTAATGTTATCGGAGGAAGTAATAGATCTATTCTACTAATAAATTGTCCAAAATTTTAGGTTAGATATCTTGGATGAAACCTACTTGATCTACAGTGGAATGGATTACTAACACCTTCTAATATAATCCATATATATTATTGGTGATAAAACATGTTTCCTACTTATATTCATTAAAAAAATCAGGCCCTATAGAATCCCAATAATGATACTGGTTATTGAAGAAGGTTCCATACAGATCTGGTAATAATAGACATGTTAAAGAAACTCAATTTTTGATTCCCAAAAGACCATATTCAGTGTGTTTTAAAAATTTGTTTCATGAAACCATGACATAATTGTTATCAAAGATACTTCCTGCCCAAATGAAATTAAGAATTTACTTTTCAAGCCTCTTATAGAGTTCCCTTAGCCATTTATTTATGTGGAAATCATATAAAAATGCATGAAAATCCTATTTTAATGCCACATGAGTGACCTCCAAAATTATAATGAACAATTTATCATTAATTCCATTCAATCTATTTGTTAAAATTTCCCAATATATAATATGTTCCCTCTTATTATGTTCCATGAAATCATATAGTCTCATAAATTTCTATTTTCACTTTTTCATCAGAACAAATAAACTCATATTCTATCTTTAACTACTTGAATGATTTCAAATATATTTCTTTATCATTATTTACTTTACATTTGAGGGAATATTCGCTTCTTATTTCAAAATTTATAAGACTAATGGAAAGTTTATAAATGGATTTTTCATTAATAAATTTATCTTCAAGTGATGAGATCTCTGTATCAACCTTTTCTAGATGAATATTCATGAGTTTATTTACCATATTAATATTATAAACTTCCTTACATATTTTTAATTCATTATTTTATTACTTCAATCCAAATTTTAAATCAAGAAGGGGTTTTGTATGTTCATGACATAAATTTAAATTGTTTTTGGTATTTTTTTAGTTTAAAGTGTGAGTGTATAATGAAATAGAATTGTATAGTTTAAATAATAACAATTATAGTTAGATTAAATAAATTTTGAGTGGAGGATTTTGGGTTGTGATCAACCTTGTGCTGAAATAAAAATTAATTACCAAAAAATGAATTAGAAATATAATAAATTCCATAAACATAACAGAAAGAAATTTATAAAAAATAATTTTAATAATTTATTTGAGAAAACATATTTCATAAAACACAATTTTTTAATCAAGTCATGTAAACATCATTAAACATCACTAAACACATTACTACACATGATTGGAAAAGTAAAATCTATACTAAAGATCATGCTTTAACAAATTAAAATAATAAACAAGACATACTTATGATGTAAAAAATAAAAATTACATACTCATATAGAATAAGTAATGAACAAAACCAAAAAAAATAGAACTATATTGAACTTAACTGAAACATCTCAAATATACCATGATATAGTTCAATTTTTCTCTTTTCTTTGTAAAATAGATCTCTTATATCTTTTAAATTAATTTTTAATTATGGAATAAAAAATAAAGTTTTCTTGTTCTTTATTACTTTGGTTGTTGATGACTTTTTTGGTTGAATATAATCTAAGATGTCAATTTCTTATTAGATTATTATTAATTAGGTTGTCTATTAATTGAATTTATATTTGGTGCTTATGAGTGTGTTTGGTTTTATAAGATTTGAAAAACATGGTTATTTGGGTTATGTATCAAACTTATTGAATTATTAGGTTAAAATTATGATTTTTTATCACCTATGACTTCTTAAAATGCTAGTTTATTTTTGTTTACTAATAGGATTCATCTAAAAGAAACATAATAAATAAAGGAATTATGGAATATATTTATAATCTGGGACACACTACAATTCCAGATCATGAGTCACAAGAAATATATTATTTAACATTGAATATTTATTTATTTTTTCATTTATTTATATTTGATTTTCATTCATAAATGGAAATTAAATATTTATGGATGTATTTTCTGGTCATAATTGTTTTATTCTAGTTGAAAAAATAAATATGGAAGTTTTATGGATCAAGAAACATATGAAAAAATTATAACATTGTTTAAATTTTTAGTTTATATTTAATAAGGTTAAAATATTGATTTGATTGGATTTAATTAGATTTATTTAATGTTCAAAACAAGGATATTTTAAAAACAATATCTCCATTATATAAACTCAAGATAATATGTCTTAATCGATAAGAGTCTAGATATAGGTAGATGATAAACAAAACAAATGGTACTTTTCCATATCTATCTAAATTCTTTGTAGGCTATGATTTATATGGTATAGAGATAACATAGGTTAGTACTCGTCCTACTTCATCCTTTTTCCTTTTTGTCTTATACCTTTGGTGATAATAGGTATGTAGTGGAAAAAACTCATCACCCTTCTTTACTTCTCCTCCTCTTCTTATTCCTCAATAAATAGTATCATCTCTATAGAATATCATTATCTTAACTCTCTCTCTCATAATCAAAATTATTTCTAGAATAAAGTGTTGGTTTTTTACAATCTTTAATGTTCATGATGTTCTTCAAAATGTAGTTTCGAGTTATCCTCTATTTCATTACATAGTACATTCGATTCATCTAGTTTCTATTATTCATAGTGTCACATGACTATTATTTTCATAAATCAAATAATAAAATCTTTGGATATATGATACTATGATGTATTCAATTGTCCCTAATTGTATAATTTATTTCAAAATATTCTATTAAAATTTTTATGAAATGTATTTCAATCTTTATATTTGAAACCCTACAATTATCATTCAATGATATTCTCATCACTCACAATTTAATTATCCAGAAATCTTGGGTTGAATTTCTATAGACTTAATAAAAACATCTTGAAATTTTATATTTTAAGTCCAGTATAACATCGTCTTACTTTATCTCTATACATATCACTTTTTTCAAACAATTAATAGAATACTCTTATATAGGAAGCTGGTTACCCTTACACATCTCTTGATAAAATCATCTAAACATCATGTGACCTTCTCATAACCCTTATATATCTTGATGGAAGATTAGTAAACCCTTATATATCTACCTCAAATACTTTATGTATCCATTATAAAATGCATGTAACCCTTGTGTTAATCTTATTACCTATTATGTATAACTGGAAATTTTCATTAAAATTTTTACATCATAGTAACGTTCATAAATTTTTTGTAATCTCAATTTTCCCTCTTAGTTCCCTTACATATCCCTCTATGATAACCTTTAAACATTGAGAAATTAACTTTTACATTTAAAATTGTTTCTCGGTAATATTTGAATCTCTAGTATTAATTTTTTGGATTATCCATAAGTATCCTAAGTAACATGAGATGTAATCTTATATATACATTAAAACCGAGGGAATATTAATTTTGATTTAGAATTCTTTATCAATCCTTATTTACTACACCTGAATAACAATATAATGATTTTTACTTTTCCAATTTTTAGATTAAACATATATTTATGGAACATATTTTAGTCAACTCAAAACATCTTTAAGTCATATAAAGGAATCTCTTACAACTCCAACCCATCACCAAATAATATCGATAAAAATAAAAGTTTAGAAAACAATCTCAAAAATATTCATTACAATTACCAATGCTATAGTAATTCATCCACTGATAATGTAAATTTATAATAATTTCCAATTTAGTAGTGTTACTAAAGAAGTTAAATGTGAAAATATTTAATCATTGTTAGTGTAAAGGTCGACCTATCTACCCAATTCAACATATTTTTCTAATCTTGATATCTTGGATAATTTCATTGTAATTACTAGGAGTGTTTATCCACCCTTTGAGTATTATAAAACTCTTGAATCATATCCATTTTAACACCGTTGATTATTTCGATTATTCTCTCTTGGATAATTGAATGAGCGTTAGTGTGAAGTTTCTAGGGGTCTTTATCGATTTCTTGATAATGGATTTGATATTTCTTGTTTAAAGAAGATTATTATGGATTTATTGGTGATTGAATTGAATTATATTATTGTAAAGTGTCTCGAATTCTTGAGGTAAGTTTTTTTTAAACTCTCCATTATATTTTGAAATAATATATAATTGATTGGATAGAAAATAATTCTACCAATAAGGATAAAATAAATAAATATGATTACCAGTTAAAAAGGGGATGTGGTGTGTGTGAATTTATATACAAATACATGTTTTTCATTATTTTCATATGTTTTTTTCTACTATAACCCTTTTTAATTAATTATTTTTGATTATTTCAAGTGAAATATGAAAGTAATTTAGATAGAATAATTATGATAATAAAGAAGTATGTGAACCCATAAGTATTTATAGTGTTTAAGTATTCTAAAATTTTGAACATCTATTATATCATATTTTTTCTCTTTTTGTGATCCCCCTTGATATTTGTAATATTTATTTCCTTTGAATGTATGAATTTATATTATGATTAAATTCTATAATTAGTTCAAATGAATTAATAATAATAAAATCTAGTAATTAATGGTTTTCTTGAACAAAAAGGACTCTAAATAATGATTAATGTTGACCTATGTATTTTTTTCATATAGTTTTGATTGTGTTTGTTGTAGTTATTTATATGGAATAATTGTGGTGTTTTAGTATGGTTGTATTAGAAGGATTTTTTTATATTATCCCCACTTTCATAATTGGTTAAATCATTTAAATTTTATACAATTATGTTCCCATATGGTAATCTCAAAACTAATGTGAACCTGAACTGAATATGAATTTTTAAATAAATATAAAATTGGGATGTGGGAAGTAATTTTAAATATGGAAACTATTTAATGAATTGGATGATGTTAAATGGAAATATGAAGAATGATAATAATGTGGGTTTCGGTCAGTGGCAGGTTTGTTATTAAATAAAGATATTGAATATAATAAATGATAGAATTAAATGAGTTGAGGTATGATAATGATTATTGGCTATGATAAAATTAATGAATGAATAATCAAATTCAATGAGGGAGTAACCTTGTAATTAATGGGGATGAAAATTATTTGGATATATGAAATTTATTATTGTGTGTGATCTTTTTTCTAGGATATTTATTTTTGTACTGGTGTAATTACTATAGTAAAATTTTCTATACTTTATATGGTTATAATTGTGTTGTTAGATGTGGTTGTGGTTATGGTGGATTGATGTTAAAGAATGGAAGATATAGTGAAATTTGCATTCATGGGCTATAATGGTGGGCTATGTACATATAAGGGGAGGAATGAGGTTGATTATTTATATATTCATGATACCCTACTATGATGGTTATGAAATGACGATGATGGCATAATACTATTATAATGATGATATTGAAATTATTTATCTCATCATTTAAACTTGATCTTGGTCTGTATTTTCTAAAAGAATTGGTTTCACTTAATTAAATTTTTTGTTTTTTATATTTTATAAGTTAAATTACTATTTTATATTACATATTTTTTTGATTATTTACTAAAATGATAACACCCTTTCATTGGATTATCTTCAAGATCTAAATTAAAAGGAACTAAACACATTTGGACTAAAAGATCATTTACATTAGGTCATGGGTGATGATAATGATGGAAAAGGTCATTGTAAACTAGGAAAGAAAATTGTGTATCTAAATATTGGTATTTAGTTATTGAGTCATCAAGAAACACTGTAGAAATGGTTACCATAGAATAGTACATACCTACAATGAGACAGTGAAGAAACAAGTTTGACAAGAGTCTCAACAGATGTAGAAAAATCAAAATGAACTATTTTTCAAATTTATATCTATTATATTCTCTTGACTTCCACTAGAGGTTGCAGAAATAGTGGATGTATGTTTATCAAGTATGTGCTTGATGTATGAGGACAGAGATGATTGTGAATATGGTTATATCAATGTAGTGGTTTATTATGATGGAGAGGGTGTTGGTGGAGAGGTTGATGATGTTGGAGATGGTGACGGGGGTGATGAAGATGATATGGGTGTTGGTGGAACACATGTTGATGGTGTTGATATAAGTGTCGATGATGATGAGGATTCATATGACATTGTTGAGTGACACTTTTTATAGTTTATATATCTATAATTTTGTTTTTATTTTTTATAAAATTTCAATTTAATTTGTATTTTTTTTATTTGTGTGAATTTATGTGGAAATTGGATATTAAAGGTTTTCGAAATGGCATGTTGTGAGTGGTCTATATGTCCTATAACGTGTGGTTGGATTTTTGGCTATTATATTTCCACAGTTTAAACTGTGAAGATAGAGATCCTACCACCATGGTTTTAACCAAGTAATTTGGTATTAAAATCCATGTTTAAATTATGGAAATAGTTGTAAACTTCCATAGTTTAATTCATGGAAATATGATTTATATTTTATGGTTTAAACAATGGAAATAGCCATTAATTTTCATGTTTTTACCTTGTATATATAATGTAATTTCCACGGTTTATACCATAGAAATTGGATTCCTATTTCCATGATTTTAACCATGTAAATAAGACTTAATTTCTATGATCTTAGTGTGGAAATATTTAGACTACTGTGATGTATTTAGCTTCTATGTTTAGGAAACCCATGGTAATATGCTATTTCAATGGTTTCTTGTCCTAGGTACATGGTTCCAAACCATGGACGTATGCAAATTTTCTAGTTGAGATAACTATTGGGGAACATATGTTTGAGGTATGGATAACTCTTAAGTTTAATATACACATGATGATGAGATAATAAAGGTGATTTTGAATAAGTAATTTGGATATTAATTAGTAACCTTGGGATTGATAATTGATTCAAGATATTTTTGGGTAAGGTCATCTCATTATTTTGGGATTATGATATATAATGACTAGTGTTTGAACTAGTGGTTAATACCATTTTAGGGTTAAATAAAAAGTTAATTTTTGAATAATATATATTATCATTTTGGTTTAATGTATTGGTGATTAAAAAATGTTTTAAGAAATTTATTTTATTTAAAGTATATTATTATGGTATATACACACTTAGGTATATAATTATAGTAATGATAAATGTTTTTTTTTCAAAGGAAGGTTTGGATTTTGAGAGAATATATTTCATTGATTGTTAGTTTTATAATATTTAAAAAAAAATAATTATAATTTTGGATCTCTATTTTAAGGATAAGATTAATACTATAAGAAACCCCAACTCAAAGTAACCTAGGTTGAACCAAGAATGATATATGTTAAACTGATAGTGATATAGGTTCAGCTGAGTCTGATACAATTTGAATTATAAGAACTATAGGATAGCATGATAGTGTTATAATGTGAGGCATCTTGAGGTTAGATTTTCCCATGGTTATTTATGATAATTCTCTTATAATAATCACCACTCAAGTTAACTATGTCGGTTTTAGTAATAGATAGAACTAGAAGAAACATGGGTGTGAGGGACAAGGAAAATATTACCTCAGTGAATAACCCATCATAATGGGATATGGAATGAGAAACTAGGTTATTATAGCAAACCAACTATCACAAAATATGATTTGAAATATGAACATTATCGAAGCCCAAAAACACACCAAGAAAAATAAATATGGAGTCTCATGATAGATCTAGTTATGAAGATGATGAAAGAAAGAAAATTCAATTACTTATATATCAAAAGTGTGGGAATAATCATTGGAAAAATTGTATTAAAGGGTTAGGTAAATATTATAAGTGTTGAGATAATGGTTATGACACTAGTGTAAAAAAATTAACATGTCGGAATTTTTCATGTTGGTTCTATATAACCAATGTGAAAAGCTGTAAAAATCAATTTATCACATCGGTTATACAATAAATGACGTGATAAATTGACTAGAATCAATTTTTTACATCGGTTATTTTATAACTGATGTAATAAAAATTCAGATTAGCTTTATCACATTGGTTATTTTATAAACGACGTAACATATTGAATCTGGGCGCTTTGTCACATCGGTTATTTTATAACCGACATTATAAATAAAATCTTAGAAATTTATCACATTGGTTATAAAAGAACCAATGTGATAAAGTTCCATTTATAACGTTAGTTATAAAATAACCAACATGATAAATAATTTTCTATGTCGGTTATTAAATAACCGATGTGATAAATATTTTAAATGATTTATCACACCCTGTATTCAGTCATTCTATTTTCTTCGATTGGGCGACCTGTGACTCGTCTCTCTTGCGTGGAAAATCTAGAAAGGATTCTTCAAATTCATTCCCTCCAACCTTGTTTTTACAACATCATTCATCATCTTTATTATCACCAGATCTATCATATCGACTTGAAACACTCACATAAGCCTCATACGTATTAGTTTCATTTTTCATTTTTTACGATGCCCTAAACTAAATTTTTGAGATGTTATTTTTCTATCTTTGTTCTTGCTATCATGGTATGTTTCATAGTGTTAATTTGTACCATGATAACATATTTTTTGGTAAAATAAACCATGGAAGTGATATCATGAAAGTTTATGATTTTTGTGTGTTCTATCTTGTGTGTGTGCACGTACAGGGGGTGTCCAGGGGGTGGGGGTTGTCCAAGTGGTTGGGGGTGTCCAGGGGTGGGGGTAATCCAGGGGGTGGGGGGGTACAGGGGGTGTAAAATGGGGTGGGGTGGTGTCCAGGGGGTGTGGGGGCTATCCAAGGGGGTTAGGGTGTCCAAGGGGGTGGGGGTGGTGTCTAGTGGGGTGAGGGGGATGTCCAAGGGGGTAGGGGTGTCCAGGAGTGGGGCTGAGTGTGGTTGTCCAAGGGGGTAGGGGTGTCTAGGGGGTGGGGGTGTCCAGGGGTGGGGGCTATCCAGAGGGGTGGGGTCTATCTAGGGGGGTTGTCCAGAGGGGTGGGGGCTTTCCAGGGGGGTGGGGGCTGTCCAGGGGGTGGGTGCTGTCTGTTTAGTGGGTGGGGGCTGTCCAAGGGGGTGGTGGTGTCTAGGGGGTGTCCAAGGTTGTGGGGGTTGTATCTAGGGGTGAGGGGGATTTCCAAGGGGTTAGGGGTGTCCAAGGGTGGGGGTGGTGTCCAGGTGGTGAGGGGGTTGTCCAAGGGGTGGGGGTGTCCAGGGGTGTCCAAGGGGGTAGTGGTGGGGGTGGTGTCCAGGGGTGAGTGGTTTTTCCAAGGGGGTTGGGGTGTCTAGGGGTGGGGTTGACCAAGGGTGGGGGATATTCAAAGGGTTTGGGGGTTGTCTAGGGGGTGGGGGTTGTCCAAGGGGGTAGTGGTGTCTAGGGGGTGTCCAAGGGGGTGGGATGGTGTCCAGGGGGTTAGGGGGATTTCCAAGGGGGTGGGGGTGTCCAGGGGGTGGGAGTGTCCAGGGGGTGGGGGTGGTGTCCAAGGGTGATGGGGCTGCCCAGGGGGGTGGGGGTGTCCATGGGGGTGGGGGGATATCCATAGGGGTTGGGAGCTGTCTAGGGGTGGGGGTTGTCCAAGGGGGTGGTGGTGTCCAGGGGGTGTCCAAGGGGGTGGTAGGGTGTTGTCCAAGGGGGTGAGGGGGATTTCCAAGGGGGTGGGGTGTCCAGAGAGTGGGGGTGGTGTCTTGGGGTGAGGGGGTTGTCTAGGGGGTGGGGGTATCCAGGGGAGTCTGTGGGTGTCAAGGGGGTGTCTAATGGGGTAGGGTGGGGATGGTGTCTAGGGGTGAGGGGGATTTCTAAGGGGGTAGGGGTGTCCAAGGGGTGGGGTGGTGTCCAGGGGGTGAGGGGTCTATCCAGGGGGTGGGGTGTCCAGGGGGTGTCCAAAGGGGTAGGGGTTGGGGTGTCCAGGGGGTGGGAGTGTCCAGGGGGTGGGTGGTGGTGTCCAGGGGGTGAGTGGGTTGTCCAAGGGAGTAGGGGGTATCTAGGGGGTGGGGTGTCCAGGGGGTGGGGGTGTCTAGAGGGGTGGGGTGCTATTTAGGGGGTGGGGGCTATCCAGGGGGTGGTGTATAGGGGGTGGGGCAGTGTCCAATGGGTTTGGTGGTTGGACAGCCCCCGCACCCCCTAGACACCACTTTTCCACCCCCTAGACAACCCCGCCCATATTGACACCCCCCACCCCCTAGATAGGCCCGCAACCCCCTAGACACCCCCTACCCCCTTAGACACCCTGGATAGCCCCTACCCCTTGGACATCCCCCACCACCCCCTGGATAGCCCCCTACCCCCTTGCAAACCCCCTTGGTATATATTTATCCCAACGATTTCCTTGAAACTGTTGGAATATTTTAACTTCATGTAGTCTATACCAACGGTTCCTATAGAATTGTTTGTATAGGTCTATTGCAACAACCATCATGCCAACAGTGTGTGAAACCGTTGCGGTATTCTATCCCAATAGTTTTAGGGGCTATCTCTATGGTTTAAAATTGTTGGGATATGTGTAATTTTTAGTAGTGAATGTATACATATTTTAATATTTATACTTCATATTTATTTTTCACGGAAGGGTGAATTTGGTATCCAGTTACACCAGGATGTATTCTTTGTGTACCTTAAGAAGAAAGGATGCAATATGAATTTAAAACTGTCATATCTTATTATATTTTCTTTTTAAAATCATTTTCAAGCATATATTTTTCAAATATGCATAGATTTTTTTTATATTTCAAAATTGTTTAACATTCAAATTATGATATTTTTCATATAAATATATATTTGTCTTATCTTAAAAAGATGTATAATTTTGATATTTGTTATAGGTAATAATGAGTCAAAGTTGGATTACGGCACATTGAATGAGTAATGAATATGAGGAAGTTGTTGATGCCTTTTTGGAATTTTCTAAATGAAATGTTCCAAGCAGTGAAATTTTTTTTTGTCCATGCCTGAAATGTTTGAATATGAAGAAGTTGAAAAGTAGAGAGATCAAAGATCATATAATTTTTCATGGTTTTAATTCGACTTATAGCCCTTGGATTTGGCATGGTGAAACTGGACAGAATGTCAGATCTACTGATGATGATGATTTGCAAGATGGTAACTCCGATGGAATTGAAGAAATGATTCTTGATATTACAGCCAAACAAAGTGAGATAGAACTGACAGTTGCGCGTCTATATGGTGATGCTGAAAAACTATCTTATCATGGTTGTATAGATTTTATAGTTTTCTAAGTGGTTTTAAGATTGACTAACCTAAATACAAAACATGGATTGAGTAACCATAGTTTTACAGAGCTTCTATAATTGATGAAATACATTCTTCAAAAAGACAACGATCTTCTAGATTCACATTATAAGGCCAAGAAAATACTATGCCCGATGGGATTGGGATACAAGAAAATACATGATTTTCTAAATGACTATATGATATATAGTAAGGAATATGAATTTCTATCGGAATGTCCTAAATATGGACATTAGGGTATAAGTTGAAAGAAATATCACAGGCTAATGTAGAGATTACAAAGATCCCTTCCAAGGTATTTTGGTATCTTCTTATAATTCATCATTTAAAATGTTTATTTTCTAATTCACATGCTGAAAAAAGGTTAATATGGCTTAATGATAAGTGGATATGTGGTGGAAAAATATTTCATCCATTTAATTGTCCACAATGGAATAAAAGTAATGAATAGTATCCTATATTTGGAAATGAAATTAGAAATCTCATACTAGGGTTGTGCACAGATGGAATGAATCCATGTCAAACCCTCAGTAGCACACATAGTTTATAGCCTATTTTATTGGTAATTTACAACCTCTCTCCTGAAGTTTGAATGAAGTGAAAATATTTCATGTTGATTATAATGATATCTGGTCTAAAGTAACTCGGAAATGATATTGATGTTTTCTTGTCACCATTTATTGATGATTTGAAACTTTTATGGGAGGATGGTATTAGGGTGTATGATTCTTATAAAATGTAATATTTCAACTGCATGCAGTGCTTATGTTCGCTATAAATGGCTTCCCAGCATATGGAAATTTGTCTAGATACAGTGTTAAGGGGCATAAAGCATGACCAATTTACAAACAATAGACTTTATATTTTCAATTGCATCATGGTAGGAAAATAGTATACATGGGTCATCGAAAGTTTTTGCATATGGATCACTCTTATAGAAGACTAAAAAAGGATTTCAATGGATCACAAGAATTTAATATTTCTCAAAAACCTTTATCCCCTGATGTGTATTTTGAGAGGGTGAAAACCTTGATGTGACATTGGCAAGGACACAAAAATCTGGTAACGATAGACATATTTTGAAGAAAAGGTAAATATTTTTTGAGATACCATATTGAAGATATCATGAAGTGAAACATAATATTGATTCCATGTACATGGAGAAGAATATATGTGATAGTTTGATTGGAACATTGATATATATTAAAGGAAAGACAAAATATGGGTTGAATGCAATAGTAGACTTACTATCAATGGGAATACGTTTGGAGTTAGCTCCCACTCCTAAAGGAAGACGAACATTTCTTCCCCCGGCTTGTTATACATTATCCAAGAGGGAGAAAATTAGGTTTTGTCAGTTTCTCCAGGATATCAAAGTGCCTAAAGGTTATTCTTCAAATGTAAAAAATTTTGTCTCTTGGAAGGATTTGAAGTTGATAGGTATGAAATATCATGATTTTAACGCCATCATGCAACAACTTCAACCAGTTAAATTGCATAGAATGTTGCTCATCTATTTCAAAAATACTATAACAAAGTTTTTTTATTTTTTTCAGTTCAATTTGTAATAATGTGATTAATGTGAATGATTTGAACATTTTGTAAAAAGATGTAATTTATATACTTTTTCAATTGGAAATGTATTTTCCTCCATCTTTTTTTGATATAATGGTGAATTTAATGATTCATCTGGTTTGAGAAATAAATATTTGTGGACCTCTATATATTATTTCGATGTATCCTTTTGAAAGGTATACAAAAATATTAAAGGGGTATGTTAAGAATCCATATCGACCTGAAGCCTCCATTGTTGAAAAGTATAATTCTAAAGAGGTTTCAGATTTTGGTATGAGCTACTTAGTTGCGATGGAGCACATGGTATAGGTATGAAATTAATGGCTATACATTTCATACAAAAGATCAAGACAATAAAAGCGCATTTCAAAATAGTGGTGTATTGGTGTTTTCAAAAGCAATGCATTTTTCGAGTTCTAAAGACAAAAACCCAGTTTCGGCATTCAGTGAATGTTATGGAGTCATTGAAGAAATATAGGTGGTTGATTACTTTAAAATTAAAGTTCTTGTTTTTAACTGAAAATAGTTTATCAGTAACAATAGTTTCAAACATGATGAATTTCGAATGATAGTTGTTAATCTGAATAGATTGGAAGACATAGCAGATTCTTTTTTAATGTGAGCACATGAAAAATAGATTTTCTATGTAGTTGATCGGTCAAATATGCAGGGGTTTGTTGTTTTACAAGGGAAAAACAATATGTTGGAGAGGATCAACCTGATTAAGATGCTGATTTATATGATATCCCTACTTCCATGGAAATACTAGCAGAACAAAATGATGAGCATGTTGAATACATGGTTTGTGCCATAAAGAATGATCATGATGAAAGAATTTGGGAAAATAATCCATCTGTACATTCCTAATATTACAGGTAACATATGTTTATTTCTTGTTTATGTTTATTATTTTCATAAAATGTTAGATATTGTAATTTTTTTCTTTATTAAAATGCCTATTAAAAAAATAAGTAGAAGTTTTTGTTTATTTTAATTTTGTATAGTTTAGTTTATCATGTTTTCCATTATGTAAATTATATATCTATTTTTTGTTGAATGACAATTACTTTACCATGGTTACCATGTTTACCATGTTTACCATGTTTACAATTTTTACCATGTTTACCATGTCTACCATGTTTACCATGTTTACCATGTTTACTATGTTTACCATGTTTACCATGTTTACCATGTTTACCATGTTTACCATGTTTACCATGATTACCATGTTTACCATATTTACCATAGTTTACCTTTACGTAACTTATATATTTATTGATTTTGTTGAATGACAATTACACTACCATGTTTACCATTTTTACCATCTTAATCAATGTTTAGCATGCTTACCATATTAACCATGTTTACTATTATGTAACTAAGTTCTATTTTCCATTTTTGTTTACATTATTATTGTAATATTTTAATTTGTATATTTGTGAAATAATTTTTGTTATTTTTATTTGAAGGATAATGATAGATCAATCAGTTGATCAACCACATGATTCTGGAGATAACCTTATTGATCATACTTATGGGAAGAAACATTCACATGATCCTCTTTATGTTCCCCAATCTTTCTCATATGCTCCTATAACAACAAAGAATAGTTCAATAGTTGGTAAACGTGGGTGCACATGTTTACCAAAATTATCTCTTTCCCTTACCCAGGACCAGAGGATACTCATTGAGTTTGATGAGAATGATATTCCTAGAGGTCCAAATTCAAAATATTTTAAGAGTTTTTTATAAACTTAGGGTAAGAGAAAAGTAAGCATTTTGTGTGATGATTGAAGAAGTGTGGACAAAGTGATAATATCGTAGTTGTGGGAGAGGAATTTATTAAGATATATTTCTATTGTTTTCCTATTCTTTAAATTTTTCTAGTATAATATGTTTTACCTGTTCTTTATCACATGACATTTGATATTCCTGACACTGGAGGAATCAAGAAAAAATTATTATCGATGGATGCTAGGAGATGGAGGGATTTCAAATAAACCCCCAAATATGATTTCAATTTTGGTCATAGGAGTCATGATAATCCATGTCATATATATCCTTTCATAGATGTAGACACATGGAGATAGTTTGTTGAAAGTCGAAGAAAAGATTCATTTTTGGTAAGGGCAATGTAAACATTTAAAAGATTTATTATATAAATTATTTATTAATGTTTTGTTAATGATTTCTTATTATTAATTTATAATAAAAAAGGACATCTCATTAGGAGATCAAATTTAAAAATGTATACCCTCATAGTTTATCTTGGGGAGGGTATACATTATTGGAAGAACAAATGATGGTGGAAAAATTACAAAAACTGAGAGTTGAGTCTTCAAGATCTGGAGAGGTTTCCCCACCATCCCCTCTATCTAGACATGAAAAATGGAAGAGATCTTGGATGGGAAAAAATGGGAAATATCTTTCAGAAGAATCGAGAATCATAACTGAGAGTATTTTAAGATATTTATTTTATTTATTTAAGTTAACTATATTCTTTATATAATTTGAATCATTATAGAAATGTTCAATTAATTAATATAGGATTATCTTGAGAAGTAGAGCTCATAGGGGGTATTTACAACTGCTAGGAGGCAAGATATTTTATCTGCAACATTGGGAAAGCCCGAACATTCTGGTCGTGTACTAGGATATCTGATGAGTTTATCAGTAAGAAAAGTGTTGACACGTTCTTAAACTTCTTCCATTGAGTGTGTTTATAAAAAAAATAGAATCCTTGGAGGCTGAAGTTCATAATATTAATGTGGTGATGGAGGAATATATTAGAGCATCGGTACAGTCTATGTTTGCAGACATGAAAAGACAATTTTAGACTGCAGCTCCCACTCCTCCACCTCCCCCTGTGGACCCCATTATTTATCATCCACCTCCGCCAGTAGTTCCCACTCCCCACCTCATCCTGCAGACCCCATTTTTTATCCTACTCCTCCACTACAGCTTCCTGCATATTTCGAGTTGTATGTTGATGATCCTTAACCTCATATAGTTGCATATGGGCTGGTATATTGCATCGGAGATAAAGTTCATCATCAACAGTTAGAGGTAGAGCATCATAGGGTCATTGTACAGGATATTATAGATAGATCAGCTCGAGTACCGTTACCTACAGATGAGGTGACGACGGTTGAACATAGTATCATCCATTTTTTATTGGCCCATCCAGAATTCTACGACTAATTACCATAGTGGTATGTGTGTTATATCTTCTATTTTATTTTTTTATTAAATTTGTTTTAACATTTGAAAACTAATATATTTTTCTATTTATTTTTACAGGAATACTTCAAAGGAAAAGAAATATTGTATAGACAACAAAAAAGACAAATGGCTATGAAATAAGATACAGATTCTAGTAGTCTTGACAGATTGTCAAGATATTCAAATTTGTTGGCAAATCATTATGATTTTCTAATGGAATATCATGTTTGTAGATGTAAAATAAATGTGGGTATTGTAAAAAATGATATCATGGATCTTGTTACTGGAGATAAGTTGGGAATCAACATGGTTCAAATTTTTTCCATGTAATTCTTAACACCTTTTCCCTATGTTATATTTATTAAAAATTTATACTTATGTCTATTTTGTATTAGGTATCTTTATAAAATGTGTGATATAAATGAGTGGACAAATGTATATGGATTCATGGACCTGTATTTGATTTCCCCTAAAGCGCATACATTGGATGAGGAACAAAGAATGCTTTATATTTCTTAAATATTTGAATAGAATATAATCACAGTGTGGGATGATGACTTTTTGTGAGAGTTATGAAACGTATCTCTGGAAAAGATTTTATTATCTTTTAACATAAAAAACCACTAACCTTAAATTTTCTTTTATCAGTAATCATTTGATGTTAGGTGTTTTTTTCCCAAGGGAGAAAACAATTTATTGGATATGCTTTGTCCATGATGATGTGCGGGAAAGTTTTAATAATGTGTTGGAAAATAAAGTTTCAATTTATTAATAGTTTTATATATTATATTGATTAGTAAATTTAACCCATTCATAATATTTTCTAAAAGGGGATGGGTCTACTTTCGAAAAAACACAAAAAAAAAGGAGTTCCAAGATCAAATATATAAAACTAAAGGTAAATATCCATTTATAATTTGTACTTTTTGATGTATTACATAAAAATAAAATTTTTAATTTACACTTATTTAAACAAAATTTTCATGAACAACAAGGCATCATTGAATGCGGATATTATATGTTAAGATTTATGTATGAAACAATTACAACTATAACACTTGTGAACTTTAAACTGGTAATATTTTCTTTTAAAATTTTCCATAATATTTCATTTCATTTATTCATTATACATGTTAACTACTATCCTTTTAATTTGTAACTATTTTATTACCCTCAACCTTATAGTTCTCAAGAGTTCAAACACTTCTAAGTGTAATGGTAAAATTATTTACAGGTTTGATTGGATTTTAGTTTGTTTGTAGTGTAAAATGTAATTTTAAATATTGTTATTATAATTGTGTATTTGGTAGTCGTTTAGGCTGGATTTTGGTTTTTTTATTTGACATTGTATGTTTTGAATGTTATATATGTGAATGTTTAATTTTTCAATGCTTCTTGCTTTGTTCCTATTCTGATTGTTTTTTGTATGGATTCTCTTCTAGGGGGTTTTAGGGGTGTGGGGGGTGTCCAGTAGGGTGGGGGTTTCCAGGGGTGTGGGAGATTTTTCCAGTGAGGTGGGGGTGTCCAAGGTGTCTATGTGAGTGGGAGGGTTGGAGGGAGGTCCATGGGTGGGGGATATCCAGGAGGGTGGGGGTTGTCCAGGGGGTGTCTAGGAGTGTGGGGGGGTGTCCAGTGGGGTGGGGGTTTCCAGAGGTGTGGTAGGGATTTCCAGTGTTGTGGGGGTGTATAGGGTGTCCATGGGGGTGGGAGGGTGTCCAGAAGGGTGGGAGGTCTGTCCAAGGGAGTGGGGGTTGTCCAGGATGGTGGGGGTTGTCTAGGGGTGTCCAGGGGTGTAAGGGTGTCCAGGGGTGGGGGGTTTCCAGGGGTGTGGGAGGGCTGTCCAGTGGGGCGAGGGTGTCGAGGGTGTCTATGGGGTGGGAGGGTTTCAATGAGGGTGGGAGGGATGTCTAGGAGGGTAGGGGCTATCCAGTGGTGTGTGGGGGTGTCCAGTGGGGTGGGGGTTTCAAGGGATGTGGGAGGGTTGTCCAGTGGGGTGGGGGGTGTCCATGGTGTCCATGGGGGTGGGAGGGTCTCTAGAAGGGTGGGAGGGCTGTCCAGGGGGTGAGGTCTATCCAGGGGTTGGGGCTGTAGAAAGGGTTATTCAGTTGGGTGGGGGTGTCCAGGGTGTCTACGAGGGTGTTCAGGGGGTGGGGGTGTCCAGGGGGTGGGAGGGTGTCCAGGAGGGTGGGGGTTGTCCAGGGGGTTGTGGGTTCCAAGGGTGTGGGGGTGTCTAGGGGTGGGGGTTTCCAAGGGTGTGGGAGGGATGTCTAGTGGGGTGGGGGTGTCTAGGGTGTCTATGGTGGGGTGGGAGGGTGTCTAGGAGGGTGGGAGGGCTATCTAGGGGGTGGGGGTTGTCCAGGATGGTGGGGGCTGTCCAGGAGTGTTGGGGATGTCAAGTGGGTGGGGGGGTTTCCAGGGGTGTGGGAGGGTTTTCCAGTGGTGTGGGGGTGTCTAGGGTGTCCATGGGGGTGGAAGGGTGTCTAGGAGGGTGGAAGGTTTGTCCAGGTGTGGGAGATGTCTAGGGGTGGGGACTATACAGGGGGTTGTTGATTCTCGCTCAAATTTACCCAAGAGAAGAAGGTAAGACGGTCCTTGTAGTTTAGCTTGGGTTATCGAATCCACAGAGACCTAAGAAGAAACTTATAGACACGTACATTCTATGGACTGTTTTTGGCTATGAAGTGGCCAACTTGGATTGATTTTTGATGGGTTTTAAAGATATCTAATAGATTTAAGTGAATTCAATTTAAAAGAATAATTTGATCCTAGGTTATCGCTCGGGGTGGATTGGACGTATTTCCTTTTTAATGATTTCAATTTCTTAAATTTGAGATGGGTTCATTTAAGGAGATAAAACAACATCATTAGTTACTGGTTTAATGCCTACACCCTTTAATACTAATCAAATATACACTTGAAGGATAAAAGTTTTGAGCACTTCAAGGTAAAGGTTTGTATTAGTACTTGAAGTGTGTGGCCTTAAATTCAACAAGGACGATGGAGTTTAAAAATCATCAAATAAAAATCCCAATTAAAGAAGTGATTATACATTAATTAGGTGATAAATAACATCCAATCCAGCCCCTTTCTACTCCCTTGGATCAACCCATAAGTGGGTTAGCCCTCCATTGATCCCATGGTTTCAATGGAAGCGGAAAGTAGACTCATGAGGGAGGAAATGGAGAAGTAAAGAAAACAACAAAAATAAAATGATCACTCCACCGTTGTGTGAATAATTTCACAAGGGTTGGTGTGAATAAATTCACACCTTGATCCAAAGGTATCAAATTTATATTAAGAACAATATAATAAGAGTATAAGAAGAACTTTTATTAAGAAACTAAGTGAATTGAACAACTTACATGTGAAAGACAAATTTGAGGCAACAAAAATGCAGCATAACATTACAATTGAACAAAGCATCCAAGATTCTCCAACTCCTTCACCACCACTGCCTTAAATAGGAATTTTGGGAGCCTTGGGTCTAGCCTCCAACAGTACAAAGCATCTCAATTAATTTTGGTAGGCCATAGGTGGTGGAAAGCTTGTGGAATTTGAACTTTTCCACATTTGACCCGAGGTGGCAGCCAGCTTTCCTTCACCAAACAGACGTGTCTAGAAGACCTTATAGACGGCCGAATCAGTGTAGTCCATAAAATAATAAACTGGAGCTCCGGATGTCTTATAACTTCCTGTAAAAGTTGGGCCCATTTGGATTTGTGGATTCCGAGATATAATCAAATTTGTGGGCTGTTTTTCTGGGCCGCAGAATCTGTCCCAGAATTGTATCTCTAACTTGGGCCGCCTCAATGACCACCATAGAGGCCTAATTAGCATTGTCTCATGAAGAGTTATTTGTTCCTATACCTGTATTCTAGAAACCCACGAAATTTTCTATTAATTGGGCCTGTATTTTGGTCCCCACAGCCTCATCAGTGGACTGATGTCCAATCTGCTTCTCCAGAATTGCTTCCTTTCATTTCCAAATATCTCCATCATCCTCCATGAATTCTCCACTGATCCCTGAATCAAACATGTTCATATTTAAGTGTAGATCAATTTCCAAAAATATCAAATTAAAATATGTATAATTCAATTCCTTAAAATCAGATGAATCATTGGGTACTTTAAATGATGTTCAAAAATGTACCACATAATAGTGCATTTTAAGAAGGTATTACAATCATAATGTGAAATGATGTTCAAAGTGTAAAATGCACTAAAATGGTGTTTATTAATAATAAAGAACATAAATATTATATATATTACCAATGAATATTATCCTCATTTAGTGGCTAATCACACCCCCCAACTTGAGTTTTGCTAGTCCCGAGCAAAATATATCTCAACAATATGAAATTCGAATTCCCTTTTCCAAAAACATTTTAATACACAATGATCACCAAAAAAACATTATACCAAACAATCATGAAACCCATAAAAATATTTTAATACAAGATAGTTTCATAAGCATATCCCAATCCCAAGCCCATTCCTTTGATCAAATCCATCATCATACTTCATCCAACTCAATTAGGTGTAATGATGTGTTGTGAATCACAATAGATATGGGGGTTCATTTTCATTCAAGGGGGAAATCATGGAAGCGCTAGGTGTAATCACATTTAATCCTAATATGAGTATTCTTCATCCTTTTTTTTTGTTTTTTTTGCAATATTTCTATAGTAATTGAGATTGTAGTTAATCAAATTAACCCATGTAGCAAGACTTTGCTGATGACTCCCAGACTCAAAGGCCTTAGGGCACCAAGTGAAGCCCACATACTCAGGCATCGTCTCGAGTTAACTTAATCAAAAAAAATTCATATTACCATAAATAGAGATATATTGAAAACTCGGGGCTAGACAACTCTGGAGTCACGATCCCCAAGTGCCGAAAGCCTCACATTTTATCAATCCATTGCTCTACACGCAAATTTTTATTTTTATTTTTTTATTTTTTTATTTTTTAATAATTTTTTTTAGTTTTTTTTTGAATACTCATATTATTCATAAAAATAAAACCAGCCTATGCTATTTATTATGGGATCCCAAAAATTCAAATTAGTACCCCACAGTCTAGAGGACGTGCATTGTGGCATTTTTTTATTTGGATGAAAATATAAACGATGAAATATCACATTGGACAGCCACACTTTCCAAAATCTATGCTCATGAAATTATACAAGGATTAAAATCAGAATTAGGGTATGCTAAATTATTTGATATTCAGTTTCAAAGTGTTCAATACGTATTACCATGTTCAAAGTTAAAGGAATTTTTCCTTCCATTTAATTATTTTTTCAAATCATTCATTTTTTTTACACAAAATCATTTTTTTATTTTATCTCCCCCCCAACTTAAAATAACACTGTCCCCAGTGTTTAAATAAAAGAAAATTTAGAAGGGGGTAGAGGTAGAGAATGAATGTTCAAAAAGGAAATTGAAACTGAGGACCATGGAATGAAATCACCTGGTGGTTGAAGCTGAAGTTCTTGCTACTCCAATTTAGTCCTTTGATATCCATTTCGCTTGCAGAGTTCCCTAGTAGAGAAAGGAAAAACAAAACGAACAAAACAAAACAAAACAATATATATATATATAATAAAGAAAGTAAAATATAAGTATATATATATAAAAAATAGAATAATCTGATGATACATTGTCTTCTTTTTAAATTTTTGGGTAAGGTATTACTCAAGGATCACACCACGTGACACGGATGAATATGGTGCTCCCCTTTCATACCCATCCATACTCATAATAGAAGAACAGGTCAACAGTCTATTTTTTTATTTTTAAATATCAAAATTTTTCATTAATCCTATTCAAAATAAAAACTTAATTAAAAAAACAAAATGATTGGAAACTTGAAAACCATGGGTTGCCTCCCATGCAGTGCTTTGTTTAACGTCGTTAGCCCGACATGGACCTCCTGACTTACCCAATACCAATTTTCAACATTTTAAAGACCTCATATTTCTCCATTTCCACTAGATTGAGATTGATTCTTTGTTTATAATTTTTGTTGTGTGAAAACCTATGTTCTAAAATGAGTGGTAAAATCCAAGGAATATCAAAAATGGTTGATCGAGTTTCCTCTGTTGTATTTAATAAGACATTATGAATAATCACCTCTTTAGTGGTTTCAAGATAAGAAATGGTGACAAATGTAAGTTTTTGGCTATCCCCAATGAATAGAAACTTGATGGTGGATGGAAATTCCTTTTGTTCAAGTTGAGGTAGGCTAAAACTTTCAAACATAGGTTGGGACTTTGAATTGAACTCAGTTTCATTTTCAAAATTGCTCAACAGAATTGGTTCCTTTTTAATAGAAGATTCAACCACCAAATTGGAAAGATCAGTTTCAGGAATGGGTATGGACTCAAATTTTGTGATTTCTCTTAATGGTTCAGTGATTTGCATTTTTGAAAAATCATCAATGGAGTTATATTCATGAGACTCAATCCATGATGTCAAATTCTCCTCTTTTGAATCCAAAAAGTCAATTTCCTCTTGATTTAAAGACCCATCAACAATTCCTAGATCCTCTTCATATTCCCCATATCCAAAGGTTTTTTATTCAGTAAATTCATGAGAGGTTTGTGGGAAACTAGGCACTTCACATAAGGTTATGGAAGGGATAGTTTGTGTAGGGATGGGTTCCTCACAATTTTTAATGCTTTGTAGTTCTAACCTCAATGATGAAACCTTAAAATTCATTATCTCCATTTGTTGACATAGTTTTTCAAGTAATGGATTTGGATCAGGATGGATAAGGGGTTGAGACAAATGGTCTATTCCAGGAGGATAACTATGTTGTTGGAATTGCATAGGAGGATGTTCAAATTGGCTTTGTGGGGATTGAAACTCATTATATGTTGAGATGTTTTGTGGATAATAGGGGTAAAAACAATGTGGTTCATTAGGTTGTTGATGATCCCACATGTATAAATTAAGATGGTCATTGTACATCACACATGGGGTTGAGTGATCAAGGTGGGGATAGGTTTCCCATGTTTGGACTTGTTCAAAATTGACTTCCATAGGAGTGAGGAGTGAGAAAATAGAAGAGGGATGAAGAAAAAGAATGATAATGTCTAAGATAACTTACTTAGGTCCCCGGAAACAGCGCCAAAATTTGATTCTCGCTCAAATTTACCCAAGAGAAGAAGGTAAGACGGTACTTGTAGTTTATCTTGGGTTATCGAATCCACAGAGACCTAAGAAGAAACCTATAGACACGTACATTCTATGGACTGTTTTTGGCTATGAAGTGGCCAACTTGGATTGATTTTTTATGGGTTTTAAAGAAATATAATAGATTTAAGTGAATTCAATTTAAAAGAATTAGTTGATCCTAGGTTATCGCTCGGGGTGGATTGGACGTATTTCCTTTTTAATGATTTCAATTTCTTAAATTTGATATGGGTTCATTTAAGGAGATAAAACAACATCATCACTTACTGGTTTAATGCCTACACCCTTTAATACTAATCAAATATACACTTGAAGGATCAAAGTTTTGATCACTTCAAGGTAAAGGTTTGTATTAGTACTTGAAGTGTGTGGCCTTAAATTCAACAAGGACGATGGAGTTTAAAAATCATCAAATAAAAATCCCAATTAAAGAAGTGATTATACATTAATTAGGTGATAAATAACATCCAATCCAGCCCCTTTCTACTCCATTGGATCAACCCATAACTGGGTTAGCCCTAAATTGATCCCATGGTTTCAATGGAAGCAGAAAGTAGACTCATGAGGGAGGAAATTGAGAAGTAAAGAAAACAACAAAAATAAAATGATCACTCCACCATTGTGTGAATAATTTCACAAGGGTTGGTGTGAATAAATTCACACCTTTATCCAACGGTATCAAAGTGATATTAAGAACAATAGAATAAGAGTAGAATAAGAACTTTTATTAAGAAACTAAGTGAATTGAACAACTTACATGTGAAAGACAAATTTGAGGCAACAAAAATGCAGCATAACATTACAATTGAACAAAGCATCCAAGATTCTCCAACTCCTTCACCACCACTACCTTAAATAGGAATTTTGTGAGCCTTGGGTCGAGCCTCCAACAGTAAAAAGCATCTCAATTAATTTTCGAAGTCCATAGGTGGTGGAAAGCATGTGGAATTTGAACTTTTCCACATTAGACCCGAGGTGGAAGCTAGCTTTCCTTCACTGAACAGACGCGTCTGGAATACCTTCTAGAAGGCCTAATCAGGGTAGTACATAGACGAAGAAATTGGAGCTCCGGATGGCTTCTAACCTCCTGTAAAATGTGGGCCCAGTTGGAGTTGTGGATTCCGAGATATGATCAAATTTGTGGGCTGTTTTTCTGGGCTGCAGAATCTGGCCTAGAATTATATCTCTAACTTGGGCCGCCTCAATGACCACCATAGATGCCGAATTATCATTGTCTCATGAAGAGTTATTTGTTTCTATACATGTCTTATATCATCCCACGAAATTTGGGATTAATTGGGCCTTTATGTTGGGCCCCACAGCCTCATCAGTGGGATGATGTCCAATCTGCTTTCTCCAGAATTGCTTCCTTTCATTTTCAAATATCACCATCATCCTCCATGAATTCTCCACTGATCCCTGAATCAAACATGTTAATATTTAAGTGTATATCAATTTCCAAAAATATAAAATTAAAATATGTATAATTAAATTCCTTAAAATCAGATGAATCATTGGGTACTTTAAATGATGTTCAAAAATGTACCACATAATAGTGCATTTTAAGAAGGTATTACAATCATAATGTGAAATAATGTTCAAAGTGTAAAATGCACTAAAATGGTGTGTATGAATAATAAAGAACATGAATATTATATATATTACCAATGAATATTAACCTCATTTAGTGGTTAATCAGTTGTCTAGTGGGGTGAAGGGGTTTCCAGGGGTGTGGGGTGTCTAGGGGGTGGGAGGGTGTCCAAGGGTGGGAGGGTGTCCAGGGGGTCGAGGGCTGTCCAGGGGGTTGGGGGCTGTCCAGGGGGTGGAAGGGTGTCTAGGGTGGTAGGAGGTTATCCAGGGGTTCGGGGGCTGTCCAGGGGGGTCGGGGGTTGTTCAGGGGGTGGGGGTGTCCAGGGGTGGGATTGTGTCCAGGGAGTGGGGGATGTCCAGGGGTGGGGTTGTCCAGTGGGGTGGGGGGGCTGTCCAAGGGGTTTTATGTTTTTTAGTTGACATTGTAAGTTTTTAATTTTATGTATTTGAATTTGGAATTTTTCTTTGGTTATTCTTGTTTTGGTCTTGTTTTGATGTTTTTATGGTACATATTTCGATGTGGTTTTGGTCTGGTTTTGGTCTGGTTTTGGTCTGTTTTCTGCTTATTTTAGGTCGTCTTTGGTAGGGCATAGTTTTGGTTGAACGGTTTTATTAAAAAAAAATTGGTTTTTATGTTGCTTATTTGATAACCGATTTAAAAAAAATGCATGGGAATGGGTTTTAATGTCGGTTTTTTGAAAATCGACGTAACAAATGCATGGGAATGGGTTTTTACATCGGTTATTTCATAACTGACATAATAAAAGTAATGGAATAGTTTTTTATGTTGGTTATTTTATAACTGATATAGTATATATGTTTTCAGGTTGGTTATTATTTAATTGATGTGAAAAAATACTTGGAATACTGGTTTATCCTATCGGTTATGAAAATAACCAACATGATAAACTTGTTTTTCACGTTATTTATTCAATAACCGACATGATAAATGCTTCAAAGGCATAGTTTATTACATCGGTTATATAATAACTGATGCAATAAAGTATATACCACATCGGTTATTTAAAAACCGACATAATAAATCACGACTCTGAAGCATTTTCCACGTCAATTTTTGAGGAACCGATGTGAAAAATACTTCGTATTTTGGGTTCTTATGTCAGTTTTAAAATAACCAATGTAAAAAAACAATGTTTATAATGTCTCATGTAATAACATCGGCCAAAATCCGACATAAAAAATAAAAAATAACCACCATAAAAAATGTTTTCTGCACTAGTGTGAGAATCACAAGTGTGGGGGAAGAGGGAATCTAAAAAAATAGTTGCTTCAATTGCAAGAGTGTTGGGAATTATGAGTCTCAATGTCCAAACACAATGTAAAATAAGGTAAATAGTCACCAACAACCATGCGAACAAGGAAATCCTATGCAACTACCAGTAACGAATTTTATAGTGAGTTTTGACTCTAGATTTTATAGTGTATTATGTCTTGTAATTTTTCACCAACTACTGGATATTTAGTTATAAATAAAATCCCCTAGTGGTATAATTATTATATAAATCATTTTTTAGTTTTGTGGGAAGTTATTACTTATGGATCTAGAGATTCATCCCTTGGTATAATTCTAGGTGAAATAGGGAATGGGTTAAATATCTTTATAAAGTGATTATAATAATTTTTTATATTGATAAATCTCATTACACATCCTAAATAAATCCATGATCATCTAGTGGTGTATGGTTAATTATACATTCCCTATAGAAATTACTCTCGTCTTATGTGTTTAATTGTGAGGATACAATTTATTTAAGGGGAGAAGAATGTAACACCCTAAAATTCTAATAACCTTTAAATAAGTCAGTGTGTTTGATAACTTTTCTTTTATACAATACCCAACATAAACAAGATGAAACACTTTATAAGAACAATTGAAATTAACACAATATATTAATTAATTAAAAATCATTATCTTTAGAAGATAAATATTCAATATGAGTTAATGTTGAAAAATGGTGTTTTCAATAAAAGCATTTTTCTTTGTATTGTTCATTTTTTCATTAAAATATAAATTTGATGATTTTAGAATTTTAATTAGATAAACTAAAAAACTTTTTTTAATTAATCACATCAAAATGTAGGTATTATGAATTTTGGATCATTTTCTAAAAAGGTAGATTTTTAGTCGAAAAATGTGGGATTTATGAAAATTATAATTTTCATGATTTTATCACTATATAATAATAAACTATAAGAAATAAAAATAATTAAATTATTAAATTATTAAATTAATTAATAAAATTATTCATTTTTAACATATAAAATCTATACCAAATATTTTTAGAACTAGTGTAAAATATTACTTTAATATAGAAACTATTTTCAGTCTTCTCATTAAATCAAGTATTTTCAAGGTGAGGTTTGGTTTTGGATTGCCTTAGAAACATAATACCTTTATTAAAATAATAATAAATTAATTTATGTATTTAAAATAAGTAACCATCATAATTTTTTTATATATATAAATTTAAAATCATAATAACATTATTTTTTTAAAAAAAATGTTTTACTTGTTTAAGTGTTTTTATTTTTAAATTAACATTTCATAGCTATAGAAATTTTATTTGAAAAAATGGTTTTAAAAATAAAAAACATAATATTGAAATTATTTTTCAATGTTATTTTTAATTTTTTTTCTTTAATATTAATTACTAAGGATAAATTTAAATATCATGGTAAAAATAAAAGGCGTAAATTGATTTTTAACCTACTGTAAAAGTTGTAAAACATTTTAAAAAATGTTCCTTGAATTTAATAGTTGGATTTTTTATCAAACAAGACATTTTTATCCTATATCTTTTTACATTTTTAATCCTTGGGACCATAAAAATGACATTAAATTTTTGAAAAATGTAAACGTGTTTCCAAAAGTGCCCTTACATTCACTTATAAAAACATACAACTTCCACCCTTCAAAGATACACTTACCTTAGAATTACTCCTTGAAAAACATCCATTTTACTCTCCCTATAACCCTATATTAGGAAAATATTCCTCTAGTCACTCATATTTATCCTAATCCCTTCAAATTCAATTAGACTTCCGAGGGTAATTCAAGTCCCCGATGTAATTATTATCTCTTTCTTAAGTTTTTTTTCTTAATATTAATCTCCCAAATATTATATAAATATTATATAATGATTAATTACGTATCATTATCATACTAATATTTTTTTATATTAATGTTACAAAACTTATTTAATCATTTTCTTCCACTTAGAAAACCAATGGAGTATCAATCATGAGTGTGCATAGACTACTTCCTCAACGAAGAATGGTTTTTTTTAATATTTATTCTATTTTAAAATTAATTTTCCAAACATCTTAAAATAAGGTTCACCATAATAAAAAATAAAAACAATATCATTAACATTATATTATAATGATATTATGTCAGAATAAACACTTCCTTAACCATACTCACCCATCAAGTAAATGTGTGTTCAAGTTTGGGTCGATTTAACCACTTATTTGAACGATGTTATAAAATATAATCATGGATGACTATGAGAAATGAAATAATGATATTATTATATGTTAATAATAAAATAATTATTATTTTTTGTTTTTTTAAAATTTATATAATATATATAATTAATTTTTGATAAATCATCTTTGACCACCAAAATTACCGAAATAAACCATTATCAATTCGGTTTTCAAATAACATAACAAAAACATGTACGAAATGAAATATGATAATTTAAAAAAAAATCTAAGTTATATATTATAAAATATTAAATTATATATCAATAATTAACTTTGTATCAAATGATGGGTATTGATATCAAAATTATTAAACATGCATGAAATAGTTAAATTTATTAACACATGATGGTTATAATACACTATAACTAATTAACGTAATCATGATAAAAATTAAAATAAGGATTATAAAAGCATAATATTTATGATTTTTGTTATAAAAAATGAATTAAGTTAGTTATTTTTGTTTTACATGAGGTTATATTGTGATCAAATAATCCAAGAAACAAGGAAAGGGTTTCTATCTCAATTTCCTTTCATTGAGACATTTTTTTTATACACCATGTTTTATTTTTTTATGGTGTGCTTACCACCCCATTTTAATATTTATATGATTATTATCATATATTTCTGGATATTCAGTATCCCATTTCATCTTTCTCATGGTATTTTGGTTTCAATGCTCTAAATTTTGTAATGGTTTTTCATCTCAAAGTCCTCTCTTCGATACATGTTTGGTATTATGCACCAAATTTAATTTATGTACTATATATAATTTCTATTTAAAATATAATATCATAAATTATATTTTAACTATTATATTTTAAGATTAATTATAATCCCTCTCTTTCAATGGGTTTTAATTCTAATGTTTCTAAAGTCATAAGGTTTTTCATGGTCTCAATTTTGATTCATTGAGACATGTTACATGTCATACACCATGATTTATTTGTATAGTGTTCTCTTGATTTAGTATCCCATGAATCTTCTATAGTTTATTTTCTATTATTTAATGGGGTTTCTTATCAAATCATGTTCCATTATTCATGTGTATATTGATCCAGTTGTTTCCCTGGTATTAAGGATTTTTTGTAACTCAACTTTCATTAATTGAGTTATGATCATTCTCTTGAATTAATATCATATAATATGTAAAAATTATTCCATTTTATTGTATTATGTGGTATTATCTCATTGTTTTTTTATAAACATCCTTACTACATAAACCCTTTGAAAAACTTTTATCACTTCTTGGGTTATTCTCTTTTGAAACCATCCACCTTCTTCCTATGAATGGGTTATAATCATGTTATAAATTTTATTGACATGTGGAAAGTATTTTTTTAATGTATATTGATATTTCAATGCATAATATTATTAGAAAGTTCACTTTTTTTATTTAAATATCTACCTTCTTTCTCTGTATAGGTTATGATCTTGTTATCCCTCTATTGAAAAAGTTAAAATTATTAAAATTATTGTCGATTATTGGTTGCTAATGTAGGTTGATCATGTATAGATATTCCATATTATTCATTATATAGATAACCAAGTTTTTATTCATCGAAGTTTTCTTTAAGGAATATAATAAAATATCTTATTAAATCTTATTGTGAATGCGTTGGACTTAATCAGGTGATGGGTGGGACCTAGAATTATATATCCCATAAATGAATCAACAACTCTCTTGAGACAAAAATAGTTTTTGTTATTTGGTTTATTCCATCCCAATTTAGCAAGATGTCTTTACAACGGTCTCAAAAAAAGTAAATTGACTTTGAATTTGGCCTAAATAGTAGGTTTTTGATGTCCAACATTATGAATTCCATTATTATATGGTTATTAATATTGGTATTCATGTTTTCATTTATTTTCATGAATATATAATTATTTAAATTTAAATTTTATTGTGTCTTCATATTTTTTACCTATTCCCACCATAACATTTATTCCATTTTTGTTCCATGATTAGTTTAGTTATATGTTCCCCTTATTGATAATTTGTGCTAACACGCTTCCTATATTTCTATTTACCTAGTTTATGAAGAAAATTATTAAAAATTACATGTTTATAAGTATATAATTTGTGGAATGATTAATGGGAGAGGGTGAGGACTCATTAAGTATTAAGAAGTTTCTTATATAGTTGAAGAAAAATCTTATTGATATGAATAACATGATACTTCTTAGTTTATGATGTGCCCTAATTATTTAAAGATCTAAATACAAAAATATACTTCATATTTAAAATATTATATAATTAATATTGATTTTTTAATTAAGGATGGTTAAATCCATACTTTTACAGTTGGTATCAAATTGAATATGTAAAGTACATGTTTATGGCACTGGATCCAAGAGTGTGGGACCAAGGAATCAAAATAATAATAAATACATATCACATAAAATATAATATTTTAATCATTGAATTATATAATGATATAGTACCACAACCATTATTCATCCGTACTTATATGTTCCACTTGAAAAGAATCATTCATCATATCATAAAGAACTCAAGGGAATAAAATAGGTTTTATTCCTCACATAACAAATAACCCATGGAAATAAAATGGTTTTAATTCATCAAATCGTAAATAACTCATTAAATAAAAATGGGTTTCATATCCTTTTAAAATATATTCACATAAGGAAATCATTCATAATTACATCAATAATCATAACAAGATAACCCATGGGAAATAAAGAGGTATCCAAATATATTCAGTAACTTCCTAGGTAAATAACATTCAATAAAGATAATAAATCATCTATTATCTAGACCATATATATCAATGGTATATAGTTAATTAAATAATTTACCTAATTTATCATTCTATAGAATCTATGTGAACACCCTTCATTCAAATAAATGTAAAATATGGTATTCACAAAGAAAGTTCATTTGAATAAAAGTTATGCCTACTCACAGTGATGGTTAGGAAAGAAAAAGGTGGAGATAGATCATATCTTTAATATAAAATAATATTACATAATCCATATAGAGAAAAAAATATATATATTTAAACATTTGAATAATATCTTTGATCAAGAATAAGATATGTTAAAGTACAATGTCATAGATGAGAAACACTCTTTATAAGTTTTAGAAAAAAATCACCTTGTAAATAAGAAATATCCTTAATATATTGAAATTATTTTAAAATAAATATTTTATAAAATTAGGAGATAAATAATTTCTTTTATAAAACATAAAAAATTATTGGGTAAGTTTCATATAAAATGACAAATTTGTTTGAAATATGTGTTCACAAGGAATAAAAACTTAAAAATAGTCTTTAAGAAACATTTTTAACATTGTCATAAAATGAATAAGTTGGGGTAACTTTCAAAAGTTATTTTCAAAAGGTTTAATTGAAAACTTTTAAAACATTTAACTTTTAAAAATAAAATCAATTAATAGACCCTTTAAAATATATAAATGTTATCAAAATAAATGTGGGGTGAATTATAAAACATTTTATTTTGAAAGGATGAAAACCCATTCTAATATTTTAAAATATCTATTTTGAAAACCCACATCACAAAACGAGTAAAAAATATACATTTTAAAAATTGGATAATGAAAATATAAATTTAACATGAGGTAAACCATATTTTGGTTTCCAGTTATAAATGATAACTTTAGTGGGAAACAAAAATATGAACAAGGAGGGGAAATCTTCATTAAAGAGAATGAGATTTATTCTCAACAATGATATACTTTTGGAAAATAAATTTTATCAAGGTAAAATATTTTAATTAAAAGGTAATTTTTTAGTATATAGGAAGATAAATTCCCATTAAATAAAATCTTAGGGTGTAATAATCCAATATTGGAATAAATAATTTCTATAAGAAGAATTTTAACTCAACAAAGGGAGTTGAGATTACAAAAACACTTACGGTAATGGTAAAATAAGAATAAAAATAACTTGAGAGAGAGTTAACATTAATTAGAAATTTAAATATCTAAATATGAAATAAATTCATTATACTTTAAGGTATTATTGTATTTAATACACCATAAAAAAATTATGAAGTGAAAAATCATTCATGTATTAAGAAATTTATATTTCAAACAAAAAATCCCTTCTAACCATGGAAACATTCAAGTAAAAATACATTGAAGGGTATGATTCCAAATAAAGCATTAAATACCATTAATAATGATATTATTGTTCTAAAAAAATTGAAATGGGTATTATATACATCATTCTGAATAAATTAAGGTGTATAATAAGAAATATGTCTCACAAGGTGGAAATTTCAGAAAATAAACCCTTACATTAATTCCTAACTTCCACTAAATAAATTTAATCTTGTGTATAAAAAAACTATACTAAAAATTTATTTTAGAAACTTATTAATATCAATATAATTTTATAAATTTCATTTATAATTATTATTTTCATGTATATTATTTATTTATTATCTATTTTCAATATCTGGTGTGAGTAGTCTTGATCGTTTTGAACTAGTTTCGTAATCATGGTGGTGTTATTCATTATTATCCAAAAGTTAATCATTATACAATAATAAAATATTTATTAATTTATAATTTTTAAATATTCATAAATTTATAATTTCATTTCATAATTATTTTAGTTATTATTCAGGATGATGAAGTCAGTGACAAGCTTATTTCAGTAATTTATAAAAAATGAACAGGGTTGTCTTAATCAATTCATTAAATATTTATATTATCATTGTAGAACCAAAAAAATAATTATTTAATTATTAATATACAATATTAAGTTTCAAAGTCCATACCTGTTATAAATTTATAGAATTGTTCATGTTGGTGGTTAAACCGACCCAAAAAAGAACATGTTATCATCTACGTATGAGTATGGCTATAGAAGATATTATTTTGTTATAATATCATTATAAAAAATTATAATGACATTATTTATATTTTTTAAGATTATAAATCATAATTGGGAATATTTATAAGAATATTTTAATGAAAAAGGAGTCGCCACTTACAAATAAATAGCTTTCCCACTTGGTATGTTTGTTTTAGGTGATTAGTTTTACAGTGATTGATTATTGATAATATTTCCTTTATAATCACTAATTAATATTTTCAGTATATAAATCATGGAATAAATAACATATATATTCACAAAATATATTTCTATAACCATAATTTAAATGTGTTGATGAAACATGTTGTTGAGGGAGGCAGTAGTCTGCACACATGCGTGAGCAACATTTTTTCGATTGAATGGGATGGGAATGGATAATAGTTATACCATAAATATAATAAAATTTTATTATATTATTTATATTTATTTAATAATATACATATGGTTATAATTATTTGTAGGATGGTGTATGAGAATTATAAATAAAGTAAAAGGGTAAGTAATATTTATGTTGAAAATTTGGATCTTCACTTGAAGTATCCTTTAGAAATAAAGAAATTGAGGCACTTTGTTAAGGATAAAGGCTAACAAAAGTGTATAAGGATCTAGAATAATTAAATTAATTATATTTTTAGGGTAATTTTAAAATATATGTGTGTCTTGAAGTGGGTGAAAGTGAGATACTTTTATAGGTTAAAAATAGGGAAAAATCTTTGGAAAAGAATGTTAGACGAGGGATAAGAATGGAAATGCAAGAGAGTTGGGTGATTTGGGGGGTATTTGTGAGTAATGTAGTTATGAAATCCCAACATAAAAAAATAACTATATAATGACTATGTGTCAAATTGAATTAATAAAATTTGTGCCACATTAGATTACCCAGTTTAACGCTTATTAATCTTGATTAAAATTTAACCATGATAATTATTTTATCACTAAAAATATAATATTTTATTTACTGCCAAATTCATACATGATGAATCCAAATTTTGAATCCATTTAATATTATTCAATTTCTAAATATGATAACATTAACTTTTAAATTAAAACTTATAATGTGTTGAAAAACTATTTTTTCAGGAAAAAAAATTAATCATTAAGTGTTCTTAATATTATTTAAAATTTCTCACTAATTAAATGAGTGTAAATTTATTTTTATATATTTTTAAAAATCATATTAGATTATTTATTTTAAAATAGATTCATTTAATTTAAAATCATAATACTTAGAAAGGTATCATTCCTTAAAAAATAACTATTTACCCTGGTAACTAATATTTATCTTGGTGACCTAATTTTATGCCTAAAAATGAAATTAATCATTTTACTTGTATTGAAAATTATGATTGAAAATATTTAAATAAATTGATAATATTAATTTCCAAGGGTGATAAAATTTAATTTTAATATAAGTTCATAATAAATAATTTTATGAAACATGTATATTCTAAGAATAAAAAAATGTATCACTTGACTAGTAATAACCATTAGATTGATAATAAATTATTTTATTGTATATATTATCAATATTTTACATTTAAAATATTATTTAACCATAATATAATAAACTTTATACACATAAAAAGATGGTTTTTTATAAAAATGTTTTTTATGCATAACATGATTTTATATTTTATTTAACCATATTAATTGAATTTTGTCAATCCATTAGTGTTAAAAAATTATAGTTGTTTTTATTTCTACATTTATTTCATAATTCTATTTCCATTATATTTACCCATCAATATAACAGATAAATTTAAATAGTTATATAGTGTTATGTGATTTTTTTTGTTTTGGTGGTGCGAGTGAAGAAAGATATCAAACACAATATTTATTTAAGGAAAATACATAGTGAAATATCATGTTGTTACATTTTAAAACTATAAAAATTAATCTTCTGTTTATTTTTTCTTAACTACTTTCTTTTTATCTCTATTTTTCTTTCAATTACCTTAATTTTTCTTTTTCTCTACTATTTCATTACCTATTGATCATCACTACACATTTCATCATCATTTGATTGTTGTTTTTATTTTTATTTCTTTTTGGGTTTTAGGGTTATTTTGTTTTTTTCACACACATTTAGAGAATCCAAACCAATTCTCTTTTATACACTGAATGAGTGAAGGGGTCTCCACCATAAACAATAGATAAACTACCCATCTCTCTTCCACTAGGGTCGACTGTAAAGATGTAAACTACTCTGATGCCTCTCCCACCATGCTATAAAGAGATTTCTTGGTAAGGGTATTTTCCACCACATTACCCTTTATTAGAGTGTATTCTATCTCGAAGAAAAATTCCTATAGTAATTCTCACCAATTCCTTTGTCTTGGGTTGAGGCCCCTCTAGGTAAAGGTATACTTGAGACTCTGGTGATAAAAATTGACTACAAATCACTCGCTGAGAAGTTAATGCCTCTATATCTTCATGGTGAAGAATACTAATTCCTATTTCAAGTTGTTTGTCATGTAGTTTTGATCTTGGGATATCAACTTTTCTGAACCATAAGTATTCACTACCTAACTTTGTATCAACACACATATGAGCCTATCCCCAAAGGCATCGCAAAACACAGCGTACTTGACACCCGACTTTGGAAATATCAACATAGGAGAAATGTTCAACATGTGCATAAACTTATCAAATGATATTTGGAACTGATCAGTCCAAGAAAACAGTCACCCTTTCCAATTCAAAGTAGTTAAAGGTTCCATAATCCTAATAAATTATTCCACAAAACTCTAATAGTACCATGTCAATCTCAGGAAACTCTACACCTATTATTTTAAAAATGGTGATACCTTGGTCAAAAATTCCAAATCACAAAACATATAATAAAATATAATTTTAAAAAATTATAGAAATATAAAAATGATAATTTTATTATAATTGTTTTCATGTAAAGTAATTATATTTATGGGAAGGTTATCCAACCATGTGATGTCATTGTTGACTCCTTTGTTGGAAAGTCCATCCACCATTGATTTCACCTCAAGATAAGCATGAGTGACTATGTGATTAATCATTGAAAGATGTTGGAGGTGGTCCATCCATCTAGGTGTGAGGGTATAAGAAAGGTGCACCATGCCATTCCAGAGTGCTTGCACGATGGTGGTGGAGTCACTTTCTAGCTATATGTTGTTCTAACCTCTTTGCTTGATAAGGTTAACCAAAATAATGAAATCATGCATCTCATATTAAAGAGATGAGGGAATACCATAAGTATCATATAATCCAACAATGTTTCCATTATGATCTCTGCACACCGCTCCACAAATAGATGGGCTCAAGTTTCCTTTTGAGGCACAATCCACATTGATTTTGATCTATATGGGGAGTGGGACTTGGCATAAAACTTCAAACATTCCCCTAAGCTGGATATACCTTCCTTGTATTCCTTGATGATGTAGAATAATAAGTACTTTTATTGAGTTATGACAGTTACTGATTTTCATTATATTTTACTCTTTAATCGGAGTGAAGATATTCACTTGAGCTACACAAAAATTTAAGGCATTATTATGGTGAATTATCAAATTTATATCATACCATATGAGATGTGAAAGTTTGGCTATAGAATCCATGAAAATATATTCAATCTATTGAGAAGTTTCCATAGTAGTGAATCTTGGAGAAGCATCCAAATAGAGTCCAAATATGTTCATCTAAGATCTAAAATGTCATATATGTACTTCCATAAAGTAGATATAGTAGAAAAAGATAAAAACATATGGTCAGTATCTTCTCTATGTTGGTTGCATATAAGAAATTTAGAGAAAAGTTGAATACTAAATAATTTCAAACAATTGTCCATGGTTATTCTATTGTGGGATATTCTTTAGATAAGAGTGAACCTAGAGGGCCTAACCCATGTCTTGTCAAAGAAATTAGCCATAAAAATCCTAATTTTAATCTATGAAATTATGATTTTAGTAAATTTTGGAATTATTAGTAGGTTCCAAAACTAATAAATATTTATAGTAATTAAAAGTATAACTATTAACTATATAGTTAATATCATTGGGTAAATCTAAATTCAGAGAGTTTAAAAGAACCTTTATGGAAATATTATTGTCATCAGGTAAGTTCATGGAGTCAAATATAGAGATAAGAGGAATCCCATTCTAGTAATCCAACCTAAAAAATCAAAGAATATTCTCTATTAACTATCCATATAAAGTGGAACATAATTGTAGTGAAAGAGTGCTTGATGGATGGCCAGATTGAGGAGTCTATATAAAGAAGATGGAATTTTTTAAAATTGTTAAAAACCCTACCTATATTGAAATTAAAATCTATAAAGTTATTATTTAAAAGGTTCTAAGTGAGCATGCCCTAAAGGGCCTCATTAAATAATTTAAGGTTCTTAATACCAAGCCCATCATTTTCAATGGGCTTGCAATAATTAATCCAAGTAATTGTGACAATATTTATATCTAGAGTGCTTCTAATCCAAAAAAAGTTTTTAATATAGACATTAAGCTTTTTAATCAAACCAATAGACCATTTATAAACCATCATAGAATAAACCATTTTAGAAACAATTGTGTATTTGAAAAGACAAATTCTTCTATCCATAGATAAATATTTTCTTTTCCAAGAAGAGGGTTTATTTTTAATGTGGTCAATTATATTTTAAAATTATGAACTTTTAGGCTTTCCCTAAAATATAGAGACCCCTAGATATGTGAATGATAAAGATATCTCTTTTATACCTAGTTCATTTATAATTTTGATTTTTATAGCTAGAGTAAATCTTGTTCCAAAGAAAATGAATGATTTGTTCCAGTTTATGGATTAACCAGACACATATTAATAGTGAGAGAGGGTAGATTTAATATTTTTGATATTTATGTAGTCTCATTATAAAAATAAGATGATTTCACTTGCATACTAGAGATGAGAAGGGACATTCAAGTTTCTAGAGGCATAAATGGGTTTTATTTTACCCCGATTAACCAAACAAGTGATGATTCAGCTTAAGTAATACTTTGAAATAGTAAAAATGATTGTAGAGATTGGTTCACCTTGTCTTACACCTTTAGTTAAACTAAAATAACCTATTGGTGAACCATTAACAAGAAATAAAATGTGAATGAATTCAAATAGGGTTTTGATTTTTTTTTAATTTTCATTGAAGCCAAAATTGTTGTGAACCTTATAAATAAATATCCAATCCATAGTGTCAAAATGTTTCATAATGTCAAGTTTAATATCAATTATTCCTCCCCTATAATATTTCCTTAGGAGATTTGTACATTTAAATCACAAGAAAATTCAATCTTGGATGGTTCTTATATTAAGGAAACCAAACTGGTTCTAAGAGATGACATTCCCTATAAATTTAACCTCCTAAATACAAAAATGACACTTATAGAGATAAAATTATAATTGGTTATCCTATAGAAAGTCTAGGACCATCCTCAAATGTTATATGTGATCCTCTTTAGACATATATTAAATGATACTATAATTGATAAATATGACCAAAAATAGGGCCAATAAAGGTGAAATATTTGGTTCATCAGTGCCATGAAAACAGTGGGAGAATTTGTCACACTAAAGGGAACTAAAAACTCATAATACCTATAGTGACATCAGAATGTTGTATTTGCAATATCCTCCTCATGGAACCTCAATAGATGGTAGATGGTCCTAATATCAATCTTTTAGTACCATCTTATATCCATTAACTGGTCAAAGTGGTCATCAATCCTCAACAAGGTGTACTTTTTATTAATAGTCACAAGATTCAAGTAAGGGTAATCAATGAATATACTTAAAATCTCATTATCTTCATTATGAACAACACAAAATCCACCTATGAGGCACACTAGGTCTAATAAATCCCATCTCATGAAGTTCCTCTAATTACACCCTCAACTCCCAAAGCTTAGTAAGGTTCATTTGATATGTCATAGAAGATATTGATGAGGTATTGAGGTGAAAGTATGTGAAAAATTCTATCTCCCACCTTAAAGGTAGTCCCATATCATCTTTGGGGATGACATCCATATAATCCTCTACTTTTCTTGGAATCTAAATTTCTAAATATCCCACTACACTAAGTTCCAAACATTCCAACTAAGTGGAGATAGGTTTCCACTTCCAACTCATTAGCCCTACTCATTCTACCAAAAGGTAATTATTTCCATTGAAGGGGAATCCCATCCCATCATCTTGTAGAAATCTAACTCTTCTATGGTGACAATATATCTGGGCATGAACTATGGATTACTAGTCTATATATAAGATGAAATCATATAGTTTTATCACAGCAACCAAGAGGTCCCATGTTAAACAATCTCTATTGAGCACCAACTCACATTATTGGTAGATGTGAGGAATGGTAGAACCACTCCCTATTGGATCCTCTAGCCATAACAAATGGGAAAAAGACTTTACAGAAATCTCCATATCTCACACAGGGGACATGGAAATTAAATAATATTTCATTATTGTGTCTATAAGTACTAGAGAAAAAGTATAGAAGACATAGATCATACCATGAATAATCTCATGTGCAACCTTTTCATAACCCTTTGTAGCCTACAACTAACCACGACCTTAGCTGCTATCCCTATGAGACATAGAGGGGACACCTATTGGTAGTGATGGTGTTGCTAGGTCAATGCATCATTCACCACATATATAACCTCCTCCTGAAGCTCCTCCATCCTCTCTATAAACTCCACCTCCCTAGGATCCACCCTTTCCATTCCTAGGAGATCCGTGATCATGATTTTACCTATGTCCTGGTGGTTGTTTCACTAAATTATCACCCTATGTAGTGCATCGGGTTAGAAAATCATGATCCATTGACTTAACCTATCACAACCATAGAATATACCATCTTTTGGATGATTGTATCCTCTATATTATCCTTATTTTTTATATACCTATGTCTCATTCTAGGCATGAGTATGCATCCTGCATCGAGACCTTAACAACTAACATATTCTAGATGCTAAAGACTAATCAGCCCAATGATGTCCTCTACCTACTATATCTTCTCAATGATTCTCTAATAGAAGGTTATCTATCACCAAGGACTTCTCTATCACTTCAGTATAAGTGGGAATGCATAAAGAGACCATGTTATCTTGGATGTCCCTATAGAGTACTTTTCAAAATTACAAGCCTTGAAGTATTCATCTTGTTCTATATATAAATATTAGCACATGAGATCATTAAACCTCAATGCATACTCCAAAACTGACATATAACCTTATCACATCTCAACAATATCATGGATATACATAGATCACAAAATCAAAGGATAATACTCATTGCAAAACAAGTTCAGAAATTCTATCCATGAGAGTGTCACATCATTATGGGTTTGAGTGGCCATACACCACCAATGCCCTATAACTCTATGAATAAGACTGGTTACAAGTGCAACCATCTAATTGAACAGGGTATGTACGATCCAGAAAACCCAAACCACCGACTCAATCCAATATTCTTCTACCTGAGGTTCTATCTTTTAATAAAACCCGAGTGTTCTCTTCCACTAAAACTCATGCAATTTTAAAGGACTTTGTGCATCATCTTATTCACTCAATGGTGATATAAGCTTATCAATATGAATTTGATCATCCAATTAAAATACTAGATATTGGTTCATGTGCCACTCATTTAGTGAAATCACTACTCTTTGCTCACCTGGAGGGATCACCTCATGAATAGGTCCTCGCATTGATTCCTCATCACTCAAATGGTTATCATCATGACTCTATCTTATAATCCTAGTAGCATATCATCACAGAGACATCCTAAAAACGAAAAATATTTTCAATGATTAGATGAGAATATATGAGTATTTTAATTAATAAAGGCATAAAATTCAAAGACTCGTTTCTATATGATTCAAGTACCATTTGTTTCCTTATAAATTTTGCCTCAACATACTGAGTTGACAATCATGTGATTGGATTCTTGGTGTATGGATACATCATTTGTTGCATTTTCACTGGGTTATCTATCATAATATCCAAACACGATACACTTTAACACAATTTCATTATGTTCCCAACCAATCATCATGAAACATATGACTCTAAACACTATCTCTAGGAAAAACCACTCTGATACCACTCTGTTATAATCTGACCCACAGGGGCCCCACCTATCCTAGAAGTAAAATAAGAGTGGAACCCAAATCCCACTTCCAATATTCTAGGGGATGGAAAATATCACTGAATAGACATATCAATGAAATATGAGGCCTTATCCTGAAGTAATTATACACACACACACCCAACTCCATGAAGCAATGTAGAGTAATAATAATCCAAAACCTATATAGTGTAAACAATTCATGTGGAAACCTCTAGGAAATATATCAAAGGGGAATATAAATATACAAGAATATAAAATAGAGAAATTTATGCACAACCAAGAAAAATGAAAATTTCCCAACCTAAAAATATGTGAAAATGGAAAATGTAGTGGAGATCCCAACTCAAGATCTATGAGTCTGACAACCGAACATGGCCAGTGCCTTCAAGTAATAAAATACTCCATTGATACCAAATCAACCAAATTTATCTCTAGTATGTATTTAACCTATATAATACATGATATATGTATGAAAATACCATGCAGGGGTGAGTAAAAACATACTCAGTAGGATGCCTCGAAAAAAACCAATAGTAAAGAAATAAAATAAAATAGTCAACTCAACCCATATGTTAAGGAGGTGAAAAGAAACCCATTAATGGATATGATGATAAATAAACCCAATTCAAAGAGAGGGGAATCATGATCTGTATAACTAGATAATAATTATGAGCATGTCACAAATCCATGAGAAATTGTTGTCCTGATGCTAGAAGTCCAACTTAAACCTCATCAAAATATAGTGGAGGACTCATGCCCACTAGATCTAAGGGGGTATCAACTTCATTGGAAGATCTAATCCCCACTAGAGCTTAGTGAAGTTAGATTATTGACTCCATGGATGAGGGACCCATGCCCTAATAAGTATGGGGAGTACTGACTCAACTTATACATAAGATATAAGAGAACTACACGATGAGGGACTCATCATCATGGGAGTATCGATCCCAACATCAAATCTGATAATATTGCTTTAACCTTACAGTCATACTAAATGGATTTATAAAACCATAAATCTACTCATCATGTCTCAAAAATGTTCAAGTTTGGCCAAAAGAATCATGTCATAAACCAATGAGGTTGGACATCCCTATAAGAGTGGTTCACAACTTAAAAGTGGAGTTCACATAAAGAGTCTACCCTGACCAATTAATGGTATGAAAAAATCATTCATGTCTCAAATAAATTCCAAAACTTGTGAGAGTAATTGGTCCAAAATATTAATTTCATGGTTTATTATTTCATGTTCTGAACATGAAATCATAACCCTATATTACCATATAAATTCCACATGTTTACTGATTTGAGTATGGTTTCCACCAAAATCCTCTCAAGACACATCACTTTAGTTTTTTCATTCACTAAAATTTTGTTTGTGATCATTAATTATCAAAAAAATGATCATCAGCCATCTTTATGGCCTAAACAACATCATAAACATGTTTCATATTCAAGAATCCATATATTTATCCCATTCATTCCCATCCATAATGTCAAATAGGTAAAAATAATCATCGTTCATGGATCCCTATGTCGATAGGATTCCACACAACATCTGTATATCCACAGAACATATTTGGAGGTGTGGTCATGATTGAACCAATTATGAAATATTTAAATCACCAACCAAAAGGGTGGACGATGAAGAAAAAAAATAATGGGGTGAAATAAATTCATCAATCATCAATGTGATAATCATAGATTTACAACACAAATTGGTCATCAATTATAGGGTCAGAAATTAAAAATAAAATGGGAGGGATACTACACAACAAAAATTCTAAGTCCAAAAGATAATTATTTCTCAAGTACATAAAAATATAAGTTCTAAGGTTTCAAAATTAGATAATATATACATGATTGTAACATTATTAACATGGAAGAATCCATAAATAACAAATTCTTATATCATTGTTGGATCGATCGTGATAAATAATGAATCCTTGATGATGTAATTGGAATTATATGTGAATTTATTCACTGAAGATAATCCAAAATAACATCATATTGCCAAAAATTGATCTACAGATTCTAGGGATCAAATAAAAGAATTAAAGACTAGAATATATCTAAAAGTTGTGGTGGAATCTCCTAATGTTTTAGAGGAATGGATGTCAAATAACAAAAATCTGAGGTATCTAGAAATTATAAATGAGATGGGGATTGACCCATTCATGGTGTGAATACCTAGTTCGTGTCATTAACCTTACATGGTTTACATTCACTAAAATACCCACCGCCAAATCTAAAATAGCTGGAAGGATTTCATGCCATGTATAGATTCACTTGAGTTATGAATAATTTGAATCTAGAACCTCTTGAAACTCATCCCTAAAAATTCATGTTGTGAATTACATGTTCATGCTATTAATTACCACTTACAGTTGAAACTTATATCTACTTGATCCTCTTCCTCCCCAAACACCCTATGGGAATCAATTGCACCTAACACACGTCATATAGTAGGCTGGGAAGGTCTTGGGATGATACAAAATAAAAAGGGTAACATCAAGAAAAAATTCAATGTATCCTCACATAAAAACCAAAGTCATTGCAATATTATTGTTAAGAACAGGATTCCTCCAAAACTAAAAGACCCAGGAACATTTTTCACCCCATGTAACTTATAAGATAGTGTTATGTGGCCTTGGTGTAAGTATAAATCTGATCCCTTTATCACTTTTTTAAAACTTCAGATTATGAGAATTATAACCTACCAAATTTTTGAAACAATTGGCTGACCAATCCATTACTCACCCCATTAAAAGAGAGGATAATATTTTGGTTGTAGTAGGAAAACTATACTTACCTACTCATTCACTTATAACAGATATGGATTGTGAAAATAAAGTCCATATCGTCCTTGTTAGGCCTTTTTATACCACTAGTGGAGCTTTTGTTGATGTTGCAAATGGAAATTTGATATTCGATTTGGGTAGAAAAAATATAAATTAAATGTTTTCAAGAAGGATAAAGAACCTTAACATGAAAAAACTACTCAGGAGTTGAATTATTGGAATTTGAGGAACTTATTGATGATATTGAAGAATAATTTCAAGGAATAATTAAGGATATTGATATAAAACACTTCACTATAGAAATATATATAGTAATATATTCTAATAAGGAGGAGAAATACTTAGATTAGTTTGATGGAGAGTTATTGGAATATTTATATGAATTTTCTCAAGAAAAGCATTCTCAACCGAATTCTATAATCTGAGTGTGAAGATTTATTCATAATGGAAAACAGTGATAAAGAATAGATTTTATTTTTCATCCACTATTTATTTAAGATACAAATTTAGACCCTTGGTCTATCTAAACCCAATATTCTTCCCTCTTTCAAGAAAAAACATATATTAAGGATTTGAACTCTTCTATCCCACTTGAAATATTCATTTATGGGTTACAATTCTTCACTTTCGGTTATGAACTCATATGATCTTCGAGAAAGTCAAGATTAAAGTTTATTACATATCTTGAAAGAGTTTGAATCTATCATTGGATATATCATTTATGATATATATAGAATTAGTCTCTAATTATGCATGCATATGATTACCATGGAACCTGAGCATAAACCAAGAGTCTAATTAAAAAGGATACTCAAATCCAACCCGAATGATTTTTTTAGGTAATAATTCATCAATATTTTAATTACGTGAATCATATATCTTATCTAAGATAGCCCTTTAGGTCAGTCCTTTCCAATTAGTTCCTAATAAAGGGGTGTCACAGTTTTGTCCAATGAGAGTAATGAGAAAATTCAGACTTGGGAGGTGATGATGTGGAGAGTTTTTATTAATTATAAGAATATAAATTGTGTAACTAAGAAATTACATTTTCCTATTCTATTCTTAAATAAACTTCTTGAAAGTTTGTCTAGAAATTAATTCTATTCCTTTTTTGATGGATATTCTAGGTACAATCAGATTCCTATATCCCTTGAATATTAAGAAAAAACCATGTTCACATTCCCCTTTGGGAAATTTTTCTACCACTGAATACCTATTTTTTGTGTGTGATTTTAGCCAATTTTTAAAGATTAATTATTTCCATATTTTAAAACATGATAGAGAAGATAATTGAAGTTTCCATGGATGATTTCTTTCATTTTTGGGAGAACAAATGAGAGCTATTTAAATTACCTATAATTGGTCTTAAAAAGTTTCCAATAAAAGAAATATTATTTTTAATTGAGAGAAATGTCAATTTATGGTCACCGAGGGTATTTTTTATGGACATGAAGTGTGTATGAGGGGAATAGAAGTTGATACTTCCAATATTAAAGTCATTCAAAAGTTACCCCCTATTAAAAATGTTAAGGGTGTAAGAAATATTTTAAGACATGTCGGTTTTTACTGGAGGTTTATGAAGGAAATTTTAAATAAAAAAAAGGTTCTTATGTTTTTTTTGAAAAAGAAACACCCTTTTTCTTTAACAAGAAGTTACTATAATTAATTAACCTTTATAGTGAAAAAATGACTTCTTCACCCATCATCACTTCCCCTAATTGTAAATTTCCATTTGAAATTTTCTACGATGAAGTGACATAGTTTTTGGTGTAGTTATAGGGAATAGAAATGAAAATAAGTTACATGTGGTGTATTATACTAGTAACCTACTAGATGATGCCCAAAGAAATTATACCACTACTAAGAAGGAATTATTAATTACTTTTTATACGCTTGAAATTTTTTTTCTATACTTGAATAGGTCTAAGGTCATAGTTTTCGATGAAAATTTCACTATGAAATACTTGTTATCCAAGAAATAGGATACTTCTAGACTCATTAGATGGATTTTTTTTAAAGATTTTGACTTATAAATCAAGTACAACAAAGGGGATGAGAATTTTGTTATTGATCACATCTCTAGGTTATCTAACACCCAATATAGTGACCATAATAAAATAAATTATTTATTACTAGATGAAAAAATACTTATAGTTTCAGTAAAATAGACTCCATGGTTTGTGAATTTTTTTAATTTTCTAATCTTGTGAATCATGAAAAGTGGACTTACCCATAAACAAAGGAATAAATTAATTTCAGATCTTAACTAATTCTTCTGGGATTAACCATTATTGTTTAAGAGTTGTGATGATGGGGTCTTGAAGAGGTTTGTGACTGAGGAAGAGATGGGTTCTATTTTATAGTGTTTTCACTCTTAATAATGGGTTTGAAACCATTGGGGATAGGATAATTAAAAAGGTGTTGAAATATATATTTTATTAGCATACTATCTTAAAATATTCAAGGAGAATAGTGGTTGGTTTTTACAAGTGCCAAAGGATGGACAAAATTTTTAATGTCCCGGATCCAGGTGCAACCCAAAGGTTCCCCGAATCTGATTGGTCACATAACCTCAAGCACATTTCCCCAACCGCCAGAGGTTTTCAACTATTAGTCAGGTTTATGGTGTGATAATGGGGAAATTATTCCCTCATTGGAAGATTATACACAGCAGAAATAAAATACTAAACAATAGTAGAAGCAGTAATACCATACAACAGAAGTAAACAATGGAAGACTTATAGTAATAAAACAACTGGAGAATTTATATAAATGATTCATGTCACATGTGTTTAGGAAATAATCCATACAAGTCACAATTCTAGAATATAATACAGAAACCAAAGTATATAAAAATAGTATACTCCAACAGTATCGCAAGCCTCATCTTGGTCATGTGCCCTCCAGCTCTAATAGCAATCAAGTAACTAATGAATAAGGTAGATTTCCCTTATCTATACCCACAATCATATAATCTATTTGGGTACAAAAGCATGACCCAAAATGGGTGTGAGATAAATCCCAATAGGAAACCACCAAAATACTTGTGCCTAACTGTTAGTGAATATATATAATAGGTAATATGAAAAAAATGAAGCAATAAACTAGGAAGTACTCAAAAGTAAACAATCCTACAGTTTTTAATTACATTCATTTACATTTATTATTCAATCCATTGAATCATATAATTCAATCTTATACTTTGGCTTGTAAGATGCTTCACAATCATTTGATTATTAAATAATGACCCTTTAGGAAATTTCTCACAATCTAATCAACTTGTTCTAACATAACAACAATTCCTTTAATAATGACCCTCTGGGAAAGATATCATAGTCTAACCACTTTGGTCTAATATAATATCAAACAATTATAAATGGCCACCTAGGTAGCTCTCACGGTCAAAAACCTTGGGTTAACATGGCATCAATAATTTAGAAACGACTTCCTTGGTAGCTCTCATGGTCAATACCCCTGGGTCAACAACTACACCAAGGCTCTCCCGATCCTGTGAAATTAATGTGGGTATAATATCAAAGTGCCTTATGTAATCTGAAACTACTACATGGATAAAAATTCACAATCATCTCACATGCATTTTATATAATTAATCAAACTCTATCTTAATCAAAAAAAGGCATGGAAAACAAGGAAATCCTAATAGGAATCCTAGACCAAATGACCAAAAACAATTAATTAAGGGAAATTCACCCATGGGGTGTCTCATAAACAAGGTATTTAACCTTATTAATAGGCAACTAAACTTTACCAATCAACCAAACCATAATAGGTAATAAATAGGGTTTGATTCCAAAACACACAATACCCCAAACATGTGTATGCGGCACTTTTAGTATATAATATACAAAGATGAACAATGAAAAGAACAAACCACCTACCTCGATGTCTCAGGATCGATATAATTGAACACTGATCCTTGAATCGGCCTAGATCAACATAGATCTACAAAACAGTGAAAAACTCCCAATATTTAATAACTCACAAGAGAGGAGGAATCAAGAAAAAAGGCTCTGGATTAATTGAGGACTCACCAATGGCATTCCAACACACATTACAACATCTCAATCTAAGGTCGGGTGGAGAATCGAGGGTTCGATATTCATTCATCATTCTCGAGTGCTCATGTACGAAACACGGGAAGAAGAAGTTGGTTTTGGACATGAGACGTGACCTCGCTCCGATATATTAATTAAAAAGAAAAATACACAGAGTGTTCATTAAATGTACATGACGTGTAGTAGCCTTAACCATCCCCTGACTTAAGTGGTCTATGAGGTCATCACATTGTCCTGTACTCAGCCATTACATGACCAGTACATGGCTATATGCAGCAACTAGGTACATAGTGTGTACTCATAAGTACACCGTTTATACTTAAAACACCCCATTTCTTCCTTTCTCTAAAAAACAACCCAAAATCAAGATCCATACCTAAAATAAAGATCCAGGTTCTTAAAAACTTTCCCCCTTAAAGCAATTCATCCCTAAATTTCTCTTCCAAGGGTGGTGAAGAAGAATCTACGAACAACTCCAACCACTGCGATCGCACATCGATCTCCCTCTCCCAAGTCTCATCCTACACTTACTCGTGCTACCAAAGCACCCGTGCCAAATAAATAGACTATCCACATAGAACCTTCATGTTGGAATCCATAATCCAAAGAGGGTTCTCCTTGAAGGATGCATACACCTCTAACTCAACCTCCCCAGGTTGAAAAACATGATACGAGTCTGAAAAGTAACGTTGTCGCTGAGAAACATGAAAGACATCATGCATATCTTGGTACCTCTAAGATAACTGCAACTGATATGCAACTAGAAAAACTCTCTCCAAAACCTCAAATGGCCCAACATATCTCAGTGAAAGATTCCCCTATCTCTTAATCCTCCTATGTCCTAACCTTGATGTGACACGTAAGAAAACCTGATCTCCAACCTTGAACTCCAGAGGTCGTCTCTGTTGATTATCATAAGATTTTTTTCAAGATTGTGTAGTATAAATCCTCTTCCAAGTCAATTCCACCTACTCTGTGGTCTCCTACACATGATAAGGTCTCAGCATAGCTACCTCTCTTACCTCCATCCAACATAGGGGTGATTGGCATGGCCTACCAAAGAAATCCTCATAAGGTGTCATCTAAATCGTTGCCTGAAAACTATTATTATAGGAAAACTATACCAGGGTTATGTGTCTCTTCCAAGAGCCCCCAAAATATAGGTTGAATTCTCAAAGAATGTACTCCAAAATCTGAATCATGCGCTCGGACTGGCCATCTGCTTGGGGATGGTAAGATGTACTCATAAGTACTTGTGTACCCAAATCCCTTTGAAGTCCCTTCTAGAAACGAGAATTAAACTGGGCATACCTGTATAAAATGATAGAGTGTGGAACCCCATGTAAATGTACAATCTCTCGGATATACAACTTTCTAGGCTCATCAACACTAAAGGATTCCTTGGTCAGTAGGAAATGTTCAACCTTCGTTATTCTGTCGATAACAACCCAAACTGCATCATTTCCTCAGGATGACCTTAGTAAACCTATCACAAAATCCATTGTGACATCATTAAACTTCAACTCATGAATGGGTAACTATTTTAATAGCCATTACGGTTGTTGATGCTCTTCCTTGACCTGCTGATAGGTGAAACATCTCATAAAAAAAACCAGCTACATCCCTCTTCATGTCTAGCCACCAATACTGACAAGGTAAATCTTGATACATCTTGGTGACACCAGGATAGATTTCCCATACAGAGGAATGAAAATCATTCAACATTTCCTTGTGTATGTCTAATGACACCCATATGCATCCATGAAAATGAAAAACCTCATCCTCACTTATGGTCCACCCAGGAGTAGGGTCCTCTCCTAACACACTCTCCCATAGTACTAGGACTTCATAATCTGATATCTTCCTTATTCATACTCAATCCAATAGAGTATAGGTAATATTTAAAGAAGAAAGAAATGTTTCCCCCTATTTTTCATGCACCTTTAAATGCATGTCAAATAACAAAGCCATAATCTCTCACTCGCCACTGGCCTACTGAACTGCCTATATCTGAGTTTTCGTACTCAACGCATTATCCACTGTGTTGCCTTTCCCAGGCATGTAGGCAAGATCAAACTCAAAAGACTTAAGTTACTCAACCCACCTTCACTATCTCAAATTATGATCACACTGAGTAAAGATATACTTGAGGCTTTTTTGGTCAGTGTATACCATAAAATGATCTCCCAAAATATAATGTCTCCAACAGCATAAATCATGAAAAACTACAGCTAACTTCATATCGTGCATGGGGTAGTTCCTCTCATGTGGCCTCAACCACTGAGACCCATATTAAATGACTCCTTCCCCCTGCATAAGTACTGATCTGAGCCCAATACCTAATGAATCATAGTAAACTGTGTAACTCTTTCTCAAATCTGGAAAAATTAGTATCGGTGCTAAATTCGGCCTCCCTTTCATCCCCCAAAAGTCGTAATCACATGAATATTTCCACAAGTACTTTTCACCCTTCCTAGTTAGGCTTGTTAGTGGTATTACAAGCATGAAAATTCCTAAATAAAGTGCATGTAATAACCATCCATCCCCAAAAAACTCAGTACCTCAAAGATGTTCTTTGTCTTATCCCAGGAAACTACTGCTCTCACTTTCTATGGGTCTACTGATAATCCTGTCTCTAAAATGACCTGATCCAAGAAGTGAATCTGGTCCATCCAAAAGTGAAATTTTGAGAGCTAGGCATATAAATTATTCTCTCTAAGTGTAACAAATATGATCTCAATATGGATGGCATGGTTGTGTCAAGTGTGAGAACACAACAAGATATTATCCATGAAGACTACCACAAAAGAATCCAAGTAAGGATGGAACACTTGGTTCATCAGTGCCATGAAAATTTTTAGTACATTCATGAGACCGAATGGCATAACCAAATACTCGTATAGACCACAACTACTTTGAAAGACTTTAAGAGGTATATCTAATGGTCTAACACACAACTAATGATAACCAAATCTCAAGTCAATCTTTGAGAACACTCAGGATCTTCAAAGATGATCAAAGAGGTCATCAATTCTTATAAAGGGATATCGGTTCTTGACCGTCAACTGTTATAGCTTCCAATAATCTACACAAAATCCGAGGGTACCATCCACCTTCTTCACAAAAAGGGAAGGCGAACCCCAGGGAGAAGTACTGGGTCAGATAAAACCATTTGTCTTCAACTCCTCTAACTACTTCTTGAGATCCTATAACTCTAGTGTATCCATCCTATACAGAGGAATGGAAACTAGTGCCGCTCCTAGAACAAGATAAATAGAGAAATATACCTCTCACTCTGGAGGTAAACCAGAAAAGTTGGTTGGAAAGACTTCTCTAAAACGATCCACCACCAGAGGAAAGTCCATCTGTGAATTCTCCTTGTCATCCAGATATAAACTAGCAAGCTGGGATATAATTCCTCCTAACCCCTGATGATCGGGTCCTGCTCTACTCGCCTGTACATCCCATTCTCCCTTGTGTAGAAAAGACCCACCCTTTGGTGACATGAAACTCACCCTATGGTGATAATATTAAACAAAATCCTGAATGGAGACCAACTAGTCCGTTCCTAGAATGAAATCAAAGCATTTCATCTCTTAGACTAGTGGCCCTACAAGAAGTGACACCCACCAACCTCAATAGGGAACTCCTTGTACTAACATACACTAGTCTTCCTAACCCCCAATGGAGTTTCTAGAATCATAACATCATCATAAGTAAAGATGAAAAGCCCAAGTCTCTCCACAATGGAAACAGATATAAAACTATGGGAACCCCCTGTATCAAAAATAGAAGAATCTAAAACTGAGGCAATTATAATTCTACCTCTAACCATAGAGGGTATGGTATCCTTATCCTTCTAGGTCTATTCCATTACTAAATTCTAACCTATATCGCAACCCTATGACCCTACCTGGATACCCTAAGCTGGTTCACTCTATTGTCACTGAAGACTTATCATCTAGCTACCATAACCACGACCACCTCCTTGGCCTAAATAGCCTGAAAAACTTGAGTTCCATGACTGATAAGAAACTGGTGGTCCTACTCTTGAATGTGGAGACATAACAGATCCCTTCTCACTCATTGTAGGTGATAACATCCTGCAAAAACACTGAATGTGGTCCATCTTTCTTCAAGATAGACACTATACTAGATCCCTCAGGTAATGTGTTCTCATATGACCACTCTTTCTACACTGGTATCACACTACTTGGATACATAAAGATATATCCCTACGGTGCTTCCTGCTATCGGTCAAAGGAGCACTATCCCTGGATGCTAAACCACCCTGGTTTGTAGCTCCAAACTCCCTCAGATTGCACTTAGTAATCAGAAATTGATTTACTATATAAGTCATCGAAGTCAGCCTGAAATCATTCACCTAAAATCATATTTTATACCCGAGACCATCCTCCAACTGCCTATCCAGTGATAACTCATCACCTCCCAAAACAGGTGTGAATAACTGAAGCTATGTAAACATAGAATAGTAATCTATCCCTGAAAGAGATTCCTACTCTAAATGAATGAACTCCCTGTCTCAGTCTTACCTCAATGTCTCAGGGTAGAAGTAATCCTAGAAGGTCCTTTGAAACTATTCCCAAGTCATATCCTAATGATTTCCTTCCTGTGAGATAAAATCCCACCATCTCTTGGTGGAATCATGTAGCATGTAATTTGTGAGATTCACCCTTCTCTCAGGATATTTATTCATATTCCCAAAGATAGAAAGCATGGACTTCAACCATGACTCTGTAGCCTGTGGTCCTCCATCCCCTAAAAAGGTGGGAGGATGTTGTAGCTGGAACACCCGTGTCAGCTCTACCATAGATGGGGCAGGATTTGGTGCTTCTTGAAAATTCTTCATCATCCTCATAAATCCTTCATGGAACAGTGCATCGGCACCTACGTCTAGTATAAAATCTAGTGCCAATATGGGCACAATGGGATGATAAGCTAGTAGTCCCTAATCTACCATTTCTGGTGTCTGGTCATCACCATGTACCTAGTGTACAACCAGAGGACATCTGAGTGGCATGACTCTTCAAGGTCAATTTCACACCTCAGTATAAGATTGATCGAACTGAAACTCATAAGTGAAAGTATGGAATATGTGAAGTAAAGAATTCAAGTTTTAAAAAATATAGTTACACAGCATGTAGAAACACTACATGATGTGTTCCCTAAAGTTTTAACATGGGTGTGTACTCCTACCAACCTGGTCATGTAACACCCCATACACATAGCGTGTTCATCCTACAACATGGTGTGTACTTGAATATTCCCTCCTTCCTAGGTACTTCTACATGGCTATAACTACACAGTTCTACTGGTGTAACACTACATGGTGTGCACACTCTAGACACAGCATGTACAATATAAGTTCCATCCACCCATGTCGTTAGTCACACGGTCGGATACACAGTTTATTACTACATGACGTGTATAATATATACATGGTGTGTACAACCCAAGTTTCATCCACCTTTTTCATTAGTCACACGGCCAGATACATCGTCTTTCACAGCACAGTGTGTACTCCCAGCACACGGGGTGTTCTACCAAATGTGTATTAACCACGTGTCTCACCTCACATAGTCATTCACATAGTTAACAACTACATGACATGTACATATGGTACATGGTGTGAAAATTCATTTCTTCTAGAATAGAAGAACACATGGCGTGTGTTCATAACATCACACACCATGTTGTCTAGGTTTTTTTGGACAGTAAGCCTCTAAAACTTCTCACGAACCCCAAAATCTTAAAATTTATCCAAGGCATTCCATTTTCTGATCTGTGAGATCCCATACTCCCCACGAATCAAAGTTTTTAATCCTTACACATGTCATATCTAAATAGAATTCAATTAAATTTCAAACATGATCCACCAAATTTTGATCCAAGAAGGCCCATAAAACCTCAGGGACCAAATCTTAGAATCCATCCAAATGAAACTTTATATATACCAATACCCTAGTAACATAGTAGGTATTTATGTCATGGAATCTATCATAACAGCATTCATATCTATCACAAAATCTATCACAACAACATGCAATCGGTAATGAACCATAAATGGCATGATCAGAATGCATGGCATGTGATCTCTAGAAAGTTCCTATATGATGCATGAGATGGAATACCCTCATCTCATTGGGTTGCAGCAAAAATAGATCCACAATGAAATCAATCATAATAGCACAAAATAGGTGAATCACTCAATGGTTAAATCAAATCAACTGTAACAATTTCAAAACTAGAAAATTGCAATATTTGAGGTAACTTGGCTTTTCACTATACACGGGTTAGCTATTCCCAAGAAAAAATTATTACTAACTACCTATTCCTACCTATCTCTATCTATTGGATCCAAATAGTAGGGAAAAGTAGAAAAGAAAAACCCTCTGATACCACTTTTTAATTTCCTAGATCCAGGTGTTGTCCAAAGGTGCCCCGAACCCGGTTGGTCACATAACCTCAAGTGCATTTCCCCAAATTCCATGGGTTACTAACTAGAAGCGAGGGACAATGTATGATAATGGGGAAACTATTCCCTCATGGTAGAGTATACATAGCATAAATCAAATATAAAACAATAGAAGAATCAGTAATACCATACAACATAAGTAAATAGTGGAATACTGGTAGTAATAAAATAACTGGAGCATATATATAAATGATGCATGTCACATGTGTCTAGGAAATAATCCAAACAAGTCACAATGCTATAAATACAATACAAAAACCAAAGTGCGGAAAAACAAAAAACTCCAATAGAATCACAAGCCTCAGTTTAGTGTCATTCCCTCCAGCTCTAATAGCAATCAAGTACCTGCGGAAGAAGGGTGCTTGTTCTTATCTATACCTAAAATCATATAATCTATTTGGGTCCAAAAGCATGACCTAAATAGTGTGTGATATGAATCCTAATAGTAAACCACCGAAAGACTTGTGCCTAACTATCAGTGAATATATATAGTAGTTAATATGAAGAAATGTAGAAATAAACTAGGAAGTACTCAAAAGTAAACAATCCTACAGTTTTCAATTACATTCATTTACATTTATTATACAATATGTTGAATCATGTAATCCAAGCTTGTGATTTGGTTTGGAAGATGCTTTACAATCATTCTATTATTCAATAATTCCCCTATGTGAAATTTCTCACAATCTAATCCCACTGGTCTAGCATAACAATAATTTCTTTAATAACGACCCTCTGGGAAATCTCTCATGGTCTAAACCCTTTTATCTAATATACTATCAAAAAATTATAAATGACCACCTGGGTAGTTGTCATGGTCAATACCCTTGGGATAACATGGAATCAATAATTTAGAAATGACCTCCTGGGTAGCTCTCATAGTCAATACCCATGGGTCAACATAGCATAAGGTAATTATAAACGACTCCCCGGGTAGCTCTCATGGTCAATACCCATGGGTTGAAAACTACACCAAGGATATCACAGTCATATGTAACTAATTTGGGTATAATATAAAAGCACCTAATGTAATCTGAAACTACTACATGTCTAAACATTCCCAATCATCTCACATGCATTTTATATAATCAATCAAACTCCATCTTAATCAACCAAGGCATGGAAAACAATGCAATCCTAACAGGAATCCTAGACTAAACGGCCATAAACAATCAATCAAGGAAAACACACCCACGGGGTGTCCCATAAACAAGGTATTTAACCTTACACATATGCAACTAACCTTTACCAATAAACCAAACCATAACAGGTAATAAACAGGGTTTTATACCAAAAAACGCAATACCCCAAACATGGGTATGTGGAAATTTTAGCATATATAATCCAAATACAAACTACTAAATGAAAAAACCACCTACCTTGATGTCTCATGATCGATATACTTTAACATTAATCCTTGAATTGGCCTAGATCAGCGTAGATCTACAAAACAGAGAAAAATTCCCAACCTTGAATAACTCATAAGAGGGGAGGAATTATAAATAAAGGATCTAGAGGAACTGAGAACTCACCAGTTGGGTTCTAACACACCCAATGGAATCTCAATCAGAGGTCAGATGGAGAATCGGGGGTTCGATCTTCATTTTTCATTCCTGATCACTCCTGTACAAAACATGGGAATAAGAATTCGGTTCTGGACAAGAGACGCGACCCCGCTCTGATATATAAATTAAAAAAAACACATGATATGTTCATGAAATGTACATGATGTGTAGTTTCCTTAACCATCCCCTAACTTAAGCGGTCTTCCAGGTCATCAGAAGTACATGGCATGTACTTAGAAAAAACCTATTTATTCATTTCCCTCAAAAACAACCTAAAATCAAGATCCATAACTGAAATGAAGATATGGGTTTTTACAATATTGGAAGAATGAAAGAGCTACCTCATAATGGAATTTTATATGTTGATATTTTTTATGTATGGGGATTTTAATTTATGTGACCATTTCTATCCTCTCATGGGAATGATAAGAACTTACTGTTTATTAAATATGTTTCCAAATTGTTAGAAGTGGTGGAAATTATAAATAATCTAGACAATAGTGTTATTAAATTCATTAAGAATAAGATTTTATCAATATTTTAAGTACTTAAGGATTTTATCACTAATAATTAAACCCAGTATAAGAACTTTAAATTCATATTTTTAATGGGAAAATAAGTTTATGTACACAAAACTAGAACCACTTGCCATATTTATTCTAATTAACATATTGTGATTTTAAATTGGGAATTGAAACAAATTTTAGAGAAAATTGTTGGGATTTCTAGGAAAGGTGGGTCTTTAAAACATGATAAGGCCTTATGGGACTAAAAAACATTATTAAAGGCTCACATATTAATTTATCCCAATAGAATTATTTTTTAAACATTCCCCATTCCTGTAAAATTAAATGATAAAACTTTTTGGATTGTAAAGGTTCTGAACTATGATTTTAAAGTTGTTAGTGAGATAATTTTTCTAGACATCGGTGAATTGGATGATATGGGAAGATAATATTATGAAAATACTATAATAAATAAGATAAGAACTAAAAAATTTCATGACTAAATCATCCAAAATATAAACTTTAAAGATGGTTAGAAGGTTTTAATTTTTAATTCCAAACATAAACTATTCCCTGGAAAACACAAGTCTAAATGGTATGTCCCTTTCACCATCCTTAGGGTGTTAGTTAATGGATTTTTTGATCTATTTAGTGAGTTCAATATGACATTTTTGGTTAATGATCAAAATATCAAACATTAATTTGAGGTAAATCCAAAGGTCGTGGATGGTGTTTATGTTATTAAAACTTGATTATTATTTTACTCTTACTAAAGAACTTAATCTCAATGACTCATGGGATTTAACCCAAATTCATTCCTTTGGTTTTTTTATTATTATGTTTAAAATATCAATGAAACCTGTTATTTTCCCTGCATATTAAAACTTTATTACTTTAATTAAATGGTCCCCTTTTACACTAATTTCAATCATCTAGAATATCTTTTAGTGAATAGTATTTATAGGTACATAAGTTTGGTCCTACTTGGTGTTGAGAATAAGTAAACATACTATGTAGTTTCCTTAGAGAGAGAAAATTCATATCCTGGTAGAGGCAGGAACTCAATGAATTTTTAAAGTCTAAGAGAAGTTGACTATCGGATAAACATTGAACCACCACCCCATTTAACACAAACATTAGTTATTTATCTTTTTAGTTCTAATTTCATGAAGACTTATGTTATTATTTTTACTTTTATAGGACATGGAATTGGGAAATTAGAGGTATTTCTCATGGGTAAAGTAAGGGAAGTGTCTTTGGAATAATTTAAATTACTAAATATTTTATTTTAGAGGAGTTTTTTTTTAATTTTTTCACTATATTTACTCCTTTTTTAATGAAAACTATTTTTTTATGTTTGTGTGGCTTAATTTTTTTGATTTTTTTGAAAATTTTAGATACATGTTGAAATAATTAGTAAAATTATAATGGTTTTTTCAACTATTCTACTAGATTTTTTACTAAAATTGAGTCATTGCATTATTTTTTCTATGCTTCATTAAAAAAAATTAACTTCAATTTTAAGTATGCATAAAACTTGAAAATAATACATATGTTTTGAAAATATCTTGTAGAAACTAGATGTAATACCCATTTTCATAATCTAAATTTTTCCACTAATTGTATTGAATAAAAATTAAAATATTTAAAATTTCGTAGTGACCATTTAATTATAATTTTCACTATTGAATTAAAAAACTATTTGATCATAAACTATTTTAATTTTTCTCTCATCTTGAAGTTAAAAATTGGGAAAAATTTATTTTAACTATATAAGGGTCTTTATTTGTGCTAAACTTTATTTCATGAAGTACATTAAAAATAACCCTAAAATTTTTCAACTTGATTGTGTTTAAGAATCGGTTTTCATACTCATTGGTTGAAATTATTTTCAAAAATTTAGTGTTTTTTTGTAGAATTGTGAGGTAAATATAGATAGAAAATTATGAACTAAGTTTGATTAAAAATAGATATTTAAGTCCCATTATTAATTAAGGATGGTAAATTTCATTCATTGAATGATATTTCTATTTGTAGGTTTGATTCAATGAAGAAGAGAGGAGTTAAAATTTATCAATTAATGTGGTTATAAGGATGAAATATAGTGAACATTGTCTATTCAATGTATTATCTATGAGACTTAGGAATATAATTATGAAGGTTGATTTTGACTGATCTTGGTCAAAATGAAGAGTGAGAGTGAGACTGGTGAACTATGAAACTAGTTGAAATCATCCATGATCTGGGTGTCAAGGATCAATTGAAATATCGGTTCTGATCCTTCAAAAATGACTTTATTTTGATGAACTAGTGATATAGAACCTATTAATAAAATAATAAAACCATTTATATATTGAACCTATGTAGAATGATCAAGCATAGTATAAATTGGTGTTGAGATCGATTAAAGAATATAAAGCAAGGAACTCTAGATTTTTCAGAACATGATGATGGATTTATGGGAAGTGTGCTAAAGCCAATGAAAGGTGTATTCTTAAAATATGGAGCATCAAGGTAGAGTGATTTTAGGAAATTTCTATTTAGTTTTAGTCAATATAATTCAGCAATAGGTTGAAACTGAATAGAGTAAAAGTAAGTGTGGTCAGTTTTTTCTTGTGGTTTTCAAAAGGGTTTAGAAATAAAATTATTTAAAAATAAAAGTATCTAAAAAGCAAAAAATTTGAATTAGTGGAGTTATAAATTTTTTTTTATCAATTTAAGGTGGTGTAAAAAACATAACATAATTATTTAAGTCGATGGTTTTGGAGGAGAGTAAAATAGAATCACCTTGATATTTGATGGTCACTATCTTACACGTTTTTAAGATGCAAGTAAGATTTAAGTATATTAAAATGGGTATCTAGAAGAGAAAATATGTGGGAGAGATAATATTCCTTAATAAAGAAGATTCTTTAACTTTATCTTCTTTTTACTTAATTTTCCTCTACATTTTAGATAATATTATTATACTGTGATGAATTAAAAATGCTACGTGGATAAAATTTTATAATTGAATAAGATTGACCTGATCATTTTCATACTTCATTAATGTTTTCTTTTCTAAATTGTATCACTATTCATCTTCCTAAATTCCCTTATTAGTAATCATTTCCCCTTATTTGAAGAATTAATGATGGATAATCTTGAACATAAAAACAAAACTGTTAATAATATTTTCTCTTGAAATCCCTTTGATTAGAGTTTTTATTGAAAATTGAAGAATATAACACCAATATTGAATGGAATTTTGATATAAGTAATTATCATTTCAATATTTTTTTATGGTTTTGTTAAAATATATAGTTGAAAAACTAAATAAATTGACCTCCAACCTTTCAAATACTCGATAGGGTTAGTAGAGAGTTTTTACATGGATGAAGATCAAGTTAAGTTTTTTTCATGAATAAAGGACCATATTATAAAAAATTAGGCAATAAAATTTACCCTTTCCCATTAATTTTGTATTCACCACATGTTTATTAGATCTGATTTCTTCTTTAAATTGTATCACTTTCTTCATCTTCACTATGGTTTCATCACTTACTACTCATCACCTCACTTTTCATCATTATTTACTTAATGTTTTCACTATTGTTTATTTTTGGGTTTTAAGAGTATTATTTTTATTTCACATTAATTTATACCTCCATTATGGGTCAGCTTCTACTTGTTTCTTTACTTATTATTAGTGCATATAAAAAATAATATGTGTATCCAATAATCTGCATCAATGACACTTCATCAAGAGACACTAATAATATTAGGTTACTAGAGGAATAGATTTTATTTTATCTATATGATAGGTTGGGAAAGGGGTTTTCCACTAAACTATAAAAGATGCATATATTATATTATTAGGACGATGACATACCTAAATAACTAAGTGGTGATATAAATTCCATAGTGAACTCATTTCTTAGTAAAACATGGATCTTGGACTACTAATAGTTATGGTGGATTTTAAAATGGTTCATCATTTTAGTGGGAGTAAATTTAATAAAATTCTTTATTAAATGTTCATAAAACATGATACTCATCTGATAAAAGCATTGGTTGTAGATAATTAACATCATCATTATCAAATATAACTTTGGGATCAAACCTATATAAAGGAAAAAATTGTTGTAGAATCTTCTTTTATTGGTACAATACATAATAATTATTCTTAAAAAAGGAAAATTCTATGTGTTATAGAAAACCCTTCATGGGTACCTAATTGTTGAAGTAGTTCAACAAATAAATATTGATGTTTATGAGAAGCATATAATGATTCACTCAAGTTTCCCTTAAGGATTTTTTTATGTATGAAATTCGTTTTTTCATCATTGGAAATGTCTCAACAATGTGGATGAGTTCAAGGAATGTTTAACATATTTTATCAAAGTGTTGATGATAAATGAACTAGGATAGGTAATGCCCTAGTTCTTATGTTGTGTCAATATTATAAGTGGTTAAAATTTAAAACTAAAAGATTAAAACTTAGTTGGCATGTACACTAATTTTTCTTCAAATTTTCATCCAAAGTTATTGCAACCTATAGTTATTTGGAAAAGGCTTAATGATTCCATAAGATTGATTTTTTTGGAATACCAAAAGAAGTCTAGGAAACTCCATGTAATTTCCATGTTATGTACCGATGTTATAGAAATAAATTATTTAATTTTGAATTGTATGTGATACCGAATGTATATTTTATGAATGTTGTAAGTATATAAGAGTTCAAAATTGGGGAAAGAATTGATTAATATTATAGTTTGTATTCAAATGATGAAGCAAGGGGTTGTTGAATCATGGAATTGAATGTAATGTAATATTATGAAGATCATATAAATCTAAATGAATAATGTTTATTCTCATATTTATATGATAATATAGATTAATTTAATATGCATTGTTTATGATTCATAAGATTCTATAACTTGTTTGAAAATGATAAAATGGTAAAAATGATTTATCTAGGATAAAAGATTTTAACCAAATGTTTTTTAAAATATAAGGAATAAGATCCCACCACCCTTAAATATCATATTTTAATGAATAATATTCTTCTTAATAAAATTCTAAAAACACATATAATAACATATATGATATGGGTAAAATAGTTTATTTTTTAAATATTATCACTTAGGGAAATAAGTTTTGATTCCTAATAAAAAGGAGTGTGTGTATTTTATCATGATATTATGAAAAGAATATTATGAATAAGAGTCTAGTGGTGGTATGTTTGTACTTTGAGAAGATAAAAGTTAAAAAATGAAATATTATTCCAGTATAAAGTGAATATCACTTTCAAGGAAAAAGTTTATTGGAAAAATTTCAGAGGATGATGATGATAAACTAAAAAATAGTTATCAGTATATAAAAAAGTTATTAACATTGTAACATTGGATTTTGTGTATTTAAAGATTTTGAATATGTTAAATGAGTTGAACATTAGGAATATGATTCCTAAGTCTCAACATTATTCAAATTATCTTACTTCATATATTTTACTCACTAAATATTTTAGTGGGAGGGTTTTATCAGGTGGTCACATAATTACATAGAGATTAAATGAGTTTAATAAAACCCCTGAAGATGTAGAAAACATAAGTTTAATCTGGTTGTATATCATATTTGACATGTTATAAAAACACTTATGTATGGTTTTGTTAATTATTCTTTAAAAATTTTAAGGATATAAAATTCATCATGTTACATAAAAATGTAATCTTCACATTATCATTCTTTAATATTGAATATATATATATATATATATATATCATGAAGTGAAATGATGGTTAACCTATCAAAGTATGACTTTTGTTATCCCTAACTAATTTCCATCATGGATTATTATAGGCATGATGAAATATTAAGGTTATCATTATTAGGATTCTTGTATTGAGATATAGAATGTCCTCATGAGGCACAAAATGGGTTTTGTTTGTTTTATGACCCACTAAGTATATACCACATAGAGTTAAAAAAACTATGTATTTGGAATAATAGGGGTGCATGGTTCATATTTTTAATCCCTGATACCTTATGTTGGTTATATACCTTTCATGATAACCTTAATACTTTGATACATTTCTTATACAAGCCTTGAGGTTTAGCTAATCATGGGGTGGTTGGGTATGTTGTTAATCATGCCATTAGTTGTAACCTAACTATGATGGGATTTTCCTCTCATATGATGATTATTACATATGTTCCCTTGATTGAGATAGAATAAATAAGTGTAATACATTACATAGATAATAATTATGATGTACTTATTTATCAGGTTAGTAGTATGTGATGTTCTCATCTATAAAGGTCAATGACATGTGAAGTATTCGTCAATGTTGACAGTCTATAATCTGATAATTAAGAATGTTTGAGTATCTATATAGGATTGAAATAATTTTTTTATATGGTTATTTGACTTCCTAGACAAAGGGATCGTATGAAAATTGATTTAATTCATATAATATAGCTAGTGAAACTGGTATTGAGATACATGTGTTTGAGGGAGATCATGCTAGATCCCCTTGTATCTAAAGTAGAACTGATACTTTGATAGATGCCACTCTTTTATTACATTTATGGGTTCAGGAATTCATATTTATTTTTTATGCTACAAAGTCCCATGAGGTTACACTTTTTGGTCGACTAAATGGGGATTGAGTTTTATAAAACTTAGAGAGTAGCTATAAAAGTGTTTTAAAGTTTATCCAAAAGGGGTTTTTGAAGTTTATTCACAAGTTATTACATATTATGTGATACATGGTGAATTTGATAGCTCTAAAAATTTATTTTAGAAGATATCTAAAAGTAATTTTGGATATGGTTTCATAATTTATTGTATATGATACAATATAAGGTAAAGTGGTGAAAATTCTACGAGTCTTTTGTGCAAGTGGGTGATTAAAGGATATATTCCCTAAATACTTAAACTCACATGATAGGTTTTGGCCTTATCGTATGTTAAGATATAAATATATCATTGGTTTAAATATATGACATTGTATAACTACTAACTTTATTATTTTATTCCTTACAATATGTTGATATCGTAATGCATGAATTATCAAAGGTAGTATATTCATAGTTTCACCCACATCAGCTATCATTAATATATATATATATATATAACATATTTTGAATCATAATTCATTCATATGATGAATGAATTTTTTATTATGGGTTACAAAAGGGTTCTATAATCATATTCATAAACTCATATTATTTGTAACATATAAGTTAATTCTTGATCACTTGAGGAGTGTCCTATAGGGCTTATAAAAGGAGGTTGTTACATGTGAATAGTGTGATCATCCTTGTCTGAGTTGATACTGATTCTCCCTATTTGGACCTCTCTTTTCTCCACCATTTTCTTCAATAGGCACTAGAATTATATAGATTTTAAAATAATCCCACCCATATGATGGGTGATTCACATCAACCCATGGATACACTATAAATGAGGGAGTCCTTAAACTGTCTCTTTGTATTCTTCATCAAGCATGTGGGTGGTTTCCTTCAGCTACCACTTGTATAAATGGTTTCAGTTTCATCAATGGTAAATCTTAGGTTTGGGTTTCATGTTTTTTATTATTCTTAGATTAATTTTTAATTTATCCTATGAAACCTATCAAGATAGAAACTCTAGGGCCACTAAGGATAGCGATGGATGATTTCTCGAAATGAATATTCTTATATACAATGGTTTGACTATGTTAAGGATGGATGGGTTTTTGTGGTATTTTAACCTAATATCCTATTATTATGTTTGGGTATTGTTTAGATATTATTAAAATTGAGATATAGTTCTCATGTTTAGGTTGGATGTTATACAAACTAAGATGTTGTTCTTGTATATGGGTTATATACTATATTGATTTTGATATGGTTCTTTTGTGTGAGTTGGATGTTATTCAAATTGATATTTTTTTATTATGCATGGTTTGGATGTTATTCCAATAGATATATGGTTATTATTTATGGTTCAAAATTTATGCTAACCAAGGTGTTGTTCTTGTGTATGGGTTGGGTGTTGTGCCATCAAATATGTTATGTTTATATATGATTTGGAAACTATTCACACTAAGATATGATTATTGTGTGTGTATTAGACTATATTCCAATAGAGATATTGTTATTTTTTATGGTTTGGATGTCATTCCAATTGAGATATGGTTATTGTATGTAGTTTGGATGTTATTCCAACCAAGATGTTTTTTTATATATGGGTTGGGTTCTATTTCAACCAAGATATTGTTCATATGTTTGAGTCCAATGTTATACTAACTGATAAGTTATTTTTATGTATAGGTCAGATGTTATTCCAATTGTGATATGGATTTTTGAAAGTTGTTCATATGAAATTCAAACCTAGAGGTGTATCAGTATGGATTGGTTGGGTGTTGTGTCAACCTATTGCCCTAAGTGGTCCATGACCATGTGAGCAGATGATTTGTCGACCAACCAATTATTATATATGTTTATACTATAAATCGAGATAACTTGATGTGGTATTAGTTGACCATCAGTGTAGATTTATGAGTACACTATGGAATTATGTGTGCATTGCATATGATATTTAGTGTTTTCACATATTCAGTACATTCATGCACATATATAATGGTTTCCATTAGGAAAACTTTTGATAGAGACATACTGAGTGGTATACTCACACCCTACACATGCACCTTGGCGGATGTGCATACCTTATGGTTTACATGTAACTTAGGGAAATGGCCCTTATGTATTTGGATAAGTTAGAGGATTTTGGAGGGGTTATATAGATTGGATCTATGTGAGTTTGAGATATATGTTGTATATCCTCTATTTTATTTCTGGTCATGTTTCAATGTTGGATTTCTAAGTATATATTAATATTTAATATAATTAGTGGTATAAATACGAAACCCTTAAGCCTAATAACTCCATGTGTTAAACCTAGAACCATGAAAACTATATAATGAATGAATTACATTGATAACCTCACACCATCATGTTTCTACTACTATATTTGATCGATGGGATTGATGAATATCATAAGAGGAGTCCAAAGTATATTTATCCTCCATGTTGTATCCATGGGTTGATGCTGAATCACCTATCTCGTGGGTAGAATTATACTTACACCCATGATATTATAGTGTCTCAATAGAGAAAAGGGTGATGGAAAAAGAGAGTTATAGGATCAAGGAAAATTAGCAAGAGTGTTGTAAAGTTCAGACAACTATCTTGATGGTGTTCAACCTCATTTTTTAGCCTCTTGAGACACTCCTAAGTCATCCATGTATTAACTCATACATTATGGAACATATGAGTTATTCCTGTGGATAAAAACTATTTGTAACCTCATGAACGAACCAACTACCATGTGTTTCGTGATATGAAATGCATTATTGAGGATTTTCAACATGTAGAATATCTGAATAAAAGCATATATTATTTATATTCCTTAGACAGTAGTATATTATCACTTATAATATTATTTATGATAACCTTTTTAGATTGGAATATGATATAACATATTTCATTCATGTCATACCATATGACATGTTTAAATTTTACAATATGATATGAACCACATATAAGTAGGATTTAGGGAATATCTCCTACAATCTCCCACTTAAACTATAGCCTCATAGATTGTGTTCCATTTCACTTTATATTATATAGCATATAATAACTTTTGAAATTGTATCCAAAAATATTTTTGGATATCTTCTAACTCACTTTTAAAAATATATCATTAACATCATTATGTATCATATCATATAAAATACCTTATGGATGATCCAAAATTCATGTTGGGTAAACTCTAAAACACTTTTAGAGTAACTCCTCTATTTCAAACCCAATCCCCATTCAATCAAAAAAAATTATAACCCCATGGAACTTTATAGAATTAATAAAAAAATATAAATTTCTGAATTCATAATGTAAGCAAAGAGAGACCTCTAGCGAAGCATTAGTTATTTTCATGATATAAAGAGATCTTCCATGATCTCTATCAAACACATGTATATCTATACATGTGTCCACTAATTACATCATATAAAATCATTCATTATCATATCTTATTTATTTCTAATAAATTGAGTGGTCATGGGATACAAAGTATGTCAATCCCATATAACTTCCTCAGTCATTCTTGATTCTCCAAGTATAGATTGGCCATGTCGATGAATACATCACATGTCATTCACCTTTATGGATGATCACATCACACACCCCGCACCAAAATATATAAGCATAAAATATGTTCTATCTAGGTATGGTTGTGTGTTTCCTTGGTCTATCTCAATCAAGGACCCCTATTCTGTACTTTTCATACAAAGGGACAAATACCCTCTTGGTTAAGCTCCAACCACATAATCAGTAATATACCCAACCACCCCTTATTAGATAAGCCTCAAGTTTTACATAATAAAGGTATAAAAGTATGAAGGTTATCATGTTAGTTATCTCACCAACCATAGGTAGTGGGGACTCTAAATACGAATCATGCACCCTTGGTATACCAAAGATATAGTCTGTGACACTCCATATGGTATACTTCATGGATCACCCATTACACAAAACTCATTTTTTGCCTCATGATAATACTTCATATCCTGATATAAGATTCATACTCAAATTAACCTTATTTTTTTTCACAACATATAATACACCATGATGAACATCAGTTAAGAATAACTCAAATTCATAATTGGAGAGGTCAATAATTTTTTCACTTAATGATATATCTATATATATACATCCAATATGAAAGAATAATTAATGGAAGAATTAATTTTGTATAACATGATATATTTTATATTATTAAACTCCTTTAATAATACATAACAAAACCATACATAAGTTCATGTCTAAAATATCATATATGATAAACTGCTTGATCATCCTTATGTTTTCTATACATTTAGGGTTGTTAAACTCATTACATCTCTATGTGATTATTTCCATATATTTATATGATTGTATGATTGAAAGTAACGTACCGTAAAGTCATGTGATATTGTATAGTATGATATGGCATGTTGTAGAGTATGGAATACATATTTAGAAGGCATATATTTAAGAATGTGGGTAAATAATATTTTACAATATAGTGATATCATATGTTTGTTGTTTGAGTATATCATATTATATGATATATATAAGTTATAGTTCCATGAATAAATGGTTTGATTCATTTAGAACTTCCATGACTCATTCAACCATCCAAACATCAAGGAGTTGACATCTAAATATCATACACATTAGCTATCATTTATAAGTTATTTCATAAGATGAAATGGATATGAGAGTTATTGGTTGAGGGAAACATGAGATGTAATCAGAGGAATTTACCCATATGTTTATAAAATGTATGATTAAATTTATGGGCTTAAGGAGAATCCCTATAGATTACATAAAGGAGTTCAATTTTAAGTCTGGGTAAGTGATTCCCGAATAGACTCTAGCCAAAACTCTCCCCTCCCAAAGATCTCTTTTCCCTTCTTTATTTCCTTCTAAGATACTATAATATTATAAAGGATAAATGTTCCTTCCAAAATACTTTTGTGTGATTTGGTGAAACTTATAAATACACCTTATAGGGACGATTATTTTGTTTATTCCTTGGAGATATTCATTAATCACTAAATAAAGGAAATGACCACAGTATTCTACAGTGTATGGTACATGTTATTCATTTCCAGTTTCTTATGATTTTATTTTCATAGGTATGTTGATCTAAGGTTTTAATGTTTCTATACATTTTCACTAGTTTGATTAATCATTAATCACTCCTTAAAACCCTTTAAGTGGTATCTAACACATACCATACATTTTAATTTCTGAAATCATTCTAAACATAAAATATTTTGAGATCATAATATATTTCATACTAACTATCATAAAATATTATAGAAAACATTGTTCTAACCAATTAAATCAGGGATTACAATATGGGTTACCATATATAGGGACACATTAAAAATCCATCAGTTTTTTATTAGTCATAGAATATGACATTGGGATATCATATTCAATGATAACACTATGTTATGAGTTTTAAAACAGAGCATCATATCGATTTATCAATATCCTTTGAATCATATAATACAATTGATGTGATGTCCCAACTCAAGTTCTACACATCAGTACCCAGATCCAATTGGTTTCATGGCCTTAAGCATTCCTCCCCGTACACCAGAGGTTTCCAACTAGAATAAAGGGTCTAATATAGATACCATGGGGATACTATAACCTCTTTATCAAAGAAACACAATATTGGAAATAAATAGGAATAACCAAAAGATATAACCAATAACTACAAAAACTAATATCACAAGATGACTAAAATAGAAATATAATATCCAAACTAAATAGTAGATTGTCATGCCAAGTATGTATTAAGTGTCAAATGAAAAACCAAAAGAAAGACACACTGACTCTCCCAAGCAGGTCCCAACACCATGTTTGGTTCCCTCATCCATGATCCATCCATAATCATCAATCTAACATATGTATTTTTTACCTTATCCTATCCTGAAATAATGAACTCTATTAAGGTACCAATCAGGAAGCCTAAGTAGGGTGTTAGTATAACTCAGTAGTCCACCACCAATAGCATCTAAAACAATATCCAATAAATAGTAGTGTATGCAGTTGTAAAAAGAATAAATTATAATGCATAAATTAAACATTTATCATATTTCATTATTCTATAATTAACTACATTATTTCCTCAAATTCATGAAAACACCCAACCTACCAATACCTGCTTTAGCCCATGCCAGATTCAGAACCATATCACATAGGGATTTATAATTCATTATCGCATGACCTTACATTATCCATTTAATTTTAATTCATAACATGACTAATTGGAAACATAGTCCAATGCCAATTTTTTGGGCCTAGAACGTGGTGGATAGGACCCCTTGGGTACTTGAAGCATCATTCCATCTCCCTCAACACATTCATTAATCAATCACATATGTGGGATTTTGAAGTAGCATCCTTTTTCCCACACTCATTATCGCATGCATCACACAAGTGGGATTTTGAAGCATCAGTCAGTTTCCCACAATCATTATCATATGAATTCATTATTATTCTAGAACATCATGTCTAGTACCCCATGGGTATTTGAAGAATCAGTCCATATCCCACAACCCATTAATCAAATAATCACACATTTCACATATATCACATTTAACAAAGCTAATCATCAATAACTCTCTTTTCAACATTACACATCATGGAATACCATTTAAATTATCAAAACAATCAAGATTAATCACTTTAAATTACAAAGAATAATATGAACAAATCACCATTAAACCAATTATCACCCTTAAATCATATATTCATTAACCCTTCAAGGTTAGGAAACATCCCTTAGGTACCATTAATTAGTCAATTCATCATTCAATTAATTAATAAATTCCGCAATCCCATAAATTGACCAATTTTACAATTCCAATATCCCATAATTTCCACAATCACATCATTTAATCAATTGATTAATACAATTCATCCATTTACAATTGCCCCAAATTAAACCCATTAAATTATCACATGAAAATTCAATTTAATTTAATTTAATTATTGATGAAATTTCCCAATAATGGAAAATGAAATTTCACAATTACATAAATGTAATTAAATAAATACTTTATGAATTTAATAATAGATGACCTTCCTTAAGATCGTTGATGAGCACTCACCAAAAAAATCCCCAATTGAAGAGGAACAACCAAGATCATGATGAATAACAAGATCTAGATTTGAAACCTAGGTACAAGATTAAATGGATTATATCCATGAAATCCTAGATCTAAATCCTCTTCTAAGGGATGAAAACATCCCTTAAAAGGATTATAGAAAGATGGGAGAGTGGGAGAAAACCATACAGGATGAGAATCTCTTATCGAGAGAGGTGCGGATCACTCAATGGATCTTTTATTCATTAATAATGGAAGTTGGAATTCCTTATAACTCATTTGGGATCCTCTGAAATTCACAGGAATCATTTTAGGTCTAAGTGGGGATGATTAGGGATTAATACTGAGAGTTTGGGTTTTTATTTTAATTTTTTGGGGTTTTAAATTTCCATCACACGGTTTCTTGTACGAGACTCAAGGTTTTCTCTAACTATGCACCTCCTCTTGGGGGGCACATGATTACTATTAAGAGGTTTCATGGTTTGACAAACCATGTGCCAGATGTGTGAATCCAAACTATTTGGGTTCACATTGTTTTCTTTCCTGGAAACACGGTTTGGGAAAATTGTGTGCCAGCCATGTATTGCCCCCTCTTCCTTCCAAAATTTTTCAATTTCACCCTAAAACTCCTCGATGTAAAACTCAAAAAAGATACACTCAAAAAAAATGGTAAAATATAACATGTAAATGAGCCTAAGAAAACTCTAGAAAATGTTGGGATCATATAACCTCTATACCTTATAATAGATCATCCTTGAGTTGTACTCTCAAGCATCTCTAAGATTCTATGGTAAAAATATTAGGACACTGAGCCCAAATATCATATTATATCTCTCAAGTTTTCTCTTGGACATGGACATGTTACCACAATATACAAAATATCGACATAGTATTTCCCCTAAACACTTTCTCATTGTGATCCTCAATATGTATCAGATGCTCCTCAAATAAATCATTGATCTCAAGCTCAACATAATCCACATCAATCACATGAGAATGGTTGGGGTGATACAGTCGACATTGTGACATATGAAAAACACCATTCATAGCACTACACCTATGTTGAAGATCCAATCGGTAATTCACCAGTCTGATTCTCTCCATAACCTCAAATGGTCCAATAAACCTAGGTACCAACTTAACCTACCTTATAATCCTAGGGTGACCTAATCTAGGTGACACTCAAAGAAAAATATGATAACCGACTGTAAACTCAAGGGTTCATCAATGTATATCAGCATATGACTTCTTCCTACTCTAAGTCATAGCCATATATTTCCGAATTAACTGAAACTTCTCTGATGTCTCCTGCATGAGACTTGGTCCCAACAACTCTAACTCGCCTGCCTTCATCCATTATAGAGGTGATCTGTCTGGATTACCATAAAGAGCCTCATATAGATCCATCTTTATAGTTTCTTGATAATTGTTATTATAAGAGAACTCAATTAGTGGTTGGTGCTTCTCTTAATACCCACTAAAATCGAGAATGCATGCTCGGGGAATATACTCAAGCACCTATGTAGTATGTTCTAGCTGCCCATATTTTTCTAAGTGGAATGTCATACTCAAAAAAACTTGTGTACCAAGAAACTTATGAAAGGACTTCTAGAAGTGTGAAGTAAATCTTCATTAATGGTCTGAAAAAATACTCTATCGAACCCCGTGCAGATGAAATATTTCCCAAATGTATAAATCTCCCAAATGGTCCACTGAGAAAGTCTCTCGTACAGGAAATAAATGTGATAACTTTGTCAAATAGTCCATAATCGTCCAAATAGAAACATTCTTCTAAGACACCCTTGGGAGACCCAACAAAAAATTTGTGGTAATGTTGTCCCATTTCATTCTAGAATGGGAAAATGAATGTAGTAAACCACTAGGTCATTGATGCTCAGTCTTCGCCTATTAATAGGTGTAGCATTGTCTCACAGAACCTATAATATACTTTTTCATGTTGGTACTATACCACTATCAATGTAGGTTATGGTACATTTTGGTCCAACCCAGATGCATCTCTCACATCAAAACATGAAATTCACAGGTCATATCCTCTCGCATACTCGTAGGCACAACAACAGGATTTTGGAAATTGATGATCTCATACACATCTATGATCTAATCAGAAGGTGTCTCCCCACCTTCAAATCTTTCCCCCAAGGCTAAACATTTTGGATCTAGATATTGTCTTTCCTTGATCAAAATCAAAAGTATTGACTCTATTGAAACTGATACTAGGGTCATTTTCTCCTGATCCTCCTGAGCCACAACACGAATCCCAGCTAGCAAAGCCATCATCTTCCACTAAGATCTAGACTTCTGAACTTCCTGTATAACATCCCATACATTACATGTATATATTAATTCAACATTGAAGAACATTTATTATATAACATAAAAGAAACCATGCCAGGACCGAATAGGTTTACTGTACTTAGAATCTAGTAAACATAAACAACTCATTCATAAAACATCTACATTATCTCCTTCTAATTTATTCAAAACTAGACTCCTTTTTTACATATGTTACTTAATAACCTTATGCATGACCAAGGGAAAAGAAACATATTAAAGGTTGATCTTAGATTCTCAGTAAGGGTAAACAATGGAAATATCAATCATATCATAATCGTAAGAACATAAAATTTTTAAATCTCATCCTGCATATAAAAGATTAGAATATCATATCATGGGATAAATAATAAAAGTGAAATGTAATACAAATAGTCATAACATAAGATATGAAATTTTTTTCATACACACATAAGCATATAAAATCATTTCATATTAGTCAAGGATCATTTCAAAGACCATCATAGCAGACAAATTTTATTACTGAACTGAGTTCACTCCTCATTCCAACCCTGTATTACTGAACCAGATTTACTTGTCGTTTCATTCATGTCTGTCTCATGAGATATAAATATTTACCCAATGCATTAGAGGGAGATATAGGTCCCACCCATCTCATAATGAAACCATTCTTACGTGTTCCATAAAAACATAAGAACATTTACCACAGTATAACCCATGAAATAAAATGGGTTTCTTAAACATCATTCCATCATAATTGATAAAAAACAAATGGATTTACAAAAATAACATTCCATCATAAACACAATAAAATAATAGTAATAATAGGAATATAAATATAACCCTATTTAAATAGTTTCATCTTATATGGAAAATAATCATTAGAAAAAACTTGAAATTAATTCCTGAGGAAAATATGCTTTCTTCTTCAAAAAGGTTTTCCTTCCTCAAAATACAAAACAATTTTAGAAGAAATAATTTTATGTGAAAATAACCTTGTAATATTTTAGTGTAAGATTCAAGGAAATATTGTATTATGAAACTGTAAAAATCCATTCATTCCATACAAGTTAAAAAACATTATTCTCATACTTTTTCCGAAAATGTCAAAAAGTACCTCATGCTGAAACTGACAAAAGATTTCATTTATACCATTTAGTAAAAATTTACCAATGGGTAAAATTGACTTTAAACATTTATATAAGGATATAAATAATATTTTTAAATAAATATTTATGAAACATGGATTTTTATGATAAATATACCCCAAGTAAATACTTATGAATAAACAATCTCAGATAAAAATGATATTTGCAAAGTTATCCCTTACCTTAGGTCTGATATCCTTTGTATGTATTATAACCTCTTGTATAATGATTTAAATAATGTTACTGATTTATTTTATAATCATAATCATTTTTATTATAACATTTATGATCATATTTTTATCCATTTGTCAGTAACATGTCATTGTTACTCATTATTCGAGTTTTAACTGCTTTATGTTCTTACGCATGTTTTGTCGGATAAGTTCTTATTACTCTTTTTAGGTTATAGTTATATCACTTAAAGAATGATATTAGTATAATATATATCATATTTATTCGTTCATTTCATTAATTTCATGTATATAATCATATTTTAATGAATATCATGTAGAATGAATCACATCACATCGTGGAGATGGTAGGTCGTACATACGCACGAGCAATGATATCATTCCCAAAATTATTGAATGGAATTGAAGTTTATGGTGTATGATATTTAAGAATTATTATAATGTTATAATAATCATATATAGTAATTATTTTTATCATTATACCCATCCAAGTAAGGTGGTGGTGAAAAAAATATTACACCACAGTGAGGAGATGGTAAATCGTATGTACGCACGTGTAATGATTTCATTTTTTGTAGGATGGATAGAAGGTGAAATATGTTTGTTTCATATTTATAATAACATATAATTATATGATTTATAACTATGTTATTACTTTATAATTAAACAACTAATGAAGAAGAAGTAGAAGATGAAAGAATCTTGAAAGGATCGGTAGAAGAGATTACCTCTTCCTTGATGTGCTTCCTCTAAATCTCTTCTTAGAGCACTAGATTTGGTCTTTAAAGATGACCAAAACCAATAGAATGAAAATAGGGAAGTTGATAAGGAAAATTTTCAGGGTTTGGACGAGATGTAGAGATCAAAATGGATTGAATAGGTGAGGTAGGAGGTTCCCTTTTATAATTGAGGTGAGGGGCACTTTTAGAAACTCCATAAATAACAATTTAAAATAAAATTAAAACCTTCCCAAATCCTTAAAAATGTCCCAATTAATAATATGACAAGAGATAGAGTTTTAATATCATAAACAGATAAATTTTTTATAAGTTATTTTTTCATTTTAAACCATATCTTTTTAATAGACACTTAGTTATTTTATTTAAATTTAAGTATGATAATAACATTCTAAATATTCTATGGTTATAAATATTTACTTATATGGTGTTAATTGACCATAAATTGGTATTTAATAAAATTTTAGATCTTATAATTACCACTTTGTAATTTTTAAATATTTTTATGATTTTTAAATAATTTAGTAAAATTTTGTTTTTATAAAATATCAATAGTGTTGATTTTGACACTATTCATTTATTTGACTATAAATAAAATCCTCAGAAAAGATAAATTCGAAAAAAAAATATTTAATAAAACCTTAACATTTCATAGTAACCTATAAAATTTGGGGATAAAATTAATTAGTTCATATGATATTTCTTTTAATATTTTTAAAACTATTTTCCAATATTTATATTAATAAAATAATTTCTACATCACTATTGTGTCATAATTAATGGTAATTATTTAATCTCTAGAAATTATAAATAAATTTTGATGATGTAGTTAATTCTTTTAGATTTATGTAGACTATATAGAGTATATATTATCTTCTATTTATCTATATATTAAAATTAATATACTTATATAGAATGAGATTTGTGACATTTTGTCACATTCATTAGTTTTTATTACATTCAAGTCATATTCATAGGTAAGTGGCCATCAAGTGATTCTATTTCAAACAATAGATGATAAGGTTCGAATTTATTCGTCTAATAGGATTTTTTATAGGTGTTAATATAATTTTATAATTTTATTTTTACCTTTAATTACCTGATTTAACTTTAACCATGGAAATAAAAATAATTACCAAAGTCACTATTCATAAAACCCACAAATAAAAGTAGCCTATTAACATAATTTGAAACTAGTGATTCCAAATATGGAATCCATTTTTAAAAATTCAAAACATATAAGTTTCAATAATTAATTTAAAATTAATCTCATTGTTGAAATGAGAAAATGGGTTTTAAAAGTTAAAATATCCCAAAATATTGAAATAGTTTTACATCTGAATTTAATGTAAAATTAATTCCAATGAGCTAAATTATATTAAATGGTAAAAATATATTGTATTTATAATTTTAAACTATTCATTAATATAATTTAACCATATAAATTATCTCAATGATAAAAGTTGTTTTTAATTCAAATTTATCATATTTTTACTATTCATCAAAACATAAAAGTTATTAGAAAAATAACAGAAATTTATCCAAAGTACATTTTTATATCCCGCTTCAAAATAAAATTTTTATGTTTTCATATAAAAATTATTAATGTGTATAAATATTAATTTAAATTGGGTTCTTCATTCAAAGATGTAAAATTAAACTTTAAAAAATAGGTTTTTATACATCAAATAGGGTTTTATTCATACCCTATGACTAAAATGTCCATTGGATGAAAATATTTTATTAAGTATATAACACATATATATCTAATTAATTTCAAAAATAAAAATATTTAATTGATTTATATTTTTTTATAATTAATTGATAGCCAAATAATTCTCAATGCATTTTGATAAGTTAGTTATAATTATTCCTGCTAACATAAGTCTAGGCTATAACGGTAATTTTATAATAAGGGCATCTCGCGGTTTTTTTAAACTCACAATTTCATGAAAACAAAGCTACTGAAGAATAAAAATTATTTAAAAAAATATTTCATAAAAACATTTGGCTGTTACAGCCTAAGTCTATGTTTTCCTTCTCAAACCATCATAACATTGTTTCCATTTCTGTGCATATATGCTATATCAAAGTCAAATTAATTCATATACACAATCCACCTCTGAATCCAGAGATTCAAATATCATTGGGAAAAGATATAATTTAAGATCTTATGGTAAGTATACATAGTAAATTCTCACCCAAAAAATTATGACTCCAACACTTCAAAGAATAAACCACTACTACTAACTCAAGGTCATGCATAGGGTAGTTTTGTTCATGTAGATCCAACTACCATGACCCATATGCCACAACTCAATATCCATTCATCAAAACTACTCCCAATTATATCCCATAATCATCAAAACACATTTTATAATCCTCACCTAGATTTAGTAGGATTAAGATTAGTGCAGTAGTTAAATGCCTCTTTAGCTCTTGGAAGGAATTCTCAAATTCCCCCGACCATTCAAAATTTATTCCCTTCTTGGTCATCCTAAAAGTGGTTTCACCAAATAGGAAAATTCTTTGATGAACCTCTGATAATTACCTTCTAATACCATAAAACTACAAATATAAAAAACATTCTTGGTTTTCTCCCAAGAAACCACTACTTCAACCTTCTCTGGGTCCACTAACACACCTTCCTATGAGATGATGTAACCTAAGAAGTGTAGATGATCAATCAATGGCATTTAGATAGCTTGGTGTATAGACGATTCTCTCCCAGTGTACTCTGTATGATTTCAAGATGTTTTACATTATCTTCATGAGTATTGGATTACACCAAGATATCATTCACAAACACTACCACAAATTAATCTAGGTATGAGTGGAAGATTCTATTCATTAAGGCCATAAACACTACTGGAGTGTTTGTTAGCCTGAACGGTATCACAACAAACTCATATAATTCATACCTTATTATAAAATCTATCTATGGTATATCATAAGGTCAAACTCTTAACTTATTAAAACATGATCTCAATTTGATCTTGTAGAAAACACAAGATCCCTTCATCTGGTCAAAGAGATCATTGATTCATGGAAGATGAAACTGGTTCTTCACTGTCATCTGGTTCAACTTTTGGTTATCAACACATAAGTGAACAGTCCTGTTAGACTTATTTTTAAACAAAACTATATAACCACAAGGATACATTCTTGGATAGATAAACCCCTTATCCATCAACTCTTCTAGTTGATTTTTAAGCTCTTGAAGCTCTACTGGTTTCATTCTTTATGGTGTAATAGAAATGGGATCATCCCCAGCATGAGCTCAATCATAAATTCCACATCTCTCTTAGGTGTAAGCCCTAATAAATCTTCAGGAAAACCATCTAGAAAATGATCCATTGTAGGTGGAAATACATAATAACTTTCACCTCTTTCATCCAACAATAGACTAGAAACCTAGGTAGTGAACTACCCCAGTTGTTGATAAACTCACCCTGTATGGCCCACCTTGATATCTCACTCTCCATAGTGATTATAATTGTTACCCTCAGGAGATGTAAAATTCACTCTTCTTTGGTAAAAAAACAATATGGTATCGATATGATATTAACCATTCCATACCCATAATTAGGTCAAATCCTGACATGTCAAGGATGTAAAGATCCCAACTGAAATGATACTCCCCAACCTCAAGAGAACACCCCTTGAACAAGAAAATATATCTTTACCATACTCCCAAAGGTGACTCTATTGTCATAACCCCCCTCAAAAACTAGATTTATAGGCTTAAACTATTCACAAGTTGAGAATATATAAAGTAATGAGAGGCAACAATATCAAATAAGGCACTAGCAAGTGTAGAAGCTACAAGAATAATACCTCTAACTATCAACAGACAGGCCTTACTATCCACTAGTGTAGGTAGAACTATATGAAATTTTCTTACCCCTCTTCACTATGATGTGGTATAATCCCCATGAGCTACACCACCATGTTGATATAGGCTCTCTTTCATAGAAGCACCACATCTACTTCCACTACCGCCATGGCTAGTATAACTCCAATTGCCACATTGATTTGGGGAAGATGAACCCCTTCCCATACTCTGGTTATTCTTAGTTTCCCCATAATTACCCATCTAGTATGGGATCCAACAGAACCTATATATATGTCCCATATTTTCGTAAGATTGGCAATCGATCGGTGGTCAAGGACAATGTCTATGAAAGTGACTCGTCCTACCACACTAGTGACAGGTCACTCAGGTAAGGTCCTATATGAATGACTCTTCCCCTGGCCACTATGATTTCCAATGCTCTAGTAAACATTCTCATAATGACACAACTTACTCTTAGAATTTTTACCTCCTAACTATCCAATAGAAACCACATGTCCTCCACTGGAAGCCTCATTCAGGTTCCCTTTAGAAATAAGATCCCAATTCACTACTTTTGAAGAAAAAAATGCCCATAGATATCACAGGATACTTAATTTTGTATTTAAGACCATCCTAAACCTATTTCATCACCATATCCTCTTCTCCTACCAATTCTAGAGAAAATTTATATAGATTTTTAAAGCAATCAGCATAGTCCATAATGGATATACTCCCCTATGTCAACCTCATAAACTCATTTTCTCTCTCCTACCTAAGCATCTCATGGTAATGGTAGTTAAAGAACTTATCCTAAAATTCATTCCACTCCATAATGACTATATATCCATCTTGAGTATAGATGTCCCACCAACTCTTTGCCTGACCATGTAACATATAAGTGCCAAGTTTGACTCTTTTCTCAACAGGAGTCTCCAAGTGTTAAAGAATCATCTGGATATACTCAATCAAGATCCAAGCTACCTTAATTCCACCCTCTCTGGTCTATGTTAGAGGGTGCTTCAACTGGAACTCCTAAGTTAGGTTATACATACTCTTCACAACCCACTCTTGGTCTCTCTCCATAAACTACATGAATCAAGAAAAGTTCTCATGGAATTTCTCTTTAGCTCCTTCACCCAGCACTATTGGTGCCTCAGGTTCCACTACTGGAGGATTATTTCTAGCCATATCCTCTTATCGTTCTATAAGAAAACTTCATTGTGGAGACATATCTCTAAAATTCCAAACCTATACCTTAGGAAGCATTACAAAACATTAACATAATTACATAAATTCATAAAAATCTATAATAATTCATCCCCCTTTTTCTATCACATGGTCAAAACTGAGGTACAATCACCACCCCTAACCATCATATATCTAGGTCGTGGTTAAAAAAGGGTAAAATCATTATCATTATTCAATTTTCTCATTATACATCCATTTATTTACATCTTGAATCATTTTTTTCAACTTTTTAGTTTATATTAGGCACCATTTTCAGTTCAATTACACAAGAAAAGAAAAACATTTCAATTTCAACAACTTACCCAAAACCCATTTTCTCGTACGTGACAAAAAATGATGTATGCATACACAACTCTCATTCCATAAGAGGAAATGAGTTAGATCTTAGAAAATATCATTAACAATAACCACATCACACAACAAGTTCATCACTCGAGATGAAATAACACTCAATCGTAACATCAAACAATAATAACAACAATACCACCCTATGTACTTGGGTTTTCCCCTATACATGGGTTAGCTACTCCCATGTACAAGATCATGTATAAGTCTTGAAACTTCTTAGTCTCTTGTCTACCTTTCCCAAAGATTATGACAAAATAAACGAAAAGGAATTCCCATTGATACCACTTTGTGACATCCCGGCCTGAGTCTCATACACTGGTTCCCCAAGTCGGTTGGTTACATGACCTCAAACACGCCTCCCCATACACCAAAGTCTACCAACTAGTAGTGAGGGTCTAATATATATACCATGTGGAAAATATACCCTCTTTATCAAATCATCACAATAGTGAAAATAAATAATAATAACCAAAATATAAAACCAATAACTATACAAACTAGTATCACATGATGACTAAAATAGGAATACAATTTGCAAACCAAACAACATATATTTCATGCCAATCACATGTCGAGTGTCAAATGAAAACCCAAAGGAAAGACACATTTACTCTACCAAGTGGGTCTTGACACCATGTCAAATTCCCTCATCCATGATTCATCCCGACTAAGCCATATAACATAGGTATTTTCTCTTATCCTATCCTATAAATAGGAATTCTTTTCAGGTACTGATTAGGCATCCTAATTAGGGTGTGATTACAACTTAGTAGGCCACCACCAATGGCATCTAAAATAATATCCATGTCACGACCCGACCCTACCGGTCCCGAGCCGCAACTACCTCAAGCCCGCCTCCATAGGCCAGAGGCTGGTGACCAGCACCGTAGGCATAACACTCTTGGGGAGGCCATCGCCTAAGTACCTGTACACACGCACACACAACCCACTCGATGTAGTAGTGTAGAGTAAAAATAAAACCAAAAGACAAACAGCTAAACCACAACCACAGTCATGCATCAACCACTAAAAAGAGTAAGTAAAGTGCTGGAAGTACTGACAAGTAAACTAGAAAGTAAAAAGGGTAAAACATGTGCACGACCACAAAGGTGCAACAACCCAGCACCAGGTAAACAAAAGAAAGCAACTGGATAGACTCCCACCTGAAAACACTAGCACGAACGTGGTATGCTGCTCCAACTGTTGTGACCTCTATGCTCCTCCGTAGTCACGATTGACTTGTCCATCGTCTGTAAGGGCACACCGGGTGTGGGAAAAGCCCAAGTAGGGGTGAGTAAAAAGATACTCATTAGGATGCCATGAAAACTCGAGGGAGGAACAAAGGAGGCACTAAAGAGGTGAGCAGTAGACTGAGCAAGGGCAGTGAAAGAGTTTAGTAAAGAGATTACAGCACAACCCTACAGAAACAAGTAATCACGGACCCCAAGGAGTGGGAATGAAAGTAGGGAGCAGTTATATATATATATTCTCACCAAGAAACCCAAACAAGTGTGTAAGAGGATCTCCATCTCCAAGATCAGCCCAGGATAAGTCACCATCAGATCTGAGTAAAACCATCCGCACATCCCAGCATCTCGCCTTGTCCACCTAGGAAGCCCAAGTCAAAGGGGCTCAATAACCGCACTTTGATACTATCCGCTTTGGGCGGAACTGACTCACCCGCACAGTTTTAGGCCACGTCTCAAGAACACGTCTCAGTGGGGAAAGTTCCCCTCTTCCTTGTGGGTCCTTAGGTAATGATAAAACTGTCACACCACTGATCCGTAAAACCAGGGTCCCGCTCCAGTATTCATGGTGAAAAGTCACCGACTAGCCTCATAAGAAGGGTTGAGTCTGATATGCCAACGGGTGACCCACTGCCCAGCCCTGCTGGAGGGTAAATCATTCTAAGATATCGGGTGACCCACTTCCTATCCCTGCTGGAGGGTAGACCCTAATACATCCTCAGGAGACCCACTACCCATCCCTAGTGAAGGGTAGACCTGGAATAAGTCAACAGGCAACCCACTGCCCAGCCCTACTGGAGGGTAGGCCTGGAAGAAGTTGACAGGTGACCCACTGCCCAACCCTGCTAGAGGGTAGACCTGGAAGAAGTCGACAGGCGACCCACTACCCAGCCTTGCTGGAGGGTAGACCTGGAACAAGATGATGGGTGACCCACTGCCCAGCCCTGGTGGAGGGTAGACCCTTAAGAGTCGTCAGGGGACCCACTTCCCAGCCCTGCTGGAGGGTAGACACGGAATCGGCCCGATAGCTCTTCCCCACTACTGAAATTACCAGGTGTCACTAACAACGCCATCGAGAATTGGTTTGGAGTGTGTCAAAAAGGGATCTCTATCCAACACCCTCCCATGTTTCCACATTTAACATGATCTCAAAGAGGCTCCTTATGCCCAAAAGGATTACGCCATTGCAGTCCTCGCGAAAAACATGTGAGATAGACTACTTACTCGCCCGAAATGGACAACCGGTGAATATGGTACAATTCACCATCATCATCCCATGTGGGGCCCACACCCCAACCCCAATACTCATCAAGCGAACTACGCCATCGCGATGTTCTCAGAAAACCATGCAGAAACGGCTACTCAAATGCCTCAAACATACGTCTGGTGAAAAAGGCGCAAAAATGCTGCACGCGGCTCAAAGACGGCCCGTAGGTCCCAAGTCCCAACTCTCACTTCAATGCCCAAAACCATACTGGAAAACTCTGCCTTGACGCCAGGGTTGCAATGCCGCTGACGGGGCTCAAATCGTACATCGGATGTGTCTGCGCCATCCGAAACAAGAATCTCGGCATAGCACTTAATGAGTGTGTCACACCACCGAGCTCCCGTCCTAGGAATTAAAATCTCCAAAACCATCTCAAAACCTTTATCTTGAGCTGAGTATTACACTGCTAGAGACGACACACAAAATGGACACCCGTAATGAAAGTTACGGGTGTCCGAAACCGGAGGGGACGAAGCCCCTTGGGCTGGACCGGCCTGGTCGGCCGGTCCCCCCAGTCTGGGCCGGCCCGGCTCGCACCATCGGCCCGCAGCTTAGCCGCGCGGGACGGCTGAGGCTGTTCATCCCGTGTGAAGACCCACGGGACACGGGTCTTTGTTCTCCCGCAGGGTCGCGCGCCGCGACCCCAGTCCACCCCTCCGCACCGTGAGCTGCGCCCGCCGACTGCAGCCTGAAGTCGGAGCCCGCCGCCTGCCACCTGAAGCCCGGAGCACCGCCGCCTTCCACCTGGAGGGTGGACAACCGCTTCCTGCCACCTGGATAGTGGAGCGCCACCACATGGTGCCTGGAGTAGAAGCACCAGAATTCCACCGGACCACCGCGGAACTGCCGGAAAACCTTGAAAAAGGCCGTAAACTTCACCGGAAAAAACGCCAAAAACACCCCGGACTTCGTCGGATCACTACGATCACCACGGGACTCCGATTTTCAAACTGAAAAATGAGTTGGAAATCTTAGAATGATCCCTACTTGTAAATTGGCTTCGCTCGATGATCAAACAACTATTCAATATATAAAAATAAAATTAAAGACAAATTGGGAAACAAAATGAAGAACGAACCCTCCTACCTCGTTGGGCGTAGCCCGAAGCTTCACTGATGGTCCACTGGAGTTGTCGTGCCTTTCCAGAGTGGTAGAGGAGAGGGGAGGAGCTCCTCCTTCTTCGTTGGTAGGACTTTCTCCAGGGAATAACAAGGGAGGGGAAGCATTGGAGGTGTTTGTGTTTAAATAGAAAAATTAATTAATTTTAATTAATTTTTAAAACATCCACCAGTAGGTCCGTACCCGGACTCCCAATGGGGTCAAGGTTAAGCCTCCCATAGGGTAAACTCCATGCCTTGAGAGTATTGGAGGTCTCATAATTTTAATCTGAGCCTCTGTTCAAAAGTTATAAAATTAGACGCTCGAGATCACTAAATTATGAAAACGCCCCTGGTGACGTTTTTCACAGAAGGGTTGCGCCCATGAAATTTACACCCCTCCTAAGGTAAATGGAACGTTCTGGACTCAAATGTTCCCTAGGTTTTCCCATCCAAGTTTCCATTAAGGATTTATCCTATTTATTTAGAACGTCCAGTGTGAACGCTCGCCAAATTTAATTATGGACACACCAAAGCTTGGAATCGCACGCCTTCTGAATGCCCTACTCTGGAATAACATCAAGAAAATTTCAAAGTCTTACAGGCTCAAAACCGAGGTTCTTACATCATTCCCTCCTTCACATTTTTCATCCCCGAAAAACAAAACTACAAAAATAACTCAGGATACTGAGCCCGCATCTGGCTCTCCCGCTCCCAGGTGCTCTCCTTCTCCCTCGTGTGCTGCCACAACACACGAACTAGAAGAATGGCCCATCTGCGCAGATTCCACTCCTATCATTCCTCACTCACCACCGGGTGCTCTGCAAAGGTGGCTCCATCCTCAATTTCCATCTCTCCCCAGTCAATAACGTGTGTGGGGTCGTGCACGTATTTCCTCAACTACGACACATGGAAGACGTCATGCACTCTCTCCATCTACGGGGGTTGAGAAAGATGGTAGGAAACCTCACCAACTCGGCGCACGATCTCAAAGGTCCCAATGAACCTCAGGGGAATCTTTCCTCCCTAGTTGAACCTACACATTCTACACTGCGGGGAGACTCTCAAAAAGACATGGTCTCCCTGCTCAAACTCCAAGGGCCTGCGAAGTCAGTCTGCATAGGACTTCTGTCTGCTCTGAGTCGTCCTCATCTGCTCACGAATGACCTGCACCTTCTCTGTCATTGCCTGCACCAACTTTGGGCCCACGAGGGAGGTCTCCCCAACCCCTGTCCAGCATAAGGGTGACCTGCAGGGTCTCCTGTAGAGGGCATAAAAAGGTTTCATAAAAATAGTAGAGTGGTAACTGTTGTTATATGCAAACTCTACCAAGGGCAGGTGATCCTCCCAACTCTGGCCAAAGTATATCATGCACACCCTGAGCATATCCTCCAACACCTGGATAGTGCGCTCGGTCTTCCCATCAGTCTGGGGGTGAAAAGATATACTCATCCGCAACTGAGTCCTGAATGCCTCTTGTAGGCCTCACCATAATCATGATATAAATAGCATGTCATGGTCAGAGATGATCGTCGAGGGTACTCCATGAAGGCATATGATCTCCCGAACATATAATTTTCCCAGACTCTCCACCGAGATCTACTATCTGATAGCAAGAAATTGCGCCGACTTCGTGAGTCGGTCCATTATCACCCAAATGGAGTCATGGCCCTTCGCTGTGCGCAGAAGTCCTATGATGAAGTCCATAGATATTTCATCCAACTTCCACTCCGGGATATCAAGGGGCTGTAACAACCCTGTCAGAACCCGAAGCTCTGCCTTCACCTACCGACAGGTAAGACACTGAGAAACGAACTCAGCTACACTCCGCTTCCTGCGAGACCACCAAAACTACTGCTGAAGGTCTCTGTACATCTTCCCCACACCGGGATGTACGACCAAGGGAGAAGTGTGGAACTCCCGCATCACCTTCTCCCGCATCTCCACTGGTACTATAGCTCGCCCCTAGAATAGGATCTCATGATTCCCTCCTTCAGAATACCCATCGGGTGCGTTGCCCTTGGATATCTAATCACACAGTACCTCACTGTCGACATCTCCCAACTATGACTCTCTTACATGCTCGAGGAGCGAAGGAGTCAACACCATCGACTGTAGAAAAGTCATACCCTCCTGCTCTACCAAGGTCAGCTACAGGGAATCCAACTGCTCTGAAGCTTCCCGCACGAGACAAGCTTGGGACTTCCTACTAAGGGCATCTGCTACTACGTTGCCTTTCCTTGGAGTATAGACTATATCGAAATCATAGTCCTGCAGAAACTCCAGCCAGTGCCTCTACCTCAGGTTCAAATCCCTCTGAGTGAAGATATACTTGAGGCTCTGTTGATCTGAGTAGACCACAAAATGCTCACCCAAAAGGTAGTGTCTCCATAGCCTCAAGGAGAAGACCACCGCTGCCAGCTCCAAATCGTGAGTTTCGTAATTCTGATCATGGGTCCTCAACTACCTCGACCCATATGTAATCACTTCATGTTGTTGCATCATCATGCACCCGATCCCATCTCTTGAAGCATCTCAATATACGACAAACTCAATTCCCTCCTCTGGCAGCCTCAACAGTGGTGAACTAGTCAGCCTCTACCTCAACTCCTCGAAGGCCTTCTGGCACTGATCAGTCCAGGTAAACAGTCATCCCTTCCGTGTCAATGTGGTCAAAGGGGCAGCAATCCTAGAGAAGTCCTCTACGAACCTCCTTTAGTACCCTTCCAAACTAAGGAAACTCTGCACCTCAGATGCATTCTTGGGTGGCACCCAAGCAAGCACTACTTTTATCTTTGCGGGATCCAAAGCCAAACAATGTTCCGTAATGACGTGCCCCAAAAATTGAACCTCATGAATCCATAACTAGCACTTCGAGAGCTTCCCGTACAGTTTGTGCTCTCGAAGTAGGTCTAGGACCATCCTCAAATGCTCCACGTGTTCCTCATCTGTTGTCGAGTAAATGAGTATGTCATCAATAAAGACAACCACAAATCGGTCCAAGTACAGCTGGAAAATCTGGTTCATCAAATCCATAAAGACGGCAGGGGAATTCTTCACGCCAAAGGGCATCACCAAAAACTCGTAGTTCCCATATTGACAACGGAAGGCCAGCTTCGGGATATCAGCCTCACGAACCCACAACTGGTGGTAGCCAGATCGAAGATCGATCTTCGAGATCCACTTCGTACCTCGCAACTGGTCAAAGAGTTCGTCGATCCTCAGCAAAGGGTACTTGTTATTTATTGTGGCCTGATCCAGGTGACTATAATCTATGCAAAGTCATAGGCCCCCATATGCCTTCTTCACAAACAAGATCAGAGATTCCCAGGGGGACACACTGGGCCAGATAAATTCCTTCTCACAAAGGTCATCCAACTGAATTCGTAGCTCCCGAAGCTCTGTAGGTGCCATCCGATATGCTGCACAAGATATCGGAGTAGTCCTCGGCTGCAATTCAATGCGGAACTCCATCTCTCACCTCGAAGGTAGTCCCAGAACATCCTCGGGAAAGACATCCATGCATTCCTCTACAACGGTAGGGATCCAGGTTCTTGTAGTGTCTGTTTCTCCGAGAGCCATGCTCGCTAGCTGGTGCGAAAAAGTTCAGGGTCTCCTACTCAGAGTACCCATCTGCTCTACCATGAGGTATCGTTCACTAAGGATTTTGAACCTCATCCCATCAGAAAACTCACCTCTGACTTATCTGTGATGACAGTAGATCTGAGCGTGAACCATAGTAAGCCAGTCCATACCCAGGATGACGTCCTAAGGTTCCATCGTGATGACGAGCAGGTCCAAGTGAAACTCCCTCCTCCAAACGATAGTTCGCACTGTCTGCAGATAAAGGTCACTAACAAGGTACTTCCCGTAGGAACCTCGAGTCTAAGTGCAAGTGTCAGCGCCTCTACTGGAAGCTCAAACTCTTGTACCAAAAGCAATGATATAAAAAAATGGTTGGCACCTATGTCTACTAGTACTGAAGAAAGTGTGGAGTAAACACAAAGTGTACCCCAGACCATCTCGTGCGCTGGAGGGTCTCAAACACCCATAGCCTAAAGCTTCCCGTGGCCCCAACCGCTAGCTCCCTAAGCCTGGAGTGGGCCCCCTAGTGGTGGCGGTGGAGGGATATCAAAATGCCATCCTCCACCTCTTGTTCTTGCCGCTCTGCTTGCGCCACCTCCCTGAGGACCACCCGGTCCCTGCCTAGGTGACCCCTGGTCACGATGCTACCTATGCCACTGCGGTGCGCCCACTGCCTACCACGGCTGCATGGCATACCTGGTTGGGAAATCTCATGCTAGGTGACCCAGTCCGTCACAAGCATAGAACTGACTCTCTCCTGTCTACCTCGGTGCCCTACAGTGCCATTGCAGTGTGCGACCCTGGCCCTGGGTCTGCTCATGGAAGGGCCTCCTCGGCTGAGGCTCAACCCTTTGTCTTCTTCCTGGTGAAAACTCCTCTCTAAAGAGGCCATTACTAGGTCCTGCTATCTGGAACCCCTTGGCTAGGAATCTCTCAGTCACAATTGCCCGCTCTAACACCCCAGCGTAAGTGGGGATGCACAAGGGTACCACACTAGCATGGATCTCCCTACGAAGATGCTTCTCGAACTTCCACACCCAGAAGTATCTGTCGTGGATCATTTCTTGAGAGTATCATGTAAGATTAGTGAACCAGGATGATTATTGGGACACGGACATCCCTCCCTGGTTCATCTCTAGAAGATCCTAGATCCAAACAGAGTGTAAACATGAGGGGGGGTACTCCTCCTAAAAAAGCAGATGTAAGCCATCCCATGTGAGGGATGACTCGTCATGGGTCTAGATCACCAGATCCCACCATCGTCCGGCTGTCCTGAGGAAAAGAATGGTGTCTAGGTCCACCATCTGGTCTGCTGGGGTCTGTACCAGCCTGAAGAGCCATGCCACTGACTCAATCCAGTCCTCTGCCACCTGGGGATCCGGGTCCCCGCGGAACCTCAGTGGCCTCTGACGCTGGAAGTCTCGTAGCACGATCAGTTTGCGCGCAACCTCGGCCTGAGCTACCGATACTAACTGCCTCTCCTTAGGTGGAGGGACTACTGCTGAAGCACTGGGCAGAAGGGGATCACATGAGGGTCCCTGAACTGATGCCTTTTCACTCGCCAGGTCGTCGTCACGAGTTGGAGAGGGTAACCTGGATGGCTTCTGTCATGGGGGAATCCTTAAAATTATCAAGGGATACCGCGATCATATGAGAATATATATATATATAACAGTAATAATAAAGGGGATATGACTCAAAAAAATACAGTCAAAGACTCAATCCTACAGTATGCATGTTTCAAAATTCACTACAACAAGTGTCTCCATATTCCGAGTCGACAAGTGGGTTATTAGGGTCCTGGTGAATGGATATGTCGGCCACTCGTACCATCACTGGACTCCCTAGACTGATATCCTCTCTCGAGACATGTTGACATCCTTAACCTAAATCCCAACCAATTCCTTTTTAAGGACATCCGAACAATATTCCAAGGAATGAACCTCCCTCTGATACCACTTTGTCACGACCTAACCCTACCGGTCCCGAGCCACAAATACCTCAATCCCGCCTCCAAATTCCAGAGGCTGGAGACCAGCACCGTAGGCATAACAATCTCGAGGAGGCCTTCGCCTAAGTACTTGTACACACGCACACACAACCCACTCGATGCAATAGTGTAGAGTAAAAATAAAACCAAAAGAAAAATAGTTATACCACAACCACAGTCACGCATCAACCACTAAAAAGAGTAAGTAAAGTGTTGGAAGTACTGACAAGTAAACTGGAAAGTAAAAAAGGGAAAAACATGCACCCGACCACAAAGGTGCCACAACCCGACAGCAGGTAAACAAAAGAAATCAACTATATAGACTCCCATCTGAAAACTCTTGCACGATCGTGGTACGTTGCTCCAACTGTTGTGACCTCTACGCTCCTCTGTAGTCATGATTGACCTGTCGTTCTTCTACAAGGGCACACCATGTGTGAGAAAAACCCAAGCAGGGGTGATTATAAAGATACTCAGTAGGATGCCCCAAAAGCTTGAGGGAGAAAAAAAGGAGGCACTAAAGAGGTGATCAGTATGCTGAGCAAGGGAAGTGAAAGAGTTTAGTAAAGAGAGTGCAACTCAACCCTATAGAAAAAATTAATCACGAACCCCAAGGAGTGGGAATGAAAGTAGGATGTAGTTATATATATATATGTGCTCAACAAGAAACCCAAAAAAGTGTGTAAGGGGATCTCCATCTCCAAGCTCAGCCCAGGATAAGTCGCCATCAGTTCCGAGTAAAACCATCTGCATAGCCCAGCATCTCGCCTTGTCTACCTACAAAGCCCAAGTCAAAGGGGCTCAATCACCACACTTTGATACTATCCACTTTGGGAGGCACTGACTCACCCGCACGGTTTTAGGCCACGTCTCAAGGACGCGTCTCAGTGGGGAAGGTTCCCCTCTTCCTCGTGGGTCCTTAGGTAACGTTAAAACTGTCACACCATTGATTCGTACAACCAGGGTCCCGCTCTGGTAGTCACGGTGAAAGGTCACCGATTAGCCTCATAAGAAGGGTTGAGTCTAATATGTCAATGGGTGACCCACTACCCAGCCCTACTGGAGGGTAAATCATAATAAGATATCGGGTGTCCCACTTCCCAGCCCTGCTGGAGGGTAGACACTAATACATCATCAGACGACCCACTGCCCTGCCCTGCTGGAGGGTAGACCTGGAATAAGTTGACAGGTGACCCACTGCCCAGCCCTGCTGGAGGGTAGTCCTGGAAGAAGTTGACAGGTGACCCACTGCCCAGCCCTACCGGAGGGTAGACTTGGAAGAAGTCGACAGGCGACCCACTGCCCATCCCTACTGGAGGGTAGACCTAGAACAAGATGATGGGTGACCCACTGCCCAACCCTACTAGAGGGTAGACCCTTAAGAGTCATCGGGTGACCCACTGCCCAGCCCTACTGGTGGTTAGACCTAGAATCGGTCTGATAGCTCTGCCTCGCTACTCACATCACCAGGTGTCACTAACAACGCAACCGTGCGTTGGTTCGGAGTGCGTTAAAAAGGGATCTTTGTCCAACACCCTCCCATGTTTCCACATTTAACATGATCTCAAAGAGGCTCCTTATGCCCAAATGGATTATGTTGTTGCAGTCCTCACGGAAAAACACGTGAGATAGACTACTTAGTCGCCCAAAACGGACAACCGGTGAATATGGTACTATTCACCATTGCCATCCCATGTGGGGCCCGCACCCCAACCTTGATAATTGTCAGGAGAACTACTCCATCATGATGATCTCGGAAAAAACATGCAGAAATAGCTACTCAAACTCCTCAAACAGATCTCTGGTGAAAAAGTCACAAAAATAATGCACACAGCTCAAAGATGGCTCATAGGTCCCACATATCAACTCCCACTTCAACACCCGAAACCATACTAGAAAACTCCGTCTCAACTCCAGGGTCACAATTCCATTGACGGTTCTCAAATCATAAATCGGATGTGTCCGCACCAACCAAAACAATAATCCTGGCGTAGCACTTAACGAGTGTGTTGCACCACCGAGCTCCCATCCTGGGAATTAAAATCCCCAAAACCATCTCAAAACCTTCTCCTTGTGTCGAGGATTACACCACCACAGATGGCATGCAAAACGGACACCCGTAGATAAAGTTACAGGTGTCCAAAGCCGGAGGGGATGAAGCCCCTTGAGCAGGACCGGCCTGACCGGCCGGTCCACCCGGTCTAGGCTGGCCTGCGCCAGCTGGGCCAGCCATGGACCCGCAGTCCACGCTCCGATCGGCTGAGGCTGGTCGTCCCGTGGGACGCGGGTCTTTGTTCCCCCGCGGGATCGCGCTTCACGACCCCGGTCCACCCCTCCGTGCTGCGAGCTGCGCCCGTCGCCTGCCACCTGAAGTCGGAGCCCGCTGCCTGCCACCTGAAGCTGGAGCCCGCTGCCTGTCGCCTGAAGCCCGGAGCGCCACTACCTGCCTCCCGGAGCATGGACCGCTGCCACCTGCTGCTTGGAGCACGGAGTGCCGCCGCCTGGGGCCTAGATCCAGAGCATTGTAATTTCACCAGACGACCTTGAAACTGCCAGAAAACCTTGAAAAGGGCCAGAAACTTCGCCGAAAAAATGCCAAAAACACCCCGGACTTCGTCGGATCACTACGATCACCACGGGACTCGGATTTTTGAACCTAAACTTGCGTTGGAAAGCTTAGAACAATACCTACTCATAAATTGGCTTCTCTTGATGATCGAACAATAGTTAGATATATGAAAATAAATTTAAAGACAAATTGGGAAACAAAACGAATAACGAACCCTCCTACCTTATTGGGCGTAGCCCGAAACTTCACCGACGGTCCGCCGGAGTGGTCGAACCTCACCGGATTGGTGGATGAGATGGGAGGAGCTCCTCCTTCTTCATTGGGAGGACTTGAGATAGGGAAGAACAAGGGAGGGGAATCATTGGAGGTGGTTGTGTTTAAATAGAAAAATTAATTAATTTTAATTAATTTTTGAAACATCCACCAGTAGGCTCGTACCCGGACTCCCAATGGGGTCAATGTTAAGCCTCTCCTAGGGTAAACTTCATGACCTGAGCACAATGGTGGTCTCATAATTTTAATATGATCCACCGTTCAAAAGTTATAAAATTTGACGCCCAAGACCGTGAAATTATAAAAACACCCCTGGTGGCGTTTCTCACAGAAGGGTCACGCCCGCGAAAGTTACACCCCTCCTAAGGTAAATGGCATGTTCCAGAATCAACAGTGCTCTCAGTTTTCCCATCCGAGTTTCCATTCATGAGTTATTCTATTTATTTAGCGTGTCCAGTGTGAACGCACGCCAAATTTAATTTCGGCCACACTGGGGCTCAGAATCGCACACCATCTGAATGCCCTTCTCTGGAATAACATCAAGAAAATTTCAAAGTCTTACAAGCTCAAAACTGGGGTTCTTACAATTCAGTTAATAAAAATGTATGCAATTATAAAAATAATAAAGTACAATGCATAAAGTAAACAGTTATCACATTTCATTGTTCTTTAATTAACCATATTATTTCCTCGAGTTCACAAGGACACCCAACCCACCAATACCTACTTCTTCCCATACCAGATTTGGAACTATATCACATAGGGATTTATAATTCATTATCACATGGCCTAACTTTATCCATTTAATTTTAATTCATAAAATGGATAACTTGAACCATAGTCCAAATCCAACATTTTGGGCCTAGAACACCATGGCTAGGACCCCATGGGTATTTGAAGCATTAGATTGTGTCCCACAACCCATTCATAAATCAATCACATAAGTGGGATTTTGAAACAACAGTCTGTGTCCCAAACTCATTATCACATGCATCACATAAGTGGGATTTTGAATCATCAGTCTGTGACCCACACTCATTATCGCATGCATGAATTTTGGTTCTACAACTCCATGTATAGCACCCTATGGGTATTTTAAGCATTAATCCATGTCCCACAATCCATTTATCAAATAATCACACATTTCACACATATAATATTTAATAGAGTCAATCATCATTAACTCCCTTTTCATCATTTCACATCATGGAATTCCATTTCAATTATCAAAACAATCAAGACTCGTCACTTTAAATCATATATAATAATATGAACAAATCACTATTAAACTATGTATCACCCTTTAATAATATAATTCCTTAGTCCTTCAAGGTTAATACAAAAAACCCTTAATTCCCATTAATCAATCAATTTTTCATTAAATTAATCAATCAATCCCACAATACCATCAATTTACCAATTTTACAATTCCAATATCCCATAATTTCTATAATCACATCATTCCATTATGTAGTTAATAAATTAATTAATCCAATTCAACCAATCTACAATTTACCCAAATTCAACCAATTAAATTGTTACACAGTATTTCAATTCAATTTAATTAAATGATAGATGAAATTTCCCAATAATTGAAATTGAAATTGAACAATTATATACATGTCATTAAATAAATATTTTTATAATTGAATAATATAACACCTACCTCAAGAATGTTGATGAATTTTCACCAAAAAAATCCCCAATTGAAGCGGAATAACTAAGATCAAGATGAAGAACAAGATATAGATTTGAAACCTAGTTCCAAGATTAAATAGATTAGATCCATGAAAACCTAGATCTAAATCCATTTAAAATGTAGGAAGACAACCCCTCAAAGTATGAGAGAAATATGGGAGAGTGGGAGGAAACCATGTGGGAATAGAATCTCTTATCAGGAGAGGTGAAAATCCATGAATGGGTCTTAGATTTGTCAATAATGGAGTTTGGAATTCCCTGGAACTTCTCCAAGAGACTCTAAAATTTATAGGAATCATTCTAGGTTCAAGTGGGGTTATTAGAGATTAATACCATGGGTTTAAGATTTTATTTTAATTTTTGGGGGGTTTAAATTTTTGTGCACATGGTTTCTTGTACGGGACTCATGGTTTTCCCAAACCATTTGACTAATTATGCACTTATTCCTAGGGAGTCGCATAATTACTATTAGGAGGGATAACGGTTTGAAAAACCATGTGTCAGCTATGTGAATCCCCTCTGTTTAGGTTTGCATGGTTTTTTGGCTTGGGTGCACGGTTTGGGAAAACTGTGTGCCTACCATTCGCTGCCCCTCTTCCTTCCAAAATTATTCAATTTCACCCTAAAAATCCCCAAAGTAAAATCCAAAAAAGATACACTCAAAAAAAGGGTAAAATATTACCTTTAAATAAGCTTGAGACATCTCCAATAATGGTTAGGATCTTACAATTAATATGTAAAGGTAAAACTCTGTGATATATAAAGGTAATTCTTTTACATAAGGTTCATTATTCATATGTATAAGGGTCACCATTGGAGTCTGGATACATAAAGTTCCTTACCTTTTCCATGTAATTAAACATTGTTCATAAGTCTTACTCCATGTGTAAGGGTTTCGTGCATAAGGGTCCTTATGTTAGGGCTACTCCATGTGTGAGGGTTTTGTCACCACTACCCTGTTAATGTATAGGAATTTACCTTTACCTCTAGAGTGTTAGATATTTATTATGAATGGTGATACGATTATCAATTGTAAAATATGACTGATGCTTCTTAAATGGTTTAAACACCACAAGCCTATCTATCATATTCAATTATTCTAGATATATCAGTTAAAATGATTTGAATAGGGAAAAAAATTCCCTAAATTCAATTCTTAATTGAATTATATAATTTATAAATCTCCTATGAATTATAATAAAAGGTATTTTGGAATATTTATTAATTTTAAAGGTATTTATATGTTAATTAATTATAAAGTTTTTATAATTAATTAATTAAATTATTGTGAAACTTTTATTAATAAATATTCCATAATATTAAGTGGTAATATTAAAATTAATTTTAAATTATATGAAATAAATTATAATTTAAATTTAAAATGTTTATATATAAATTATAAGTTTAATTTATAAATGGTGCATTAATTATGAAAATAAGAAAAAATATAAATCATTTATATTTTAAATTGTGAATAGTTATTTATCTTTAATTTTAATTGTTAGAATTAAAAGGGAATTATTTGAAAATTATTTAAACAATATAAAAATTATTTTGATAAATAATTTGAACAAAGGTTTAAATAATATCAGTTTTTGATATTTAGATTATGTTAAATTTTTACATAATAGAAATTGAAATATAAAGTTTTTATATTTCATGAAATAAAATATATTTAAATAAAATTCCATATAATGTAAAATATTATGGGATTTTTATAGGGAATAAATATAAATTGTTCATATTTATTATATTTTGGAATGCTCATAATGAATTATAAAGTGTTTATAATTATTTATTTATGAATTGTTCATAAATTTTTATCTCACGTTAAATTTATAAATTATTCATTTATTTATTATTTCATGTTTAATCCATACATATAGTTGTTGTATTATGTATAGTTATATAGGATTTATTTTATGTGATAAACTGCTTTTTATAGAACTGGCATACCATGCATTAAATTTTAAGTACGATAGCATGAGATTTGTTTTTCTTCTACCTTGACCTAAGTTTGTAATTAAAGTTATTATCTTGAATTCCATTGTTGAATATAGTGTTTATATATATATGTTAGGTATTAGAGTTACAATGAATTGAAATCTATCTTGAGTAATGTATCCTTGGGTAGAGGGACTTTGGGTCAAACATCCTACTAATATAGAGGCTTGTGCCTTATTTTAAAAATGTTGGGGTTGGTTATTTATGGTTCCAAGATTACTCATGTGAGAATTTATAATTTTATATAATTATAAAACTTTATATGAAAAGTTCATGTACCTTATTAGTATGATGGATTTGTATATGTGAAAATATTTTTGGATTCTATTTTTTGGTGAGTAACACAAATTGTGGGTTATATAAAAAGTTAAACAGTAATATGGATTGAACATATTAATTTGGTGGATTGAATAGGATTATATACTAAATCATTAGAATCATGTATACATAAAATGGAATAAAATGGGACAAGATAGTGAGATTAAATCCACTTCAAAATACTAAGTGTTAGATTCCTTTAACAGTGACACTTGTCAATATCTCGATCATTCAGTATAGGTGATTCTAACCATTAGGTATCCATGAATTATCTTATGTAAGGGATAAAAGTAATGCGGTGGACCTAATTTTTAGGTGTCTTATCCTTGTAATTTTCTTTTGGTTACACTTAATTTGGAAACACTAATCGTTAGGATACCATAGAAATTAAGTTGAGTGAGTCCATATGGATGTATTTGGGTAAAGAGTTATCTACTCAACTATACAAGAGTTGTATATGATATATTTGAAAATAGTTTTCTACTAGATATAATTATGGATTATTTACATGATACTTGTTGTAATTCGTGATGGAATATGGATATTGGATCACTAAATTATATGATTAAATCAAACAGGATCATCATTTTAGTGGGAGACCAATTAATAAAATCCTTAATAAATAAATATAAAACATGACACTCATATGATATAATCTTCTATTGCGGATAACATCATTATCATCTTCAAGTTTGATCATGAGATCTATATTAGATAAAGAAAAACTAAATGGTAGTAATTTCCTTGATGGGTATTGGAACAAAATAATAGTTCTTAATCAAGAAGGTAAATTTTATGTGTTAGTGAAAACCCTTCCTAAGAAAAAACTAGTGAATCCATTCAAAAAAGAATATATATTCCTATTATAAACATATGAAGGATTTATTGGAAGTCTCTAAACTCATGAATGTTACTATAGAACCAAATTTTAAAAAGAAACATGATAACATGGATACTTATAATGTGATAAATAACCTAAAAAGGTATCTATAGAGAAAAAGTTAGGAATTATAGGTATGAGGTGAAAAGGGATCTCTTTTGGTGTAATATAGAAAAAAGAACTTTAGTATCAACTCATGTACTCAATATTATTGGGTATCTTAATGAATTAAATATACTGAGTTCACCTCTTAGGCTTGATCTGGCCATATAATTTATTATAAAATCATTTTCAGAAAGGTTTTGACTATTCATTATGATGTACAACATGAATGAGTTCAAAAAATGATTACATGACCACATAAATATATTGAGGATAGTTGAGAAGGAAATTTAAGGTCCAGGATCAAGTTCCATGATGGTGGTGAAAAGGGATAAGGTTATAATTTTTATCTATAGAGATAATAAAATATATAATGGAGAGTCTATTATGATAACTAAACCAAAAAATTGAAGGAGGGAAGTTCTTTCATTGTGTAAAAACTATCCATTGGATGTGAAAGTGTTTGGAATCCTTAAAGGTTTGAATGGAAAGTCCACATCAGGTATTTATGTTATAGAATTTAATTAATTATTTTAAATAATATAATATACCAACATTATATTTTCAAGTGTTATAAATATATAGAAGTTTATAAGTAATTAATGAGTTCATAATGGGAGTGTGAAGTTTTAATTCAAGTAATGAAGTAAGGAGTTACAACATTATGGACTTATATGCAATAAGTACTTCAATCTTGGATGAATTTGAATTAAAATGTGCTTGATCTAATCTCATTATTCTCTCTCTTGATATAATGTTATAAATAATTTTTTTTAAATGAATTATATGACTGTTTTGATACACATGGTTTATGATTCATACAACTCTAAAACAAGAGTGAAAAGGTTATAAGGATAAAATCAGGTTTATATAGGATGAAGTGTTTATCCAAGAATATAAAGGAATGTTATTCCACCACTAATAGAGTAATATTTGAAAATATATTCTTTTGATTAAATATTTCAGACACATAGAATACCATACATGATATGGAAATGATAGTTTATTTTTCAAGTATTACCACTAAAAAAAGTGTTATTTCTAAACACAAAGGAGTTTTTGATTTTATCACGATATTATAAATGGAATATAGTTTCTAAGATACTAGTGGGAGTATGTTTGGACTTATAAAAGTTAAAAGTTAACAAATAAAATATAACACCAATCATAGTTCAAAGAAAATTTCACTTGATATCATAAAAGGTTTAGGATATAATGATAAATAAATAATGTAAAAAGTTATATTTAGTTACCATAAGAAATTGAATCTCAAATAATATCCTATAATAGTTTATAATATTTTAAAAAAGTTGTAATATAAATAGTTACATTAGTAACGGAAATATATCAAGGAAAATGTTTAATAGAAAGGGTTCCAAGAATAATGATAGTGAATGTAGAAGAGAACTGAGTTGACAACATGATTTATTAACATTTTAACATTTTATATTATTGAGTTAAGGAATTTGAATAAATTAAAGGTGTTATATAATGGATTTTATGGTATGATCTTTCAATGATTAAGAATATATTTTGGGTTTGGAGGGACTTGGAGATGTTTTTAGGAGTTTTTTCCGGACCTGGGGTGCAGACTACTTGTTGTACACTTTTACATCATAAGTTATAGATTAATGTGTAAGTTATTCACTAGTAATTGACCATAATATGGTTTACAATATAAGAATATTGAAATCTATGAAACCTTTTTTACATCATAAATTCCTTTTATACTATAAGACCCTATTTATGCCATAAAATCATTGATTGGGATAAATTTAACTCAAGGTGATTTTTTAGTGTATATGAGTTATGGGATATTTACACTGTAAATGAGGTATTTAAATCGTAAATCCTTGGTCCTGGTAGGATTTAGTCGCATTTCACATCCAATGTGTCTCATTTATTTGACATGAAAGTTCCTCCCTCAAACCATAAGAATCCTTCCATGTAATTTTGGGTGTCTCCTCCACTTATAGATCGTTTCATTCAGCATTTGATCTCTATAGTGGTTTCATCATTTCTCCCTAATAATCGGCCTTTCTGATTCTTTATTTTCATTGGTCATAGAAGAGGCATGGTGCTAGGTTTTGGATTCCTTGACTCTATGGTGATGTTTTGTTTGATCATTTCTAGATCTATTATGTTATCTTATTTTGGAGGCCGGTCCTTTGTTGGTTGTGGTGTAGTGAGTTCATTTTCTTTGATCTATGTTATTATCTACCCTCTATGTCATATATTTTTTTATTTAATGTGATTCTAAGATGTTGTAATGGATTCTAGGGCCTCTATTGTTATCTTTTAATTCCTTCCTATGTTGGTTGAACTTGTTACAGGCATGTGCGACCCGATTTTGAGGTAGGCGGTTCTATATCTAGCCTTTTTTAAAAGAACCATTATTTTATCCTGCATTATAAACTATTTTATAAATGAATTGGAATGTTTTTTTTTTGTGTAAAAATTTATTTTTAATAAAATATGGTTTTCCCCTGGTTTCGGTAAAGGAAAATGGGTGTTTAAAAAAATAAAATTGGGGCTTCAAAGAAGGTTTGATTGAAATAAAAATGGTTGTTTGGAATTTATTATGAAAATACGTTTTGAAAATATTTGGGAAATTCAAGACATGGTAAGCCTTGGGTACTAAGGTGGAAGGTGTGGCTTAGAGCCATCATCCATTTTATCATTAGGGGCTTCACTCATGGGGTGTTCTTCTGCTCCCTAGGCCCATTGTTCTAGGGAATAAATATTAAAAAAATTGGGGGATTCACTCATGGGGTGTTCCTATTCTTTTTAGGAATGTGTTATAAGGACATCAGTGCACACTAGTCATTGAGTATGGTATGAGTGTTTTTTTATCCTGACAAGTTGTGATCCTTGTTTTTTTACCATTTTTATTTGGATTTGTATTGTTCTGAATTTTATATACCTACTTTGACATTGATAATTTTATAGAAATTATTCTTTAAAACTATTTTTTTTGTAAGCTATGGAAAAAGGGAAATATTTACCATGATTTTGATATATATTTTTTTATCATTTATCATTCTATGTCTTCCTTTAAATTGATCATATTTGGATTGTTTGTATAATGACTTGATATACAACACCTCGATGGGATCATACTGATCCTATTTAGTTCACACCCTACACACCCCTTCATCAGTTTGTAGACCTAGCTATGTCATTAGATACAAGAAAATTCAAGGAACTACTATGAGGTAGTGATATTTTTTGTCAGTTGGGTATAGGTAGCTGGTGGTGAAATGGTGGGATGTTACCCACATTATCACATGGAGTAGTCAGTTTCTGTTAGTTGTCCTTTTCTATTGGACTTGTACACTGGGTTTTTTTTGACTGATTTGAGTGGTATAGATTATGTTGTCATCTTTCAACTATGGATTATATTTTCTTCTACTTTTTCTTTCAATTATGTTTTAATATGCCATGTTTTCTACTTAAAATTGGAATAAATAGTTACCTATGGTTGTTTTTGATGCATGGGTACGATTTTCTAACCCATGGGGATTGGGAACTCCCTTCGGGTATTTCCACATTTTAGTTTGGAACCTAGATGGATGGGTTATCTGGGTTGGGATGTGACAATTTTGGCATTAGATCCAGGTGTTGCTCAGTCTTGAGAAGTTTTTAGATGGGATAAAGGATTTGCAAAACTTGAGAGGTAAGTTTTTTTGAGTGTCTGGCCAACTCTTTCCATGAAAATACTCAAGTTACCATGGGATGTCAAGATGTGTGTCTCCTATATTGAGTTCTTGATCTCAATCTCAGTTTCTTCTTATGGTTTTCTAGTTTTAACTGAGATTATCCTATTGTCTAGCTACTTTTGTTTTCAGTGTTCAATGATATGGCTATGAAATGTCTTCCATGGGTTCCATTGGAGGGTGTAGTAGATTATCCTCAAGGGAATATTCCTCTAGATTAGAATCTTATAGAGGCCATCATGAGAGGAGTTCATATTATAGACCAAAATATACCAAAAGTCCATAACAAGGTTATTAAGTTACAACTAGGAGATAGAGGAGAAAGGAGTCAATATTACGAGGTCTTATATAAGAAATCACATTACTTTAAGGGTAATAATGAGCCCCATGAGGTGGAGGATTAACTGGATAAGATAGATCAGATCTTCAACTTCTTGGATACACCTAAGAATATCAAGGTGAAGTGTGAAGTTTTCATACTTGAGGATCTCAAAAAGAGATGGTATTATTCCATGGTATATGCAGATAGGCATATGTGCTTGAACTAGAAGGGTTTTAAGACAATCTTCTTTTATCATTTCTTCCCAGAGTCTCTGATGATATAAAATTCTATAGGGTTTCTCTCTTTGTAGTAGGGAGAGCACTCGGTGTCATAATACACCAATTGGTTTATAGAGCTCGTTTGTTTTTCTTAAAAATTTGTAAAGAATGATTAGTTAAAATATTAGAAGTACCTATACGGTTTCCTATAGGATATCAAATCACAATTAATTATGGTGAATCTTTATACCTATGTAAAGACGTTAGATAGAGCTATAATGGAATAGATGTACATGGTGGGAAATATTGGATTTTTCCCCCATCTCTTCCACCAAGTGGTATATTTAGTAGTGAATAGGGAAAGAAAAGGAAGTAACATGAGCATCACAAGAGTGGTAAAGGTGGTTCTTAGTAGTATACCTCCTATACACTATCAGTTGTTTCTAGTAGTATACCCATGAATTTATATCAGTGTGTAAAGGTTGGGAACACTCAGTGTTCTTGTTCCACACCTATGAATATGTGAAATATTTGTCTCCACTATAACCATATATATTGATTTTGTTAGGCTATGTCAATGTATTCCTATGGTCATGGATCGTTGGCTCCAAATTCCACTTCAGAATAGTTAGAATCTTTCAGGTCTATAGGGCTCCAACCATAGGCATTGGGAGTGAAGCACCTTTACGCAGTGGATGAGTTTTCAGTGAAGGTTAACATGAGTCTTAATTTTATACAAGTTCCTACCACTAATTTATATCTACCTATAATTTTTATGTGTTGAAACTTATAATGTATCCCATTTTATTTATCATGGAGTTAAAAACACCTATTGTAAAGAGTTTAAAGTAGGGGTTTTGGTGTCCATATTTTTCTATTTTGGTGTCTTATGAAGAGTCTCAATATAGACCTATTTGATGTCATCATCAGGATGAATTGTCTTATCAATAATCATGAGAAGTTTTATTGTTTTATCAATCCGTCTCTTTCCTTATCATAGATGGGTGATCTAGGGTATTTTAGGAGGAGTCTTTTCACACCTGGATTTTTGTTTTCATTTTTTTCTATAGTTCATTTTTGGATCTATGTTTTTTCCTCAAGTTTCGGGTGTGATGGGTTGGAATTTTGAGGTATTTCCTTTGTTTATTTTCAGTCTAGTGCTTGTACATGGGTTTCCCACTTGATTTTTAATGAAAATTTTATGTTTTTGGGTTAGTAGTAGGAGGTGCATGGTTTGTCAAACTCTTCAGCCTTCTCCAAAAAATTGTGTGGCCAATGTTCATTTTTTGGAAGTGTCTAACCACACGGTTAGAACATAGTTTCTAAACCGTGTCGGATAATTGTGTAGTGTGTTCCTCTTAGACATTAAGGGTCACACAGTTATTTCACGATTTGGAAAATATGGTGGGAAAATAATGTGACTTGTCTGGGTCCTTAAAACTTTTAAAATACCAGTTGTGTCCTCTCTATATTTAGCCCCAAATCCCCCCTTTCTCACCCCTCTCGACCTCTTTAGCCTTATTTTCTTCCCTATCTTCCTCTTTTATCCCTTGGGATCCCTTACTATGGTGGGTTTCATGTGGATTCATCAATAAATCATCAAGTAAGTGCTTTCCCCATGGTTTCTTCCATCTTCTAGGTTTCCTCCTCCTCCTTTAGGGTTTTGTTTTCTAGTGGGTTGGGTAACCTAATGTTGGGCCAATATTGTGTCTTTGAGTAAGATCTTAACTTTTAGTGTTTTATCTTTCCTTGATAGGGTCTTGTGGTGGTGTGGTTATGGTTTTACACAAATTTCCAGATGATTCCAAGATTGAGGTAGGTGGTTCCATGCTTTAACATTTTTAGATTATTTTGATATGCTTAATCGTATTAATAAATGAGTTCTATGAATTCATTGTAGGGTGTAAAATGTGTTACGAAAGTATTTTGACATGATTATGTGATAAAAATACATTTTATAAAGGAAAATGGCTATGTTTGGTGTGTTATTTCTTGTGGTGCTTCTTGGAAGTGTTTTATGATTTATTTGAAATATTTTAAATGTGTTTTCAAGGGAAGTTGAGGAGAGAATGTGCTGAAAATGGGTTTTCAATGGAAAAATAGATTATTTTTGGCATGTTGGATTTTTTTTGTGCACCTTTAAATGTAATTTATAAATTTAGTAAATGATGTGATACATGATGTGAAATTAATTTGAGTTATGTGTGGATATAGAATGGGATCGACCCATGAAAAGTAATTGGACTAATTGTGTGTTTTTATTGTGATATTGCTAAATGGGTTTTATGAAATGTGAAAGTGATGTCAAGATGTGTATTTGAAATTTTCTTGGTGTGTGTGAAATGGTAGGTTTTTTTATTTGTGAAAAATATTGATTTCATTTTGTTTTTATGTGTCTTGGCATGTGTTTTGTGAAATTGATAGATATGTGACATGTGAAATGAGAATTTTAGCACAAAGGGAATCCTTGGTATCTAGGTTGGATGACTAGATCTAGTACGCTAGTGATACATAATTTGAAAACCCTAGTTTCACTTAGCATGATTGATGATTACAACACTAACTAAATTATGATGATGATTGGAGATCACTAGGCTCATGGGATTCTCCCTATTAGTGGATCATGCATGAGAAATCTGATGGTTATGGTTTTTATACCACGTTTCACTAAGGTATGAGGTTCTAGTTTCTAACTTGAGCTAGATTACCCCTAGGGATTTACCCATGGTGCTCACTTGTGACATGATGCTTTTTCAATTTGGTTCCATATGTCAGTATACAGAGGACCTAGTCTGTGTACTTCATTTTAAATAAAATTTATTAAGAAAAGGTTTTCCATGAGAGTGTTTCCCTAATAATGGTTTTCCTTAAAAATTTTCCTTGAAAATTTTTCTAATGATTTTGTATAAATGTGAATGTTAATTTGCCTTTTAATGTTATAGCATGGAACCTTTTCTCTTGGGTGATATCTTACTAGGCTTTGGATCACACTCTACATACACCCTTGGGTCTATGTAGACCTTTCAATGTATGACCCAGGTAAAGGAAAGATGGATCATCAATATGTCAATGGGTTCAGGTTTCTAGTGTTCTAAATGTTGAATACGATGGTGATGGTGGTTTGAGGGTGATGTTTCTCATGTCATATGGAGGTTTTTAGAATTTTTTTAGTTTCCCTTCAATTTTAGTGTTTTTTTTGTAAAATTTGTAAAACCTTGATTCTTAAAAATTACTCTATTTGGTTTTGGTTGTTCAATTATTTTTCATTTATTATTATTGGTTTATTATGATTTTAAAATTGGGTAAAATCATTCCTACGTCATTTTATTGATACCTAGGTACTAGTTTCTATATTGTAGGGATTGGTAACACCATTCGGTTCATGCCACAGATCGGGTTGGGTATCGAGTTAGATGGCACTTCAACTTGGTTTATGAAAAAATGGTATTAGATAAGGTTACACCCTTTTGGGTCATGTTATTTTGGGAAGATTTTGGATAGACTAGAGCTATGATTTTTGAGACTTGATGTTCTAGTTAAGAGTAGGGTTCCTAGATAGCACACCTCATGATAGGAATCGAGTTTCTATGGTAATACAGGTTTATTTTAGTTCCTTTGGTTCTTATAGGTTGTTTTGTGTTTGTAAACGAAAATGGATTTGGGGTAATGGTCTAAGTGAGCTCTCAAGTCCTGGAAATCCATGTGGATCCAGGGACATGGTCCTAGAATACTCTCTATGATGGTGGTGCGATTGTAGTATGGCCACCAACTATATAGTCAACTCACCCATCGAAACTAGTTTCCTCTTAAGAATTTATTTTCATATTATTGGGTTATGAAAATTATTTTAAAACCCCTGATTTTGGAAATTGTGAAAACTATATTTTAAAGTGGAAATGGTTCGGTTTCAGGAATATGGAAAATTCATTTTCAGAATCATTTTGAAGGAAGATTTAGGTAAGTGGATTTTATAAAATTATTTTTGAATATATATATATATATGAGCTCAATGAGAATTTTATTTTCATAATTAAAACTTTTGGTTTTTTAAAATTTATTGTTTGGAAAACATGAGCTACTTCAAAGAAGGTTTTGAAAAATCTTTTTTAATTGTAATTTTTTGAGATTTCAAAAAAAAATTGAATGTGATGAAATGTTTTTTATTGACCTATGGAGTTTTAAAATAGTTTTTGACTTCACGGTTGGTGGAATTTGGGAAATTTTTAAGAATTTATTAAAAGTTGAAAGTGTAGGTTGAATATTTTGTTTTGGAAAGTGGAGAAGTTTTTTTTGATGTTTGGTGTTTTCATGAGTAACCACATGCATGGAAATATGCAAGAATGTGAGTGGTTTATGAAATAAGGTTATGTGTGGTCAGTTTTGCACGAGAATATGCATGTTTGAGGCACCATGGAATACCATTAATGAGTGTTCCACCCACCAAGATTGTTTTCATTCCAAAGTTATTTTAAAAGAATGTGTGATATTTCGATAACTAGTGGTTATGTTGTGTGTCTTCATGTGATGCGGGAAAGTTTTCAATGGGTTGTTTTGAGTTTGATAACTATTCATTTTCAAAAGGTTTTTCTAGTTTGAGTTCTTATTGATGATTTTTTTTAGATAATGGTTAGTGGGATATTTTTTATATATGTTTTGAGAAGATTTTGAGTTGGTACAAGTGTGTTTTATGTTTTTTTATGATGAGTTTTTTATAATGGATCGGTTTTATTAGGTTTCTGATTTCCTTTTTGGATAAGTTTACTCCCTGACAAGATTCAATGCATCTTCAAAGTGCATCCATGGGTGGTTGACCATTGTAAGACCCTCCATTTGATCAACATAAGGACTTTCATTGTGAGTTTCAGAATTGAATTCACTCTATTTTTTGGTCAATTGGATCCTATCAAAGTGGAAGAGTGGATGCTAGAAATTAAAAGAAACCCTAGTTTTTATGAGTTTACTAATTTTTCAAAGGTGAATTTTTCACCTTTAGGCTTGAAATTACACCCTAAAAATGGTGAATATAATTCCAATGATGATAGTAGAAAGTAGCCTAATGTTGTTGGTGCTGGCCATGGAGTTAAAATTCCTTTAGATCTTTATCAGTTTCTTTCAGGAGTAGGATCATGATGCGCCATTAGTGTGTCAAATCTGGTTATAAGAGGTCATCATGTTTAACTACTCCAAAGGCCTTCTGTGCCTATTTTCAGAAGTAGAGAACTATTTGGGACTCAGTTTAAGGCCCCTTTATTTGTAATGATTCTTTGGTTGTGATGGTCATGTCCGGTGGTGTTTTGTGGTGTTGTATTCTATTTAAAATGAAAAGGTGGATGTTACGGAATCTAATGATAACTTCTGTTTTAATGGAATCATTTTATTATATCAGAAGTTATGAATATTTCCATTTTAAATGGAGGTGTATTTTGTGGGCTTCTTGTTTCTATTGTTTCTCATTCATGGTGAAAGAGGATGGTGCATGTATATCTCCTAAGTCCATGTCATGGTGGAAGTTCTATGTTTGAGCAAGTGAGTCTCGTGGGGTGTTTTGTTCTATTGGGTTCAACTTGGAATGTTGTTTTGTCAGATTTAAAGCCAATGAAAATATTATTATTTGGGGTTTTCAGCTTCTTGTTATGAGGTAGAAGATGCTTCAAACATCAGGTCTCTAGCCATATGACCTAGAGTGTAGCTCACGTGCAGTTAGGAACCCAGGGGGTGTCAGAGACCTTGGTCTAGATTTTGTATTCAGTATAAGAAATAGAGACATATTAAGCTTCTTGTATATTTTTATTGTCTTGAATGCTCATGTTTTGTGAAAAAGAGACTTAGAGGCCTCATTTCCTCATTACAGCCCATGTGGTTTGAATGGTACTCCTTAGTTGTGAGGAGATAGGGTGGTATCGCATCATTAAAAATTCATATGATTGTGTCTTTTTGAATGTGAATCTCCATTTGGTTTTCCTTTTATGGTTGACCTTTGATAATTAGTTTTAGTTCTAGTTGTTCTCATTTAGATATTTTCATGTCCTCTAGGGATAGTTAATTTTGTAGTGTTTTCTTCTTGGGTTGATGTTTCTTTCATCGGAACCCTTGTGAAGGGGTTGTTGGCCTATGTATGTTGGTCTATGTGGGAAGTTCCTATGTTTGATCATGTTGGGTTTCCCATGTCGGTCTATGATGGTTGGTTAAGTTGGTTAGTTCTCATTCTTGGGAGACCCACTACGGGTCTTGCTGAAAATTCCTTCTATAGTTAATCGATGTTGGCTCATTTCAAATGGTGGGGATTTTATTCATGCCTCCCCATGTTGATAATATGGTTTGGTTTTTGGTATTGGTTTAGTAGTGGGTAGTCTCATCTAGAGCTATCTAACCTCAAGTCCCTCCCTTGAATAAGTGTTGGGGTGGGAATGTTCCCAACGGATTTGTTAAAGTAAGATTGTAGAAGTGCTTCTTCGGGAGGTGGTTTGGGTTCATTTGTTCATTCTAGGTAAGAGGTATGAGTTTAGTTTGGTAATTTATGAGGTATTCATGTCTTTAGAGGTTGTATTATGTTTTTTTGAGAATTTCTTTTCATTTGATCGATCAACTAGAGGTTTCGTGGATTTCTGGGGGTAGAAGGCATGTGGTGGGGAGTCCATTCTGGCCTCTTGAGTTAAATTTTGTGAATCACTATTTCTGTTCATGGTATCCTTATTCTATAATATTTTATGTGTAATAGTAATTTCCTTGAGTTTTGGAGGGGTGTAAATTTTTTTTATCCAGATCAAATCATGGAATGGCTTTCCAGGGGTACAAAGTTTTCATGGTGGGGAGAATTATCACACCTGGATTTTGGTTTTCATCTTTTACTCAGGTTCATTTTTGGATCTCAGTTTTTTCCTCGAGTTCTAGGTGTGATGGGTTTCAATTTTGAGGTATTTACTTTGGTTTTTTTTATTACAATGTTTTTCAATGGGTTTCCCCTTGAGTTTTAATTGGAAAATGTATGTTTTTGGGTTAACAGCATGAGGCGCATGGTTGGCGAATGGTTTGTCAAACTGTGCACCCTTCTCCAGGAAACCGTGCATCCAATGGACATTTTTGGGAAGTGACTAATTGTACAGTTAGATCATGGTTTTTAAATCTTGTAGGCTAACTGTGCATCATATTCCTCTTAGAAAGTAAGAGGCTCATGGTTTCCACATAGTTTGGAAAACTGTGTGGGAAAACCATGAAATTTTTTTAGCTATTTAATTTTTTTAAAATATTGGTTGTGTCCTCTTGGGATATAGCCCCCAAATCACCCTTTATCACCCCTCTCTACCTCTATAGCCTTATGATACTCCCTCTCTTTCTCTTTCCCCCCTTGGTCTCCCTTCCTATGGTGGTTTTGGTGCAGATTCATTGAGAAATCATCAGGTAAGTGTTTTTCCTCGTGGTTTCTTCCATCTTCTAGGGTTTCTCAATGTTCTTTGGGGTTTTGTTTTCCAATGGGTTGGGTGACCTAATTTTGGTCTTAACTTGTGTCTTTGATTAAGATCTTGACATTTAGTGTTTGATCTTGCCTTGACGGGGTCTTTTGGTGGTGAGGTTATGGTTTCACACTAATTTCTGGATGCTTCCAAGCTTGAGGTAAGTGGTTCCATGACTTAACATTTTTAGATGGTTTTTATATGCTTTCTAATCTTTATAAATGTGTTCAATGAATTAATTGCGTTGTTCTAAGTGTGTTATGAATGTATTTTGACATGCTTATGTGATAAAAATTGATTTTATAAAGGTAAATGGAAATTTTTGGTGTGTTATTTCTTGTCGTGCTTCTTGGGAGTGTTTTATGATTTAGTTGAAAGGTGTGAAATGTGTTTTAAAGGGAATTTGAGGTGATAATGTGTTGAAAATGAGTTTTCAATTGAAAATGGATAGTTTTGGAATGTTGGATTTTGTTTTTCACCTTTAAATGTAATTTTTGAATTTAGTAAATGATGTAAGACATGTTGTGAAATGAATTTGGATTATGTATGGATCTGGAATGGGATCGACCCATGAAAATTAATTGGATTAATTGTTTTTTTTTCTTTTGATATTGCTAAATGAGTTTTATGAAACATGAAAGTGATTTCAAGATGTGTTTTTGAAAAGTTTTGGGTGTGTGTGAAATAGAAGGTGGTTTTCTTTATGGAAAATTTTGATTTCCTTGTGTGCTTATATGGATTGGTATGTGTTTGTGAAAGTTATGGTTATGTGACATGTGAAATTAGAATTTTAGCACAAAGGGGATCTCGGGTATCTAGGTGGGATGACTAGATCTAGTATGCTAGTGATTTGGAAGTGTAAAAGCCTTGTTTCACTTAGAATAATTGACGCTTACAACACTAACTACAGTATGATAATGATTTGTGACCAATAGTCCCATGGAATGTTCTCTCCTAGTGGATCATTCATGAGGAATCTGATGGTTATGGTTTCTATACTGTGTTTCACTTAGGTATGAGGTTTGAGTGTCTCACTTAAGCTAGATTACCCCTAGAGATTTACCCATAATGCTCACTTGTGACATGATTCTTTTTCAATGTGGTGTCATCCATTGTCATATGATGGACCTAGTGTGTATACTTCATTTTAAATCAAATTTGTTGAGAAATGGCTTTTCTTGAAATTTTTCCTTGAGAACAGTTTTCCATAAAATGTTTTTTTGAAAATGTTTCTAAGGATTTTCTATAAATGTGCATGTTAATTCATCTTTTAATGTTATAGCATGGAACCTTTTCTATTGGGTGGTATCCTAATGGGATTTGTCCCACACCCTACATACACCCTTAGGTGCATGTAGACCTTTTTATGTATGACCCAGGTAAAGGAAAATTGAGTCATGGAGATATTAGTGGTTCAGGTTTCTAGTTTTGTCCATGTTACAAGTGATGGTGATGGTGGTTTGAGGGTGATGTTCCTCATGTCACTTGGAGGTTTTTAGAATTTTTTTATTTTTCCTTCTATTATAGTGTTTCTTTGTTAAAGTTCTAAAACCATGATTCTAAAAAATTATTGTACCCTATTTGGTTTTTGTTATTTGGTTATGTTTCGTTTAATATTTTTGGTCGTTTATGATTTTACAATTAGGTAAAATCATTCCCAAGGAATTTTATTGATACCCAGGCACTAGTTTCCAGCCTGTGGGGATCAGGAAGGACCTTCAGGTCATACCAGAGATCAGGTCAGGTGTTGGGTTATATGGAACTCTAACTTGGTTCATGATAAGTGGGATCCGATATCTAGTCGTTCAGTACCTTCCCTCCTATAGATCAAAAGTTTTTTTTTCTATTGTTATAGTTGTGAATGATTTCATTTTCTTTATTGGTGATCTTTCCTTGATTTTAGGGACTTTCCCAATATTTTCCTAGATAACTTTTCTACTCTCCCTCTGAAGAGGGAGGGGGATTTCATGATTGATCTAGTTTCAGGTACACAGCCAATCTTCATACCCTTCTATAGTATGGAACTATTGGAGCTAAGAGAGTTCGAGATTTAGTTTGATGATCTGATAGCGAAATGTTTTGTTCACCCTAGTGTTTTTTCATGGGCAACCCAAGATCTCTTTGCTAAGAAGGATAATGATTCACTTCAATTGTGCATGAAATATCAAAATATTAATTGGTTGTTGGTTAAGAATAACCATCCTTTGTCCTTATTGGATTATTTTTTTGACTAAAGTGGAAAAGGTGGTTTTCGAAGAACAATATTCAGTTAGTTTATCATCAACTCAAAGTTTTTCATACTAAAGATGACTTTCAGGAGTATTCATGGACATTATGAATATCTTATAATTACTTTTGGTATTACTGACACTCTTATCATTTTATAGATCCAATGAATCAGATATTCCATCATTAGCTTTACACCTTTGTGGTTGTGTTCTTAAATGAAATTTTGTTTTATTCAAGGTACGAGTGTGAGCACAAGAACCATCTAATTTCAGTTGTTGAAATATTGAAGAGACATCATATATATAGAAATATTTCAAAATGTATTTGATGGATCCAATAAGTGAAGTTCTTGGCGCATGTGATTTCTAAACATGGATTATCAGTTGATCCTGAGATGTTTAAATTTGTATTTTCATGGGTGGATCCATAAAATATTTTTGAGATTCAAAGTTTCTTTAGACTTCTTGGATACTATCGTAGATTTTTCAAGGACTTATCAAAGTTAGAATCACATTTGACTGCTCTTACCTATAAAGGGGTGAAATTCATATGGTATGTAAAGTGTCAAACTTCTTTTGATTAACTAAAATTAATTCTGACACCAACACCTATTTTGATCTTACTTGATCCTGATAAGGGGCACATGGTGTTTTTTTATACTTCTGGTGATGGAATGGGTTGTGTGCTTATGAAGGATAATCATTTTTTCACTTAGGTATATCACCAGATTCATCCTAATAAGAATAACTACCCCCTGATGATTTGGATATTTCTATCATTATGCATGTTCTTAAATGTTGGTGGAACTATATTTATAGGAAGAGATTCATATACTTTTCTGACCATAAGAGTCTAGATATATATTTTCTCATAAGTACTTGAATCTCAGATAGATATAGTGGGTGTAATACCTTCATACATTCAATTTCAACATCACTTTCACCATAGGGAATGGGAATGTCATCATGAACACTCTCAGTTGGAAAGTACCATTTCCAGCTATCTTGGAATTGAAGGAAGAATGGAACCTAATGGGACTCTTCACTCAGTTTAATTTAGACACTTAGTTGGGTGGTTTGGGTATGGTTTCAACAAGTGTTCAACTATCATCATATCTCCTTGAGTATATTCTATATACTTAGCAATAGGATGATGTGTTTATATGAATCAAAGGAACCCTTATTTTTGGGGGAACATTTCTAGTTAGTCTCTCCCTTTTGATGGTATTCTTCACTTTAGGGATCAGTTTGTCATCCTATCATCTATGAGAATTTTTTTTTTTTTTTGAATATCATAGTTCTTCATGGGTCATTCATCTGGGAACTATGAAGATGTATTATGTCATGAGACAATATTTTTTGTGGTCGAGTATGCAGCGTGACATTGTAGATTATGTGTCCCACTATTATACTTGTAAACAGATAAAGGCATATAATTTGAAACCTCCTGGTTTTATCCAAACTCTTTTGGTTCTAGTTTTGAAATGGGATGTGGTGTATATGGAATTAATTATTGGATTACCAAAAAATCCCCTACAGAATAATTCTATCTAGGTGGTGGTTGATCAGTTGAATGAAATTTTCTCATTTTATTTTGATCAGGGATACCATTAAGTTAGAAGATCTAGGTAAGATGTATGTATAATAGGTTGTGAGGTTACATGGGGTTCCCTCTACCATTATTTTGAATAGGGATCTAAGATTTACCTCCCAATTTTTCAAGAGTCTCTAAGAGGTGGTGGGGACTCAGGTTTGGTTGAGTATAGGTTACCATCCATAGAAAACAATCAAATGGAGCATGTTATTTAGATCTTAGAGGATATTCTCTGTGCCTACATCTTGGATTTTGATGGATCATGGGATAACTATTTGGGACTAGTCGAGTTTTTATATAACAAAAATTATCATTCATCGATCAAAATGGCTCCCTTTAAGGATTTTTATGGTCACCTGTGCAGATGACCTATTTGTTGGGAATAGGTGGCTAACGACTATCTTATGGGATCAAGTCTCATTCTGGATATTTCAGAAAAGATTTAGTACATACATTAATGTATGGTTCTAGTGCATGTTTGGAAAAGATTATATGCATATCTTTGATACCATCCATTGGATTTTTTCATTGGGGACCAGGTTTTCTTAATATTTTAACCTCAATTAGGTCACCATCATCTTGGGAAATAGGGAAAGTTGTATTTGAGATATGTTGGACCATTTGAAGTTACTGAGTGGCCTGGGAAGTTTATGTATCAGATAGTATTATTATCTCATTTGACAATTATCAATGATTTTTTCTATATATCTCTGCTTAGGAACTGCCATCCTAATCCCTCTCATGTTCTAAGTTGGGAAGAGATTGAGTTAGAGCTAGAAATTTTAGTTATAGAAAATCCAGTGGAGATCATTGATTCTTAGGTGAAGGTATTATGTGGTAAGTCTATCTCATTGGTCAGAGTGTTATGGAAACACATATTAGATTCTCATGATACTTGGGAGCATGAATCATCAGTGAGGAAGTAGTGCCCTCACCTCTTTCAATATCAGCATTATTCCACATGAATTCTCAAGGATAGAAAGTCTTATAGTGGAGATATTTTAACATCCTGAATTTTAAGGTATTCTCTTTCTATGTTTAATAGTTTTTTTTGGGTTTATAGGTCTTAGGAACTATTTTTTGGGAGTTTTTATAGAACCTGGGTGAAGAATACATGTAGGACAATTTAACATCATAAGTTCCAATGTATGATGTAAGTCCTTCACTAGGAAGTGATTATAAGATGGTTTACAATGCAATAATATTGAAATATGTAAAATCCTTTTAATTTCATAAATTCCTTTTACACTATAAGACCCACATTTACATCATGAAAACATTGATTGGGATAAATTTAACTTGAGATGATATGTTTTTTGGTGTATATGAGTTATGAGATATTTACACCATAAATTAGTTGTTCAATACATAAATCATTTGTACTAGTAAGATTTAGTCACATTTAATGTTTGATTTTTATCAATCATTAAATTCAAAAGTTCTCCCCTCAAACCCTAGGTATCCTTCTAGAAAATTTGGGGTGTATCTACTCTTTATGGTTCATTTCGGTCGATGTTTAATCTCTATGGTGGTTGGGTCACTTATACCTGGTAAGATATCTATATTATTCTTTATTTCCATTGGTTACGGTAGTGGTGTGGCACTATGTTTTGGATTCATCAACCTTGTGGTGACATTATTTTTATCCTTTCTAGATCAATTGTGTGATATTCTTCTAGGGTCCAGTGTTACAGTATGATGGTTCCATGTTATTTGAGGTATTTTGTGATCTACCCTCCCTACCATCTATTTTTTTGTGTAATGTGATTCCAAGATGTGTTAATGTATTATAGGACCTTTTTTATCATCTTTATGTCCCTTCATTTGTTGGGGGGTCTTTTTTTGGGCATGTGCAACCTGAGTTTGAGGTAAGCGGTTCCTTCTCTAGCCTTTTTTAAATGAACCATGATTTTTTTTCCTATTTATAAAGTATTTTATAATTGAATTGGTGTGATTATTTTGTGTGAATAAATATATTTTCAATAAAATATAGTATCTCCATTGGTTTTGGTAAAGGAAAATGGGTGTTAACAAAGAATTGTAAAAAAGGGTTTTCAAAGTAAGTTTGATAAAAATAAAAATGGATGTTTGGAATTGATTGTGAAAATACATTTTGAAATGATTTGGGAAATTCAGCACATGGGAATCCTAGTTTACATAGGTGGAATGTGTAGCTTAGGGTATTCATCTATTTTTTCATAGGGGGTTTACTCAGGGGGTGTTCTTTTTCTCCCTAATCCCATTGTTTTAGGGACTTGATATTGACTTTATTGGGGGGTTTACTTATGGGGTGTTCCTTTATGCATTAGGCCTATGTTCCAAGGACAAGAGTAAACACTAGTCATTGATTTTGGTAAAATTAGTATACTAACCTAACCTATTATGATCATTGGCATATTTACCATTGTGATTTGGATTTGTATTGTTTTGGATTTGATATACCTTCTTTTAATTTGATAAATGTTTATGGAAATTATGTTTTGAAACTATTTTACTTAGATTTTTTTGAAAACCATGAAAAAATAGATATATTTACCCTAATTTTTATATAACATTCCTTATTGTTTATCATGCCATGTTTTCCTTTAAAATGAGCATATTTAGATTATTTTTATAGATAATTGATATAGAACACCTAGGTGGGATACTGCTAATCCTATTTAGCTCACACTCTGCACACCCCATTGGGGGTGTGTAGAACTGGTTATGTCTTTTGATGCATGAAAAGGCAAGGTGTCATAGTGAGGTGACAGTATTTTGTGTTAGCTACGTACAAGTAGCTAGTGGTGAGACGTTGTGATCTTTCCCATTTTATCACATGGAGTAGTTATTTTGTGTTAGTTTTCCTTTCTTATTAGACTTTTAATTTTGGTTTCTTCTCACTTCTTTGATTTGTATCGCTTCTGCTATCATTTTTTAGTTATAAAATATGTTTTCTTCCCATTTTTTGTTCTATTATTTCTTTATTCTATTTATCTATATTCCATGTTTTCTACTTTTGGTTGGTATAAATCATTCCCTCTCGTTTTTTTTTTTGATTCTCTGGTTCTAGTCTCCATCATGTGGGAATTGGGAACACCCTTCAGGTCTTAGCACATTTTGGTTCAGAAACTATATGGACGGATTATCTAGGTTGGGATGTGACAAAAGGAACTAATCATTAATAATATAATTCCTAAGTCTCACTGTTATTTTAAATTATTTCCTTCATATATGTTACTTTCTAAAGATTTTAGTGGGAGGGTTTTATCAGGTGGTCATATAATGATGTAACAGTAATTATAGAGAGGTGTAATGGGTTTAAAAAACCTCTAAAAGTGAATAAAACATATGGTGAATCCAGAAGTCTATCATATATTATTTTTTAGGTAGGAACTTATGTATGGTTTTGTTAAGTATTTTTAAAGAGTTTAAGAATATAAAATTCATCATATAATATAAAAGGAAATCTACACTTTATCATTATTTCGTGTCAGTTTCATGTATTTATATATTGATATGAATTTCATTAAGTGAAATGATAATTTATCTCTCAAACTATGACTCTGATAGTACATATTTTTAATACACCTTAATTCATTATTTATTACATAAATATACACTTAATAAAACACTCTAAGATCGTGATGCCTGGTTCCTTTGGGTAATTAGGTACATAACATAACAACTTGATACAAAAATGTAATAACATTATTTAGAAGCACTAAAACATGAAATTATATTCCTTGGATATTCTAAAACTATATGGGATAACTTGGGGATGTGCATAAGAAAGGGGTGAGCTATAAATACCAATAATGGAATAAACAAAACATAACATAAGCTGAAGAAGTACATGTGAGGCAGGATGCATATCAAGGTAAAATAAGAGGGGTGAGAATCATAATCTTGAACAATGAGGCATGATATAACATGATAACATATAGGCAGTATAGGAATATATAAAAAACATAAAATATGACATCATAAACATAATTCAAGGCTAAATTCAAAGAAAATATAACATCATGTGCTTAAGATAACCCCCCATGCACCATACATGGAATCTAATGAGATGAAAACATTACCCAATTAATTTAGATCTATATAATTTTGAGCCCACCTTTCACTTTCATATCATGAACATTCAAAAGTGTGTCACATAGATCATACAACAAAAGGATGAATTTCATCAATTTTAACCCCACAATTAAGGAGTGCAGGTTACATACATGTAAATTCCAAATCAATTAATGATAAGTACAACAAGGTGAATACCCTTGATTGTAAATGGATACGAGTATTCACTAAATAAATGTTTGGAACAGAAAATCATATGATAACTTTGGCAGCATAACGAGTGTATGTAAAGGTTTACAGAAGGGGTGAATGCGAGAAAAAAAGGCATCTCATTACTTTGGAATCATAAGTAAAATAATAGGGATGTGTAAAAATATGTCCTAACTTGAAAAATTAGAAATCAAAAGGCATGGTATAAATAATCTTCTTGAATAAAGAGGAGAAGGAGATGATTCCTTACCTTGAGAACGGTTCTTCAAAAATCATGGGAGGATCTACTTAAGTGATTTGGGAAACCTTGGGAGGACTCTAAAGAGGAGAGGGTATGGTGAATTAATTATCTAAGATTTTTTAGTGAAGAGGAATTGGTGGTTGGGTGGGTTTATGTGGAAAAAAAGGGGAATTTTTTATTAATTTCCAAACATAGGTTTTGGACTCTATAATATAAAGTAATAAAAAACACAAAACATCACATAGAATTTTCTCAATAGTTTCTACCAAATTGGATTTTTTTTATTATTTTATAAGTATAAGATTTAGAAACATTAAAATAATTCCCCTGGCAATGTGTAAGTGAGTTATGTTTATAAAGAATTGATTTTAAATTCTTAAAATATAATATAGGTTTTGGAGGATTCATTAAGGGTTTATAAAATTAATAAAATAAATTCAAAAAAACATTATTTTAAATATAAAACATAATTTTGGTCATGGATACTCTTTATAGTATTTATTACAACACTTTTGGGATTTTATGATTTCATAATACATACCCTATAATTATAACGTATTTAATTTTTACCCAAGATTTTGATTATCCAAAAAATTATGAAATATTCCCCATTGGATAATTTATATATGATGATTTCAAAAAATATATTTTTTAATCAAAATAATTCTATAAATTAGAGAATATAAAGTTTTAATCAAAAATTATTATTTATTTAAAATATTAGTTTTTTTACAATAAATTTTTTTTGACCCTTATAAAAAAAATTACTTTTGACTTCATAAAATTGTATTATCATTTATATTTAATAAATATTATTTAATAATAATATTTTATTAAAATATAATTTATTTTAAAAATTCTTGAATTCATCAAAAAGAGTTTCTTTATTAAAACTATATATTTCCCAAAAATACAATTTGTGTTTCATCGTATCAAAATCTAATTTTTATCAAACTCATTGTTTAATCATTTAATAATTAATATTAAAAAGGGATAAATATAATAATTTTTTTATTAAATAAAATATATAAATTCATATTATTAGGGTCTAAATACATATCCCTTTATTACACCAATTAATTCCCTAAGGGTAAGATGTGTGATGGTGAGATTTTCTTGGGGTGGTTTGAGGAATATGGTTTGGGTAGTTGTAGAGACCTGAAGCTTGACGTACATGAACATTACATTACTTTTGCGGAATACTTAGTACATAATAAAAACACACACACAAGGATCGTAATAGTTTAGTGTCTTTGGAAACTCGGAACGTAATCTTCTAATCGTGGTGAAAAGATCTCCAATATCTCCCATAAAGATCTTCCTTTTTTTTACCTAAAACCTTTATTTATATCCTGGGGAAAAGAAAACATAAAAGGGTGAGCTCAAATGCTCAGTAAGGGTAAACAAAAGAAAAAAATCAATCACATCATATTCATAAGAACATAACTTTTGGAAATCTTAACCTGCAAAAGAGAGCATAATTTCATAACATGGGATAAATAATAGTAGTGAAATGAAATCCCAATAATCATAACTTAAAAAAATGAAACTTTGTGGAATACACACATAATCATAGAGAATCATTTCTTGTTAGTCAAGACTCATTGCCAAGACTATCTTAGTGGACAAAGTCCCTTTCTGAATCGAGTAACCCTCGTTTCAGTCCTGTTTCACTGAACCGGTATAACCTACCATTTCAGCCATGTCTATCTCATGAGATATGAAATCTTTACCCAATGCATTGGAGGGAGATATAGGTCCCACCCATCTTATAATGAATCCTTTCTTATGTGTGCCACATAATCCTAAATCATACATCATCGTATAACACATGTAACAAAAATGGGATTCTTGAAACATCATGACATCATAAAACAAACCATATAAGATAAAGGAATTCATAAAAATATTTCCATCACAACATAATCAAACCAATGTAATAATAGGGATAAAAACAGAACCCTTTTATTATCTTATATGGAAAATAATTTTGATAAAATACTTGAACTCTATTCTTGAGGAAAATATCCTTTCTACTTCAAAAACGTTTTTCCTTTCATAACATGTCATACGACTTTAAAATAAAAGAAGTTGATTAAAAATAAACTTGAAAACTTGTAAAGGAAGTTTCTTGGAAATAATGTTTTAAAAATCCATTCATGCCATATAAGTTAAAAAAAACATTCTTCGTACCTTTGTTGGAAAAGTCAAAAAGTACCTCGTACGAAAAAAACGACAAAAGTCTCCTTTCATATTATTTACTAAAAACTCACCAAAGGGTAAAATTGGATTTAAACTATTGTAAGTGGATGGAAACAATATTACATATTGAGGGAACATGGATGTGGATGATAAAATACACCCCAGTAAATACTTACGAATAAACAATCTCGGATAAAAATGAGATTGTGGTATTTTCCCTTACCTTAGGTCCGACTTGCTTTGTAAGTGTCTGAACCTCCTGTATAATGATTTAAATCATGTTATTGACTTATTCCAGAATCATATTCATTGTTATTATATAATATATGGTCCACTTATGACTTTATATTACCCGTTCTTTTGTAAATTCATGTTAAAGTAGCGTTTTGGGTAAAATCGTTTCATTTGTCGTTCGTGTTTTTAACTTGTAATTCTTAATATGATTATTCAGATCATGATTAATTAATTCCAGAATATAAAACATGATTTATATATATATATTCAGAATATACATATATAATAAATCTGTAAATGGAAAGAAATACACCGTTCATGGAGACGGTAGTCCGTACGTACGCATGAACGATGTTTTCGTTTCCTTATTGAATTGAATGGAATTAAGTAGATGACATACTTATAAATATAAATAATTCCAGTATCATTATTAGGTCATATATTTCATTAGTACTTATTATATATACTTTATAATCATTCATGAATGGTTAATCATTAAGAATGAATCTCATCGCGTCGTGGAGACGGTAGTCCGTACGTACGCACGAGCGATGATATCGTTCCCATGGTCGTGGAATTGTGTTGAAGTGTATGTATACTATTTCAGTAACAATATCACTTTATAATAATCAAATATAGTTACTCATTACACCATTATACCCATCCTTGTAAGGTTATGGTGGAAATAGAGTACACCACGGCGTGGAGACGGTATTCCGTACGTACGCACACGCGGTGATTTCATTTTTCCGTAGGATGGATAGAAGGTGAATTAGGGTTGTTTCATATTTATAATAAAATATCATTATGTAAGTAATACTGATTTTATTACTTTATAATGAAACAACTAAAGAAGAAGAAGTTGAAGAAGAAAGAAATTGAAAAGATCGGTAATGGATATTACCTCTTCTTTGGAACGCCTCTTTGAATCCTCCACTTAGGGAACTAAGATTGGTATTTGAAGAAGACCATAACCTCTAGGATTATTCTAGGGAAGTTGAGAGGAGAAAATGGCATGGGTTGGCCAAGCTTGAGTGCTCAAATTGGTGTGAGGAGGAGGGGGAGGAGGTGCCCTTTTATAAGGGAGGAGAGGGGCACCTTAGGAATATCTCAAAATATTATTTTATATTAAAGTCAAAATTGGTTTATAATGGTTAAAAAGGGTCTTATTTTGAAGCTAAAGTGGGGATGGGTCGAAATCCTATCAACCAATAGGATTTAGACAAGTTTAGGGTATTATTTTAACCTTATCAATTAGATTTAACTCTAAGTTAAATAATTTAACTTTTACCGTGTCTTTTTGTTTTCTTTCACTATATGGTTAATACACTTACTATAACATGACAAACGAACCCCAAATTGTTTATTATTAATATATATATCCTTATCTAAGTCATTTGGACGAACCTTAGATTTTTAGGAATAAAATAACAATTAATAATATAATATTTGATTTAAAATCTATTTTGTGTCAATTTTGACACTATTTGATATATGATTTTTGTGAAAGTCATAACCGAATTATATGTTCGAACCAAGTTGATTAAATCAACATTAATATATCATAGTAACCTATAAAATTAGTGGAATTCATAAAAAGTCTCAAATTACATTCATTTGATCATTTATAACATCAATTATGTTAATATTTCCTTAAAAGGGTAATTACTGCATCATCGTTGTGTCATAAATAAATTAATTTATTTAAAGTCTAAAAATTATAAATAAAATATCATTATGTAGTAAATAGTTTTAGCTTTCTAATGAATATTTATAGTCGAATTTATCTTATGTATAACCCCATATTAAAAATGTTTTAGTTATTAAACTTTGATTTTAACTATTTTAACTATTCATTAAATAAAATAATATTAAATGTCATAATCTAATCCAAGTGGACCTAAATGGTCATATTATATTCATAAGGTTGTTTTTGGTCGAATTACACTTATCCAATAGAATTAGGACATGTGTTAGGGTAATAGTAATATCATATTTACCCTTAGTTACCCTATTTACTATTAACCGTGGTAAAAAAAGTAAAAAGTTACTATTCACCAAAAATTATTATCATCTCATTGAACCACATTTTACTTACTGACATCAACTGTGTCTCTCGGATTTTTGAAATTCCATTCACAGAAGCGGTAAAATTAAGTTTTATGAAAAATTCAGTTTTTTTAACTACCACTTAGTAGTTTCACTATTCATCAAAAATTGATGTTTTTCAGAACAATGCCAAAATTTCATCCTAAGCTATATTTCATATTCCGAATTCAAAAATGAAGTCTATTTTACCAAATTCATAACATAGAAGTTGCATTAATTAATTTTATAATTAAATCCCGCTGTTAAAACAAATAGCGTGTTTTTAAGAAACAATATCTATCAAAAGATTGACACTTGATTATGTCTGGTTTAAATGTGAAATTACATTCAATGAAAAAAATTGTATTAAATTGTAAAAATATATTCTAAATATACTTTAAAACCACTCAAATTAATAATTTATCACTATTAATTATTTCGATTAAAAAAGTTGTTTTTTAATTATAATTTAGTAATTTTCACTATTCATCAGAATATGAAAGTTATCCGAAAAGTACCAAAATTTCACCTTAGGCTAAATTCGATACTCCGAATCCATAAATGAAGTCCATTTTGAGAGCTAAAATTTCTAAAATTTTAAAAGGTGGTTATTACTATTCATAACGGCTAGTTATAATAATATTTTAATAGCATATCGTTGTTTAGTGAAACTCGGTATTGCGTACTACACACGCTATCGAGGAAGGTCGCGATTGCGTGTAATAGAAGGCAAATCAAGGATGTGTGTTGTGAAAGCTCCTTTTGGTGTAGCGTACAACACAAGACATTAATAAAATTAAAAAGAATATTTTTCATAAAATTTCGGGCTGTTACATTCTACCCCCCTTAAAATGAATTTCGCCCTCGAAATTCGTCGGGGTTATAAATGGTTTACTATTCGAAAGTTTCTTTAATCGAAACCCACATCGTAAAAAGGAATATCAAAACCAATCTTTAAAAACAAAAGTATGAAACGTAACGGTTACCCAAATAAACTAATCACTGGGTTTCCACATAGGTGAAAATATGGATATGGAAGAGAAATCTAACCATCATGTTCTGATGGAGAGTGGTAGAGAACATGGCTACGGAAAATCCAGCAATCACAAAGCCATAAATTTGTGACGATCTAAGGTACCATCTGATTCATCATATATAAGATCACTAGGACAACATTTTTGGTTTTCAAGATCGTTTCCCTAAAGTTAAAGAATTTGAATTAGAATAAATACTTACTTTATTTTGGTACAATCTCACTGTTGTTCATGCCTTTAACAATTTCCACTTCATCTATTAAATAAATGAAGTTGAATTTGTTATTCGTGAAGTGTTAGCAGATCATGTGATAGAATGACGGGTCATTCCATCTGTCTCAAACAAAAGGTTAGCAAAAAATTATATACATACGTCGATCTATAGTGAGATTAATCATATATGGTTCCTAAAATGGACTTATACATCATATGTCATATAGCTTAATATAATAAAACTAGTTTCTACTAAACAGGGACTTCCTGTAGGCCAGTGGTAGGCGATAAAGTCCAGTCGCACTTCGGTTGTGGGTTCAATTTCCACAGCCTTGTCCGACACGATGGGCTGTCGCCCGTCCTGCAGGTTGTCCTTTTTCTAAAACTATATTACTATAACATCCCATCAATAATATCGAGAAAACTTCTATCCTTAAACAATACTAACTTATGTCCAACATAATCCATTCCAATCTTTAGGCTTATCCATAATACTGCAGTCCACTCTCATAACATAGTGAAAACGATTACCAGAGATTTAACACCATCGTCGATCCCCATATATCATAAGATATGTTTTTTTGGTCACATTCCAAACATTCAAAGTCCTTAATAATGTATTCTCTTGAATACCCATTGAACCATAGTGAAAACTTGAATGCAGTTAAAAGTTAACTCTTTCCACATACCAAAATCCAAAAATTATATATACTCAAACCATGATATCACTTAGTATTTATATCAATCATGAGCTCATGAATACAATCAAACATCTCATTATCTTCTTATCCCTTCATTATGCTCATATCATCTATTTACCAAAAATGTCCCAATCACTTTTCATGGTTACCGGTTCCATAAAATTATTGAAAACCACAATAGACCAAAACATAAATATTTCAGTACACCATAAAAGTACCTCAACAACATTATTCTTGAATACCAATACATAAACACTTCAGTCCATCCACTTCAATGATTGTCCTGGAATAAGTCCTTCCTTGATTTAGAAGTAACTTTTTAGGTCAGGGCATTGATTTGGGTAATGCCCATGTTCTCCACAAATAAGACATTGAACTCCATAACAATCTGTCACTCTATGACCCTTTTCTCCACACAGATAACATCGGTCCCTCCATTTGAGGTATTCCTCAAGGTTCTTCTTCCCTTCTTTAGAAATCTCAATCTTCCTTTCTTTATGAGCCTCAACATGCGAACATGCATAATAGTTTATCTTCCTCTTCTTTGATGAATTAGTCATACCACTAAATTTCACCTTGTTAATCATATATTGCGATGACTGATTCGGCATAATCACAATATCTTTATCTCTAGGTATTACAAAATTTTGTTGCTCATAGTCACCAATTTGTCCATTGGATTCAATGTTAACCGAATTCCTTCTGGTTCCCCCCATTAACTAAAACACAAAATGAATTTTGTGAGAGGCGAAATCATGCTATGGAAGACAACATAGTAAAGGGAAAGCACCCTCAATATCTAACATATTAGGTTAAATTCTAATATCGTTAGCGCAATTCTAGGACTATAACCTATACGTATACTTAACCTTAGAGACATCCCTAGACATACCTTAGAAATATCTCTAGGTATCTCACTAAAGTTATCGCATCCTAGTTTCCAAAGGTTGACTAAAACTTTCCTCTGATACCAACTGTAGAGACCCGAAGCTTGACGTACATGAAAATTACATTACTTTTGCGGAATACTTATTACATAACAAAAACACACACACAAGGATCGTAATAGTTTAGTGTCTTTGAAAACTCGGAACGTAACCTTCTAATCGTGGTGAAAAGATCTCCAATATCTCCCATAAAGATCTTCCTTTTTTTTACCTAAAACCTTTCTTTATATCCTGGGGAAAAGAAAACATAAAAGGGTGAGCTCAAATGCTCAGTAAGGGTAAACAAAAGAAAAAAATCAATCACATCATATTCATAAGAACATAACTTTTGGAAATCTTAACCTGCAAAAGAGAGCATAATATCATAACATGGGATAAATAATAGTAGTGAAATGAAATCCCAATAATCATAACTTAAAAAAATGAAACTTTGTGGCATACACACATAATCATAGAGAATCATTTCTTGTTAGTCAAGACTCATTGCCAAGACTATCTTAGTGGACAAAGTCCCTTTCTGAATCGAGTAACCCTCGTTTCAGTCCTGTTTCACTGAACCGGTATAACCTACCATTTCAGCCATGTCTATCTCATGAGATATGAAATCTTTACCCAATGCATTGGAGGGAGATATAGGTCCCACCCATCTTATAATGAATCCTTTCTTATGTGTTCCACATAATCATAAATCATACATCATCGTATAACACATGTAACAAAAATGGGATTCTTGAAACATCATGACATCATAAAACAAACCATATAAGATAAAGGAATTCATAAAAAATATTTCCATCACAACATAATCAAACCAATGTAATAATAGGGATAAAAACAGAACCCTTTTATTATCTTAGATGGAAAATAATTTTGATAAAATACTTGAACTCTATTCTTGAGGAAAATATCCTTTCTACTTAAAAACAGTTTTCCTTTCATAACATGTCATACGACTTTAAAATAAAAGAAGTTGATTAAAAATAAACTTGAAAACTTGTAAAGGAAGTTTCTTGGAAATAATGTTTTAAAAATCCATTCATGCCATATAAGTTAAAAAAACATTCTTCGTACCTTTGTCGGAAAAGTCAAAAAGTACCTCGTACGAAAAAAAACGACAAAAGATTCCTTTCATATTCTTTACTAAAAACTCACCGAAGGGTAAAATTGGATTTAAAATATTGTAAGTGGATGGAAACAATATTAGATATTGAGGTAACATGGATGTGGATGATAAAATACACCCCAGTAAATACTTACGAATAAACAATCTCGGATAAAAATGAAATTGTGGTATTTTCCCTTACCTTAGGTCCGACTTGCTTTGTAAGTGTCCGAACCTCCTGTATAATGATTTAAATCATGTTATTGACTTATTCCAGAATCATATTCATTGTTATTATATCATATATGGTCCACTTATGAATTTATATTACCCATTCTTTTGTAAATTCATGTTAAAGTAGCGTTTTGGGTAAAATCGTTTCATTTGTCGTTCGTGTTTTTAACTTGTAATTCTTCATATGATTATTTAGATCATGATTAATTAATTCCAGAATATAAAACATGATTTATATATATATATTCATAATATACATATATAATAAATCAGTAAATGGAAAGAAATACACCGTTCATGGAGACGGTAGTCCGTACGTACGCATGAACGATGTTTTCGTTTCCTTATTGAATTGAATGGAATTAAGTAGATGACATACATATAAATATAAATAATTCCAGTATCACTATTAGGCCATATATTTCATTAGTAATTATTATATATACTTTATAATCATTCATGAATGGTTAATCATTAAGAATGAATCTCATCGCGTCGTGGAGACGGTAGTTCGTACGTACGCACGAGCGATGATATCGTTCCCATGGTCGTGGAATTGTGTTGAAGTGTATGTATACTATTTCAGTAACAATATCACTTTATAATAATCAAATATAGTTACTCATTACACCATTATACCCATCCTTGTAAGGTTATGGTGGAAAATAGAGTACACCACGGCGTGGAGACGGTATTCCGTACGTACGCACGCGCGGTGATTTCATTTTTCCATAGGATGGATAGAAGGTGAATTAGGGTTGTTTCATATTTATAATAACATATCATTATGTAAGTAATACTGATTTTATTACTTTATAATGAAACAACTAAAGAAGAAGAAGTTGAAGAAGAAAGAAATTGAAAAGATCGGTAATGGATATTACCTCTTCTTTGGAACGCCTCTTTGAATCCTCCACTTAGGGAACTAAGATTGGTCTTTGAAGAAGACCAGAACCTCTAGGATTATTCTAGGGAATTGTAGAGGAGAAAATGGCAGGGGTTGGCCGAGCTTGACTGCTCAAATTGGTGTGAGGAGGAGGGGGAGGAGGTGCCCTTTTATAAGGGAGGAGAGGGGCACCTTAGAAATATCTCAAAATATTATTTTATATTAAAGTCAAAATCGGTTTATAATGGTTCCAAAGGCTATTATTTCGAAGCTAAAGTGGGGATGGGTCGAACTCCTATCAACCAATAAGATTTAGACAAGTTTAGGGTATTATTTTAACCTTATCAATTAGATTTAACTCTAAGTTAAATAATTTAACTTTTACCGTGTCTTTTTGTTTTCTTTCACTATATGGTTAATACACTTACTATAACATGACAAAAGAACCCCAAATTGTTTATTATTAATATATATATCCTTATCTAAGTCATTTGGCCGAACCTTAGATTTTTAGTAATAAAATAACAATTAATAATATAATATTTGATTTAAAAACTATTTTGTGTCAATTTTGACACTATTTGATATATGATTTTTGTGAAAGTCATAACAGAATTATATGTTCGAACCAAGTTGATTAAATCAACATTAATATATCATAGTAACATATAAAATTAGTGGAATTCATAAAAAGTCTCAAATTACATTCATTTGAGCATTTATAACATCTATTATGTTAATATTTCCTTAAAAGGGTAATTACTGCATCATCGTTGTGTCATAAATAAATTAATTTATTTAAAGTCTAAAAATTATAAATAAACTATCATTATGTAGGAAATATTTTTAGCTTTCTAATGAATATTTATAGTCGAATTTATCTTATGTATAACCCCATATTAAAAATGTTTTAGTTATTAAACTTTATTTTAACTATTCATTAAATAAAATAATATTAAATGTCATAATCTAATCCAAGTGGACCTAAATGGTCATATTATATTCATAAGGTTGTTTTTGGTCGAATTACACTTATCCAATAGAATTAGGACATGTGTTAGGGTAATAGTAATATCATATTTACCCTTAGTTACCCTATTTACTATTAACCGTGGTAAAAAAAAGTAAAAAGTTACTATTCACCAAAAATTATTTTCATCTCATTGAACCACATTTTACTTACTGACATCAACCGTGTCTCTCGGATTTTTGAAATTCCATTCACAGAAGCGGTAAAATTAAGTTTTATGAAAAATTCAGTTTTTTTAACTACCACTTAGTAGTTTCACTATTCATCAAAAATTGATGTTTTTCATAACAATGCCAAAATTTCATCCTAAGCTATATTTCATATTCCGAATTCAAAAATGAAGTCTATTTTACCAAATTCATAACATAGAAGTTGCATTAATTAATTTTATAATTAAATCCCGCTGTTAAAACAAATAGCGTGTTTTTAAGAAACAATATCTATCAAAAGATTGACACTTGATTATGTTTGGTTTAAATGTGAAATTACATTCAATGACAAAAATTGTATTAAATTGTAAAAATATATTCTAAATATACTTTAAAACCACTCAAATTAATAATTTATCACTATTAATTATTTCGATTAAAAAAGTTGTTTTTTAATTATAATTTAGTAATTTTCACTATTCATCAGAATATGAAAGTTATCCGAAAAGTACCAAAATTTCACCTTAGGCTAAATTCGATACTCTGAATCCATAAATGAAGTCCATTTTTAGAGCTAAAATTTCTAAAATTTTAAAAGGTGGTTATTACTATTCATAACGGCTAGTTATAATAATATTTTAATAGCATATTGTTGTTTAGTGAAACTCGGTATTGCGTACTACACACGCTATCGAGGAAGGTCGCGATTGCGTGTAATAGAAGGCAAATCAAGGATGTGTGTTGTGAAAGCTCCTTTTGGTGTAGCGTACAACACAAGACATTAATAAAATTAAAAAGAATATTTTTCATAAAATCTCGGGCTGTTACAGTAGTGATATCGATGAGCTTGAACCTATACCATAAATGGTTTCACTCGTGATTTAGTTGTTGAATCTCAACTTGGTCTTGGTCAAGGAAAAATTCTTCTGATGTTATATCTCTTGGAAGCTTCAACAAATGGGCTTTATAAGGTACAATCATACTGTTCGAGGCCATTTCATCTTTTATTTGTGTCAAATGGATTTTATCATAACCCTTAATATACTAATCTTAATGGTAACTGTACAATAGCTCTATTATCAAAAAATATGATGTTTAGAAATATTTTAAATCAAACAAACTATAACTTCCCAAAATATCTAAGGTAGAACATGTGTTTTCTATAACTTCATTTCTTAGTAAGGAATTTACTCTTTTAAAAAAAGGAATTTCATTTATAAATGTTTGGGTCATTAAATTTTTCCCCCTTTAGAATTTTTTTCCTTTAAATATTCATTTCATGCACTAAAACATATCAGTGTGCTTTTGTTTTATCCCCTCTTATAGTTCCCTTGTCACATTTTCAAACTTGTGGCTCCGCCATAAAACATTAACCAGGTGATTTGTCTTTTTTGTAGAAATTTTTCTCTATGTTATAATATATTTATCATCTAAATATCATATTACATATCATTATATAATGGTACCACCTCTGGATCCAATATATGTGATGGGTTTGGTATGTACTTCCTTAAGAGGGATACATGGTTCATGTCATGTACTTGAGATAGGTTAGGTGGGAGTGTTATTCGATAGGCCACTGCTCCTATGAAATAGATAATATCAAAGGGGCCAATGTATCTACGACTAAGATTTCTCTTCTTCCCAAACCTCATGAATTTCTTCTGTGATGATATATTAAGGAACACTTTATCTTCAACCTAAAACTCTAAGTATCACGGATGATTGTTTTCATAGTTTTTCTATCAAATTTGTGTGAATTTCATATAACATTGAATGTTTTGGGCCTTCTCTAACATTTCATGGATAAGATCAAGTATCATCCTCTTCTATTCTCAAAATTTATCATAGCATGTCAGAGTACAACAAATCTTCCTATAAAAAGCTTAATAAGGTGTCATTTGAAATCTAGAATGAAATCTATTATTATATGATAACTTCACTAAGGTAATGTGTTGGTCCCAACATCCTTGGAAAAACATTTAACATGATCTTAGTATAACCTCTATATTTTTAATGGTTATTTCAGACTAACCATCCATTTTATGGTGATAAGTGGTATTGAAGCTTAGGTCTATATCCAATGCTTTCTGAAGGCTTCTCCAAAACCATAAGGTAAACCCTATATCTTGATCAGATAAAATTAATAGTGGAACTCCATAAAATCTTACCACTCTACTTATGTATATCTTGGTGAGTTGGTTAAGAGATAAATATTCCTTGGTAGAAATGAAAAGTTCCGAATTTGTAAGGTTTTCGACTAACACCTAGTTGGTGTTATTTCTTTTAGGTGTCTTGGGTAGTCCTATGATGAAATCAATGGTTCTATTTTCTTATCTCCATACTGGTATGGGAAATGATTACATCATACCCTTATACTTAATTAATTTATCCTTGACTTTTTTTCATACTAAGAATCATGATACTAACTCCACAATCTATCTCTTCATTTTATCCCACCATAAGTTTTACCTCAGATATTTATACATCTTAGTGCTTTCTGGATAAATAGTGAATTATGAGTTATGCACATCATCCATAAGTTCTATCTTTAGGTTTGGTTTTTATGGGACACATATCTAGATTCCAAACATTATAACTTCATATTCAACAAAGTTAAACTCCATAATATTTTATACCCTTTTCTGTAGTTCCTCGTAATCTATCTAAGCCTCTTTAATCCTCTCAAGAATGGTTGGTCGAGTTGTTATTTTATAAAGGTAAGATAAATATATTTTTATTATTCGTATGTCCATAATTTATATGTCTAATAAGATTGGACCCCTCTCAATCTTCATCATAGATAGGGTTGCAGGATCCTTTCTACTCAAAGCATCTTCCAATTTTTTGCCTTCTCAGGATGGTAATGTATTGAACTATCATAATCCTTGATCAAATATAACCACCTTCACTGTGAATATTTATCTCCTTTTATGTGAATATATACTCTAGGATTTTATGATTCATAAATATTTCACACTTCTCCCAGTAGATATATTGTTTCCAAATCTTAATCATGAAGAATACTATAGCCAATTCTAGATTATGTGTTAGATATTTCTTTTCATGGATATTTAATTGGAGGGAGGAATAGGCTGTCACTTTTTTATCTTGCATGAGTAAAAAACCCAATAAATTTTTAGACGCATCATTGTAGATCACAAATCCTTTCTTGTTGATGGATAATATGAGCACATGTACAATGATTATCCACTTATTCAGCTCTTTAAATCTCTCTTCACATTTATCAGTCCATATAAACTTAAAACCCTTCTAAGTTAGAATGGTTAGTTTTCTTGAAAATCATGATAATTTTTTCAAAAATCAATTATAGTACCTAGATAATCCAAGTAAACTACGTATTTATGTCATAGATATAAGTTTGATCCATCCTTAAATTACCTATATTTTTAAAAAATCCATAGATATTCCTTTGTTGGTGATAACATGCCCCCAGAAAGTTACTTTTTTCAACAAAAAAATAACATTTACTATACTTTTCATATAACTTTTCCTTCTATAAATTTTTCAATGTAGTATTTAAATACACCTAATTTTCCTCCTTCTTATTGAAGTAGATAAAAATATCATCTATAAATATTACCATAAATTTATCTAGGTAATCCCTTAAGACTCTATTCATCAATTACATGATGATTTTTAGAGAATTATTGAGTCCAAATGGAATCATTATAAACTCATAGTTCCCATACCTTATATGAAAAGTAGTCTTGGGGATATCATCCTTCTTCTAATTTATTTGATAATATCCTGGACAAATATCCACCTTAGAGAAGAACTATAATCCACATAGTTGATCAAACAATTCATGAATCCATGGCATAGGATACTTATTATTTTTCATGATATTTCTGAGGTTACGATAATCAATTTAGAGGCCCATTGGCCCATATTTCTTCTTGATGAAGAGGACCGGTTCACCCCATGGTGAATCACTTGGTCATATAAACCCTTTATCCAGATTCTTCTGTAATTTTTTCTCCAACTCCTCAAGCTCAACAATGGTTATTCTATATAGAGTCTTGTATATTGGAAAATATATAGGTATGATATTTATTGAAAACTCAATCTCATGGATAGGAGGAAGACCATACAATTCTTCAGGAAACACATCAGTGAATTCCCTTAAAATGGGCATGTCATCAAGGATTATATTTTATTTATTCTTAGTCATTTGAGCTAGATACTCTTACTCACAATGAAATAATATTCATTCTTAAGATTTTAGTACCAAAGAAGATTCATCCTCCTCATTAAACTTGTATAGAATCAGAAGATGACTTGGGATATAGAGGTTGATTTCCTTCTCTAGAAAACTTTTGTTGGATCTATATAAGGAATCCAATCCATGCCCATAATAGCAACTAATTCTGCTAAAGGGAGTATCATAAGGTTTTCTGGGAAATTCATCCCACAAATTTGAACATTAGATGAGTTATATACTTGGGATAAAACAATTCACCCATTTTTTGTATTCACTAATAACTCTAATTCCATGTTTTGTAGTGGTGTTTGAATAGTGTTTCTAAACTTGCATGATATGAAGGAATTAATATAACCATAGTCACATAGGATATTATAAGTTCATGAATAGACAATAACTATACCTTTCAGTATTTAATTATGGATCTCATCATTTACTTCAACCAAAATATTCTTAGGTATGAGTGTTTTGAAACTATTAAACTCATAAAACGGAAAATATAAACCTTTAAGGGATAATTAATAAATGATATATATTTCTTAACATATGAATTTCTAGTTTTCAATACATTATATCCATGATATATTTCCTAACATAAAATCTTATGGATATTTTATTCCCTTTATAATGGTTCGTAAAAAGATTATGAATTTACCAAGTCATATCCACCTATAGTGTTAAACCAAGTGTGCAGTAAGGCCCATTTTAATACACCAGGTGATGTTCTATCCCATCTCAATGCACCCTTTTCGGGGTTATTACCCCTAGGTATAATTGTATCAAAGAAACATCCACTTGTAGGGTCCAAAAAAGGATGTATTTTCTTGGAAACAACATAATTTATAATTTACCAAAATTTTTGTATTTTTTCTTAGTTTAAGACTTATCTAGAATTCTTTCACTGTAGTTTTTTAATCCTAATCCCAAAAAATAATTAGATTTTTCTCCGATAGAAACTATGACAACCCATATTTTTAATACACATTAATTCATGATTTATTACATAAAGATACATTTATTAAAACCCCATACAATCATGAATCCTAGTTTATTTGGGTAATTAGGTACATAACATAACAAATTTCAATATAAACACAAAAAAATGATCTAAAATCTCCAAAACATTCCCTTATATTTTTTAGATCTTCTAAAACATTATGGGATAACCTAGGGATGTACATAAGAAAGGGGTGATCTATAAATCCCAATAAGGGAATAAAAAAACATAACATAATTTAAATCAGTACATTTGATCCAATAGGCATATCAATGCAACATAAGAGGGGTGATAATCATAATCTTGAACAATGAGGCATGATATAACATGATAACATAAAGGCAACATTGGAATGTGGAAACAACATAAAACATGACATCATAAACATAAGTCATGGATAAAAACCAAGAAAATATAACATATTATGCTTATTATAACTTATCATTCACCATACATTCCATCTCATGAGATAAACACATTACCCATTTCATTGGAGGGCTATATAATTCTGGGACCACTCGTCACTTTCATATCATGTACATGCATAAGTGTGCCACATAGATCATACAACATAAGGATTTATTTCATAAATTTTAACCCCATGATTAAGGATTTTTGGTTAAATAGATGTAAATAAAAAATCAATGAATGGAAGGTACAACTAGTTGAATACCCTTGAGTGGAAATGGAGACAAGTATTCACTATACAAATGTTTGACCTAGAAAATCATAGGATAATTTCGGCAGCATAACGGGTGCGTATAAAGTTTTATAGAAGGGATTAATGATAGCGAAATGGGGGATATAATTAATTTTTAGTAATAATAAATGTAATAGGGATGTTTAAAAACATATCCTAACTTTAATAATTGTAAATAAAAATGCATGACAGAAAGAAGGTGCTTGAATAAAGAGGAGAAGGAGAGAAAACCTTACCTTGAGAGAGCACTTATAAAATCTTGGGAGGAGATTATTAAGAGTTTTGTAACCTTATTAGGACATTATATAGGTAATTTAATAGTAAATTCATGCTATGAGAGTTTTTATTGAATATTAATGGGTGGTTTGGTGAGTTTATATAGAAAAATATGTTAATTCTTTATTAATTTCCAAACTTAGGTTTTGGACTCTATATGATAAAGTAATAAAAAACACAAACCTTGCCATGTTTTTACCTTGGTTTCTTCTAAATAAGTGTGTTTTTAATAATTGTATAAGTATAAGAACCAAATACATTAAAATAATTCCCTTGGTGATGTGGAAGTGAGTTATGTTTATAAATAATTGATTTTAAAACCTTAAAATACAATATTGGTTTATAAGGATTCCTTAAGGGTTTATAAAATTAATAAAATAATTTAAAAAATAGATTATTTTAAAGGGGGGAAATAATTTTGGTCATGGATACTATTTATAGTATTTAGTATATTATGATTTCATAATACATACCATATAATTATATCATATTTAAGTTTTTCCCAAAAAATAAACTATCTCAGAAAATTAGGGAAAATCACCATTAGATAATTTTTAAATTTTTATTTCAAATATAATATTTATTTTATAAAAATAGCTCTCTAAATATGATAATGTACACTTTTAAATAAAAAATCCTTATTTTGTGGAAAATATTGGTTTTTTGATAATAATAGTTTTCTAACCCTTATAAAAAATTACATTTGACTTCATAAAATTATATTATCATTTATATTTAATAAATATTATTTAATAATAATATTTTATTAAAATATTATTTATTTCAAAAAAAACTTGAATTTTTTCAAAAGAATGTCTTGATTAAAACTATATATTTCCCAAAAATACAATTTGTGTTTCATCGTATCAAAATCTATTTTTTATCAAACTCATTTTTTAATAATTTAAAATTTTTTATTAAAAAGGATAAATATAATCATTTTTTATTAAAATAAAATACAAATTTCATACTATTAGGGTCTATATACATATTCCTTTATTACACTAGAAAATTCCTTAGGGGTAAAGTGTGTAATGGTGATATTTTCTTAGGGTGGTTCAATGAACAGGGTTTGGGTCATGATCTCGATGATGATGAACTTCTACCATAAATGGTTTTTATCATGATTTAGTTGTTTAATCTCATATTTTTCTTTTTCAAGGTAAAATCTCAATGATGTTATATCCCTCAGAGGCTTTGATAAATGGGATTCATAGGGAAATAACCTACTGGTTGAGTTCATCACTTCTTAAGTATATATTAAATGGATTTTATCATAACCCTTAATATACTAATATTAATGGTCATTGTGAAATAGATATATTATCAACAGTTATTATGCTTAACAATATTTTAAATCTAATAAACTATAACTATCCAAAATATCCAAGGTAGTGCATGTGTTTTCTGTAACTTCATTTATTAATAATCCATTTACTCATTTAGAAAAAGTAATTTAATTTATAAATATTTTGGTTGTTTCAATGAATTTGATTTATCCCTAGCTGATGTTTCTCATAGAGTATTATAGGTTATTAGAAAGTGGTAAGGTTAGCATGAGTACAATTCTTGTATCAGGATATAGAATATACTCATGAATTACAAAACAGGTTTTGTGCATTGGATGACCTGTTAAGTATACCACATGGAGTGTCGTATTTTTTTCCATTAGTATATTTGGGGTGCATGTTTCATATTTAATCATCGCGTTTGAGGTTGGTGAGATAACTAGAATGATAACCTTCATACTTAGAAATATTTCTTATGAAAGCTTCCATACTTAGCTAATTAGGGGGTGGTTGGGTATGTTGTTGATCATGTCATCAGTTGGAGAACAACCAAGAAGATATTTTCCTCTCGTGTGATGAGTATGAAATCTAGGACCCTTATTGATATAGAATGAAAAAAAAATTCTATAATTAGATAGATCATATGACATTCTTATCTAATTTGGTGAGGGTAATGGGATGTTCTTATCCACTAAAATGAATAACATGTGATGTTTTCATCCACTTGGTCGGTCTATACTATGATAATCGAGAACATATGAGGAGAATATATGGGATTGATATAATTTGTATCTCATAGTCACTTGTTTCCTTATACAAAGAGATTATATGATTATATATGCATTGATATGATTCATCTAGTAGAAACAAGTATAGAGATATATATATTTGATAGAGATCATGTCATATCCCTTTATAGCTTGAGTATCATTGATTCTTTTCTAGTCTATTTTCTTTTCTTAAATTTATTGATCCAATGATTTATATTTTTTGTTAATTATATAAAGGCCCAAGGGTTCAAAATTTTTGGTTTACTAAATGGTGATTTAGTTTGAATCATAGAGCTACTCTAAAAATTTTCTAGAGTTTTATCCAGGATATTTTTATGGGACTTTAAAAATGTATTGTATATGATGTAATATAAGGTGAAGTTAATGATATCTTTCCAAAAGTTTTTTGGAAGATATAAAAAATAATTTTTGGATATAATTTTTTAAATTATCATACATGATATGATATAAGGTTAAATGGTATGAATTTCTTTTAGGATTTAGTTTAAGTGGGGGGTTGAAATGAAGATGACCTAAATCCATGTGATATCATATTTTATGATATGGTGTGTCATATATGATGACATTTATATGGAAAAAATGATTCTATTTAATTTTTGGGGTATATCATATTTTATAATATAATGATATTGTATATTGGATATTTGAGAATATCTTATTATATAATATGGTTGAGTCATATTTTTATTAAATGTATGAGTAAATTAATAGGCATAAGGATAATCCCCATAGACAATATAAAGGAGTATAGTCCATGAGTATGGGTTAGAGATTCATAAATAACATTTGGTCAAAACTCTCCCCTACTTAAAGCTCTCTTATTCCTTCCTTATTTTCATATGAGATACTAACATATCATAAAGGAAAGAAATTTCCTACCCAAAGAATTTTTGTGATTCAATTCAACTTGTGGATACACCTCACTATAAGTTTCTAATTCTTTTATTAATCATTAATCACTCCTTAGAAACCTTTCACTGATAAAATATCCCCATTAAACTCTTTTGTGAGTAACATCTATGAAAAAATACAATTTCAATAATAGTGATATTTAGGAATCTTATTCTGAATATTCAAATCCTTAAACAAATTTAAACTTCTTAACTTTATAGAATAAAATTTTATGATGTTAGTAACTTTTTTTTCTAATTATAACTCTTCATAATTTTATCATCATCCTCAAAACCCTTTCCAACAAAAATTTCTTTGAAATTTTTTGGTAACTAGTGTAACTTTTTCATTATTATTTTACTAACATATCCTAAACTCCTTTAGGATATTAAGTGATATTCACTAAATATTTTTTACTAGTATAATATTTTATTTTTTAACTCTAAACTTCTCTAATTACAAACATACTCGCACTAGCCTCTTAGATAGTATATTCTCTTTATAATGTAATTATAAGATACAAACACTCTTTTGTGTTAAGGAAATAACTTTAATTTACTTTAGTTTCAATATTTAGAAAAAAAATTATTGAATCCATATATTATATAGAATTATGTGTGTTTAGAGAAATTTATAAAAATAATACTTTAGTCTTTAAAATATGACACTAATGGTGGTGGAATAAAATCCCTTATATTTTAACAAATATCTGGATAAACACTTTTATCATAGATAAAACATTTTTATCCTTATTTTCTTCTCAAAACATGTTATACAATTTTATTAATCATAAACCATGTGTATTGAATTTGTCATCTCACATTATTCATAAAAACTCTTTGTTAGTAAAAAAATTCTTTTATCATATAATAGAAATGACATAAAGATAAACATATTTTACTTAGATTCATCTAATATTGATATATTATTTTACATTCAAATATTTTATGTATAATATATTTGTATCATAACTTGAATACACACTATAAGATTTATCAATTATTACCTTGATTTTGAACTCCTATATATTTTAAATTATATACATTTTATCATATAAAAACCCTTGAAACATGAAGAATTAATTTCTATAATAATGATACTTGTAATGGACATTCCATAGAGTTTTATAAACACCTTCTGCTATACCACATAATTCCATCTTATGGAATTATCACTCCTCCTTCCTGATAACTCATTTAGGTTTCAAGGACCATGGATGGATGCTAAAGAAACATTATTTGACTCTCTACCTAACTTTTCTTCTATATATTTGAACTTTTACTCACTTGTACTATCAATACAACATAAGAACCAGGACATAACATGACCTAATTCATTTATTCTCAAAAATTTTTGAAAATAGGGTCAATATTTATCAAATTAATTCATGTTTTTAGAACATTTATATCAATGAAAAAATAATTAATTCCTTAATTAGAATGATCCTTAATGGATATCTTCTAACTCACTTAGTCATTGGCATATTCGATCACATTGAGTATATGATTGGACACTAAATTTCCCTATGTTATTTTACATCTAATTCCTTTAAAACCATGATTAAATCATTCTATTATTATCATAATCATCTAGATTAAAGTGTTGAACAACTTCAATAGTTGGTTACTCGGGAAGGGATTACTCTAACACATAGAATTTTTATTTCTTAAGAACAATTATTAAGTTCATACCAATTTAAGAAGTTTCTTACCTTAAGATTCTATTTTTAAGGATTAATTTCAATTTTATGTTCGATTATGATGATGTAATTTATCTACATAAAAATCTTTTATCATATGAGTATCAAATTTTAGATTCATTTAATAAGTACTTTTATTAAATGTGCTCCCACTAAAATGATGACCCCTTTTAAATTTCCATTATATCCAATAGTGGTCCAAGATCAATATTTCACTAAGTAGTAAATACACTTTAGTGTTAATATCACCACTTAACTAGTTATGGGGATCATCATATTAATCATATCATATATGAATCTTATATTCTTGAGTGTAAATCCCTTTTCCCAAAACCATCATATAGATAAACTCAACAGTATTCCTATGGTATCCTAACTCTTAGAGTTTTATATCTAAGTATAGAATAAATCTCATAGTGTTATTTGATTACCTAACTCTTAAGTTTGGAAATATTCTTCATAAATTACATAAGATAATACATGGGAACCTATATTTAGCATGAAACTACCTTGTTAAATGATTTAGGAATTAACATCTCTTTTTTTGTAAGGAATCTAAAACTTAGTATTTTAAAGGGGCTTTAATCTAACCATCTTATCCCATGTTATTCTCTTTATATATGCATTCTTAAAATGATTTTTTTAATCCTATTCCTTCCACCAAACCAATGTGATCAAACCATAGTGATGTGTAACTCTTTACACAACTCATAGCTCATATAAATTAAAACCCAACTATATCCATACATATCCAAATGAATTCCATATGTTAGGTGCATAAAACCATTTAATGCTTATGTATAAATCATAATTAACTTCCTAATTTAAGTTTACAAATAATTTCAAGACAAAGTCAAGGTAATAGAAAAATGAATCATTTATTATACTTATCATTTAACTCCTTACATGCGATTATGATAATCTAGAAGCAATTTAATAACCTAAACTAAAACATGAAACCATTCATAATATAAAAAATATTTTAAAGAATAATAAAAAAGGGAATAAATTAAATAAATTAAAATTTTATATATTTAAACTTAAGATAAACTATTTATGAACAATTATTAAGTAAATTTAATTATAAAGACATTATAATTTCAGATAACATTATAGACATTCTATAATTTTGAATAAAAATGATTTACATTCATTTCATAATATGAACTCTTTCATATTATTCATTATATGAAATTTACTTTAAATATATGATATTACAAGAAATATAGACACTTTATATACCAATTATATTATATAAAAAATTTACATAATCCAAATATCATATATTAAATATTATTTAATCCTCGATCAATTCAATCATCAAAACTTATTTTGATATGGAATAAATAATTTTCCCAAATAAGTTTTTTTTAACTTGAAAATTTAAAATTAATAATTATGAATAATTCATAATTTTAAATATAAAAATTTTCATATTTTTCCTTGTTTTTTAATTTATTAAAATTTTATAAATCATACTTATAATTTTTATATAAAAATTTTATATCTAATCTATAATCCATGAAATATAATTTGAAAAAGGTATTCTAATATTAATAATTAATATTTATGGATATTTATTTAATAAATGCTTTAAAATAATTCAATTAATTAATTATTAAAATTTTATAATTAATTAATTTATAAACTCTTTTACTAATTAAATAAATAATCCGAAATACACTTTTCTATAATTTATAAACAAATTATAAATTATATAATTCAATTCATAATTGATTTTTTGAAAAATCATACCTTCTAATACATATTTAATGAATTTCACCAGTACTATTAATCATCAAATACAATTGATAATAGGGCCCGTGGGGTGGTTGCATAGGTTTAACTCATGCAGGGTGGATCCATAACTTATGGTATGGGCTTGGCATAGGATTAACTATATAATCCCATCCAACATCACTTACACTACAATTTTGACATAATTTTATGATAGCTTGTGTAGTATTAAATCATATGTGCAGGACTCACATAAGTAAAAATATTTTTCCTCAACAGTTACACCCTATGATAGGTTTTCCCATAAGATAAACACAACACACAAGAACCTATGTCAGATTAACTCATTCCTGACTACCACTTCTTAGGATAAGACACTACGTAGGAGTAATCCTTTAGAACAAGGACTTGTGTCTTAATACAAGCACTGATATAATATCTATGATATTATATTCTATTTTACATCATATAATGATTGCATCTTACCATACGATATCCCCATGTAATTACATATGATATGTAAAAACTGAAGAAATGGAACGGTGTGTCAACCTATGATATTTAATATAGTACATTACAACCCCAAAACATATTAACATATTTCATAACTTACAATGTGGCCCCAATTCATATTATATTATCACATAATGTAATTTTATCTATAGTTCAATTCCTCAGTCATTTTTAATTATAGAGAATATGATATACAATACGATGCCATATTTATTTATTTTCAATATGATTTTAAGAATAAAAGATCATTTCATGAATTTGATACTTCTATCAGGGTTAAAAATATATATTAACACTTAATATAAGTATTGAAATAAATAATAAACCATTAAACCCAAGAACTCCAAGCGTGATACCCGAAACCATGTGATAGCTGGAATTTTATGCATTGTTTTTAATTTTTAATTTTGTTAATTTTGGTTGTAAATTAAATATTCATTCCTTAATTAATTTTATTTTAATATGTTTTTTAATGAGTTAGTTTTATTGAGTTTTTAAGAAAAATAAAAGAAATATTGAAAGAATATTAAATGTCAAAGGAGTTCTCCTTGGAGGATAATTTTGAAAAAATAATTTTAAGTGTCCATTAAAAAATTGGTGATAGCCTAGCTAGCCATAGGATATTGATTTGGTCACTCTGAAGCATCCATATGATCATCAACTACAACCAACTAATTGGTCTCTATGGGATCATATAGGAGCACGAGTGTGCCAGTGAATGTCGATGCTAGTGTGTGTGTGTGTGTGTGAAACGTCCAAGAGGATAGCCAAAAAAAGGGTCAACTTTAGGCATAAGGGTTCATGTGGGGAGTCACTGATGATTTAATTGTTGTTTTATCCCATTTTTAGGTTAATTAATCAAGGTTATCCCCTTTGGAAGTCCGAAATGGGATAACATTTTTGTAGGCACTATTCATTATAACAAAAATGGTGTCACCCAACTTTTTTCCCTTGCCTTATTTATGTGAGAGTTTATACTGGTTCTTGTATAGTTTATAATAATGTTATTCCATAAGCTTATATGACAATCATTTATGAGTCTCTCTAATTCAATGCATAGGGGATATCAAGCATACTAAAATCCTGGGAGTTTCACCATTGGATGAGGTTCATGAGGGTGAAATAATTTTCTATATTTTTACACAAAATGATATGAATTATAGCCTATTTCATTACACCATGTATGATCATCATGATAACCTACATATAATGTGAGTTTCACCATAACCCACCATTTTCATCATAGTATTTTTTTTCATAGAGTAGGATCAATTTTTTCCAAAACCCTTTTTTGTGACATGGTAGATATGAATATGTCATGGTTGTGTACAATATAAAAGAAGAAGAAGCTATTGATGTTAGGTACATATGTTTTAGTGTAGGTTTCCCTTGAACCATGGTGTTTCATGAAATATTGGTGGCTCAAGGGTTTTAGTTTTAGGATGTTAACATTGCATCACCATCTTACACTGTATTGAGGATTCATAATGGGGATATAGAAAATGGACCTTGAAGTTTTGTTCCAAAATAACTACTTTTTATGTAAATAGATATATCTACTATATATATAATATTTATCAGACTCTATCCATGAAGGTATTCATAGATATTATGTGGTGAATATATAAGGAGTTTTCCATGAAGGTTTTTTCATTGTGTATATGATATCTGAGCGATATCTAAATTGGGAAAGATATAGATACAAGATATAGAGTGGGTAAATGAAGATAAAAATTAGATATATATTGATATATAGAAGTTTTGGGAGTCTATATATAAAAGGAAGTTGAAGGTGTTGTAGTGTAGGAGTGAATTATGAGGAGGATCAAGACCGCATTTGGAGTTCTTTCAGATAGAGTTCTACTACGGTTGGGTTTTCTTTTCTTTTTAATTTTATTTTTGTACTCCCTCGTGACTATAATTAGGAGGTGATTGGTTTAGTTCCATGAATTTAATGATAGGAGATTTAAACTAGTAAAGTTATTATTTTATGATTTATTTTAGATAGTTTTTTCACTCATTATGTTCTTATAAATCTTATCCTTATCTCTCATGCATGATAATTGGGTTAGATTTGATATGATTTTTAGTGAATTAACTAGCTATTTATTCTCATGTATAACATTTGTGTATTGGGGTAGTTTCATTTAAATATAGTTTTAGTTTATATACCCTAGTAATTAACAGAAGTACACAGAATAATAGAATGTAAATTAATGGGATTGAGGGAAAGTATCCTAGAAAATATATTTTTTTAGAATTAATTTTGATAAAATATTGATTATTCATTATCCTTTTATTTCATTAGTGCATAAACCAAGATTTTTGAATGCTTATTAGGCCTTTTTTTATTGATTGCATCTAAGTTTTAATCTATTTTGTTTTTAATTTATTCCATATCATTCTAAGTGTTTTATAAGCAATCTATATGGGATCAACCTTCAAACTTCTACATGTTATACTTTCTTAGTTCATGAATAGTTAGTTTGATATTTAAATTTATAAACTTAGTTGATGGTGGGAATTAAGGGTTCCCCATGAGAAGTTATGTTGTTTTCATAGTTTTCGGGGATGGTTTCTTAAGAACTTAGAATAATTAGAAGTTTTTATTTTTATTTTTTATTTTCTCTATTAATATTGATCTTTTATTTTTTTATTTTCATGATAGGTTATTGATTCAAAAGTACTCAACTCTAGGTAAAGTTAAATAAATTCTAAAATATGATCCTAATATTGAAATAATCCTATGGAAAATCATGAATAAAGTCATGGGTGGTGTTAATCCAAGAGTTGGAAGAGAACTAGAAGCTAACCAAGTGGTGTAAGAAAGATATTTCAGACTAAAAACATTAATGTAATATAGTCAACCTTCAACTATGGGGGTTCAAATGAGAATTTTGGTTTCACTAGTGGCTTATAATCACTTTGAGATAAAGTCAATGATCATCAAATGATCTTTAATTCTATTAAGTTCACGAAGCTACCCCATGAAGACCCAAACACTCATTTGGGAAGTTTTCTTAAAAAAATTTATGCTTTCACATTCAAAAATGCTTTAGGTGTCACAGTAAGACTTAGGTTATTTTTATTTTCTTTAAAATAAATTTCCTAATAATGGATCCAAAGCCTAGAACCCCACTATTTAACAACATGGGATGAATTTTCTAGGAAAATCCTGACATTGTTATTTTCTCCCTATAAATCAAGGAACCTTCACACCAATATTTTTAACACTAATTAGTTTGATAAATAATCACTCTATAATTCATGGGATAGGTTTAAGGACTTGTTAAGAAAATGTTCCCATCATATTTTTGGGATTTTTTTGATTATTCAATAATTATATAAAGGTTTATCACAATGTAATAGATCAATTGTGGGTGATGATGTTGGAGCATCACTTGCGAAGAAACTTCTAGGAGAGAGATATGACTTATTGGTTGAAATGGACAGCAATAGATTCTAATGGAAAATTGAATAAAGAAAAAATTGAGAAGTATATATGGTAGATACAAATGGAAGTATAGCTACAAAAAAGGATTCCTTGATAAATAATATGGATTCAATGATGATTATGAAAAAACACCAAGGTGCTTGTATTTAGAATGAAAATTATATTGATTATAATCATCAAAATAATTTCTATAGGAAGAGGGCAGAACAACCAAGCCATGGGTATTATTAAATAACATTGGGTTTCTGATAAAAATATTAAGGCCCTTCTATACAAATAAAAATCATATCATCATAGGATAAATTTTCTACTTTCACGATAACCATTGGGGCTTCCATTAATGAGTTAAAGTTTGATTCAAAGGATTAAATGATTTCCATATAGAATATGGAATTTCAAGTGGACCAAATTTCCAGATAACTTAGGGAGATTCTAGGAGGAATTATATCAAGTGAAAAAAAGGATATTACACATATATAATTAAATGTTATCATCTTAATAACAGAAAAAAACTAGAGGATGGTATAAATAAAGTTAGAAAATAGTAAGAATAGTAGTCAATAAAATAAATAAAAAACAAAAAAGAGAGAAAGGTAAAATATGAAAGGGCTGAAGAAGAGGTTATATAATAATAACCACTACCCTACCAACCACCACTAACATTTCTTTGAATGATTAAATGAGGGAATTTAGAAAAATATAGAGGTAAGTTTCTATAAATTTTTAAGAGACTATATATTAACATCCCATTTGATAATGTTTTAGAAAACATGACCACATATGATAAGTTCATGAAGGATCTAGTGTCAAAAAAGTGTAAACCTGAGGATATGGGTACCATACTACTCATGGAAGAGTTCTCTGTTTTAGTGTCATTGAGTCTACTAAAAAATCAATAAGATCCTGTTAGCTTTTCAAATTTAGTTAATATTGAATTTTATAAGTTTGGGAAATATTTGTGTGATTTAGGAGTGATTGTGAACATCATGTCATAATAAACTTTCAAAATATTAGTATTGGAGGATATTAATACCATAAGAGTTTCTGTTTAACTTATGCACACAATAGTGAGATATCCACGAGGTATGATTGATGAAATCTTAGTTAAAGTGGATAATTTGTATTTTCTAGTAAACTTCCTATTGTTTTAAATAGTTGATGAGAATAAACCCCTTATATTGGGAAGGAAATTCTTAGTTATAGTGTATTATTAATTGATGTGTAAAGTGTGGAGTTATCTTTAAGGTTTTGTGGTGAGTCATTAAAATATAATATTCATCGAGCTATGAAAAATTTTACTGAAAATAAGAGTATTTAAGAGAGGAAATAATATAGAAGTTGAGGATCTTATTATAATTTGGGAAAGTATATACCCAAAAGTTTAAGATAATAAATAAATAAGATAAAAATATTAAAATAATGAGAAAATTATACTGGAAAGGGTGAATAAAAACATAGGTATTGTTGAAACTGGTAATTTAAAATAGGTATAGTGGGTTTGGATAGTCTAAGACTTAGTACTTTATTTTTTAAGATTGATCAAAAACTTTTGTATTGGACTTATGAATATGAAGAATTTATTACCACAGGGAAAATTGAATCTAATATAGGAAAATGGGAGAGGACAAATTTACAAGGAGTAATAACATCTTTGTCCATTCATTGATTCAAACTAAGTAACATTATTCCAACCCTCTATCACCAAGAATAGGAGAGGTAGTTTTTTTCCAAAATTAATAAACAAAATCACTTCTTGTATTCAACATAAGTTTTTATTTATTTATAGTATTCTTAGGAATTAATTTTTAGGACTTTAAGAATCATTTTAAGAAATTTATTTAAGGATTTAGTTTCAATCCCCTGATTATTTTTGAGCATAATGGCATGGACCTTATGCTTTCACTTATTTGTTTGTTTATTTTTATATATCCATGATGATAAAGGCACAATAGAAAAAGATAATGGGGAAATATTTAAAGGAAAGGGGTGGTTTTTTTAATACTTTTAATTTTTCCTCCCCCAAAAAAATTGAATTATATTTTTTGATTTTAAAAATGGAAAATTTTATGCCACGCTTAGATTCTTACTACATATTTTCTATATTGAAAAATTACTTTAGAATACCATGATTTCATGATTTACCTTTCATTGTTTATAATATTAAATGAGTAATATGGGGGATGAATGATTATAGATAAAAATAGGGGTATAGATTTTATGAATCATGATTTGGGTGGATTAGGTTGATTATGTAAATGAAATTCCCTTTCATATTTTCATGCTTTGAATTTATAAATTTCAAGTTGATTATTTTTTTGTTATTATGTATTCCATGAGTTATTATCTTAAATCCATATGTGTAAATCCTTAAGAGGGGTCTAATCCAATTTTTACATATTCATTATAAAACCCATTTCTTGAGAAATACTTGGGGAGTGTTTCTTACTATAACTTAAATTATATCTTGTCAAATATATGATTGTAAAATATCACATTTAAAATTATTGAGGTGTTTCTGTTTTAAATCCATTTGTCCTTAGGATCTACCTTGATATTTGTATATTTATTTTAAACTTGTAGAATCCATGAATTACCTTGTTAGGAAGATCCAGATTACAATAGCATTATATCCTTCTTACCCTAATCTTAGTGTTTTTCATGTTATTCAATTGTTTAAGTGTGGGTGGGGGTCCATAGTAAAAAGGGATATTTTTATTAAGTGTAAGATGTGTGGAGTTTTATTGGGTATGGGAGAAGGTTTGTGGATTATATTTCATTGTTATTTATTGTTTCTATCAATGGAAAAAAAGATTAAAAAATTATTTATAATAAAAAGAAAGAGGAAAAGGAAAATCATTATTGAAAAAATTTAAAGAAAAGAATTTATTTATATATATATTATTAGAAATTGTTATATTTTTCATTTTTTTTATTTTCCCACAAATTATTAGCCTTTAATTTGAGCATGGGAGGTGTGTGGATATTTAATTATTTGAAGAGATGATATTTTTAATTGACCTTTTCTATTAACTATAATGCATTATGATTTAGTGATAACCTCTTTTTAAGCCTTTGTGTATTCACATAATTACCTACCTACCCAAAGGGAAGAAGTAAATTTATCCTTAATTTGAAGTACTTAGTATTATTTGTGATATTTTTCTTTAAGGGGTAGAGATTTTAAATCCTTTTAGAGCCTATGGTTATAAGCATTCACTTGAGGTATAGGAAAAACTCTAGTATTTTTTTACCTTGAGTGATGAGAGTAAAATAATTCAAAGTGAGGTAGATCAAAATTGGTATGCATGGTAATAATAAATTGAGAAATTTGAATATAAGTGAGGAGAATAATTTCAATTTCAATGGGGGAATTAAAATTCATGATTGAATGGATCCTTTGAAAAGTGAGGAGTCAAATATATTAATTCATATGAAGCTTAAAATTCTATTCCATATTGATAATTATTTTTATTTTTTTGATAATAAAATTTGAATATTGGTATCATGGGTTCCCTTTTTGTTTTAGTGGATATTTATTCTTGAGTATAAGAAAGGTATAAGTATGGGGTATTTTATAGTTGTAATTTAGTGCATATTTTTTAATTTTTAAATTCATTAATTTTTGTGTTTAATTGGATATCCCTGCCTTAATTAATTTGACTTTAATATATTTGGCAGGAGTTAGTTTTACAGAGTTTTGGTGAAAAATATAAGAAATATTGGAGTAAGATGAAGTGTTTAAAGAATTATTCTTATAAGATAATTTTAGAAAATGAATTTCAAGTGTCTATTAAAAAATAAGTGTCGGTTCAGCTTGTAATAGGAGATTAATTTGGCCACATTGAAGCATCTAGTTGATCGTCAACCACAACCAGTTGGGCGGTGGATATAAGAGTGTAGAGAAGTTTGGGTGTGCTAGTATGGGCTGGAACTGGAATTTATTTGAAAAATCTAAGAATAGATCTTGTTATAGTTAGACACTGGGTAGGAGGGTCGGCATGGGGTTGCACCTATGAGTAAATCTTTGGGTACTCTCACATGTGGGGTTATTAAGCAGAGGTATCCCCTTTGGAAGTTTAATGTGGGATGATTTTTTTGCAATAATTTTTTATCATAACAAAAATAGATTCATATCTCTTCTGTTTTCATCACATTCTTCATTGGAGTGTTTATGCTGGTTCTTATTTTACTATGATTTGCATTGTCTCATAAGCCACCATGGCTAACATCAATGAATCTCATTAATGCACACCCTATGGGATATTGACCATGTCTCAATCTTAGGAGTTTCATCATGGGATGAGGTTTATGAGGGTTAAATAATTTACTATATTTATATACATAATGAACCTATATTGTGGAATATTTCATTACATATTGGATTAGTAGTGCATGAACTGGTATAGAAGGAGAGTTGCACCGCAAACCACTATTTTTCCATAGTGTGTGTGCATGAGGGAGGCTTGACATTTTCTTGAAATCCTATTGTAATTTGTAACATATAATCATTTCCTAGCAATTTATAGTACAAAAGAAGAATAATATATCGATTTGAAGTACAGAGGTTGCGGTGTAGGGTTGCCTTACACAATAGAGGTTCATGGAAGGGCAGTGACTTAAGGGTTTTAGTTTCAGGAGAATTATGTTACAGCACCATCTAACACCACAGTAAGTCTTTGTGAAAGGGATATAGAAAATAGAACTGGATGTTATTCACTACAGCCACTACTTGATCCATAAGTAGACATGTTTTCTAACGATATTGAAGGTTTGGGGGCATAGAATTGGCAGTTTTTCCCATTCCCAACAATGGGTTTTCATCAATTTCTTTAGATTTATCCTCAGTTTTAGATGAATAGAAACCCTATAATTAATGAGATAATATCATCTCATATAATTTATAATTAATTTATACATATTTTTAATTTCATAATGTTGGAATTATTTCTTCTTTGATGAATCTGTTGACCACTTATCAGTGTGAAATCATTATAGTGAGATGGTTCAAGGGTAGAATCCCTTTAGCAGTAATCCATATGTGCTATATGAACTTGTGAACATCATAGTAGAAATACCTAGGTACTAGAATAGAATATTATAATGATTTATTCATTAATTGTTGATCATAATAGAATCCTTCAAGGTAAGAAGGAATTATTCTAGTTCTATCTATACTTGATAGGGTGGAGAAGGAGGATTTTTATTCATTCTTGAGAGTATTCTAGGAGAGGAACTCTCTAGGGATTGAGAGGATTATCTCTATAATCTCATTGTGAACAATGATGATTGGGTTTAGAAATGACATAATTATGTTTATATAGAGCTAGGGTTAGAAAAATAATAATTTCACCCAGGCCTTTATTATTTTCTAAATCCCTAGTGAACCCCATATCTAAAATAATATTATTATTATTATTTACTTGACATCTGCTAAAATTGTAGATAAATATAAATCTTATTTTTATTGAATAAATAAATTAATATTTATTCAAATAATATTTAATATATCATTTCACACTCGACTATTAAACTTGGTCTATGAATCTTCCTCAATATTTCACAAACATTAAAAAAAATTATTTAACCAAATTAATAAATGCCTCTACATTATTTGTTGACAAATAAATAAATAGCATATTCAAAAAACCAGTGAATAAATATTGATGAAATATTTTTATAACCAAATAAATAAATATTTGTTACCTTTAAAATGAACCTAAATAAATAAATATTATATATTTTTGTAATTAATAATTATCTAGAGAATAAATATTTATTTAATATTCAACTCACATGATATTCTATCAAATAACCGGTGATTTAATATATGTGATCAAACAACATGAATAATTATTAAACCACATATGGGAATAATATTTATTCAATATGTTAAATTAATATAGAATTTAACTAAGGTTCTGAATACACTTATTTTGGGACCCTCTAGACCCCTTTCTTAGTTATATTAGACAGAACTAACTAAAGTCTAAAGTTACTGTCTAGAAACATGCCAAGAAACCCATAGAGAAATAAGTTAAATGATACAATGACAATAACCATATATTAACATACATTTTATAATATAATATCTTTATCTCAATATCTCTAATCAAGTAGGTTGTGTGATGGTGTCATCAACCTATGTGCTCGACGTATCTTTCTTTGAGTTTCTGAAAACAAACTATCCAAAAACTTCCATATCCATGGATTTAATCTAAAAGTTAAATTTCCATAAATAATTATATTATAGAATGGAAAGGAAAAATACTTTATCATATTATTCATTAATGAAAAGTCACTTGTGATGCACCGAACATATACCACTTCGATGTGAGTATAAATCCTCATAGATTTCATTAATACATAAAATTACATGATTTATGACATGAATTAATAATAATATTAAATTCTAAGGACCATTACACATATTCATGGATAATAACATCCAATAAAACATATAAATTTTGATTTCCTACTAGATGTTCAAGTTCTCATAATCAAATTTCTTGAGATTACCATCAGTATACACCATGAGAAAGTGTCTCAAATTCCTATGAGTCTCCATCCCTGATAGATTATATCATTTATGGATAATAAAATGATATCATCTAGTCATAGAATATATATTGAATAATATTTTCATGACACTTCTAGGTTCTCATCGTAGTAGGGAACTATTATGGAATTTTGGGGTGACAGGTTTTCTTAGGATATTGTCAAATATATGTCACACAGAAGAATGATAAAAAAGTGATAATATATTAATTAATATTAAATAACATGAATATTCCAATAATTTAATGTATGTAGTAGTTAGTTCTAATGAACCAAATTCAATAGAATCTCACTTTCACTAGAGCTAACTGATAATTACCCAACTAGTTAGCCTCACATGTTAAAAACATGATTCTACTAAGATATGGCTATGGATATTGAGCCCACTACACTACATGTGGAAAGTCTGCTTACTAAGACTACATATTTATGAGAAAATCCCTATTGATACGACATAACCAAGTATATATTATTGTCCATTTTAATCCCTTACATATTCGATAATAACATAGTTAAAATTTTATAATAGTATAATTGAATTTCACTATCTAGGTCAAACTCTAAAATCTATAAAAAAAAGTTATCAAACTCGCTTCGTTTGCTGAATTATAAGTCACAACATGCTCAGTCTAATATAGATATGGAAACTACTAGATATAATAATATTTATGCTTAAATATTACCTTATCCTTACTATGATTATAGATCTAATTGATCTAAATAATTCTAGTTTATATCCCCAAAAACTACTATTCTCATTTCTCTAATTTCCAAGAACTCATCCAATTTTGATTCCTCAAGCACTATCGTATAGTTTTCACCACAAAACTTTATATTTATTATAGAATAATTTTATATTTTCATTCAATGATTTATGTATGATAAAGATAAAACATGTGTAAATATCATGGCATGTGAGATATATTTCTAAAGTTCTCTTAGGCATATGTAGTCTATACGTCACAAGAATACCATGTGACACTATAATAATTTGGGTAAATTATTATATCTTGTATTTTTAAATACCATTTCAACTGTGTAAAATTAATTAGATTAAAAACCCTTGATCTATGTTATAAGATCTTGTTCCCTATAAATTATATTCTTACTTAAATCATCTTAGAGAAATTAATTTTATTCTTAATTAACTATAAGACTAATAACTTGTTTTCTATATGTTTTTAAAAATATTATCCTTAAAAAATACATTGATCCCATTATCCTATTATATACACCTAGGTACACATTCATTTCAAATTAATATCCTATGAACATTATCATTATTTTGATCCATAAATAGATCTTTGAAACTTATATATCATATTGGTATTTCTGGATGCCACAAACATTTCTGGTCGTGTCATATAGGAGTCTCTTATAAGGTTTACTTTAAGGATAATGGTCTTAAACTTCATTTCATAAAAAAATGATCATATAAAATCCATGAAAAGTAAAATTTGAATGGAATTTAACATGATAATCAGTAAGAAGGTATTATCCCCCATATTTTTTAATATATACTATGTCTAGATATTTTCATCCTTTTTTTAATAATATATGCTTTATTATTCCAAATTTGACAATCCAGGTATGGTTTCTCTTGAATACCTACTTATGAATTTATATCAACTTTATGAGATACAAAAATGTAAAACTGGATTTTAGTTCAAGGGATCCATATTTGATTTCAAATTAACTTTTAAATCATTGATATATTTCAACTTACTACTTCCTATAGTTATTATTATTACCAAATAATGTATATCACACACCGTAGTGAATATATGAAAACTATTATTATGTATTTAACTTTCCTATGAAGTATGTGTCTCTGGAATAATTCCTCCTACTAAAACTTGTTTATTTAACTATTCTTATGCCAAATTTTTCATATAGATCCAAGATTCAACTAAAGACTTGATTTCTCACACTATCTCAAAATAGATATACTTCCCACATATAAATTTAGTTAGTATAATTAATACCTTTATATCATGGGGATATTAATATAATTAGTAGCTATATGGTAATAAACTAAGATTCACCATGTGTTTCCATTGAAATATATTTGAAGCTAAGGAAAACTTAATAAATAATTATTATAAAAATACCTTAGGCTATGATATAATGGAATATTATCATATCATAATATATATGGTATACATTAGTCAATAAAGTTATCATACGGTAAGTTGTTATGAAACTATCTCGTGATACATATCTAGAAAGGTATTAGGAAGGCTTTGAATATTGACACACACCAATCATAGGGTGTGGAAAAAGAAAATTTAAAAAAAAATCCTATTGAAGCACAATATATGACCATGGTTTTCTAACTTAAGGAACTTAAAAATTGTTTACTTATTCTAATTCACCTAAATATAATTATTTTATCATTATTTAGGAAAGAAACAAAATATTATTTTTGGTCTTTTTTGAAAATAAATGAAATGAAAAACTAAAACAAAACTAACATTAAAATTATAATTACTATGAAATGTAAATAAAATGGTATTAGTAAAGAATGGAAGTTCTATCAATAGAATTTTCTAGGGAACACCTTTGTTTAACCATTTCAAATATACTTAGTGAAAACACTCCACTCTATAAGTGCACACCTTAATCTACCCCAATTTTGAATGAAAAGTGTGCTTAGAAACCACCAAGTACACTCCACTTTCACCTCCTCAACCAAGGGATAATGGTTGTAGAATAAGAATATATCCATTAAATAACTATAGTGAGGATTGAACCCATCATAAATCATCTTTATATTAACCCAAAGCATAATTAAAACATGGCATCAAGTTCAAGAACCGGATTACTCCCTCGGGATATTCCTCAGGTCATTTACTCATAACCATGAGTATAAGAGTTAATAGCGGAATAATTCATGGTGTGTAATGGATTCACATCATTAATTGAAGAAATAAAGTAAGAAATTAATAAAAGTAAAAATAATAAAATAAAATAATTAAGTATGAGAATAAAAATCAATTGAAATAAAATAAATTTTAAAAAAATTAATAGATAGTATAAGAAGAAGAAATTAAAAGAATATGAGAAGAAGAAGAAGAAGAATATAAAAAGAATTTGGTGGAAGAAATTTTTTATTAACATGAATAAAATTGAATTAAAATAAATCAAAATTACAATAGAATAAAAATAAACATAATAAAATAAAAGGAATAAAAAAATAAGAATAAAGGAAAACATGAAAATGGAAATGACCTCCTCCTCTATATTGGTGTCCCCTTAGTTGTGGAAACTCATCCTCTATTTATTGAGGAGGAATCTATGAATATATTTCTCCCTCAGTTAAGGATGATCTTCACAAATATTTTTATTTTTAAAACCCCAAAGAACATCATGTTTCAATTTTAAAACACGTGAAGAAATTGGGTGTCCAAACCTCACATCATGGACTAACTTTGGTTGGGACTCAAGCATGCATAGCAGTAGTCGAGCTTGGCTCGGTTCTTTAGTGAATGGTATTTTTCATGGGATTAGAAATTGTGGTGAAAATGGTGAATATTTTTAAGTTAGTGGTAGGAATCATAGGCTTCCTCCTCTTTATCCAACATTTAAAGTGGCCGGATGAAGCCTATAGATACGCATCATGGTGATCGGCTCTACCTCCCAAGATAATCCATGGTGTTAGGGTGCTTCGGGAATGAAGATTGGCTGGAACTTAGATCTTTATAGTAGTAAAGATAGTGATATCCAATTATTAGTAATGGCCAAAAAGTTGAAGGTGGTGGTAGTGGTGAAATATGGCGGTAGGATCTATCTGAGCACAAGGGGCACGACCGCGAGGTGGAACGACATCACTACACTAAAAATGAGCAATAACCCATAGAAGAAGACCCACATCGGAAATGAATAAGGGGGTGTCCAGTTTATAAATGAAATTGAGTTGTATCCCCATATCATATGCCTACTTTAGGTATGGGATCCAGGTACACATGCACACACATGGGCTGCCACAGCCTGTGTGGGCCTTGGACCAAATAAGACAACCCACATGCTCTCACTGTGAGCCTTATGTTTCATGGGTCTGATCCACCATGTAGTTTTCATCACCTATTCCAGCTTGGGAAAGCCTTCCTAGGCTGGTTTTTCCAACTGACCCACCTTGTGGGCTGGCTATATGGAAAGATGGCCTGGTTGAGTTCTTGCTTGAGTTTGGTCCAATTTTTTTACCTGAATAAAATACGAAAACACTTAATAAAATTCCTACAAAATATTATTTAATAAAATAAATCATTAAAAATCCCATTTTAATCCATTTTATATATTTCCTTCTAATTTTACCTATTCTCATAAAACATTTCATTTCATGTGATTATTCATTTAAATCTATCAAAAAATCATTAGAAAACTCTTTAAATTATTCATGAAATAATATACTATCAACTACACACACACTTAAAACATGAATTTACCTAAAAAATAAATCTAAAAATTGAATTCCAAATGTTTCTTATTGATTTTATCCTTTTCATTATCATCTTATTTTATTTTTGATAATTATTTTAATCCATCATTATTTGTTTTCTAAATAAATTTGTTTAAGTGTTTCAAACTTACTATGTCACTGTATTTATTTTATATATCAAGAAATAGTGATTTCATTTTTAAATATTTTATTCTATTGGAAAGGGAATAATGTTATATTTGTTTCATATATTTATGTTTAAATCCAATTTATTTGTTCTGATGGTTAAAATTTCATCAAATTTTGTTGCATGTTGTTCAAGTGACATTGTAGTTTTTAGCTTAAATTCACCTCTAAATTATGATGATATATCAAGATAAAGTAAACATATTTTCATGATTATTATAAAATTTTATAGCTAAGATATTAATTTAAACTTAAATAGTTTATTAGTATGTATGAAAATACTTTTTTGGTACTCAAAAAAATCACCAAAGTCGCTGCAGTAGTTTTTCAACTCTACAGTCTTCAAATTTGGAAAGATACAATTTTTATTTTAATAAAAGTGCTGAAAATATTAAAATATATTTAAAACTAGTGAAATGGAAATCCAATAATTTTATGTTGATATATTCATTTTACATTGAAGTCTAAAAATGTTTTTTATATGGTCAATAAATTGTCTGAAGTTCTGTAATGTTTTTTCCGAGTTCCAATTTTTCCATAATGACATTTCTTCAATTTTTCGAAGATATTGGGAGTTGTACATGTTGTATTGAGTTTTTTATTGATCCAATGTAAATATATTGATATTTTTTAAACATAATTATTCTAGTAAGAAGGAAGAATCTTATGTTAAGAACCTCTAAAAAATCATTGAATTTTGTAATAGCAAGTTCTTCAGTTATGAGGACTTTTATCCATACATTTGAGTTAATAATAGGGTTGATAAACTATATATTTAGGAACAAAACCTATGTTGGGGTGAAAATTATCCCTAAATTTAAGGTGAAATTATGATTCATGTACCATACGTTGGAATTAAATGAAACCTACTCTATATTGATGTACCCTATGTTCTGTCAAAGGTCAAACCCTATGTTTTCTACTGTTGAAAAACTCAAACTCCTACTGTACATTTATTTATATAATGAAAATACGTATCCAAGTATGTATCTAATTTTTACTAATAAAGTAGTGATTAAACCTATTTTTTAACATTGAAACATATTTAAAACATCTCACGCATGAAAAAAATCAATCTGATGTTATTCTTACAAAACTTACAATGTTGTTATGGAGTTGGATATAAACTTTAAGACACAACTAGTTATAACATATGAAGCTTTAAGATTCTATATGCATGGAATACATCTTGATTGATCAAATTGAACTCTAATTATAGATTTTATATTCATAGAGAAACTCATACTACCACTGTAAGTTTGGATGGACTAAATACAAACCAGAAAATATAATCCACTGAAATCATGGGAGAAGAATACATGCAATACTATGGTTGAGAAGATAATGAACCATTATTGAGAATATAATCCATTTTACACCTAAATACTAGATTAATATTTTTATTTTTAATAGGAGAGTTTTTTTTATCTACTTGCCTCATATTTTTTCACACCATAATAAGACATGGATATGTTACAGTAGCTCGATTAGGCTGGAGAATACCCTTGCCTCACCACATCATACTAAGTTTCATCATGATGAACTACCTTACATCCACAACCATAACAGAACATTTATATACTCATATATTATGGATATGATCACAATTTCAGGAGATATTATACTTTCTGGAAACACGTCGCCTATATGGACAGGAGGTTAATGACGATGAATAGTGTTTGACAGCACTAAAGGTTTGAATTCATGGTTTATTTTTCCTTGATATTGATTTAAAAAAATAATGAGAAGAATATTAATATAAACCATGTGTTTATAAAGAATAAATATTTAAATGGTGAAATATCTAGAAAATAGAGCATGGAGTTTAAGTAGCCAACATGAATTCAAAAGACAACAGATTATTCAAATTAAAATATTTAAATTATTTTGGAGGTTGTGCTGCTAGTTTTTAGGAACTATTTTTAGTTATTTTAAAGGAGGGTTTTAATGGAACTTAAATATGATTTTAAGGATAATTCAATCCTACTATTATTCTAGAGATATTATCAGAGGATTTATTCAAATTATTTTAAATTCCTTTATTAGATATTTATTCTACAGGATTAAAGAGTGAAATAATGTTGCACTATTCTTGGGGATATTTATGAAGTATATTTACTAGATTTATTTTGAATATTTTAAGGAAGAGGATTTATGAAACCACTGGATATTTATTATATATATATCTGTCGTTGGCATGAAAAATAAAGATACACAGAACAACAGAGACGTGAAAACAATTAAAAAAATAATGTGATGGAATCTTTTCATTCTCTTTCTCGACATTTTGAAGAGAAAATTGAAATAAATTTTATACCCATAATTCTCCCACTATGTGAATAACAAGAATAATAAGAAAGTTCATTCCAAAGAATAATTTTTTTTGTTTAAATAATAAGAATAGTCATTTGCAAAATTGAAGATTATTTTTCTGTTGTTGTGTATTATTGAAGATCAAATACAAATGTCAATTGTTGATGAAACTGTAAGATAAATTTTTGTTCTCAATAAAACCAATATCTCTTGATTTATTAGATAATAATATATTTAGACTCATTCATGGTGGAGTGACAGCTTCTCCAACAAAGCTATATATTTTTTGGTTCCTTGTAAAAGTACCATAAGGCCCTGTAAAATCCTTATAAGGTGTCAACTACCTATACTGAGTTGTAGAGGTCTCTGGATAATAGGACCAATTAGTGAAAACCACTAAGATCATGGATTAGAGTGTTGGTGGAGTGGAATAGGGTATTTATGTACCCTGAACCACTATACATCACTATGTTCTTTTATTTATTTATTTTCATTGCTCACTAATCTTTAAGAAATAAGGAATTGATCACTTAATTTCAAGAGTAACGTTTTAAGGTTGTTAATATTTTTTAAAGGACACAATTCACCCCCTCTTCTGTCTTTATAATATCCATTTCAACCTAACATCACCAAGGTTTCCATTATTCAAATTTAAAAGCAATAAAAATTAATGATTATCAATGAATAACCATATTTTTAGATTTCTTATAAAATATCAATTTAATTTATCACATTTAAAAGAAACAATAATATCATGTATTCTAATTTTTTTCCATTTGAAAATGATGTAACTTATTCTTTCATTCATTCAAGTTCCTCTATTTATTATTATTAAACATTACAAAATAATGATTTACCTCACTTGAATCTTTTCTCTCATCACTTGTGATATTAATTATATTAGATTTATGATCATATCATGATAACATTATACTAACCCATAGGCTTGTAAAATAACTACTTTATCTACTTTGTAAATAAAAAATAAACATGAAATCATGAGGAACTACAATAAACATTCAAATGAATCTGAGGTTTAAGGTTGGAAGGAATTGATGTTTTAAAAATTAAGGCTCAAAGAGGAGGCGTATCTCTTAAATTTTAGTGCATGTTATAAAAATTAAAAGTGTAATGACATTATCCCCTTCATAGTAGCAACTCCAACTTACCCAAAACTCAAAGTAAATGTTATGATCAAAATAAATTATAATTAATGATTCATGTACCCTCTTGAATTTTTCTCTACTTTTATTTTTTTTCAAAATTAATTTTTCATTTTTTTAAAGTTATGCATAAAATTAATATCGTACCCACCACCTAATCACATATGATAAAAAATAATAAGTCTAGTAATGGTGATTTTTTATTATTTCAAAGTCAAAACCCATTTTATTTTTCATTTTTAATTTTTTTTATTCAAGAAAGGAAAAAAATAAAGAGTAAAATATAGGAATCAATAACCTCTCTCAACATCCACACACTTTTTCCTTACAATTTATATAATATCTTTTACCATGACTTCCCTCACCCACACACTTCAACTTTAAAATATCATGAAAAATACTAAGTGGTGGGTAGAAATGGACAAAAATGGCTTCAAATGTGACTCATACCTATTACATCCATTCATGGTCTCTATGGAATAAATAAGGATTGATGTAAAGGTGGTATCAAGGATATGGGATTCTCAAAATATGCCTCTATAATTTTAAATTTGGTTTTCCATATTCATATCTTTGACAAGTTTCAATGAAAGTTATGGTAGGTGGAAAGTCCCAAGATCACTCAAGAAATATGCTCAAGATAAAATAAAAAATATTTGGTCTATAAATACTCTCAGGAATGGTAAATATAACATTTTAAAATCACTGATGACATGACTAATAATAACAAATAAATTCATGTTAATTTTAAAAATTCAAAGCATGAAATGGTAGGAAAATTTCATTTTCATGAATTAACTATTTCCCTCAAATCATGAGTCCTCATTTTAATATCCATGATTCACTTTAATCATTAACTTCTTAAACTTACTCATTTAATATCATTATCATTAAAATCTAAAACATGTAATCATAGGGTTCCTAATAAACTCATGTTGCCTAGATAAGTCAAGTAATGCATAAATTGAAGCATGGGTAAGAAAATTGCAATTTAAAGCTCAAAAAGGTTTTTTATAAAAATATGTAGGGAGTTTAAAAGATAAAAATAGAAGTGAACTCACTTTTTAAATGAATATTTATTTTAAATTATTCAGTTTTTCTTCATTTTATGACATGAATCCATTTCATGATGTGAATTCTCATTTCACAACCTATTTTTTCATCACTTTCATGATGTGTATTAATTTTACAATGTGAATTAAATTCATAAAATGCATTCTTTCCAACTTTTCAAGTTTATTTTTACGTCCATTTGGTGTCATATGGAACTAAAAAATAAAACCACTATTGTAAGTACAAGGACCATGTCATTAAAGCTAAAAATGATAGAGGGGTGGGGCTGTATACTGGACTAGCCCTAATAATGAAACTTAAATCTAAATTCCAATAAAAAAATTAAGGATAAATCTTAGTATGATCCCCCAAGTGGGACCTAGGTTTTTGAATGCCTCCATAGGGAAGTAACAACTATTATCCATGTCATGATGGTGGGTGGAACTTCTTCTATTTGAAGCACCACATATAGATTTTCCTAACTTCCATGTATTCTTTGTCAATGAGGAATAATCCATGGATAGAGTACACCAATATTCCCCATTCACAATTAAGTATAGATTGCATGGAAGGGGTAGGATGAATTATGGATCATCATCCTTCTTGGTTTCTACTTGTGTAATATCCTCTTGATTGTTCATTATTTTCCAATGTGGGTTGTATGAATTGAATTATAAAAGGTAAGTTTATAATATATTTGAAATTGTATGGAATCTAAACATTCAGAATGAAAATTATAATTATCCCTTTCTCTATGAGTAGTATGTTTCTTGATTTCCTCAGATTCAGCTACTTAGACTTCTTTATAGGCTACCTAAAATTAATTTTCATCAAAATTAGGTAGATCCATTTGTTCCTTAATATGTTCATGTATTTTTTATTCATATTCCTCCAAGGCAAAGAAAATATTTTCAGAATTTGAAAATTCAAAATTAATGGGAATTAATACTCAATTTAGATTGAATAAAATAAAATGAAATAGAGTTTGAGATAAGATCAACTCCCATTGTTGGTTTAGATTCAATATCTTCTTCAATGGTGAGTGCCTCTTGAAGTTTGATGGTAAAAAGTGGAGGTAGGTAGTCAGTATCCACCATCTTTTCTTAAAATTCCAACACCTGGGTGGTTTTTGAATCTTCCATGGCTAGAAATAGGTAGTCAGGTGCTGATTCTTCAATCTTGTAGATAGGAAGATCTCATTTCATTTCATCTTATTCAAAGTTACTCCAAAACTAATCTAAATATTTTACCATATTCCTATCATCATGAGAGTCTTCATCATTACACTCTATATCTTCATGTTATTATTGAATCTATATCTATAAATGGTTGGGTTTTTTATGGTCCTTGAGTTGGGCCTCAACTTCTTTGATTTCTTCAGTAAAAGTGGGAAGCTCCAGTGGTACTTATTCCTCATCCTTCAGCCTTTTAAAATCTAAATTGACTTAATTGAGCATGATCACTAGTTTTCTAAGTGAGATACATGTTTCATGACCATTCACTATACGTTTTGAAATATTAATTAGTTATTTAATCTTTATATGTAAGAGGTCTTCTGCAGCATTTTGAACCACTGGTTCTTGCACTTGAGAGTAGATGTTCCATGCATATAGGTATGGTATGTTTTGATTCATCATGGAAAAATATTTTTTATGGTTTTTTTTATAAAAGTGGTAAAAAACAATTTACTGAGTGTGAAAAATAAAAAACAAACCAATGATTAGATTCATAAAAACAGTGTTAGTTTTGATGCATGCCTTTTGTAGGGTGTGGAAAAGGCAAATTTCAAAAAAAAATCCTAGTACAGCACAATAGCTAACTAGGATTGTCTCACTTAAGGAGTTTCACAATTTTTTACTTAATTATTCTAATTCATCTAAATATAATTATTTTTGTTATTTTAATTATTTATGAAAGTAATGAAATTAGAGTTTTGGTTTTTTGGAAATTAAATGAAATGAATAACTAAAACAAAACTAACATACAAATTCAAATTACCATTAAATGAAAAAAATGGTATTAGAAAATAAAGGAATTTACCCTAATATAATTTTATTGGGAGAACCTTCATTGACCCATTTCAAATATACTTAGTGAACACACTCCACCATATGTGTGCACACCTTAATCTATCCCAATTTTGAAAGAAAAGTGTACTTAGAAACTGAAAAGAACACTCCACTTCCACCTCCTCAAATGAGGGATAATGGTTGTAGAATTAGAATAAAACCCCTAAATAACCACGATTAGGATTAGACCCACTGTAAATTATCCTTATATTAACCCAAAGTGGAATTAAAACATGGCCTCAGGTTCAAACACCGGATTACTCCCCTAAGATATTCCTCAGGTCAGTTACTCATAATCATGAGTATAAGAGTTCATAGTGGAATAATTCATGACATTAAAAGGATTCATATCATGAATTAAAGAAAGGAAAGAAGAAAAAAATAAAAAATAAATAAATAAATAAAACAATAAAGGATGAGAAGAAAAATAAAATAAAATAAAATAAATTTAAGAAAGCTAAATGGACATAATGAAAAGAAGAAAATGAAATAATAGGAGAAGAAGAATAATAAAAAGTGAATAAGAATTTGGTGGAACCAAATTTTTTATTTACATGCATGAATTATAATTAAAATAAATTAAAATTACATGAGAATAAAAATAAAGATAATAAAATAAAAGAAATAAAACTAATAATAAGAAATGAAAACATACAGTTAGAAATGGTATCCTCCTCCATGCAGGTGTCCCATTATAAATGGAAAATCCTCTATTTAGAGAGGATAAGTCCATATATCATCTTCTCCATCAGTCAAGTATGATCTTTAAAAATATTTTTATCTTAAAACCCCCTGAGAACTGCATGTTTCAATTTGGAAACACCCAAATAAATCAGGTGTTCAAACCTCACATCAAGGACTAGATTTGGAAGGGACTCAAGCATGAATGGTAGAGTTTGAGCATGGTCTCATGGTCTTTTTCATGGTATTATTTATAGTGGTGTCCGGGATGAAGGTGCTAAAAGCTGTAGTGGGTAGCGGTGGCTTCTTCCTCTTCTTCCAGCCTTCATAATGGCTAGATTAAGCCTCAAGATATGAAACATAGAGGTTGGATCAACCTCACAAGATGATATATGGTGTCTGGGTGCTTTGACAATGATGATCATCTAGACCTTTTAGCTTTCCAGTGGTGGATATGGTGATATCTGGCTAGCAGCGGTAATGACCAATGAGTCGAAGGTAGCAGCAGCGGTGGAATATGGTGGAAGGATTTGTCTAATCATGAGAGTCTTTACCACAAATTAGAATGGAATCACTTCACTAAAAATAAACAGTAACCCATAGTAGTAGTCCCTCTTAGGAAAGGAAGTAGGGGTAGAAGAGTGTTTAAATGAAATTGAGCTGTATCCTTGACTCAGATGCTTCCTTCAGGGATGGGAGCCTAGTACACATACAGGCACATGGACAGCTGCGACCCACACATGGCTTGTCCCAAATAATACAACCCAAGGTCTCTCACTATAGGCCTCATGTCACACAAGATTGATCCACCATGTAGTTTTAAACCCCTCTACAAGATAAGGTAGGCCTTCTTAGGCTGGTTTGGTCGGTCAGCCCATCTTGTAGGATAGATTTATGGCAGGTTGGCCTGGTTGAGGTCTATCTTGAGCTTGTCCCGATTTTTTTACCTGAATAAAATATTCAAACACTCGATAAAATTCCCACAAAATATTATTTAATAAAATAAATCATTAAAACCCCCATTTTATTTTGTTTTATTGATTTCCTTGAAAATTACCCTATTCTCATAAAACATCACATTACATGGGATTATTGATTTAAATCCATCAAAAAATCATTAGAAAATCTTTAAATTATGAATGAAATAATATTCTGTCAAATATTTATATAAGAATATTTATTGATCAACCTTATATAGTCACCATATCTATAATTTAAATAACATAATGTGAGTTTATAAAAAACCTTCACTCTATATTTAATTATTGATGAATACTTTGTTAATACATTCTCTGAAAAACCTTCTTAGAGGATCCAATATCTTTTACCAAGTGCATTTATTACTTTTATTTTTCATTCCAAAAATTTAGTAAAGGGATTTCATGAAAAATATAAAAAAAATCTCTAAATTCACCTTATAATAGTTCACGATATATATTTTAACTGACTCTATAAGCTTTGTAGAATACCTTTATTTTTAAATTTTTCTTTCTATCAAACTTCATAAGTAGGTTTCCCAGTATACCTATTGTTTTATCTCCAAAATACTAAAAAATATTTAGGGTATAAACTTATCAACTATTATTTTTTATACTTGAAAAATAATTATCTTTTCACATCAGGGTATGAGTCTTATGTTATATATTTCATCCTTAATTGCATAGTTAGATATCTATGATTCAAGAATTACTAAACTATTAGTTAAGTATGAATAACGATAAAAATAATTATTCTATAAATGAAATAATGTCGTGTTGTGTCTAATTGGACACTAAGATAAATGCTTTTGTAAAAGTTAATACCAAAATAATAGTTTAACATGAATCAATCCTCTTGGTAATAAATTCATTCATTAATATTATTGATGTAGGAATCAAACTTCTTCAGTTAATATGAGAAAATACCTTGCTTCTAGAAATGATTCTATGTTTTATTTGTTCCTATATTTGAATAAAAATATAAAATAGGCATATTTTATTTCATACCCAATGATTATAATAGAAATACTACATGTAATGATGAATTTACCTAAAGTATAAGATTCTACTGGATTATTTTTTAATTCATTGCAGTATGTCTTTTAATGACCTTTCTTTCCACATGAAAAACAAATAGCCTAACACTTACACTTTTGACTAAGAATATTTTATATTTTTAAAGGATATTGTAAATACTCCATAGGAATAAGACTGTTCCTAATATTTTCAGCCTTGTATTTCATTTTTTTCACTATACGAGATAAATAATAACAGTTCTTCCATTCCTTATTCACTTGATGAAGCATAGATAAAAGATTCATTAGTGATAGATTTTGTATCCTATATTTGGATAATATTAGTGGTAAGTATGATAATATTATATTAATGGATAATTTATTATCCAAATGGAATCTCAAATTTGATAATTGGTCAATTTACTATATCATTTTGAAGGCATGATCAATAACCAGGTTTCTTTCTTCCAGTTTACACTGATATAGTGTAGTGACAATCTCATTTATATTAATCCTATATTTCTCTTTCATAATGGATAGGAGATGAGTTTTCATGTTATAATAATTTATGTCTTAATACTGCATCATTATCTCTCCATATATAGCTGATAACATGATGTAATTAATATAAAATTAATCCTCTATAAACCTCGTGTAGGCATCCTTTTCACCCTCGCTCAATCTCTAATGTGGTGGATCAGGTATAGAAGATTCCAACATGTAATCCAAACCATCCAGTAGAAAAATACTATTAAAAACTATTCCACTCTTAGAATTTGGTTTTGTACAGAACAATGTAATTTTCTATAAATGACTGCAAGGTTATGAGGATTTTGTTTTCTATATTCTACATTAATTAAAATAAAATTTTAGTTTTACCTTGATTACCAAAATATATAGCATAATGAATTTTATTTATTAGTCTCCCACAATTTTATTTAAACCCAATATCCCTCACAATTGGTTTAATAATATCCATTTTCATGGATATTCTTGTGGTAAGGATCCATATATCCCTTTTCATAACCCAGACTTGGGCCTAACATGTTATTCGGAGGTATTTAGGTAAACGAGTATTTCCAACTAATTTTAATCATAGAACCTTGATCTATTGAGTAAAATACCCAATACTAAAATCTTTGACTTGGATTTCCCCAACACTTACCTCTTAATCACACCAATTCCTACTTAAGAAGTCAAAACTTAATGTGAAATGGATTAATTTGACCAAAAACTGAAGCTAAAATTCCATGATAATTGAAAGCACTGTAACTTAGGCTGGTCAAACACTATGAACTATGGTCTGGTCTTATCATAAGTAGTGGAAGTAATTGATGACTTACTATTTTTATTTGAGGTATTTTTAATCTTTAAGTGTAAATATCCCAATTTATCTTTTCATGTGCTTGTTAATATTAAGATTATTTTACTTAAGTGTTTAACTAAGTCTAGATAAAATTAATGAATGATATAATTTATTTTAATTCCATATTTCATGTTTTATAAATTATTTTTTAAGTGGTAGTGATAATAAAACTATAAATAATTAACCATGCAACTAAAAGAATAAAGTAATAAATGTGGTATTATCATGATCTTATCTAATGTTTAGTTTATCTAGTGGATGATAAACTAACCCTTGACCTAGGGGGAAAACTCCTAAAACCATAACAAGGTTTGAGCTACAACATCCCACCTATACTCTATTGTAATTCCTAATTTGGATTCACCTTAACTTTAATATTGAACCACCTCCTCTTACAAGGGACCTCCATTAATTACATAATTTTTACTCATATGCAAGTGAGGGGAACCAACTAATTGGTTATGAGGCTTACATAAAAAATCACAGACATGCAAGACCTTACATAATAGAGGAGGGGATGACACAGAAACCATTATTTTAATTTAATAAAATAATTATTAAAAACCCCAAGCAATAATAATTAAATTAAAATAAACCAATCACATACATTGGTTAGTCTAATCTCATGATTATCCATGCATGCAACGAGTATGAATTTCATAAACCATCATTCATTTAAATCATTGTTAATTAATAAAAAAACATTATCAAATAAAATAATTTTCATTATTAATTAATTAATCAATTTATCATAATTTATATAAAAACTATCATTGATATTACCATACATTAAAATTTTAAATAAATTAAATAATTAATTTTATTAAAATTAACTAAGTACATAACTTGTATTTAGATGCAACATAGCGAGAACTCATCTGAACTACCTAATGTGCATTCGAGTCATATAATGTCTACTCATGTGAAATGTAGCATACATATCATTTCGAATAATCACATGGTATGTACTATCAATAAATGACACATAAACACATGTTATTTATGTTGTTATTGCTGCCTTCCAAATGAGCATCAAAAAATTCATAAAGGAAGAAATACCTAAATATGGGTATTATCCTCCCTAAAAAATCAAAAGAAGAATAAGGTGTATGATACCCATGGATTGATTGAGCTTCCATGGGATGCGTAATCGTGTGACCATCATGAGGTCACATGAAGAATCCATGTGCAATAGATAACCTACAAAAGGTCCCATACAAATCCTTTTAACAATCCTTCTGCTCTGAAGAAAGTACTCCGAAAAACTAGTGGTTATACAAAAATATCCAGATAAGCTTTCCCAAGCCACGCAGTTTGTAAATCAGTGGGCACCTAACAACCCATCCAAAATCCTTTGAAAATATGGTGAAATTTTCCAAAAGGTAGGATGCCTCTTTCAGATGTAAAGATCATGTGACGCATCACTGATGGGAAGGATGATTTTCCTTGACAACATCCAAGAAAACTTGTGATATCCCTAACCTTTGTATAATAAAAAAATAAATAAAATAGGATGAGTTAGAAGCCTATTATGGTCATAAAAGTCATGTGAAGCACCCTTGACAATCCATATGATATCATAAGACTCTAGTGAAATGCCCGCATCATCTCACAAAATACCACCAGCATGTCATCCCCATCACACAAATATCCTTAGGTATGTCGAAGAAATATCCCAATATCCCTTTTACTCCTTAAGTATAAATAGTTTTAATTGTCCTTTAAATGATCACGCATCCTCAGAGAACCTTTTTTGGTCACGTGATGCATCACAAAAAAGATAGAGTATTTCTCTTCAACATTACTCATGCAAACTCATATGACTCCCGAAAATTGTAAAAATAAACAAAGTAAATAAAAGGGAAGTATTCAAGAGCCTCTCACAGTTATAAAACTCTTGTGATGCGTAAAGTAAATCCACAGCATAGTCTTGCAAGACCACTTAAAAAGCCATACTAATCTCACAAAGGTCCATTGATAAGCCATCCTTGTCTCATGGAAAGTCCCAAAAAAGTCACATGAGATCACAAAAAGGCCTTTCGACAGTCACCTTGATCTCACAAAGGCATTTGGACATGTCAATATAAAAATATAAAAGTCCCTTTTAATATCTACATAATTCAAAAATTCCCCATTAATTGGAAAAAAATCCAATAAAAGAGGCATTGATGAGAGGTACTTTAGGTCATTGAAAATCAAGCGATGCCCTCAAAGTGATCCATGGAAGAGACTCACGAAGACACGTGACATCGAATCCCTTCACCAACTCTAGCATGTATTTGCATGAGATACACTATGAAAATTGATGAATAACCAGGGTGACGAGGACCATAAATCCCCCACCCCAGAATGAAAAATAGGATAATACTCTCAAATGCAAGATATTTTTCACATTCAGATGCACTAGCGCAAGAGAGGATTTCTTGGAGTGGTTGATCTTGTGACTGGAAAATATTCTCATCATGTATGATATAGGGAACAACTGGAATGATCATGTGGAATGCATAAACACTTCACTTGATCATCATAGATCATGTGAAGGACCTCTGGCAGGACATGTAGAAAACATCCCACACATCTTCTAGATCACGTAATACTTTAAACAGGCTAACAGTAAACAAATATAAGGCATTAAAAATATAAAGTCTTGAACAAAGACTATGAAAATAGGATACTTATGCACAAGACATATACACTTATCCACACATGCTTGGCATGAACTATCCAAGACAGCATCGGTACATGCCACCCAAATCATGTGACGCTCCTTTGGTATACTATTTGGATCATGTGAAGTACTCTATAAGTGTCAAAGGAAGTCACGTCTCACCCCATGAAAACACCACCCAAGTCTCACGAAGCCCTCCAGACTTGTCATCTAGACCTCACAGTGTCCTTTAGACATATCACCTAGCTCATATGGAAACACCAGTGTATATTAGCTGAGTCTCATGGTGGAACCTAGGAATGTCAACTGTCTCTCAAAAATCCCTCTGATCACATCATCTAGGTCTTGTGATGCCCTCCATACATGTCATCCAGGACATGCAACACCCACTGAGATAAGACACACTAACTCATTAGATTCCCTACAAGTGTGTAGTCTATATTTCACGATGACACCAGGACAAGTTGAATGGATCATGAAACACCCTCTAGAAATGTTAGTTGTGGTCATGTGATGGATTCCAAAGCAAACCATACAAGTCTTGTGATGTCATCTAAACAAGTTAGCCTAGATCATGTGATAATCCTCAGACATTCCATCTAGGATACATGATGTTCCTCGAGAAAGCAACTAGATCATGTGATTGTATTTGAACATGTCTATAAGATATACTCTAACATGACAAGTAGGTATACAAGGCATGTCAAGTGAACAATAAATGCATTTTAGGTAGGCAAGTAGGTCAGGTCACTAATGGAATCATAGGGCTTGAATGTATTGTTCATCCTCAACATGTAATCCCTGATGATATAGGCATCCTCAGTTTGTAATCCCCAAGCAACTAAACTATGATGAATCTGATTCCTGTTATAACTAGGGTACATAGGATGCATTCCTAGGGCTCAAGCACCACATTACAACCCCCCAAGGGAAGTTCCAACACATAAGTCATGCACCCATATGCAATGATAATGGTTATTTATTCTCCCTTGTTTCTCACACTGAGTATAGCACATGTGGGCTTAGTGATTTTCAATTATCATATCATTTTCATCATAAATCTATACAAGGATGATCGAAACATAAGTTTATAATCCCCAATACTATTGAACTATGAGGAATCTAATTTCATCTATAAACAAAATATATAGGAGGTCTTCTTAAGGTCTGATCCCAAGCTCAAATAGACATCCACCTCAATTTAAGCCCCACCATGTCTTCAACATTTCAACCATTGAGACCAAATCATTCCCATGGTTTAGTTATCTTACCTTATCCCTCATCGGACTGAGAAAATGACATAATTATGATGAATCTGATTCCTTCCATAATCAGGATATATAGGATTCCTTCCTAAGGTCAAAGATCCATATTAAAGTACCCCAAGGGTTTTCCCAGTATATAATCCATGCATCCATATGCAATGCAAATGGTCACTTGTTATCCCTTGTTTCACACACTGATCATAGATCATGTGGGATCAAGGAATAATAATGAACACCTCCTTGGCATCATGAATCTATACTAACCACGGTAGTCTCAACATATAAGCCTCGATGAGTGGCATGATATAAACCTTCCACATATGAGGACATCTACCTTGGGTCCAGTTCTAAGGGTGTGATCAAACTATGATAAATCTAATTCCTTCCACAACTAGGATAGGTAGGATGTCTCCTCAAGAATCGAGCTCAAATATTCAGCACCCAACTGTCTACACATATGTCCTCTCCACATGACATTAAACTGCATGGGTTTTAATGAACTATGTGGGTTTTGATTCCTGAAATAACCAGGATATGTATGACACCTCATAATGTCTCAATCCCCTCCTCAAAATATTAACTACCTCCTGGAGTGATAGCAAATTCTGAAGTATTTGGTTGTATGGATTCAACATATAAAGTATCTATTCATTACTGGGAAATGGATGAAGAACCTTAGATATGTATAGATGGATTAAATAATGAGATCCCCTCTTTCTTTTGTGAATAAAGGATATTTAGCCTAAAATTGTTTTTTTAGGGTAACTGATCCTGTAACAAGGTTAGGAATATATTTGAAAAAATATATTAAATCTATAAGAGAGTCCCATAGTAGGAAATAATTCCCCTAAAAAAGTTTTTATGAGCCCAAACTCCCATCCTCTCGACCCATTCAAGTCCTTAAGTGTCACTCGGTCTAAAACACTAACTAACAACCTGAGTTTAGAAAGTAGTTTTGTACTCAATTATGGATGATAGAACCAATGGTAATTTTTATTAAGGATGAAAATGGTAACATGATGTTAATGATTTTTCAAGAAATGAACCCCCAATAATCAACCATAAGACCAAACCAAACCCACACCATAGTCACCTCTTCCTCATCAAAACAAAAATGGTGAACCCGATGTGAATATATCTAATAAAAAACAATTGGTTAATCATGTGTCAGGAATCTTTGTTTTCCATATCCAACACAAAAAAAATCTAGTAAGACTGCATAATCTTATAATTGATCCTTTGTAATCAGGGTTCTCACAAAATAATTCCATCCTCACATTGACAATTCCACGTGAACAGAATGTTCAGATCATGAATAATAGTAAAATTGTGTTAACCATGCATATAATATTAATCACATAATTCCTATGATATTGCACTAATCAGTAACCTTATTCCTTATTGTCTATGTGACTATAGATATTACTCTCATTAATAGTATCCCAACTCAAGATAATGTCTTCTTCATCCAGTGATCACTTCGTTAAATCATGTATGACAGTTACCCCCACGGTCACAAAAAGATATCACCTACTCAATAGCTCCAACATTAGGTGGAAAACAAAATGGTCTGAGAGTACCATCAACATGTTACAATACTGAAAATGGAAGCTACCCATGAGGTTCTCTAAGTGTGAAAAATGGTGATTCCACATCACCTAGGAAAAGTGGTAGCTAATTCCGTGGCCCTTTTTGCCACAACCAACTGCTTCTGGAGCTTATCCCTGAAGTGCAGCAACTTCCACCTTCAGTATCTGATGAAGGTGGACCAAGAAGCCAAATACAGCTCCTGTATGGTTTAGCTTTTGTCGATGAGGTAATATGTATATTTTCATCGCCAGTATCATCCCATCAGTACCCACCAGTCACCTGCTCAGGGTACCACTCGACACAATGTTGCCTTTGATGCCCATGCACAAGAAATAAGGAAGGAACATCTGTCAAGGAAGGTGCTAGATATCTATGGGTAGTCTGATATCCCTACTCTCGCTAAAAATTATTCTCATCATATTCCAGTAGTATCCAATAAGAAAAAGAATATCCCTACTCACTCAAAACAAATCTATGAGCATATTCCCACAATAGGCATGGGAGAGGCAGATATCCCTACCCCTATGCATGAAGTCCATAAGCATATTAGAGTGAAATAAGGAGGGAAAAAGTGGGCTCATATACCCACTTCAATCAAAGATATCTTCCAACACATAGTGGAGACAGAAAATGTGTAGGATTATATCCATTCACACACTTTTCTAAAATTCTAATATATTTTAGCAACAGCTAAAGAAATCTACTAGAATATTCTAGAACTGTTGCAAATAAAGGGATAGGTGAATATTCTTATCGCTACAGCCAAGACCAACACTCTGATCATCATGAAAAAGTGTCTACACTATAGAAAGAACACATCCTTGCTCCCATCAAGGAGGATTATCAATATATTCTGATAAAGGATGAGGCGTCAGGATGGGATCATACTCTTGTTCCAATCAACACTCATTGGGTGAGAGTGTCACATGCCTTTGGATAGGGGAACATGCCTATCAAAGAATTTTGGTGGCATATTCTAAATTCCTAGGATCAGTATCATATTTCCATTTTGGCTGGGGCTCACTAAGTGAGAGGGGAAAATGCCTCGGTACAGGCTCATATTCATGTCGAAGAAGTCTAGTGGAAAACTTCAAAGTCCCATGATTGGTCATATATCCCTATTATAGCTGGGGATAACCAAGTGAGAATGGAATAAGCCTTGATAGAGACTTATATTCTTATTAGTGAATCTACCTGGAATATTCTAGCAGATCATGGAATCCATTTGCATATTTCTACTTCCTCTAATTAACAACTACACCAGCATCATTCTGAGGTAACACAAGAGGTGGATCATATCCATTCTCCCATTCTGGAGGTTCATCGACATATTCCAATAGGGAGTGCATATTAAGACCAGAATCATACTCTTGCTTCAACCAGGGCTCACCAAGTGAATGAGGTACATTCCTTGAGGTAGTTTCATACTCCTACCAATAAAGACCAATGGAATATTCCAAAGGTTCAGTATTGGGCTTATACTCCTGTCCTAACTGAGGCTCACCAAGTGGCATGCCTCAGGAAAGACTCATATTCATGTCAATAATGAGACATCTCTTCTGTATAATCTATAAATTTCTCAGTAAAGGGATCATATTCCCACAGTATCAGATAATTATATAGAAGGCTCATATCCCTGCACAATTCCAAAAGGTAGGTCATCATATTCTGACCACGATGTAGAACATGGCCCATATTCATAATCTACTAAATATTATTGTTCTTGAGGTTATTTGAGACACATCCTCAACACCACAAGGGTTATTCAACTCTTCCTCATAATCAAAATACGATTATTACTACAATAGTCCTCCTCATGGTAGTGTGGATATGGATTATAGGGACTCTACTCCTGACATCCACCATGATCAACCCCCCCACAGAGATATCTCTCAAAAACAAGGAAATCCACTCCTTACCCAAATACCTTCATATAGAGAGGTTTTCAAATATCATAAATATTCATATAAATAGGTTTTCAATGATTTTAAGCTTATATAGAGAGAGGTTCTCAAAACATCAGGGTCATCTGTATATAGTTCCACATCAACTTCCAACAGTACTTCACTCTAGTCAACAAGAAACCCTTAGAAGCAACTCCTATAGTCTGACCAGATGGAGTTGTGTAAGTATATTGAATATGAGGAAGAAATTGAAATATGGAGAGATTTATCCAGAAAAAACCTTCCCATCATGTTATGGCCCCTCGCTACTTCTGACTATGAGATCCTAGATGAGCTAAAAAAGGAGTCCATGTATTATGTAAACCAAAATATATGGGCTACTCATTAGTAGATGAAGGCTAGAAACCTACCTTATCTAGGATATGAGGGTCGCCTTTAAACCATCAAGATACTATGTTTTTAGTTGGATCTAGATGTTTTATCCATGGCTTGGGATCCAAAACTAGAAAACCACAATGCAAATCTGCAACACACTTACTGCCATTGCATCACAACTATTCGGTAGCTAATCTTCGAATCCATGTAATGCATCAGTATTTGAGGATGGGGAGAGCATGTAGAATTACACTTTTTTGCACCACTAGAATATCATAACACCTTAGATACAGTATCCTACAATTTCATAGCCTTTGGAAAAATCAAGGGACTGGGTAATGCTTGGGTCAGTTTTTCACTATAAGAGAATACCCCCACTTCAATAGTTCATAGATATCACAAATATAGGAATAGTATAGATAATAGGAATTTAAACTGGACCACTGAAGGAAATAATAATTCATTTCAAACATAGAGACTAAAGTTGTGATTAACTGAAAAACTTCTCATAAATAATGATTCCCATCATGGGCTATCATCGCACCCAGATCCCACGCGAGCACAGCTATGATGCATCAAAAGAGTTGTAGTAACAACTTCCATATCATTCATCCAGGAGTGGGCCCTACTCACCATGCTAGGGGAATATCTACCACTTCATCCACATCTCATATCATTAATTCTTGAGAGGATTCATCATGCATCGGCACTAGATGCAAGCAAACCACAACCCACTGGGCTGGGGGTATTTATATCTCAATCACCATCACCAGGTCCATCATCCTCTGAGAGGGTCTTGGGGACATCAATAGTGATTCCATATCAACCCCACCCCACTGGTCTAGGGGAATTTAAATCTTCATATCCATCCTGGGAGTCATTAAATACCTGATATGAGTCATTGGACCCTCAGCAACAGGACTAATCAATACCAATTATTTCCCTGAATAAATCCCACCCCATAGGGATGGGGTAATTTTCATTATCATCATCACCATAGAGATAATCTATCTTCTCTAGGTTAGGAGGAAAAAATTAACGATTGGAATCCCACCTGTTCCTCCCATCGCAAGACAAGATCTACTGGTCAGGGCCCTCTCAACAATCAAAAACATAAACTCCCTTAAGATCATTGTTCATAGAACAATATGGTAGAATCGTACAAAAAATACGATCAAACCCCATCGGGTTCGTAAGAAAAAATATCCCAATATGGCCAAGGGTTCAAATAACAACCTTGATGAAAGCTATACAGAATCATCCTATTACATTGAAAGTAATGGAACAACCACCATTGCTCGATATTCCTCTATGAATTTATTCACTGTAAACATGACAGAAATCAATAGATATGTAGATATAGAAGGAAACAACATAGAAAATTCACCCTAAGAGTATGGTGACTTGGATTCACCAACTAAGGTTGTATGCACTCGTAACCAGAGAAGGCTCCAAAATCTAGCACCTCTGAATAACAAGTTACCACCTCTCCAGCAGAACTCTGCCAAAGAAAAAGGTAAAGGTATGGATATGTACCAATCACCACCCATAATAGTTGAGTCTCCTTTAATGTAGGAAAATTTTTTACAATATGAGAGTGAGATACAAATTCTCATATGACTCAACGAGGAGCTACTCATGGGAAATATTCTTGTTGGGTGTAATCTTCAGCAAGAGATGAATATTCTCCCTCCTATAACCAATCCACCAACAAGAGTGGTATCTGAGAATTAGAAGAGATTAAAATTTAGGTATTTTGTCTACATAAATGAGGAATTTAAAAATGATCATTACTTCCCTCCATTGCAAAAACAGACTCTCCCTCGCCAAGGTAATTATTCAATCTTAGGACAAATCAAGAATCAACAGGAGACAAAAGTGGGGCCACCTCATCAAACATCAACCATTACATATAGATGGGAGGTGACTCAGAAAACATTTCCCCTAGATCTTCTTAACATCATTGAGTCCCTAGCTACTCAAATGGAATCCATGGGAGGGTGATGCGAACATTTGTAGCCTGAGAAAAAGACATGTCCTGAATGGGTGGATGACACATTGCCTCCACCCAATTTAGAAATCCTACCTTCTCCATTTTTTATGGTGTAGGTGACCCTAAAAATCATCTCACACACTTCATATCCAGATGTGGGCCAATGATGGGCCCCATGATCAACAAGAGTCAAAAAAGATTAGGTGTTTTGTACAAAACCTGAAAGGGCCAACCTTTGTATGGTACAACAGCCTGCCAGTAGGATCCATTGCTGGATGGGAAGACGTTCATCATCAATTAATTTATCAATTCATATCTACACTGAGAAAAATGATTATCATTTACCTAAAAATCTACAAAAAACGTGAGAATGAGAGGTTTTCTGGCTTCATAATTAGGTATAAGGGTTTGACCTATTCACTATTCATCCCTCTCTTGCAGGAAAAATTGTTGAAAATTTGTATTAAAAATATCTGGGATGATTTTTAGACACCTTTGATTCCAATGAATTATCTGGGTGGGTTCCATGAGTTCACTGAATTGGAATAATGTCTTGAGGAGGCTATTCAACAAACATGATCCAAAACTCAACTCATGACCACAACACAGGGGGAAAGTCTGGGCAAAGGAGAAGTTTTTTTATCACTCTCAAGCTTGAAGTAGTTCTTGTCCAAGCACCCAGGAAGGTCTTGAACTGCCCATCACCTCCTATTGAGTGGAATCAACCACAAAATTTCCCTCATCTAGAAGTATAGAGAAATCAGGATCACCTGATATTTGAGGATTGTATAAACAAAGCATACTCTTTTAGAAATGAACAAGTCTCGGTTATTTATTGGAATACATAGGCAATAACCTTCTCACACTACCATAACCCAAGATGCCTGATGAGGTTAACCTCATCAACCGTCTCGATTATTTCCCTTTCCATAGAAGGATGGGTCATAATATCTATGACTTCTTTGTCTTCAAAGATGTATTTCAAGGCATGATAAATTCCAGACATGTGGTGTTAGATAACTCCTCAGAGTAGGTGGCCTTGATAACCATTTTCTAGTTATAATAATAAGGTGATTGGTAGAAAATTAAATCTATGTGTGAGAGTAAGTTCAACAATTGGATGACTTGAAAAAAAAAAGTTGACTGGGCTCATGCCACCCTGAGATCACAGCAATGAAAACCCACAATAGATCCACCACCCAAGGATTCAACATAAAATATTTCTCCCAAAGGTGGGAATGAACACTAGAAGTAGGAATAATTATATTCTTCTCCAATTAAAGCTCTAACTCTTTCAGATTTCTTCCCTAAAACACATGCACCATGGGTACTACCCTTCCAAGAAAATCCTTGTTGAATGAAGATATCATATTTGGTTCTTTCAACATGATAAACTTGGAAAACCCCTTATCTAATGGTTAATATTCCATATAATATGAGTTTCCCACACATAATTAGGGAATGGGAGGCCTCATGTGCCTGAACGGAGGATACAGGGGATAGTACGGACATGGTCGGACCCAATATTCTGGTCATTTCTCTATATAGATCATATATGTAGATGAGACTCATGGGAAACATCCCCAGCAGGCTCTAAAGAGGTAGAGAGGTTCCCCATAGCCCTCCAATAGTGGTCCACACCCAATTGTCTCACATGACCACATAACAGGGGTTAAATTATCTGATCAACCCATAAAATAAGGAAGGTCGGCATGACCTGCACCACTAGAAGTAGATAATCCCTCCACCTCTACACAGGCACCAGGCCCATCCACCTCAAATTCCTCATCTCCTAAGACACATGTCTAGAGGAAACCCCACATTGGTAAGCATAAACCTCTTGAATAAAAATACAATGTTCTAAAATAGCTGGAGATTGTCATAGCCAAGCTCTCAATCCTCAGTGTGCTTCTTCTTTCAAAATAACTTAGGAAGGAAATTTTTGAATCCCTCTGGAGCCCATAGTAATTTGAGACATAAGTTTTTTCTACTGAGGTTTATCAAGTGGAGACCATGTCATCAAAATTCCATGTCACCATCTCATTCACTAACCAAGATCAGGAAGAAGTCCTTCAAGGGAACATTATGCCCCTATATGTTTTGGTCAGACTCAATAATGTCAATGTCTATAGGACTCTAATCGATAATGGATTTGGGATCAAACCTATCTTTTTTCTAATACTTTGATGATTAGGATATGAAAAAGGGGACCTATCTCCCACAAATCTAACCATTCAAGGGTATGATAGGCGTAATAAAAAACCTATTAGGAAGATAAAACTTGAAGCTCATTTTTTGGAATTCACAAATGACACTGAGTTTATGGTTATCCAACAAGACACCACATATAATGTCTTGATCGGAAGGCCATGAATCCATAGCCACATTGTGGTACCTTCAACATTCCATCAGTTTCTGAAATACCCCATCAATGGAAAGGTCAGCATATTGTGTGGTGACAATGCCCCCTTCGAGACTTGCGGAGACACATATGCTGAAGTATATTTTTACAAAATAATAGGAAAATAACCAATGTTAGATTATGATATATAGATTACATCCCACAAAGGTTTGGGTATCACCCCTACAAATCCATGGAGTATACTCGACAGCGACTATGTGATCCCTATAAATCTATTTGAGGTGATAGACTTGACCCCAGACGTCCAAGCTTCTCTTGTTTCTAGTAAAAGTGAAAAGATAACCAACTCTGGAATCTATCTGTAATGAATCTATAAATAGGGGATGATAATGCCTATTCTCATAGCCTCTCTCACCGTAATAATGGAATAGAATCCCCCATATTTACATCTTAGCATGAAAATGTATCCATAGACTGATAGATGGAAATGAATAAGGATAAACTCAGGAATGCCCCTCCATCATTTGAGGAAGGTGTCTCGACCACCATTGATGAACTAAAAAAGATAAATCTAGGAATAGAAGAATTATTATGACCTACTCTGATCAACACCTCCATTCCCCTTGAAAATAAAGAGATTTATATTGCATTTTTTAAGCAGCACTGATATGTGTTCACATTGAACTATACATAAATGCCCGGACTGGATCTAGATATAGATAAACACCATCTCAGACCACCATATGATCATTGAGTCTTCAAGAAGGTATCCAAAAGGACGCACCCCTCTCATGCTACCAATGTAGAGGTAGAGGTCGATAAGTTGATCAAATCTAACTTTGTTTAAGAATTTCAATACCCAAGATAGATTTACAACATCATCCATGTTAAGAAAAATAATGGGAAAATTTGGGTCTGCATCAATTTTAGAGACCTCAATCGATATTTCCTAAAGGATGACTTCCCATTCTAGATCACATAACTCTTGATCGATGAAACTAATAGCTTCCAAGACCTTTCCATTATGGACAGGTATTCAAGGTACAATTAGATAAAGATGGCCCCTGAATATGAAGAAGACACTACCTTTATAGATCCTCATTAGATATTCTATTATCAGTTAATTCCCTTTGTATTGAATAATTTTAACGCCCTGGATCTGGAAGCCACACAACGGGTGCCCCGAACCCAGTTGGTCACGTGATCTCAAGCGCATTTCCCCAAACTCTAGAGGTTTCCAACTAGCAGCGAGGGCCCAGGTCTGATAGTTGGGAAACTATGCCCTCTTTTGTCAAAGTGTAGCACAACAAAAAATAAATATAACATACAACAGTTGAAGCAGTAACAATATAAAACTGAAATTGACAACTGAAGTAAAGAGAACCAGCAGTCATATATATAAAGATGCAGCATGTCACTAACTCTATGAAAATATCCAGAATAGGATACACTACAATACAATACAATACAACTCAAAATAAAAGGAACAAACAAAAAAAAGAAGAGTAAACAGAACACAACAGCATCACAAGTCTAAGCTCTGTCCCATACTCTCTTACTCCTCTGCTACAATCATGTACCTGTATAGGGACCCTTTCTCTTATTGACACCTGCAGCAATATCATCTGTTTGGGATGAATACATGACCCAAACAGGGTGTGAGAAATAATTCCCAATAGGAACCCACCAAAGGCTTGTGCCCAACTGTGAGTGAAAATGTGCAACAAAAGTGTGAAAAAGTAAATGCAGTAAATTAGTAAGTACTCGTGGTTACTATCACTACTAGTTTTATTTCCATTTTGATGATTACTTATCACCTCCAAGCTTGTGCTTTAGCTTGGCCGGTATAACATAGAAAAACACCACAACGAATATTCTAAATAACTCTATCCTCAGACATAAAATCCTTACCCTCAGGTAATCAGAATTGAAACTCATAGGTGTCTTCCCATAGGCATATCAAATATTTCCCATTGGCGTACGAGGTGTCGGCCACAGGCACAGAGTCTACTGCTCATGGGCATAAGAAGAGTTTCCCACAGGCTAAAGGAACACTTCCCTCAGGCTATACAAGTAATTGGGCCAAGAACAACATATAAGCAAGCAATTATATATAATTCCTCTCAAGGAAATTCAAAGCATGCTAAAAATCATGGTATACCCATAGGTATCCTGTCCAAATGGCTAAATAGAGGAACGCACCCCCGGGGTGGTCCTGGATCCAAGAAGTGATCACAAATAATAGTTTTAACTTATCAAAAGTTTATCTATGAAATTCTAGATAACTTTCAACAAAGGCCACAGCCATACAACACCCCAGGCAGGGGTTCATAGCACAATGGTACACAAATTCAACTCAATAGTTGGAAATAAACACCAAACCACCTACCTTGATCATCTCTGATCGGTATACGTGAATGAAGCCTCTCGAATCCTCCAAGAACGACTTAGATCTGGGATAAAAGTTCACTCATTAAAACTCAAATAACTTTCCCTTGGGAAATAATTGGTAAGAAACACACAAGGAGAGGGAAGAAATCACCCGCACGGTTCAATCGAGACCGTCAGAGAAGGATTCAGATTTCCGTTGTGTGGTCGGGAGATCTCAAAAGCTCTGACCTCCTCTCCTAAATCCAAAATGAACTCAAAGCCTCCTCTACCGAATGAGGAGGCTACTTCCTATTTTAAGTGAAAAAAACAAAATACACGGCATGTACTCTCAAGTACATGGCGTGTAATTTTCATTTTTTAAACAGTTCCTCTGGTGTATTCTTTCCACCGTGGAACTGTTTATTCGTCGACATGAGTACACAGCATGTATTCCTGATTACACGGCGTGTACTGTCACTCCACTGGTGGCTGCCTCTACCACCTTACTGTTCACTTTCCGACTGATTACATGGTGTGTAAATACCTAGTACATGGCATGTAGTCTGTTTTTACACTCTCCTTCGTCGACAGGCCTACACGCCCTGTGTACTCATCTCACACAACCAAAGTACACGGTGTGTGGAAAAGTACATGGCGTGTACCCACAAAATTTTTTATTTTTCCCCATTTTCCTTATTTTCTCAAAAGCACTTAAGGAAAAGGGAAAATAAGAGACCCATACCTCAAAAATAAGAACCAGGTTCTTACAAACTTCCCCCCTTAAAAAAAATCATCCCCGAATTTCCCTTCTAAGGGTGGTGAAGATACATGTGTGAACAACTCTGGCCACTGAGCATGTACATCGGTCTCCCACTCCCAGGTTTTATCCTGTACTCGGCCATGCTTCCATAGCACCCAAACCAGAGGAACTGAACAGACTCAGAGAACCTTCGTGCTCTTATCAACAATACGAATCGGATTCTCCTCAAAGGATGCATCAACCTGAAGCTCAACCTCCTCGGGCTAAAAAACGTGAGATGGGTCTGAATGATATCGGCGCAGCTGAGATGCATGGAAGGCATCGTGCATGGCCTGGTACCACTGTGGTAACTGCAACCGGTAGGCAACCGACCCGACTCTCTCCAGAATCTCAAACAGACCCACATACATCGACGAAAGTTTACCATGTCTCCTGATCCGCCCGTGTCCCAACCTCAGTGAAACACGCAAGAAAACCTGATCCCCAACCACGAACTTCAAGTGTCATCTGCGGTGATCAGCATAAGATTTCTGACAAGACTGTGCAGTAGCCATCTGCTTCTAAATCAATTGGACCTGCTCAGAAGTCTCCTACATGAGACGTGGTCCCAGTAAAGCTGCATCACCTACCTCCAACCAGTACAAGGGTGATCGGCATGGCCTACCATATAAAGCCTCGTAAGGTTCCATCTCAATAGTTTCTTAAAAACTATTATTTTAGTTAAACTAGACCAGGGGTATGTGCTTCTCCCAAGAGCCCCCAAAGTCTAGGATGCATACACGCAGCATGTCCTCTAGCACCTGTATCGTACGCTCTGACTGGACATTGGTCTGAGGGTGGTAATCTATGCTCAGAAGCACCTGTGTACCCAGTGCCCTCTAAAAACTCTGCCATAAATGAGACGTAAAGCGAGCGTCCCTATCTGAAATGATAAAACAAGGGACCCCATGAAAGCGTACTACCTCTTGGATAAACAACCTTTTGAGATTGCCAACACCGAAGGTCTCCTTGATCGGTAGAAAGTGAGCTACCTTCATGAGTCTATCCACAACAACCCACACTGCATCATTGCCTCGAGGTGACCTTGGAAACTCGGTCACGAAATCCATCGCGACATCATCCCACTTCTACTCCAGAATGGGTAACTGCTGTAACAGTCCAGATGGCCTCTAATGCTCCGCCTTCACCTGCTGATAGGTGGAACATCTCACAAAAATACTAGCTACCTCTCTCTTTATACCCGGCCACCAATACTGATGTCTCAATTCATGGTACATTTTCGTAACTCTAGGTTGAACTACCCAAGATGAAGCATGAAACTCCCACATCAACTCCTCGCATGTATCCCCTGGAACCCACACTCGTCCATGAAAATGCAGTACCACATCATCGTCTATCGTCTATCCAGGAGGAGGGTCCTCACTTGCCACCGAATCCTATAGAACTAGTCCTTCTAAATCTGATGTTGTCTTATCCTCACTCTATTCAGGAGGGTAGAAGTCACAGCTAAGAAAGAAAGATAGGTTTTCCCCTGACTATAGTGAACCTCCAAATGCATCTCAAAGAACAAATTCATAAGCTACCACTCACCATTGGCCTCATGAACTTCCTATATCTGATTTTTCCTACTCAGTGCATCACAAATGTGTTACCCTTACCAGGTGTATAGGAAAGCTCAAAGTCGAAGGACTAAAGGAATTCAACCCACCTTCACTGTCTCAAATTTAGGTCACGCTGGGTAAAGATATACTTGAGACGTTTGTGGTCAGTGAAAACCACAAAATGCTCTCCCAATAGATAATATCTCCAAAAGCGCAACACATGAATGATTGTATCCAACTCGAGGTTATACGTCGGGTAATTCCTCTCATGTGGGCTCAACTGCTGAGACCCGTACGCAAAAACTTGATCGCCCTGCATCAACACTGCACCCAGCCCAATACCTGATGCATCACAATAAACTGTATAGCTCTTCCTTTTCTCTGGATGTATCAGGATTGGTGCTGATGTCAACCTACCCTTCATCTCCTGAAAGGCTATCTCACAAGCTTCTAACCAAACAAAATTCACACCCTTTTTAGTCAAACCCATCAACGGCGCTGCTAAGTGGGAGAAGTCCTGTATAAAATGCCTGTAGTAACCAGCCAGCCCCAAGAAACTCTGTATCTCAAACATGTTCTTAGGATTCTCCCAGGAAACTACTGCTCTCACTTTATATGGGTCTACTGCAACTCCTTCCTCTGAGATGATATAACCTAAGAAGTGAATATGGTCCATCCAAAAGTGGCACTTTGAGAGCTTAGCATATAGATGATGCTCTCTCAGTGTACTCAGTACGATCTCAAGATGGGTGGCATGGTCGTGTCGAGTGTGAGAGTACACCAAGATATCATCCATGAAGACTACCACAAAAGAATCCAGATAAGGGTGGAACACATGATTCATCATAGCCATGAAAACTGCTGGCACATTCCTGAGTCCAAACAGCATAACCAAGTACTCGTATAGACCATATCTGCTCTGAAAAGATGTAAGTGGTATGTACGATGGTCTAACGTGTAACTGATGATATCCCAATCCCAATTCAATCTTCAAGAACACTCGTGCTCCCTGAAGTTGATCAAAAAGATCATCAATACTTAGTAAGGGATACCATTTCTTAACCGTCAGCTGGTTCAGCTTCTGATAATCCACACAGAGTCTGAGGGTACTATCTGCCTTCTTTGCAAAAAGGACCAGCGAACCCCAAGGAGAAGTATTGGGTCAGATGAAACCCTTTTCCTATAACTCCTATAACTACCTCTTGAGCTCTTGCAACTCAGGTGTAGCCATCCTATAAGGAGAAATGGACCCCGGTGCTGCTCCTGGAACAAGCTCAATAGAGAAATATACCTCTCGCTATGGAGGAAGACCTGAAAAGTCATCCAGGAAGACATACTTGAAATGATAAAATACTGGAGGGAAATCCTTCTGACAAGTTCTCAGATCATCCAGATATAAGCTCCCAATCTGGGATGTCACACCACCTTGCCCACGATGCTCGGGTCTAGCTCAGCTTTCCTGGACATCCCATTCACCCTTGTATAGAAACTCTCTGTCCTCTGGTGACATGAAACTCACCCTGTGATGGTAGCAATCTACAAAGGCTCGAAAAGGTACCAACCAGTCTATCCCAAGAATGAAATCATATCTCATCATCTCTAAGACATAGAGGTCCCATAGAAAGTGACACCCACCAACCTCTAGGGGGCACTCCCTGCACTGACGCCCACCTACCATTCTAGTCCCCAATGAAGTATCTAGCACCATAACATCAGAAAAAGAAGAAAAACAGAGCCCAAGGCTCTCTACAATGGCCACAGATATAAAACTATGTGTAGAACCCATATCAAAAATTATAGAAGACAAAACAGAAGCTACTAGAATAGTACCTCTGATAGTAGAAGGTTCGGGATCCTGCTCCTGTTGGGTTTGTTGCACTGCATATGCCTTCCAAGTGTCGCGGCCCTACGACACAGTCTGGAAACCCTGAGCTGACCCGCCCTGTTGCCTCTAAGATCCTGGTATCTAGCTACCACGGCCACGACCACCATCTCTACCTTCACGCCTTGACGTATTCCATTTTCCTAACTGTTAAGAAGCTGCTAGTCCTTCCCCCACACTTGGAGTCTGCACATAACCCCTCTCACTATCCACTGGTGGAAACGCCCTACAAAAACGCTGGAGATGACCCATCCTGCTGCAAACTTGACACTCCACTGGGTCACGTGGACACTGCAGTCTCTTATGCCCCTCTTTACTACACTAGTAACACATGACCTAGCCACCTGAAGTATTCTTCTATCTAGTACTACCACTGTGAGAGAAGTCCATCTGCATCTTCCACTTACCAGTAGAAATAGTACCAGAAACCGGTGTCGAACCACCCTTGCCCACACCACTAGCTTCCCGCAGGTTCTGCTCAGTAATCAGTCCCTGGTTCACAATAGCATGCACGGTAGGCAACTTGAAAATGTTCACCAGTGATCGGATGTCATATCGAAGACCATCCTTAAAGATTCTAGCCCTCAACGTCTCATCACCCACCAGAACAGGTTAAAAACGCTGAAGATCGATGAAGCGATCATAATAATCCATCACTAACATGGAGCCTTGCTGAAAATTCATGAACTCTCAAGCTCGATCTACCCTCATCATCTCTGGGAAGAAGAATTCATAGAAGTATGCCTGAAAATATTCCCATTTCATGTCACGGTGATGCTCAGATTGGGTGGTAACACCCCACCACCTCTTGGAGGAATCACGCAGCATGTATATAGCGAGCTTGACCCTCCTCCCAGGAGGCGTCTCCAGATGCTCGAATATCATCTGCATCGAATCCAGCCATGACTTCATAGCATGTGGTCCACCATCCCCTAAAAACGTAGGTGGAAGCTACTACTGTAAAATATGCGTCAACTCTTCCATAGATTTGGTGGCCTGTGGTGCTCCCTGGAAGGTCTGCATGAACCGCATGAAGCCTTCACAGAACTGCGCATCTGTGCCTGTGTCCGGTATAACGGCTAGCACTACATCTGGCACTATTGGAGGTTCCATTGGTAGCCCATGGCCTACCACCTCTGGAGAAAAATCGTCACCTCTCTCTTTCTGAACAACTGGTGGTCGTCTCGGCAGCACGACTCTACAAGGTCAAACGTAGACCTTAGATCCAGATTTATCGAAGACTGAAAATGAGGAGACCAAGAAGGGAACAAGATAAATAAAGAATTCAAGATTCACAAAACTTGACTACACAGGGTGTATAAATACTACAGGACATGTTCTCACTATCCATCCACATGGGCATGTACTCCAGCTTAAACTGGTCGTGTAACACCCCAAATACACGGCGTGTCCTTTGAATACACAGCATGTACTTGAATCCTCCTTCCCTACCCAAGTCCTTCTACATGGAAAATCCACATGGATCTTCTAAAATAAAACTATACGGTATGTCCTAGAGGCACACAGTGTGTACTTGACAGGATTTTACCGGCCCATGTTGTTCGTGACACGGCCTGTGTACCTAGGTCACACTACACGGCGTGTTCCAAAAAGACACGGCGTGTACAAAGAAGCCTCATACCAACCCATGTTGCTCGGTACATGGATGGATTACACGGTTGACACTCCAGAGTGTGTTCTAGGTGGACACGGCGTGTACTAGGAAAGATAACATCGACCCGTGTTGTTCGTGACACGGTCGGGTACTTGGGTCAGACTACACGGCATGTTAAAGTTCGACACAGCATGTATGTCTTAAGGTTCTGTCGTCCGTGTTGTTAGTTATACGGGCAGATACCGGGTCGACACTACATGGCATGTACATCCAGTACACGGCGTGTTCCCCAAATCCATTCCCTACCCCGTGCCCCTGCCCACACGGCCTATGAAACGGGAAGAGACTATACGGCATGTACTGAGGGTACACAATGTGTACTTAAAAAGTTTCCATTTCTTCCCAAAAAGAAGAACACATGGCGTGTGTCCATAAAACCAAACGGTGTGTATGCTGGCTTTTCTAGACAGTAAGCCTCATAAACTACTCAGGAACCCCAAAAAACATGGAACAAACACCTAAGTGCCAAATTCCGATTCGTGAGATCCCATACTCCCTGCAAATCAAATATTGGCATCTTATATATGTTATAAAAAGGAAAATACATTAATGGTCCACCAAATTACGGTCATTGTGGGCCCATAATCCTCAAGAACCAAAGTTTTTCATTCATTCTATCAAAATCTCACACAACAATACCCTATCAAATATTAGGTATTTATCAAAGCTGTTATCACAATAGTATGATTTTCTAGCACGTCCACTATCGCAACAACATGCAATTTCTAATGCACCTACATGGCATAGAAGGAATGCATGACATGTGATTTCTAGAATTTTTCTAAATGATTCATGAGATGGCATACCCTCATCTCATCGGGTTGCAACTAAATAGAACCCATGTATAAAATATAAACAGCTCAATCACAAGTGCGTCACCCAATGGTGAAAATAAAATCAACTGTAAAATTGCAAAACCAGAAATAATTGTAATAACAAGGTAGATTGGATTTTCCCTGTACACGGGTTAGCTACTCCTAGGAACAACTTATTACCAACTACCATATCTTCCCTATCCCTGAATAAGGCTCGAAATAGTAAGTCAAAGAAAAGAACCCCTCTGATACCACTTTGTAATGCCCCAGATCTGGAAGCCACACAACGGGTGCCCCGAACCCAATTAGTCACATGACCTCAAGCACATTTCCCCAAATTCCAGAGGCTTCCAACTAGCAGCGAGGGCCCAGGTCTGATAGTTTAGAAACTATGCCCTCATTTGTCAAAGTGTAGCGCAGCAGAAAAGAAATATAACATACAACAGTGGAAGTAGTAACAATATACAACTGAAATGGAAAACTGAAGTAAAGAGAACCATCAGTCATATATATAAAGATGCATCATGTCACTAACTCTATAAAAACAGCCAAAATAGGATACACTACAATACAATACAATACAACTCAAAATACAAGGTACATCCAAACAAAACAAAGTAGAGTAAACAGAATGCAGCAGCATCACAAGACTAAGCTCGATCCCATGCTCTCCTACTCCTCTTCTAAAATAATGTACTCGTATAGGGACCCTTTCCCCTATCGACACCTTCAGCAATATAGTCTGTTTGGTCCGAAGACATGACCCAAACAGGGTGTGAGAAATAATTCCCAGTAGGCACCCACCAAAGGCATGTGCCCAACTGTGAGTGAAAATGTGCAACAGCAGTGTGAAAAAGTAAATGCAGTAAACTAGTAAGTACTCAAGGTATCTATCAATACCAGTTTCATTGCCATTTTGATGATTACTTATCACCTCCAATCTTGTGCTTCGGCTTGGCAGGTACAACATAGAAAAACACCACAGTGAATATTCTAAATAACTCTATCCTCAAATGTACAATCCTTACCCTCAGGTAATCAAAATAAAAATCCATAGGTGCCCATAGGCATATCGAATATTTCCCATAGGCGTATGAGGTGTCACCCACAGGCACAAAGTCTATTGTCTGCGGGCATAAGAAGAGTTTCCCATAGGCTAAACAAACACTTCCCTCATGCTATACAAGTAATCGGGCCGATCCCAACATATAAGTAAGAAATTATATACAATTCCTCTCAAGGCAATTCAAATCATGATAAAATTCATGGTATACCCATAGGTATCCTAACCAAATGGCTAAACAGAGAAACGCACCCCCGCAGTGGTCTTGGATCCAATCAGCGATCCCAAACAACAGTTTTAACTTATCAAAAGTTTATCTATGAAATTCTAGATAAATTTCATAAGGCCACAGCCATACGACACCCCATACATGGGTTCATAGCACAATGGTACACAAATTTAACTCATTAGTTGGAAATAAACACCAGACCACCTACCTCGATCGTCTCTGATCGGTATACGTGAACAACACCTCCTGAATCATCCAAGAACAACATAGATATGAGATAAAATTTCACTCATTCAAACTCAAATAACATTCTATCGGGAAAGAATTGGTAAGAAACACACAAGGAGAGGGAAGAACTCACTCGCACAGTTCAATCGAGACCATCAGAAAAGGATTCTGATTCCCAGTGTGCGGTCGAGACATCTCCGAAGCTTCGGCCTCCTCTCCCAGCTCCAAAACAAACTCAAAGCCTCCTCTGCCGAATGAGGTGGCTACTACCCATTTTAAGAAAAAAAACAAACTATACGGTGTGTACTCTCAAGTACACAACGTGTAATTTTCATTTTTAAATTGTTCCTCCGGAGTCTTCTTTCCACCGTGTCACTATTCATATGTCGACATGAGTACACAGCGTGTATTCTTGATTACACGGTGTGTACTGTCACTCTACTGGCGGCTGCCTCCACCACTTTAATGTTCACCTAGAGAGTGATTACACGGTGTGTAAATACCTAGTACACGGTATGTAGTCTGGTTTTACACTCTTCTTTGCCGACAGGCCTACACACCCTGTGTACTCATCTCACACGGCCAAAGTACATGACGTGTGGAAAAGTACACGGCGTGTACCCACAAAATTTGGGATTTTCCCCCATTTTCCTTTTTTTTCTCAAAAACACTTAAGGAAAAGGGAAAATAAGAGACTCGTACCTCAAAAATAATAACCAGGTTCTTACAAGAATTATGGCACCACATATCAACATTTCATACATCATATCTTTAATCCATTCTTAGAAAAAACGGTTGAATGTTATGTCGATGACCTGGTGGTCAAATCCTGACAATGAATCGACCACTTCATGGATCCCAAAATAGTCTTTGACAAGCTATAATAGCATAGTCTGAATATGAATACACTAAAATATAACTTCAGGGCAACATCAGGAAAGTTCTAAGGATTTTTTTTATGCCACTACAGCATCGATGTTGACCTAGAGAATATTAGTGTTATTCTAGCAATGTCACCCCAAAAATCTCAAATAACTGAGAGGGGTCCAAGGGAACCTTTCCTACATTCAATGTTTCATATCCAACCTAGCTGGAAAATCTCTCCCCTTTACTAGGATAATAAAGAAGGGAATCATCTATCAATGAGATGATGACTACAAAAAATCCTTCGAAAGTCTCAAGCAGTATCTCTTGCACCCACCAATCCTGATGCCTCTAATGGAAGGGAGACCACTCATATCATATGTGGCCTCCATTTAACTCTCACTGGGCACCCACATCACATAGAAGAATGATTAGGGGAGTGAGAATATTCTCTACTATCTTATATGGACTATGATAGGTAATGAGACCCGATACTCTGATGCTGAGATGAACTTCCTTGCACTCATATTCACAGTGCAAAAGTTGTGTCATTACTTATAGTGCCATGAAATCCATTTGTTCTCTCATATAGACCCACTCAAGTACATACTTTTCCATCCCATGTTTAATGGGAATTTTTCCTGATGGGTGGTCATTCTCCAGCAATATGACATTCAATTCATATCATAGAAATCAGTGAAAGAGAAAGACCTGACTGATTTCCTCACAGCACATCCTGCCCCGGAGAATACATCAGTGGACACCAATATTCTAGATACAGAGGTATTTTATACCCACGACACTCCCTGAACATGGGATATGTACTTTTATGATGCCTCCTAAAGTTCTGTCGGTGTAAGGATGGAAAATCCAAAGCTCAATTGGGTTGCCTTGGGGATTCTATTTGTCTCACCAGACAAAGCAGTTTTTTCTTATTCTTTCTCACTATCTGAAGACTACATAGATAATGAGGTGGAAGACCAAGCCCTTATTACTGGCTTTGAACTAGCCCTACATCTTTACATAGCCTACCTAAATATCAAAGGGGATTCAGAACTAATGATAAAGTATATCAATGGTGAATATACGATCAAAAAGAAAGAACTATCCCTCCTCACTAGCTATATTATGGGACTAATGGTAGAGTTACCTTTTGATCCTACATTGCATCAAGTTCCCTAATCACAGAATTCTCATGCTAATGCCTTGGATAATGCATCCATAGTCTTGGCCAGCCCAGATCAAGAGGAATAAATCTTCCACATCACACATTGAAGAATGGTCTTGTAGATCGTCATATGTGATATGAATGAAATAAATCATGTGATATGAATGAAATCAATCATTTCATCACCACCCCAGAGTGTGATGAACCATCATCCACCCCTGAATGGATAGATCCCATAATTAATTATATCTAAAATGGTACTCTTTAAATAGATAGAGTCGAAAGGGAACATATTTGCCATCGTGCAACAAACTTTACCCTAAAGAGTGGTCCAAATGAGAATATTTACCTCTTCAAATGTGGTTTTGATATAATTCTATACAAATGCATAGAAGAAGGATAAATATTCTCACCAAATCAGGAGGTTGGGATATTAATGGGAAACCATGATACAGTATTGTGTGGGATTCACAAAGAAATTTCATTCATGCCATATCCATGAAAATTTCATCCATAAACCCCCAAAATTTCTACATACAGGTAAATATTCCTAGCCATTTACTATTTGGGGAATAGATGTTATGGGTCCATATCCCCCAGTCACAGCTAAGCAGTTCAAGTAAATCCTTATTGCAACAGACTTCTTATCTAAATGGGATGAGGTAATACCCCTCAAGGAATTTGGGAAAAAACATCATCAACTTCATAGATTCCCATATCATCCCCATATTCAGGGTCCCTCACATAATATTAATAGACAACAGCACCAAATTCTGTTCTTTAGGGTTGAAGAAACTGTACCAGGACTACAATATCCATTCTAATGACTCATCTTGTTATCATGTATTGTAAAATTGATAGATATAGGACTTCAATAAGACTCTATAAAATATACTCCAAAACATGGTGAACATGGACAAGAAGTCCTAGCTGGACAAGATCCTTCATGTTTTATGGTCCTATTGTACCACTATGCATACTGCTACACAAGCAATGCCATAATCGTTGGTGTAAGAGACCGAGGTAGTGTTACCCATAGAGGTACAACTAACTTCACTATGAATATCCATTTATTTATAGCTCTCAGATGATTAGAAATCTTAAAATTAGGAGGATGAGTTGGAGCAACTCAATGAGAACAGGTTGCACACATTGCACAACTATGAGCTCCATCAGAATCGGACCACACAAGACTTTAATAAAAAGGTTCACCTCTATTAATTCCTCCAAGGAGAGATGGTTTTGGATTTCAGGACCAAAATGATATCAGGTAATAATCCTCCAAAACTGGAACCCAAATGGTAAGGTCCTCACATCATACATAAGGTCTACCACAATAGAGATTGCTCACTGGCCATAATGGATGGAGAGAGTGTTACACCCCCCCCCCCCCACCTATGTGATATTTCTCAATAAATACTTTGAATATATGTAATAAATAAGGTAATATACATTAGTTTAAGACCCGTTAACTCGTTTTAAACACATGAAATTAAAATGTATGGAGTAGTCCTGGTTATATGACACTAAACTATACAACCACATCCTTACCACAAGATGTTAAACTACAAGGAATATGTCTTTAATATATGAAGTTAAACTATACGAACTCTTAAGAACTATGTATGGATTGATTACTTCCATTATAGGATACTTGGTGATTCCCGTACCTCCATTATTAGGTCTAGTTGTAACATCACTCCTCTTTCACATCTAATCACCCATGTCCTTATTGCAAGATGTTAAACTTCACAGTAGATGTCTTTTCCACACAACATTAAATTACATGGGTTTTCTAGAACTGTGTATGGTTAGATTCTAATTTTCAATGAGATATGTATGGACGCATCAATTCTATATCTTGTTCCATCCATCACATGATGCAAATACACTTGTCTTATCCTTAATTTCCCCCATATAGTAGGATAAACCCTTACCATTCCATGTTTCTCATATAGATCATGGATCATGTGATATTATGAAATATGGTGAGGGATTCCATGAAAAAATAAGGCATGGATCCCCAAAAAAGGTTCATCATGGTCCCAAATATAAGACGATAAAAGGAATACCATGATTCTATGATGCATGATGTTAAACTATATGGTTTATGTCCTCTGCAAGACGTAAAATTGCACAATCCTGTGGACCTCACCCAAGAGGACCACTTTTTTTGGTGTTGATATCGTACTACACTACCATTCAAGAAATATGTCTGGATTTATTCCTATCGTCACGGGATATGTAGTGATGCCTAGATATCTAATCTTGGGCCCAGCTACAACAATCAATAAAAATAATTTCCACCTTCGTGTATGAGTCAGACCTTCATAGATAGTTTCACATTAAATAACTACATATTACATGATTCATATCCTTATAGGATATATAGAAACTCCTAGATATCCATCTCTATGTCTAGTCACAATAAGAAAATATAAAAATTCCCCCCTCTCTACATATGGGTCAGAACTGTGCATGGAGCTTTCCTAAGAACTATGTGTGGTTTAATTTCTATCACTATAGGATGTGTAGTGACACCCAGAGTTCTATTCATGGGACCAGCCACAACATTAAAATTTCATGTTAAGGATACCATGTCCTTACCACATGACAATAAACTTCATGGAACATTTCCTCATCGTATGACAATAAACTTCATAGAATATGTCCTTACCACATAGAGTTAAATAGAACAGACTCTTAAGAACTATGTGTGGTTTTTTTACTTCCATTATATGATACATAATGATGTTTGGATCTCCAATACTTGTCCTATATACAAAAAATAGAAAAAGAAATTCACCCCAACTGTATAAGGTATGAAATGTACAAGACCACTTTGCCTACATACGAATCAGATCTATGCATGGTCAGTTTACACATATAATGTGTCTTGCACAAATTTTTACATAGGTCCCCACATCCTTACCACATGATGATAAAATACAAAAAAAATCATCCTTACCACATGAAAATAAACTATACAGAACACTTCTTTACCATATGAAGATAATATTAATAGAAAACATCTTTACCGCATGACAATAAACTGCACAGAACATGTCCTTACTGCAAGACAATAAACTATATGAAACACATCATTACCATGTGACAATAAACTACATGGAACACATCCTTAACAAATGATGTTAAACTAAACGAAATAAAATACATCTACACTACATGAAAATAAATTGTATAGACCATCATCCACCATCAACCATCATAAAAGGACCACATGAGCCTTATCCCAGTCAACTAGAGTACAGGGTGCTTCCATCACCTTTTAGGTTCCCCATCCATAAATCATACTTCATGTCTCGAGATTATCAAGTTTCAATAGACCTTCCATGCCCCTTTTAAAATATAACAAGCTTCAAGGGACCCTTTTTTTACTATGCATGTATGCCTATGGCCCCTGGATACACGCATATGGTCATCAACCAAATGCGTCACTCTGTAAAATGGAAATTCTGATCCTTTTGATCCCCGACATCACCATGGAAGAACTCAACACCTCAGTGTGATTTAAACTACTCCCAATATTATTATCTCATATCATTACTCATGACCAAAGAATCTAGATCCATGATTTAAAATATTCTAATCCCCCACTCAAAAGGATGATGAGGTATTCTTGACCCTGGGTATCCTAATTGATCTCTTGTACATCATCACCCATATTAGGTCCATCTGTATCATAACCTTAAACTGCCTGCAATTTGGTCAAAGATGTACAACCTTAAACTCAATACTATAATGGTCCAAATTGCACAACCTTAAACTGCTAGAAAAAGAGAAGAAAACTTGTCAAGTTAAAAACCCACAAAGGGTGTCCTAAGAAAAATTAAAGTCTTATCTTACTAAACTCTACATCTATAGAGTTTAGGAAAAATTAGGGCTAAAATTAATAAGTCATGAATCTCATAGGGTCTAATTTGTATCCCTAGTAAAATCCAAGCTATGCTCTCTAAACCCCCTCATTCAGGAAAAAGTTAGGTTAATGATTTGTCACATATCCTCATCGCGATAATATGTTCTCTAGGATATGGTACAACTTTTAGGGTGATCAAACCCTCCTTGGATATTAAACTTCTCAAAAATTAAAATTCATGATTTTGGGTGCCTCAAATCACATTGAACCTTCCATGGCCCTTAGAAAAGATATTCGGCTTCAAGAGACCCTTTGGTTGACTATGCATGTATGACTATGGCTCCTGCATATGCACCTATGGTCATCAACCAAATGCATCACTCTGCAGAAAGGACTTTCAAATCCTTATAAGTCTTGACATTCACATGGAAAAACCTCAACACCTCAATGTGATCTAAATAACTCCCGCTATGAATGTTCCATATCATCCTCTTAATCTGAGTAGTTTGTACCATGACTTAAAGTCTTTGTACCAAACTATCCAAGCATATTCAATAGCCTCGATGTTACATCACTGTGTTTTTTACACTTTATCAAGGTTGGAATGCAACACTCCATCCTGAACCTTTGGTGTCCCATACCTCATGATTCAAACCCATAGGGAATAGGGCTCAAGCTTCATAATCAAAATATGGATTGCCTTAGGGTTCCAAAACCCTTCCTGGATATCCTTCCTCTCACACCCAACTTCATCATTTGTATGTTTGAGTCATCATAAATCTTTCATGGACCTCATAAAGTATTAGAGATCATCTTTTTATTAACCATATTATTGATGCATAAGGGTCTACACCCACCAACTAAATGAATCTCCTCCTTTCCATAAAGGAGATTAAATCCTTGTGAGCCCTGGAAATACTACAGCAAAACCTGGAATCTCAGAATGTCATGGTACATACCCAGTATGTCTGCCACATTCTATATTCACAAACTCAAACTTTTGGGTTATGATTTGGATCATCCATATCACAAATATCTAGATAGTCCTACCATCCCTAGTATTTCTCCCGCAAATGATATTACCTTCAAAAATCTTCCATAGCCCCTCGAAAAGATACCCAGATTCAAGAGGTCCTTTTATTGATTATTCATGTATGCTTATGGATCCTACATATGTTCCTATGGTCATCAACCAAATGTGTCACTCTGTAAAAAGAGCTTTCTGATCCTCATGAGCCTCAATAACACCACGACAGAGCTCAACACCCCAGAGTGTTTTGGGTCACTCCTAGCATGCATGAACCATGTTCCATGATCATCAATCAGGTCTGAGCTAAAATACCCTAAAATAAAGTAATAAAATGTCTAAGATAAAATATCCTAAACTAAATCAATATCATGTTTGAGCTAAAAGACCCTAAACTAAATCAATATATGTTTTGATCTAAAAGACCCTAAATTAAAACAATATCATTTCCAAGCTAAAAGATCTTAAACTAAAGCAATATAAGGTTGGAGATAAATGAACTTAAACTAAATAAATAGAAGGTCTAAGCTAAAATACCCTAAACTAAAGTGATATAAGGTTCAAGCTAAAATACCCTAAATTAAAGTGATAGAAGTTCTGAGGTAAAAGTCCATAAACTACAGTGATATAAGGTCTGATCTAAAAGAACCTAAAATACATCACAAAAGAGATTTAACCTGCAATAATGGAAAATCTTGCAAGGCCCGTCATATGGACTTGGTAAAAATAAAGTTTCCCTCACCAAGACTATTGGTTTTTGAAAAAGAAAGAGTACTCTCCCTCCGAGACATATATGCTACTCGTTTGTCCTTCTGAAAATTAAGTAATCTCAAGATAGTTGAAAAAGACATATTAATGAATAATCTCATGTTAGTGGGCATTCATGATCATATCTAAAAAATAATTTGATAGAATTTCAACATTCAAATTCCAAGAATTCAGGTTTACTTGATATTATGAAAAGGATGGGTATCATTGGTGATTCACATAATATTAGATCAGATGAAATTCATACAAATAATGAACAAAAGTAAAATGGACAACATAAATAAAGTTCAGAAAATACATTCATTGATACCATGTGATAGGAGGAATATCCACATTTCAGAGTCTCTCTAATAATATCATAAAAAGAAGGGTACATATCAATGATTTAATTACAAAAATGTATGATCTTCCAAGCTAGTTAGGTCGGCAAGAGCTTGGTGAGAAGCGTCAATAAAATGTTGGAGTGTTGCTCGCCCCATCTTCTTTGCTTATACCCTCGAATGAAGAGTTTCTACTCAATTATTCATCTCTTCAACCCATTTTTTAGCAATTTATAACATGTAGGATGATGTTGAGAGATCGTACCTCAGATAGGATATGATTTCCTTGTACCTTTATATATGCATGGTCCAAGTATCCACCTGATCTTGCATGTTGGATATGAACTGGCGAATCCACTCCAATGCCTAAAAGGCTCTCTCCATCTACTAAGAAAGGGTAGTTTCATCTTCTAGATCACTAAATCCTCTCTCATTATTATCTAAATATCACTAAATCAATGTGATTTGCTTCACAATTTTGTGCAATGGTTGGCAGTCAAATCCATCCACCCCCAATTCACCAAAAATATAAAAAAAATATTTCCCTCTTAATCATAGAACATTTTAAAATGAGTCTCTGTAAATAGGGTGTGAATCTACTTCCAGATCATCCTATGTTGCGTCTAAGAATCTGTGAGCAATGGACTAGGTGTTTCAACCATATCTTGTACCATAGGAATAATTTCCTTAATATATTCGGACCCTCTATCTGGGTGGTCATTTCTAGGAAGAGGTCGCTTCTGTGATGTCTCTCCCAAGTCTTCAATCAACTCCATGGTTGATACAAATAGAGGGGTTGGTGAAGAAGATTTTTTGCTTACATAACAGACCAATCATCTTAGTATGCCACCTGGATATACTAATACCCAATATTGGGAATAATCTTTAGTGAGAAAAGAAAAATCATTAGGAGGTGGTAGAATGATCTTAGTATCAGCATCTTCATGCACCAACATCATCCAAAGATGGAAGATGATACCAGTGTGTCTCTCTCCCCACACACAGTCCAAAGGAATGGTGATACCCTTTGGGTATAGACAAACTGATGAGAAAAATGATTAGGTGAATATAGCTCACAAACAATCAACTCATCCACCCTGGCTATAAGAAATCCACCTCAAAGCTAGATCTTGTATGTCCTTTCATTAAGAGAGTTATTGTAGTTGTCAATAACCAACCCAGCCGGTGCACAATAAGGAGTGAAATCAAATCTATCAGATCAGCTCAGCATGTCTTTAAATTCTTCATGGATTAGTTGCATAGCACTGATCCTAGATATGTTTGGTAGTCTAGAACGTGATAGGGAATTACAGATCTTGGTATAATTTTAATATTCATAGTAATGGAATTGATCCCCTATCCATCCAAATAAAAACTGGAAGGGTCCACTGATCATGTAGGGTGTGCTACCTTGTTGGATATAACCGAGGAGCTAGTAGAGACATGAAAGGACCAGAACTTCTAGGTTGAGATGATGTCCCTTCGCCAGTTGTGCTACAATAACTAGCATACTGACTCAGATTCTTAAAAATGTATCCCCAGTCAAAAATATCCATCCATTCAAAAACATGGCCATAATTCCAACCATCTTGAGACTTGGAGATATCTCCAAGTTCAATTGATATCCCCATTAGGTATAATATCAAACTTCCAGAATAGCCCAATATGAAATAGAACTATCGTGAACTTTCTGGGAAGGGAACTGATGAGGGCTTATAATGGTTGTCATAACTCCATCACAAAAAAGTAAAATATTGATCCATTCCTTGAAAGAGATAAGCGAGCACATATTCAGCTCTATTCTCAGCTTCTCATTAACAATGAAGAGCACATATTTCACCAAAACTAGAGTCTACAAGGGGTCTTCCTAGACATATATGGTTAGGAGGAACTTTTAATATATTTCTTTAAGGGTGGAATCCTTCCCAACTAATAGATTTCCCATAGGATGAATCCCACTTCACCATGGGATAAGTGGAATGTGTTGGTTTTAGGACACCAACAGCTGATCATTTATCAAAAAAGGTCATGCTATAAATATATGATAAATTGGGAGATCCAAGTGGATTCATAAATATGAACCCTGTATAAATCATTAGAAAACTCCAAGAATCTCTATCTGGCCTAGAATAGCCATTCCCATTCCTAAGAAAAATTATTTTTGGGATGGAGATCCCATTTCAAGCTCCATTTTCCACCTAGGTTGTTTAGAGAGGAGATTAATATACTCAAGTATCTCTGGTAAATAGGAAGATGAGTAAAATCACTGCCATTCGGACCTAAGGGGTAGTTTTATAATATATAGTACAAACCCTAGGATCGAGCTGCAATTAGTCATCCATCCTCATAAATTTTCATTTGAATGTAGTTGAGAGAATTTTATACCCAACAAGATGACAGATTAAAGTCTGAAGGAGTAATGGTAACTTCATATTGCAATCCAAACCCATATAGAGTAATTCAGTGTGATAAAGGATAATCCTGGATCTCAGACAAGAGAAACTGCTTCAAAAATTTGTCATCATAATCCATGCAGTATCGAGGGTCAGCAATGTGATTTATAGAAATAATTTCCCTTTTATTGAACACAGTAGAGTATCCTTGGAAAGAAATGAAATCCATCTAAACATAAGTAAGTGGCACATGTCAGAAAGATAAAATAAAATCTTGTCAATAGAAATACATAAAAGTCTGATATCCTCATGCGCATTGTATAAATCAAAAAAAATTATTCACAAATCATCTAAAGGAATTGAAAATCACCCAACCCCTATAGGTTCTAAGAGTCTCATAAACCCCACAAATAATTCTTGAATCGCCTGAAAATGCTCGTGAATTGACTAACCCCCAGAGGATTTGTGAGTCGCATAACCCCACAGGTCATCACGCAATCACATGGCCCCTTAGAGACTCATGATCATGTGACATCGACATGGTCACACGAGTCGCATGATAGTTGATCAATCATATGATCAAGGCAAGAATATACTTCAAAATCCATAATATAATTACACATTCTGATGACTGAAGTTTGAGAAATTACTGAAGTAAAGTTTGTAAGATGGTTTGAGCGGGCACCGGATAAAAAGTGGTCTTGCGGAACAGTTCTCGAAAAAGTAGGTTTGTGGTAAGATCTCACAACCAAGACTTGTGGAATGGTATTGCGATGATGGAATGTGATGTTATTAGGTAAATATATCTGTAGGAATGAGTATCTAGTGAAATGAGTCTGACCTATTCTTCTATATATATATATATATAGATAATTTCGTGGAACACCAAGCGTCACCCGGCAGACCAAATTTCTCCCAAGACACTGACTCGCGACAGAGCTAAAGACTCAGGTGGGAATTTACTTTGCTCAGAATCAAGCCATTGTCCCTGAATATGTCACTCTTAAGGGGGTAAATTTGTTGAAATTTTCCAAATTATCATCAAAAATTTCACAAAGGAATAAATACCTTAATATGGGTATTATCCTCCCCACAAAGGAAAAAAAGAATATTGTGGTTTAGACCCATGGATCGCATGAGATTACAAGGTATTCATGATCACATGACCATTATGAGGTCATGATAAGACTCCATTAACAGTAGATAACCTACAAAAGGTCCCATGAAAATCCTTTTTGACCATCCTTCTACTCTTGCAAAAGCGCTCTAGACAATAAGTGGTTATTCTATGGCAGCCAGATAAGCACCCCCAAGCCATGTGGTTTTTCAACTAGTGGATTATTGAAAACCCATCCAAAAATACTTTGAAAATATAAGGAAATTTTTTAAAAGGGTGGAGGCCTCTTGTGGTCATAAATATCATGTGACGCATCACTGATTGAAAGGATGGTTTTCCATGACAAAATCCAAGAAAACTTGTGAGATCCCTGAACTTTTTAGAATAAAAAAAAGTAAATAAAATAGGCATATGTGGAAGCTTATTAAGGTCATAAAAGTCATATGAAGTACCCCTGATAATCCAACTGATGTTGCAAGACTATGACGACATTTCCTCCTCATCTCATGAAAGACCGTCGATATGTCATCCCCATCACACGAAGAGCCTCAGGTATGTTTATGAGATCTTGTGCTCAACCATTGTATCATTTAGGATAAACATATGGAATTTTCCATGAAATTCTCATGCATTATCATAGGACCTTTTTTTCACACGACATATCACAAAAAGATAGAGTATTTTCTTCAACATTACTCATGCAATCTCCCATGACTACCAACCATTATAAAATAAAAAAACAAAATAAAAGTTAAGGTGGCAGGATCCTCTCACGGTCATAAAACTCTTATGATGTGTAACAACCCATATACCTATAAGATAATTAAATTTAAACTTAATTTCTCACTTCTGTGTTTTGAATTTTGATAAAAGGTCATCTACAATTGTGATTAGTAAGTTATTTAGAGTCTTATAAGACCAAATTAATTTTTTGAATAGTAACATACCCTTATGAATAGTAGCATACCCTTAGGAATAGTAACATACCCTTAGGAATAGTAATGTACCCTTGTAAATAGTAATGTGCCCTTATGAGTAGTAACTTAACCTTAATAAATAGTAATGTAACCTTATGAATAGTAATGTTACCCTTATGAATAGTAACATACCCTTATGAATAGTAACCTGACCTATGATGATGTATATATAAGATTTAATTGAAATTATGGTACACCCATATCGTTGAATAAGTAAATAAATTCTTTAAAATTGTTATTTTATAAATAAAGTATTATTATATTTAAAAATTAATTTTCTCATATTTATAAAATTATTTTGATAAAATGGAGTTCATTTTTGGATTCTACATGTTGAAAAATGGTTGGGGTGAATTTTTGGTAATTTTATGAAATACTTGATTTTTGGTGAATAGTTGTAACACCTCAAACTTCCACGGTACACTTCTCTTTGAATAATACAGTAGCATGTGTTGTACGCAACTTCGAGTTCTAACGCACCGCGACCAATCAAAATAGCCATTGTGAATATTAATACTCACTTTTTGAAATTATATATATTTTATATTTCAAAATGGACTTCATTTTTGGATTCGGAATATCAAAATTAGCCTATGTTGAATTTTTGGTATTTTTCTGAGAACTTCCAATTTTTTTATGAATAGTGAAAAATACTTAAAAACAACTTTTTTAATAAAAATAAATTATAGTGATAAATTATTATATTGAGTGGTTTTAGAGTATAATTAGAATATAATTTTACCATTTCATCCAATGGTGTTCATTACAATTAATTTCACTTTGAAATTGGACATAAACAATTGTCAATCTTTTGATATATATTGTTTCTTAAAAACACGCTATTTGTTGTGACAGTGGGAATTAATTATAAAATTAATTAATGCAACTTATATGTTTGAATTTTTTAAAATATACATCATTTTTGAATTTGGAATATCAATTATAGCTTCGGGTGAAATTTTGGCATTGTTCTGAAAAACTTCAATTTTTGATGAATAGTGAAACCACTAAGTGGTAGTTAAAAAATTGATTTTTCGTTTAAATAAAACATTACCACTTCTTTGATTTGATTTTCAAAAATACGACATACATGGTTGTCATTAGGAAGTAAAATGTGGTTCAATGGGATTAAAATAATTTTTTGGTAAATAGTAACTTTTAAGTTTAATTAATCGCGATTAAAGGTAATTAGTGAAATTTAAGGTAAAAATGACATTATAAAAATATGAAAATACCCTTAAACTTTTCCTAACCTTATTGGATGAGTCATTTCCGACCAAGAAAATCCATGGGTCAACTTGGGTACCCCATGGATCCACTTGGATAATAAAATGACATTAATAACTTTTTATTTAAAGTAAAATTAAAATTGTCACAAACATGTGTTGTTTTACTAAAACAATTATTACATGGGGTTATATAAGTTAAATTTTTTTCTATAAATCTTCATTTTAAATATAAAAATATTTCCTACATCATGGTAATTTTTTTATAATTTTTAGACATTAATTAAATTAAATTTTTTATGACACGATGATGATGCAGCGATTACCTCATTAATTAACAATTTAAATAAAATGAAAAGATAATGTAAAATCTAAGACTTAAACTTGTCTAAAACCTATTGTATGGGTATATTTCGAACCCTTATCACCTTATCCTCGAAATATATCATTGTGGGACCTTTTAAATCCAAAAATCACTTCATAATAATGTAACATTTTATGACCTTCCAAGAGTTCCCCTCTTATCCTCTTATAAAAGGCCCCCACCTCTACCACCTTATTCACACCTTCAAGCCATTTGGCTCGGCCAACCTCTGCCCAAATACTCTCCCAACTTCCCTATATTACTCATAGAATCCTCACTTTGGGCATAAGTCTTCCAAAGGAAGCCTTTGTCTCAAATCAAAAAGAGTTACCCGATTTTAAGGTAATGTCTTCTCTTGTGTTCTTTTGTTTTATTTTGCTTCTCCAACCCCCCTAAAATCTTTTTATTACTTTATTTTGTAACAACACCAGTATCTTCAATATACTAGGATGTTTTTATGAGAATTATTTGATTTACACTTACACACACCTTCGTCTAATGGTTAATGAACATACTGCTTCTGTGGGTGGCGAATTACTGCCTCACGAAACGATGATTGTTCAATCTTCTTTTAACACCTATCAAGGTGGAAATTAAGATGTAACTGTATTTATATATGATATATATTATATTTATATTTTCCTTATTCTTTCTTTATTTTTCATTTATGGAATACCTTTATGGTTTCCATTATGGGTAAACGCGATAATTTCATTTTAGGAAGTGCGGACTACCGCCCCCTCAAAGTGATTTGAATCGTTAATGTCATATGTGGGATGTATAAAGGATGGAGTTAATGATATTATATATGATATTATACTGGAATTATAATATACCTTTATATCATTATGATTTAATTCCATTAAATACAAAATCTAAATGAAAGTAACGTTCATGCATACGTACGGCTTACCGTCTCCATGAACGGTGCATTTAATTTCTTACCTATAAATGTTATAAATACATTTATATACTAGATATATATGATATATATGATATCTAAATCATGACTATGATTTTGGATATAATCGATATTTTACCACATGAACAACTTGTAATTATAAGAAGTTTATTTTTGACTCAAGTACCAAAGATCGACAAAATGACTGTTATTAACTTAAATGGCTACATAATGTTCATAACATGGTAATAAGTGATATAAAAGGAATAATTAACTTTAAAAAGGTTCTTAAGAAAGTTTAAATTAACTCTAGTTTATTATTCAGGAGATTAAAGAACGATTGAGTCAAGTCCGACATGAGGTAAGGGAACTTCTTAACCCGATTTCCGTTCTTTGGGTTAATCTCCTACTTCCAAATTATGTCATGATATTATTATTTCCTATCTTGTATTTGTACTTTAATTATGTGTACTTATAGTGAATACACATAATAGATCTATTTTATTTAAAAAAATGATCTTTGTAAGGGACTTCGTCTCAATCTCCTTTCATTGAGGCATATTTTGTTTTATACACAACTTTCTTTTATACAGTGTATAAACCCCTTTAATTTTTACAGTTATTCAAAAGGAATCTTTTTTATACAAATTTTTTTACTAAACGACAAAAGGGAATGTTTTTTTTTTCATACGTATGCAGAAACAACTACTTCTCTACCACCATGACCATTATTTGAGTTTCGTCTTCCCCTACAAGCCATAACTTTTTTTAATGAAAAATAAAAAACCAAGTTTTACTTTTCTTTTATTTTGGTATTGAAAATGGGTTTGATAATTTTCTTATTATATCAATGTGTTGTATTGATATCTTGTGATTGAAATGTGGAAATGTTATGTTTCCTTTATGAATGTTTTATGTGATGTGATTATGTTGTGGTTTATGATATGTTTAAACCTATTCATATGAGGAATGCATTAGACTTAATAAGTGACGGGTGGAGCCCGCTATAGCTCCTCGATGCATCGGTAGGTCTCATGAGACAAACTAGTGTATTGGAACAAGGCCTTGACAAATTATTATTTGTAGTCTTATCACGAGGCCTTGGCTACGTGGTTATGATAGTCTGGCATTATGAATTCCATCATTGTGAAAGTGGTTATTGATATTTCATGTGATTATTCGACCAGTAGAATATCCATGTGAATAAGTAAATGGAATTATCTCATTTTACTTTTTCCATATTATGTTGAAGTTCAAGTTTAAAAATCTTTTGTTTTAGTTATACATTGCCTTAAATTTTTATGAAATCTTCCACTATATTGTTATCCTTACTGAGCATCTGAGCTCACCCCTTTCAATGTTTTATTTTTCTTAGGATGTGAAGAAATATTTTATGACTGACCTACAGGGATAGTCTGAAGGGGATATGGGTGTGGACTATGGAGACTATTTTATTGTAGTTTTTCACTTTATGATGTAATGTAACTTTTATGAATGTATCTAGTGTTTCCAAGGCTACTAAACTAATCGGTCTTTCGAGAATTGATATTTTATGATCATGACATTGTTACGCAATAATGCACCGACTCTGGGTAAATGGGGTTGGGACATTACAGTTGGTATTAGAGACAGTTTAGTACTAACCTTGGAAGCTAGATTTAGATAAACTCTGATTAGATCACATAGCCCTAAGATAGACTTTGAGGATTATTATAGAAGAACTTCCTAGAATTTTGGTATTATAGAGATTTTGTGATTTTTCCAAGCAATACATCCATGTCTGGATACGAGTAGGTAGAGGCATCTCTGGCATAGATTTACCTAGGGGTAAAACCCGAAAACACCGCTTTGAGCTAGACTCGAACGGGAACTGGTGCACGACAACGGGCCTTACTGCACTCTTGGTTACAACACTCTCGGGGGATATGCTTAGGATAATTCTCATTTTCTTTACAAACCATTATGAAGGGTTTATGAGTATATACTTCCTCAAAGAAAACATTTTTATGATTATAGTTCAATTTATGTTATTGTTTTACAAGTATGGAATTATGTATTTTGATTCATAAACTAATCTAGTTTATGCCATTGTTTAGAAATGGCTCCTAGTGGGAGGAATAGAAACCGTATCAATGCATGCACTCCATATAGGGATTTCCCTCTTGCTCAAGACAATTATTGTGGAGCTGAAGATACAACTGGTGCTAATCAACTTATCATCATACTGGGACAACTCACTCAGGTTATGAATAATAACCTTACTCGTATGGAGTACCCTGATCCGCAACGTAGATGATCAATATTAGACCGCTTCATGAGGCAACAACCACCAAAATTTAATGGGGGTACAAATCTATTATTAGCTGAGCAATGGATAAACTCCTTAGAGAAAATATTCCACGCCTTGGGGAGTAGCAAAAGGGAGAAGGTTGTCATGGCAGTTTACCGACTCACTGGAGATGCCGATAAATGGTGGTGGCTGATTCAAAACATGAAAGAAGATGAAGAAGTATCTAATATGGAATGGAGGGAGTTAAAAGAGATTTTCTTAGAAAAATAATTCCCTCGTGACCATAGGGAAGATATGGAAAGGCAATTTCTGAGTCTGGGGCAGAAGGAGGATGAGAATGTCGCAAAGTATGAGGCTAACTTTACAAGGTTAGCGAGGCATGCTCCAGATTATATACGTAACTCAAGAAGTAAGATCGATCATTTCTTTGATGGGTTAAAACCGTTTCTCCGTCAAGAATTAGTCTCACAAACCTTCTCATCATACGAAGATATTGTCTTGTGTGCTATCAAGACGGAAAAGGAATTCTCTAAGTCTTATGACTTTAAAGCAAAGTAAGAGAAAAATAGATCTTTTGATCAATCTAGAAATGGAAATAAGGGGAAGAATGTAAAAGTTGAATATCAATCCTGTAGTAAATGTGGGAAGAAACACCCCGGTACTTGCTTGAAGGAAATGGGAGTCTGTTATAAGTGTGGTAAAAAAGGCCACCAAGCTCATGATTGCAAGGGAAAGAAAGTTGTTATCAATGTGGAATGTTATAATTGTAGAGACATGGGACATTATGCAAATTAATGTCCTAAGCATCAGAGGAAATTACCTCAGAAGAGGCCAAGGGATTAAGCCCAAGCTTATGTTATCACTACTGCTGAGGTTGAAGCTCCGAAAGATGTGGTGGCATGTAATTTAATGGTTTCCTCAAGTTTAGCAAATGCATTATTTGATTCTGGATCATCGCATTGTTTCATATCTTCCCAATTTTCTAAGAAAATTAGATATTTCCAATTTGATTTAACAAGATAATTGTTAGTCAAAACTTCTGAAGGAAGTATCATTGCAACAAAGTTTTGTGAATCAGTCCCCATTAGAGCACATAAATGTTCTTTATCTGCTGATCTCATTGTCATACCAATGATTGAGTTTGATATAATCCTCAGTATGGATTGTCTTTTGGACTATGATGCAAAGATTTATTGTAAGAAGAAGGAGGTTACGATTTTTGATGATGATGATAAGGAACACCTTATCTTTAGGGAGAATCGTCACCACCTAATTCTTATTTAGATCCACCCCCAGTAGCTCAACTAAATTCAATTATTGGGGAGGAAGATAATGAAATGACTGAGGGCGAGGAACGGAATGTTCAAATAGAGGATGTACCTATTGTGAAAGAATATGTAGATGTGTTTCCAGAAGATTTACTTGGACATCCTCCAGAATGAGAAGTTGAGTTTTCCATTGATTTAATTCCTAGAGCAAGGCCTATATCGAAGACCCCTTATAGAATGGCCACCGTGGAATTAATTGAACTAAAGAAACAACTAGAGGAATTGAGTAATAAGGGATTTATTCACCCTAGTGTTTCTCCATGGGGAGCCCCTGTCCTTTTTGTTAAGAAGAAAGATGGATCTATGAGGTTGTGTATTGACTACAGGGAGATCAATGCTATAACAATAAAGAACAAGTATCCCCTACCTCGCATTGATGATTTATTTGACCAACTTCATGGAGCTCAATAATTTTCAAAGATTGACCTTAGATCTGGATACCATCAGTTGTGTGTGAAGAAGGAATACATTCTGAAGACATCATTTCAAACAAGGTACGGGCATTACGAGTTTATAGTAATGCCTTTTGGATTGACTAATGAACCCTCTGTATTCATGGATCTAATGAATAGAGTTTTCAAGGAATATCTTGATGATTTTATGGTGGTATTTATTGATGATATCTTGGTATACTCCAAAAGCTATGAAGATCATGAAAATCACTTGTACATTATCTTGAAGACTCTTAGAAGGCATGAATTATATGGGAAGTTTAGCAAGTGTGAATTCTGGATTTAGGAGATTTCTTTTCTTGGCCATATTTTCTCTAAGGATGGAATTTTCATTGATCCTTCTAAGACCAAGGAAATCCAAGAATGTCCAGAACTGACGAGTATAACCGAGGTATGCAGTTTTATTGGTTTGGCAGGTTATTATCGACATTTTGTCCCGAATTCTGCCCGATTGGCTAACCCATTAACGAAGCTCACGCGTAAAGGGGTTAAATTTGTCTGGAAAAAATAGTGTGAAGAATGTTTTGAAGAACTGAAGAGAATATTAGTCAATGCTCCTATATTTACTCTATCATCAGGGAATGATGGGTTCGTTATTTATAGTGATGCATCAATGAAAGGACTTGGTTGTGTCCTTATGCATAATGATAGGGTTATTGCCTATGCATCACGATAGCTAAAAATTCATGAGCAGAACTATCCTACACATGATCTTTAGTTAGCTGCTATAATATTTGCCTTGAAGATATGGAGACATTATCTCTATGGTGAAAATGTGAGATATATACCGATCACAAGAGTTTGAAATATATTTTCTCACAAAAATAACTCAACATGAGGCAAAGGCGATGGCTTGAACTACTCAAGGATTATGATTGCACGATACACTACCACCCGGGGAAGGAAAATAAGGTTGCAGATGCTTTGAGTAGAAAATATCATGGAGTTTTGAATATGATGAGAGTGGAAAGGGATCCTATTTTCATGAATCTAGTAAAGATGGATATGGGAATCACCATGGAGGGTGAAACATCAAAACTTTTTCAAATGGTTTCCAAACCAATTTTACTAGAAAGGATAAAGTGTTCTCAGGTCGATGATGAAGAGTTGAAAAAGAAGATTAAAGCTGTGAATGATGGGTGATTGAGTGAATTTGTGTATGAATATGGAATTTTGAAATTTGGGAGGAGACTTTGTGTTCCTGATATACCTGATTTAAAGAGGGGATTGTTGGATGATTCTCATAGTTCCAATTTCTCTATACACCCTGGAAGCACCAAAATATATAGAGATTTAAAGGGACATTTTTGGTGGGACAACATGAAGAGGGAGATTACTGATTTTGTGTCAAGATGTATGCTTTGTCAAAAAGTGAAAGCTGGAAGACAACTGCCTGGTGGAGTGTTGCAACCTCTTCCCATACCTGAGTGGAAATGGTATAATATTATGATGGACTTTGTCATGGGACTACCAAAGACTCCTAGAAGGAATGACGCAATATGGTTCATTGTTGATCGTCTCACAAAGTCAGCACATTTTCTTGCTATAAGAGAAGATCTACCACTTGAACGTCTAGCAAGACTATATATTAATGAAGTTGTGAGACTTCATGGAGTACCCCTGTCGATTGTCTCAGATCAGGATCCCCATTTTACATCAAGATTTTGGAAAAGTCTTCAGAAGGCCTTGGATACTGAACTTCGTTTGAGCACTGCTTACCAACCTCAAACAGATGGACAATCAGAATGAACTATTTAAACCTTAGAAGACATGTTGAGATCATGCTCACTTGACTTTCAGGGTATGTGGGATCAATATTTACCTCTAGTAGAATTTTCCTATAACAATAGCTTCTATTCAAGTATTTGGATGGAACCATATGAAGCGTTATATGGAAAGAGATGTCACACACCAACCTGTTGGGATGATGTTGGTGAAAGAAAACTTGTAGGCCCAGAACTGGTGGAGGAAACGATGGAAAAGGTGAAATTAATCCAAAACCACATCATAGCATCTCAAAGTAGGCAGAAGAGCTATGCCGAAAACCGAAGGAAGGATTTGGAATTTCAGGTAGGAGATCATGTTTTCTTGAAGGTATCTCCATGGAAGGGAGTTATACGTTTCGGTAAGAAGGGTAAATTGAGTCCCAGGTACATCAAACCCTTTGAAATTCTAGAATGAATTGGGGTTGTAGCTTACCATTTGGCAATGTCTCCAAGTCTCTCCAAAGTTCACGATGTATTCCACATATCACTGTTGAGAAAATACATGCCTGACCCAACGCATGTACTCACCTATGAATAATTATAACTGGAACCTGATCTGTCTTATTGCGAAGATCCCATCAGGATTCTTGATATAAGAGAACAAGTGCTGAGAAACCGGACGACTCGTCTGGTAAAAGTTCTATGGAGAAACCATAAGATGGAGGAGGCAACGTGGGAACCTGAGGAACTTATGATGAAGAATCACCTGAGTCTTTTTATACAGTGATATTATATGAAATTTTGAGGATGAAATTATTTGAATGAGGGGATAATTTAACACCCCAAGCTTCCACGGTACACTTCTCTTTGAATAATATAGTAGTGTGTGTTGTACGCAACTTCGAGTTCTAACGCACCGCGACCAATCAAAATAGCCATTATGAATAGTAATACCCACTTTTTGAAATTATATATATTTTATATTTCAAAATGGACTTTATTTTTGGATTCGGAATATTGAAATTAGCCTATGTTGAATTTTTGGTATTTTTCTGAGAACTTCCAATTTTTTTATGAATAGTAAAAAATACTTAAAAACAAATTTTTTAATCAAAATAAATTATAGTGATAAATTATTCTATTGAGTGGTTTTAGAGTATAATTAGAATATATTTTTACCATTTCATCCAATGGTGTTCATTATAATTAATTTCACTTTGAAATTGGACATAAACAATAGTCAATCTTTTGATATATATTGTTTCTTAAAAACACCCTATTTGTTGTGACAGAGTAAATTAATTATAAAATTAATTAATGCAACTTCTATGTTTGTAATTTTGTAAAATAGACATCATTTTTGAATTTGGAATATCAATTATAGCTTAGGGTGAAATTTTGGCATTATTCTGAAAAACTTCAATTTTTGATGAATAGTGAAACCACTAAGTGGTAGTTAAAAAACTGATTTTTCGTTTAAATGAAACATTACCACTTCTGTGATTTGATTTTCAAAAATCCGACATACATGGTTTTCATTAGGAAGTAAAATGTGGTTCAATGGGATTAAAATAATTTTTGGGTGAATAGTAACTTTTAAGTTTAATTAATCGCAATTAAAGGTAATTAGTGAAATTTAAGGTAAAAATGACATTATAAAAATATAAAAATAACCTTACACTTGTCCTAACCTTATTGGATGAGTAATTTCCGACCAAGACAATCCCTGGGTCAACTTGGGGACCCCATGGAGCCACTTGGAAAAGAAAATGACATTAATAACTTTTTATTTAAAGTAAAAATAAAATTGTCACAAACATGTGTTGTTTTACTAAAACAATTATTACATGGGGTTATATCTTCTTGACTATAAATATTCATTGGAAAGATAAAAATATTTCATACATCATGGTAATTTTTTTATAATTTTTAGACATTAAATAAATTAAATTTTTTATGACACCATGATGATGCAGTGATTACCTCATTAATTAACGATTTAAATAAAATTAAAAGATAATGTAAAATCTAAGTCTTACACTTGTCTAAAACTTATTTTATGGGTATATTTCGAACCCTTATCACCTTATCCTCGAAATATATCATTTTGGGACCTTTGAAATCCGAAAAGCACTTCATAATAATGTAACATTTTATGACCTTTCAAGAGTGACCCTCCTCTCCTCTTATAAAAGGCCCCCACCTCTACCACCTTATTCACACCATAAAGCCATTTGTCTTGGCCAACCTCTGCCCAAATAATCTCCCAACTTTCCTCTATTACTCTTAGAAGCCTCACTTTTGGCATAAGTCTTCCCAATGAAGCCTTTGGATCAAATCAAAAAGAGTTACCCGATTTTAAGGTAATGTCTTCTCTTGTGTTCTTTTGTTTTATTTTGCTTCTCCAACCCCCCTAAAATCTTTTTATTACTTTATTTTGTAACAACAACAGTATCTTAAATATACTATGATGTTTTTATGGGAATTATTTGATTTAAACTTACACACACCTTTGTCTAATGGTTAGTGAACATACTGTTTCTCTGGGTGGCGAATTACTGTCTCACGAAATGATGATTGTTTAATATTATTTTAACACCTCTCAAGGTGGCCATTAATATGTCACTATATTTATATATGATATATATTATATTTATGTTTTCTTTATTATTTCTTTATTTTTCATTTATGGCATACCTTTATGGTTTCCATTATGGGTAAACGCGATAATTTCATTTTAGGAAGTGTGGACTACCGCCCCCTCAAAGTGATTTGAATCGTTAATGCCATATGTGGGACGTATAAAGGATGGATTTAATGATATTATATATGATATTATACTTGAATTATAATATACCTTTATATAATTATTATTTTATTCCATTAAATATGAAATTTAAATGAAAGTAGCGTTCATGCGTACGTACGGCTTACCGTCTCCATGAACGGTGCATTTCAATTCTTACCTATAAATGTTATAAATACATTTATATACAGGATATATATGATATATATGATATCTACATCATGAATATGATTCTGGATATAATCGATATTTTACCACATGAACAACTTGTAATTATAAGAAGTTTATTTTTGACTCAAGTACCAAAGATCGACAAACTGGCTGTTATTAACTTAAATGGATACATAATGTTCATAACATGTTAATAAGTGATATAAAAGGGATAATGAACTTGAAAAAGGTTCTTAAGCAAGTTGAAATTAACTATATTTTATTATTCAGGAGATTAAAGAACGATCGAGTCAAGTCGGACACGAGGTAAGGGAACTTCTTAACCCGATTTCCGTTCTTTGGGTTAATCTCCTACTTTCAAATTATGTTATGATATTATTATATCCTATCTTGTATTTGTACTTTAATTATGTGTACTTATAGTGAATACACATAATAGAACTATTTTATTTAAAAATATGATATTTTTAAGGGACTTCTTCTCAATCTCCTTTCAATGAGGCATATTTTGTTTTATACACAACTTTCTTTTATACGGTGTATAAACCCCTTTGACTTTTACAGTTATTCAAAAGGAATCTTTTTTATACAAATTGTTTAACTAAATGACAAAAGGGAATGTTTTTTTGTCAAACGTATGCGGAAAAAATGACTTCTCTACCACCATGATCATTATTTGAGTTTCGGCTTCCCCTACAAGCCATAACTTTTTTTTAATGAAAAATAAAAAACCAAGTTTTACTTTTCTTTTCTTTTGGTATTGAAAATGGTTTTGATAATGTTTTTATTATATCAATGTGTTGTATTGATATCTTGTGATTGAAATGTGGAAATGTTATGTTTCCTTTATGCATGTTTTATATGATTTGATTATGTTGTGGTTTATGATATGTTTAAACCTATTCATATGAGGAATGCATTGGACTTAATAAGTGACGGGTGGAGCCTGCTATAGCTCCTCGATGCATCGGTAGGTCTCATGAGACAAACTAGTGTCTTGGCACGAGGCCTTGACAAAATATTTTTTGTAGTATTGGCACGAGGCCTTGGCTACATGGTTATGATAGTCTGGCATTATGTATTCCATCATTGTGAAAGTGGTTACTGATATTGCATGTGATTATTTGACCAGTAGAATATCCATGTGAATAAGTAAATGGAATTATCTCATTTTACTTTTTCCATATTATGTTGAAGTTCAAGTTTAAAAATCTTTTGTTTTAGTTATACATTGCCTTAAATTTTTATGAAAGCTTCCGCTATATTGTTATCCTTACTGAGCATCTGAGCTCACCCCTTTCAATGTTTTATTTTTCTCAGGATGTGAAGAAATATTTTATGACTGACCTACAGGGATAGTCTGAAGGGGATATGGGTGTGGAATATGGATACTATGTTATTGTAGTTTTTCACTTTATGATGTAATGTAACTTTCATGAATGTATCTAGTGTTTCCAAGGCTACTAAACTAATCGGTCTTTCGATAATTGATCTTTTAGGATCATTCCAGTGTTACGCAATAATGCACCGACTCTAGGTAACTGGGGTCGGGGCATTACAATAGTGAATTTTTGGTATTTGATAAATAAATGAATTTCTACATCATGGAGGTGTCATTGATGATGTGGTGATAATTTAAGTCCATTATCACAAACCCACATTACATTATTACTTTTTTTAGTCATGTAATACTTGTTATTTCTTTTCTTGAGGAAAAATAATAATTAAAATAGTGTGAAATCTCTCCCCTCCTACACTATAAAAACCACCCATTTCCCCCTCTTCCTCCCACACCTATCAATCCTTGAGAATTTTCTAATTTAGACAAAATTCCCTCCCCAATCTCATTCCCCACTTCCAAGACCTTCTGTTCTCACCCAAAGGCCAAAATCAAAGGCCCTAAGAAGGATCTCAAGGAGAAGAGATCAAGAGGTAAGAAATCCTCTTCCTTTTCATGTGTTTTTCTTTCCTTTCCTTTTATTTTATTATATTATCTTCCCTTACTCTTATCCAAGAGGCATGAAAGATCCATAAATATTTTATATTATATATGTTCTCATGTTAATGGAAATTTAATCATCATTCTTCTTCTCCTCTCCCACTTATTCAAGGAATAAAAACATTGTCTGTGATGTGTCGAATTACCAATATCGTGGACGATGTGATTTCAATTTTCTTTAATTACTTCAAGTATGGTAATGAAACCATTTTTATGGTTTAACTAGGTTATAATATATTTATTATGTCTCATCCATGGTTCTAGAATTATTTTTTACACATGGTTTTAATTTATAAAACAAAATGAGGTCGTTATTATCAAAGAACCACTAAAATGATCTAAACGAACATCATTAATGTTTTAAATTATGAATCATACTCATGATAGAACTAAAAATTATAAATGGTATAATTTATGGTTCTTGAAATATGTAAATACCACTCTATTCCAATTCTGTAGTTTCACTCCCAATCAACAAGAACATCCATTATGAACCGATCATGGAAAACATGTAAAGAACGCACCCAAAAAAGTGAAAGGAACAAAATAATAACAATTAAATGATGAAATGATGTAGTTAAAAGATCATATAAGGTATTATAAAGATTAATATGTTTCTATAACATATTAATAACACTCTTTTAACCATTATACCTGAGGTTTAAATGATTTGGAAGTAAAATGAACCCGGGGTAAGGGAATTCTTAACCCGATTTCCATTCTTTGGGTGAACATTCGACTTCATTATTTATGTGGTATTAAAAATTTTTGTGTGATGGGTTTTGTATATAATATGTTTAATTATGTGTATTTATAGTTTTTATACATATTCCATCCACTCTACTAAATCTCACTTCAATTATATGATATTTATAACGGACTTTCCTTTTAAAATCCTCTTTTAAAATTCTATTTTACAAAATTCAAAATCAATGTTTTATGATATTATTCATGTTGTATGATTATGTTTTGGTTATTGGGAATTTTTTATGATGAAGGGTGGTATCTATATCTCACTCTAATTCATTGTGTATGTGTAAGTTTTAGGTCAGTTTTATGGTTACTCCAAGTGTAACTGCAATAGTTACAAAAATTGTAAGGTAGCTGTGAGGGTTACAAATTATAAGGTAGATGAGAGGGTTACAAGATTTTGTATGTAATGCCCCAAGATACCTTTATGGTTATATTTATGTTATTTTATTTTGTGGGAATCTTGTAGAAATATCATGTTTCACAAAATAAGTATATATGGGTGACAAGTATGCCTTTTGAAAATGATTTCATATGTTACAAGTATTCATGGACTAATATGTTCTTTCCTTCTTTTCATATCTCTTACTGAGATTTTGTGATCATCCCAAGTTTTTAAATGATTTTCACTGGTTATAAGGATGTATAGGATAAATAATAATCCAAGTTAAATGATTGAAGATTTGTCAATGTAAATCATGTTATATTTGAAAATTTTTATATTTTTGAGAGAAATGAGTATTGTTCTCTTATGGTATCCACTTTGTAATAATATGTAATGTTATGAATTTATTATTTCACAATTCTATAAATCTCTAAACTTGAAAAGATACTTAATATTAAAGGAATTGATTTATTGACTAAATTTAATATTATGTAATGTAATAAGGTCGGGTCCTTATAGTTGGTATTAGAGGATAGTTTAGATAACTTTAGGGGTTATGATGATGTCAATAAAATACCACAAATGTTTTTTACTCTACGTTTAATTTGAAATGTTATAGAATTTAAATATTACCATGTTGCTTAAACTAAGATATGTTTGTTCATAATGGTTTTCTGCAGAAGAAACATGGAAGCTGAAGACGATAGGCATCAACAGAATGATATCCTTCTGAATATACAACCTAAAATAGTATGGATTGGAATTGAGACGTTTGTAGCAGTAATGGCTCAGCTAACATATGTAATAAATGGTGGTGGAATCCAAGAAATAGAACAACCAGAGGTTCCACAATGTATCATGACATTAGTGGAACATTTTATGAGACAACACCCTCTTTCCTTCAAAGGATCTTCTAACCTAGTAGTGGTCGAAGGATGGATTAAATCCCTTGAAAAGATATTTGATATTATGGGGTGTTCATATAATAAAATGGTAAGTCTAGACATTTATCATTTTGAAGGTGAAGTTGATCAGTGGTGGTCTACGGTAAGGAATATCATGGATATAGAGGATATTGATATCTTATAGTGGGATGAATTTAAAAGTATTTTCCTTGAAATTTTTTTTCCTAAGGTGGTGTGACTTAGGATGGAGAAGAAATTCATTGAATTGAAGAAAAATGAGGAATATTTAGTGGTTTTGTACAAATCGAACTTCACCCGAATGGTGAGGTATGCTCCAAATATTATTCTGGATCTTGATTGAAAAATCAACCGCTTTTACTCAGGATTGAAGCCAAGGTATCGAAGGGCGTTGGCCTCCCTTTAATTCAAAAGTTATGAGAAACTTGTCTGGTGTGCTGAGAGGGTAGAGATGGATTTTGTGGATGATCATGTTCATTTTGGAAACAAGGATAATAGGAGGTCTAGATGGCAAGAGATGGGTAATAATTAACCAAAGAAATCGGATGGTAAGAAAATACAGTTTCTAGTTTGTGAAAAGCATAGAAAGAAGCACCCTGGGGAATGCCTTATCAAAACTGGGAAGTGTTTTCTATGTGGTAAGTTTGTACATATGGCCTGAGATTGTAATGAAAATGACCCTAAAACTTATCCTGATAAGAAAACTGTTAAGTGTTTTAAATGTGGTGATATTGGTCATTATAAAAATCCCTACCCAAAGAGAGATTTGAATGATGAAAAGAAACCATACTATAAGCAGAAAGGTGTATTGAGATCCTTTGTGACTACATCAGCAGATGTCGAACCATCCAATGAAGTTGTATCAGGTACTTTGTTTGTTTACTCAGATTTTTCTAAATTTTTGTTCGATACGAGGTCTACACATTCCTTCATTTCTAAGAAATTTTTAGGTAAATTGGAAATATCACCTCAACAAATAAGACCAGAACTTATTGTTAAAATAGCTGGGGAAATATTATAGTAAAGATAAATTATAAGAATATTTCTACTATGGTCTGTGGAAAAACTTTACCTGAAAACCTTATTGTTTTTTCCTTAGTTTAGTTTGATGTTATTCTAAGAATGAATTGGGTTTCTGTTTATCATGCTGAGATTGAATGTAGAGATAAATAAGTTTTTTTTTAGAAAGTGTTTCAGTTTGTATACAAGAACAAACCCATAAAATTTCTAAAATATTAGGAAACTGAGAAACTATTGAAATATGGAAATTAAAGTTATCTTGATTATATTGTTGAAAACAAGGGAACTGTTCATATTAATGATGTTCCAATAGTAAATGAATATCTTGATGTTTTTTCTGATGAGTTATCTGGTGTCATATCTGATCGAGAAGTCAAATTTACAATTTACTTAGTTCCTGATTCTAAAACAATTTCAAAACCCCCATATCATATGGATCAAATAGAACTTCTTGAATTGAAAAATTAGTTACAGGATTTGCTTGATAAAGGCTTCATTCATTCTAGCACATCACCATGGGGTGCTCCTGTTTTGTTTTTTAAAAAGAAATATGGTTCCATGGGACTATGCATTGATTATAGAGCTTTGAATAACATCACTATTAAAAACAAGTATCCTTTACCTCATATCGATGACTTTTTTGATCAGCTCTAGTGAGCTCAGTACTTTCCAAGATTGACTTGAGATCCAGATACCATCAACTGAAGGTGAAGGAGGATGACATCCTGAAAATAGCCTTTCGTACTAGATATGGGCATTATGAATTTATTGTTATGTCGTTTGGGTTAAATAATGCACCTGTTGTATTCATGAATCTTATGAATAGAATATTTCATGATTTCTTGGATAATTTTGTGGTTGTTTTTATTGATGAAATTATGATATTTTCTAAGAGTAAATAAGAGTATGAAAAACATATAAGGTTTGTTTTACAAACCTTAAAGGAAAATAAAATGTATGGAAAATTCATAACATGTGATTTTTGGTTGCAACAGATTTTTTTTCTTGGGAACATTGTAAATAAGGATGGAATAATATTTGATCCTACCAAAACAAGAGTGGTTTATGAATGGACAAGACCCACAAATGTTACTGAGATTTGTAGTTTTATTGGATTAGTAGGTTATTACAGATGGTTTGCTAAAAAATTTGCATGGTTATATAGCCTTCTAACTAAGTTAACGTGAAAAGAGGTTAAATTTATTTGGACAAAAGAATGTGATGTTTGTTTTCAGGAACTGAAGAAGAGATTGGTGAATGCTCTAGTTTTGGTCATGGCTTTTCGAAATGGTGAGTTTGTCATCTATAGTGATGTTTCATTGAAGGGACTTGGTTGTGTTTTGATGCATAATGATTAGGTAATTGATTATACTTCAAGACAACTAAACCCTCATGAGTTAAATTATCCCAAAAATGATTTGAAATTGGTATCTGTGGTTTTTTCTTTGAAAATTTGGAGGCATCATTTATACAGAGCCAAATGTTAAATATATACTGACCATAAAAGTCTTAAGTATATATTCACTTAGAAGGAATTAAACATGAGGTTGAGAAGATGGATTGAAATGATAAAGGATTATGATTTCATGATCAATTATCATCTGGGAAAAGCAAACAAATTAGCAGATTCCTTGAGTTGAACACATCATGCATCATTAACCATGTTACATTTGGAACATGATCCCTTGATTAATGATTTGATAAATTTTTGTATAGAAGTTATTGATGTAGGAAATACCTCTGTTAATTTTGTTTCAAGTTTCAGTGTAGTCATCATTATCAGACATAATTAAGAAAGCACATAAGAAAGACCATGAGCTATAGAAAAAGGTAAATTTGGTTAAAATTGGCAAGTTTCTAGAATTTATCCTTGATAAAGATTGTGTTTTAAGATTTGGAAAAAGGTTATGTTTTCCTTGTGATTCCCGATTGAAGATATATTTGTTGTGTGAATCTCATAGTTCTCCATTTTTAATTCATCCTAGCAGTACTAATATGTATAAAGACTTCCAGGAGTATTACTGGTGGGATGGAATGAAAAGGGATATTATGGAATTTACTATGAAATGCTTGAAATGTCAACAGGTTAAAGTATAGTGGAAGTTACTGAAGGGGATGCTTCATCCTTTTCCAGTTCCAAAGTGGAAATGGGAGAATGTATCCATGGAATTTGTGGTGGGACTACCATAGACTTCTCATGGTAACAATTTGATTTGGGTTATTTTTGATCGGCTGACAAAATCTGCACATTTTCTTTCTATTCGAGATAAAATGTCTTTGGATCATCTTTTTTGACTATACCTTAAAGAGATTGTTAGGCTACATGGAGTTCCCCTTTTCATTATATCTAACTGGGAACCTAGGTTCACTATAAATTTTGGAAGGGAATTTAGAAGTCATTGAGAACAGAATTAAATTTCAGTATAGATTTTCATCCTCAATCATATGGCCAGTCAGAATGAACAATTCATACTTTGGAGGATATTCTTTGAGCTTGTTCAATGGACTACAAAGGATGTTGGGATCAGCATCTTTCTTTTGTTGAGTTTTCTTATAATAACAGTTTTCATTCCAGTATATAGATGACACCTTTTGAGGCATTGTGTGGGAATAAGTGTCATACTCTAGCATTTTGGGATGAAGTTGGTGAAAAAAAGTTTATGGGGCTGGAATTAATAGAGGAAATGTCTGAGAAAGTGAAGATGATCCAGAAACACATGAGGACAGCTCAGAGAAGGTGGAAAAGTTGTACAGATAATAGAAAGAAAGACTTATTTTTCAAGGTAGGTGACCATATTTTCCTTAAAATCTCTCCTTGGAAAAGTGTGATTCATTTTGGTAAGAAATTAAAGCTAAGTCAGTGGTTCATCGGTCCTTTTAAAATCCTAGAGAAAGTTGGACCAGTTGCATACCGAGTAGATTTGCCTCCGAGTTTGTCTCAGGTACACAATGTTTTCTATGTTTCAATGTTGAGAAATTATATTCTAGATTCAACTCATGTCTTGACCCCAGAAGTAGTTCAGCTAGAAGATAACCTTTCTTATGAAGAGAAACAAGTTCAGATTCTTGATTGAAGGGAAAAGGTATTGTGGAATAAGGTAATCCACCAGGTAAAGATTTTGTGTAGAAACCACATGGTTGAAGAAGCAATGTGGGAATTTGAAAATTTTATGATTCTAAGTACCCTCACTTCTTTGGGTAAGTAAATAAAAATTGCGAGGACGCAATTTCTAGAAGGTGGGAAGAATGTAACAACCCACGTACTTATAATATAATTAACTTTAAACTTAATTTCCCACTTTTATGTTTTGAATTTTGAAAAATGGTCATCTATAATTATGATCAGTAAGTTATTTAGAGTCTTATAAGAACAAATTAATTTTTTTTGAATAGTAACATACCCTTATGTATATTAACATACCCTTATGAATAGTAACATACCCTTAATAATAGTAATGTACCCTTGTGAATAGTAATGTACCCTTATGAGTAGTAACTTGACCCTAATAAATAGTAATGCACCCTTGTGAATAGTAATTCTAACCTTTTGAATAGAAAAATACCCTTATGAATATTAACCTAACCTTTGATAGTGTATATATAATATTTAGTTGAAAGTATGGTACACCCATATCTTTGAATAAGTAGATAAATGCTTTAAAATTATTATTTTATGAATAAAGTATTATTTTAATTAAAAATTAATTTTATCATATTTATAAAATTATTTTGATAAAATGAAGTTCATTTTTTTATTCTACACGTTAAAAAATGGTTGGGTGAATTTTTGGTAATTTTCTAAAATACTTGATTTTTTTGTGAATAGTGAATTTTTGGTATTTGACAAATAAATGAATTTATGCATCATGGAGGTGTCATCGATGATGTGATGATGATTTAGGCCTATTATCTCGAACTCACATGCCATTATTACTACTTTTATTCATGGAAGACTCATTATTTCTTGTCTTGATGCAAAATAATAATTAAAATAGTGTGAAATCTCTCCCCTCCTCCACTGTAAATACCACATATTTCCCCCTCTCCCTCCCATACCTCTCAAGCCTTGATCATTGTATAATTTCTAACAAATTCCCTCCCCAATCTCCTTCCCCACGTCCATGACCTACTGGTCTCACCCAAATTCCAAAATCAAAGGCCTTAAGTAGGATCTCAAGGAGAAGAGATCAAGAGGTAAGAAATCCTCTTCTTTTTGATGTGTTTTTCTTTACTTTACTTTTCTTTTATTATAGTATCTCCCCATACTCTTATCCAAGATGCATGAAAGCTCTATAAATATTTTATATTCTGGATTTTCTCATGTTCATGGAAAATTCATCATCATTCTTCTTCTCCTCTCCCACTTATTCAAGGAATAAAAACATTGTATGTGATGTGTTGAATTACCGACATCGTGGATGATGTGATTAAATTTGCTTTAATTACTTTAATTCTAGTCATGAAACCATTTTTATGGTTTAACCAGGTTATAATATATGTATTATGTCTCATACATGGTTCTTTAATTCTTTTTTAAACATGTTTTTAATTTATAAAACAAAATGGGGTCATTATTATCAAAGAACCACTAAAATGATCTAAACGAACATCATTAATATTTTAACTTATGAATCATCCTCATGATAGAAATAAAAATTATGAATGGTATAATTTATAGTTCTAGAAATATTTAAATACCACTCTATTCCAATTCTGGATTTTCACTCCCAATCGACAAGAACATTTATCATGAACCGTTCATGGAAAACATGTAAAGAACGCACCCAAAATAGTGCAAGGAACAAAATACTAACAATTAAAGGATAAAATGATGAAATAAAATGATCATATAAGGCATTATAAATATGGATATGTTTCTGTAATATATTAATAACACTCTTTTAACCATTATACATGAGGTTTAAATGAGTTGGAAGTAAGATAAACCTGAGGTAAGGGAATTCTTAACCTGATTTCTATTCTTTGAGTTAACATTCTACTTCATTATTTATGTGGTATTAAAAATTTTTGTGTGATGTTTTTTGTATATAATATGTTTAATTATTTGTATTTATAGTGTGTATACATATTCTATCTACTCTACTCCATATCACCTCAATTATATGGTATTTATAACAGACTTTCCTTTTAAAATTCTATTTTAAAAAATTCAAAAAGAAATATTTTTATGCTATTATTCATGTTGTATGATTATGTTTTGGTTCTTGGGAATTTTTTATGATGAATTTTGGGACCTATATCTCCCTATAATTTATTTGCTATGTGTAATTTAGAGGTTGGTCGTATGGTTACTCCAAGTGTAACTGCGATGGTTACACAAATTGTAAGGTAGTCGTGAGGGTTACAAATTATAAGGTAGCTGAGAGGGTTAAAAGTTTTTGTAAGTAATGAAACAAGATATATTTATGGTTATATTTATGTTCTTTTATTTTTTGGGAATATTTTAGAAATATCATGTTTCATAAATTAAGTATATATGGGTGACAAGTATTCCTTTTGAAAATTATTTCATATGTTACAAGTATTCATGGACTAATATATTCTTTCCTTCTTTTCATATCCAGTACTAAGATTTTGTGCTCATCCCATGTTTTTAAATGATTTTCACAGGTTATAAGGATGTGTAGGATAAATAATAATCTAAGTTAAATGATTGAAGATTTTTCAAATAAAATCATGTTATATTTGAAAAGTATTATATTTTGAGAGAAATGAGTACTGTTTTTTTTTTTTGTATCTACTATGTAATAATGTGTAATGTTATGAATGTATTATGTCCCAATTCTATAAATATATAAACTTGAAAAAATATTCAATGTGAAAGGAAGTGATTTCTTAACTAAATTCAAGATTATGTAATGTAATAAGGTCGGGTCCTTATATGATGTGCTAAGGATATCTGTATCGTAGTCTTTCAAGACCCCTTGACAATCTAGCCTAATCCTGTGAAGGACCCTTAACAATCCATCCTTGTCTTGCAAAAAGTCACAGACAAGTCACCCAAGATCATGTGAAGGCCTTTCGATGGGTTCCCTGATCTCACAAAGGCCTTTGGACATGTCGATATGAAAATATGAAAGTCCCTTTTCTTATCCTCATAATTCAACAAGTCCCAATTAATTGGAAATAATACAATAAAAGAGGAATTGATGAGAGAGACATACAGTCACTAAAAATCAGGTGATTCCATCATATCGATCCATGGTAGAGACTCACAATGACGCATGATGTTGAAGCCCTTCGCTGACTCTAGTCCATATTCACACAAGATATTCTATGCAAAGTGGTGAATAACTGGGTTGGAGAGGCCTATAAATCCACCACCTTGAGATGAAAAGAGATGTTGAGACTCTCAAACACAGGGTCTTTTTTACATTTATACACATCAGCTCTAGAGAAGATTTCTCAAAGCATCTGATCTTGAGACTGTAAAAGATTCTCATCATATATGATATATGGAACAACTGGTGTGATTATTCAGCATGCATAAACATTTTGTGTGATCATCATATATCTTGTGAAGAACCTCGATCAAGACACTCTAAAAACATCCCACATATCTTCTAGATCACATGAGACTTAAAATAGGCGATCACTAAACAAACCTAAGGAATTATCAATATAAAGGTTAGAACAAAGACTAAGAAAATGAGAGACTTATGTGAAATAAATGTATACTAATCCTCATGCGCTTTGTTTGAACCATCCAAGAAAACATGAGGACATTCCACCCAGATCATGAAAAACTCCTTTGGTATACTATTTGGATCATGCAAAGTCCTCTGTATGTGTCAAAGCAAGTTCCATCGCACCCCATAGGTACACCACCCGAGTCTTTTGAATCCCTTCGGTCTTGTCATTAAGACCTCAGGGTGTCCTTTAGAAATGTCTCCCAAATCATATGGTGATGCCATTGTATGTCAGTTGAGTCTCACAATGTAACCCAATAATGTTAAATGTCTCTCACAATGCCCTTCATGTATGCTAGGTAGGTATCACAATTAATTTGATACATGTTAGCCAAGACATGTGGAACCCTCTAAGACAATTCACACTGACTCACATGGCGTCCTCCCAGCATGCCAGTCAACTTTCACAATGACACCAAGACAATTCGGTTGGATCATGAGACACCCTCTAGACACATAAGTTGGGGTCATATGATGTATTCCAGAGAAAACCATCTAGGTCTTGTGATGTATTCCAGAAAAGTCATCCTAGGTCATGAAACAATCCTCAGACATGCCATCTAGGATACACAATGTTTTTTAAGTAAGAAACTTGATCATGTGGTTGTCTTTGAACATGTTTGGAATATATCCTTTGAAATTCCAAGTAGGTAGCCAAGACATGTTGAGTGGAAAATCAATTCATGTCAGGCAGTCAAGCAGGCTAGGACACTAATGGCATCCTTGTACTCAATCACCTTGTTTATCCTCAGTGTGCAAGTCTCGGTGATAGGGAACCCTTAGTGTGTAATCCCTGAGAAACTAAACTACAATGAATCTGATTCATGTAATAACTGGGATACATAGGACACCTTCCTAAGGCTCAATCACCGCATTACAATACCCCAAGGTAATTTTCAACACATAAGTCCCACACCCATAAGCAATGAGAATGGTTATTTATCATACGTTGTTTCTCACACCAAGCATAAATCATGTGGTATTAGGGAGTTGTAATGATCATATCATTTACATCATAAAACTATAAAAGGATGATGGAAATGTAAGTGTATAAGCCCAGATACTATTGAACTATAAGGATTATTATTCCTAACATAAATATGATATGTAGAAATCCTTCTTAAGGTCTGATTCCAAGCTCAAATGGGAATCCACCTCAGTGTAATCCTATCCATTTCTTCAACATTTCAACCATTTGGAACCAATCATTCCTATTGAATGATTATCTTACCTCATACCTCAGTGTATTTATAGAATAACTAAACTATGATGACTTTTATTCTTTCCATAATCAGGATATGTAGGACGCCTTCCTAAGGATCGATCTCCATATTAAAGTACCCCAAGGGTTTCCCAGTACATAAGCCCCACATCCATATGCATTGAGGCTGGTCACTTTCAATCCCTTATTTCTCAGACTAATCATAGATCACATGGTCTTAGGGAATCATAATGAACACCTCATTTCCATCATGAATCTCAACCAACCAGGTTAGTATCAACACATAAGTTTTTATGAGTGGAATGATATAAAACTTCCACATATGAGGACATCTACCTTGGGGCCAGTCCCGAGGGTGTAATCTAACTATGATAACTCTAATTCCTAGCATAACTAGGATATGTAGAATGCCTCCTTGAGACTCGAGCTCAAATATTCTGTACCCAAATGCCCACACATACTATCTGTATGATGTTAAATTACATAGGTTTTAAATAACTACATGGGTTTGATTCCTACAATAACTAGGATATATAGGACACCTCATAGTGGATCAAACCCCTCGGAATATTAACTACCTCCCTATGTGGAAGAAAATTACAAAGTATTTGGTTGTATAGATTCATAATATAAAGTAGCTATTTCTTATTGGGAAATGGATGAAGAACCTCAGATATATATAGATGGATTAAATAATGATATCCCTCCTTTATTTTGTGAACAAAGGAGATTTAACCTATAATTGTTTTGTTAGGGTAAATAGTCTCATATTAAGGTTAGGAAGAGATTCTCAAACATATCTTAAATCTATAAGAGAGTCTCGTGTAGAAAATAATTCCCCTAGAAAGGGTGTGATGAGCCCAAGCTCCCATCCTCTTGACCAATGTGATTCCCTAAGTGCCACTAGGTCTGAAACCCTAATTGACCACATACCTTGGGAAAGTAGGTTTTTACTCAGTTATGGATGAGGGAACCATTGGGAGTTTCTATTAAGGATGAAAATGGTTACCCAGTATTAATGATTGTGCAAGAAATGACCCCCCCCCCCACAATCAACCATCGAACTAAACCAAATGTGCACCATGGTCACCTCTTCCCCATCGAAACTATTTTGATTAATGGTTTTAATGTGCATGGAGTAGTTGGTGTGTTACGACTATACACAATACGTAGTTCTGAATATTACATAGAAATTAATTAATCATTTAATATATATATATATATAGAACTATCACACAATGTGTGATGTCAATAAATGGAACACAAACACATGTTGATTAGGTTTAAATGTAATAAATAAATAATTTTACATTATGTATAAACAAGTATGGTACATGATGTGTATAGGCTAGCTACACATCATGTATGATCCTTTGCCATTTACCTATGACATACACCTAGGGATTATGAATGTAAGTCGATCATGGATACTAATGAAGTGTAAAGTGTGTATGGGAGTTACATATTTTGTGATCTCTAAGTTACATAGATGTCAGTCATACACGTCATGTGATAAATACATGATATGTCTTTGACTATGTGTTTTCCACCTTGAAAATGCATAGAGTACATAGCATGTAAATGTGTTACACATCATGTAGTATGGAAAACCATGTTCCAGACTAGTTTAGTCAACATGTAGTTCATATTTAATACACTTTTTGTGTTAATAACTACATGATAACCTAAATTTTCCATGGATCATCCTGGTGTAGTGAACATGAGTACACGATGTGCACCTTTAGGATACATATTGTGCACTCTTGTGTTATCCATCCAGAATCCTTGGAACCTATAGATGGATTATTTGAATGTTATTTATTTATAATTAATCCATTTTTTATTATACGAGTGAGATCAAAGAAAAATAATAAAATAAATCAACATTTAAAATTTAAAGAATGATTAAACTAGAAATAAAAACTAATAGTAAATGCATAAATCAATCAATGATCAATAAAAATTATAAATTATTATGTGACCACTTTGATACTACTTGAAGGTTCTAGGGAATAGTGTAAGTGGTCAATATCATGCCTAGTAATAGATTTTCATCAATTTCATCTAATTTCTCCTCAAAACTTAATAAATAGAAAAACCAAAATCCACGAGATAGGGTCATCACATATATTTTATAATTAATTTATATAGGTTAAAAATTACCTCACATTGGAATTCCTTCTTTGTTGATGAATCAATTGACCACTTCTTAGTGTACCTTCATTGTAGTGAGAGAATCAAGGGTAGAATCTCTTTAACAGTGAACCACACATGCTCTGAAAACCTCAAGAAGTTGCAGTAGAAATACTTAGGTAATAGAATGAAATGTTAAAATGAGTTCATCATTAATAATTGATCATAATAAAATCCTTATAGTAAAGAAGGAATTGTTATATTTCTCTCATGACTTGAGGGTATGGAGAAGGAGGATCACTCTTCATTCTTGAGATCGTTCTAACAGAGGAGATCTTTAGGTCTTAAGAGGATTATCTTTAGACATTCATTTTAAACAATGATGATTAAGTTTATAAATGACATAATTGGGTTTACATAGAGCTTGGGTTAGACCAATAATTATTTCACTCAGGCCCTTATTATTTTCTAAATCATCGACGAGCCCATGTTTTAAAATAATAATATTATTATTATTTACTTGACATGGACTAAACTCATGGATAAATATAAATATTATTTTTATTGAATAAATAAATTAATATTAATTCAAATAATATTTAATATATAATTTCTCATCGGACCACTAAAATTGGCATATTAATCCTTCTTAATATTTATCAGGCCTTGAATAAAGACTATTTATTTTAAAAAATAAATATCACTACATTATTCATTGATAAATAAAGAAATATTATATTCAAAAAAACTAGAAAATAAATATTTATTAATTATTCATGTTACCAAATAAATAAACATTTGTTACCTTTCGAATAAACCATTATAAATAAATATTATATATTTTTGTAATTAATAATTACCTGGTGAATAAATATTTATTTAATATTAAATTCACATAATACTATCTCAAATAAATAGTGACTAAATATATGTAATCAACCAAACATGGATGATTATTAAACCATTGATCATACCACGATTCACTGTTTTATTTCACCCTTATACTAATGTATTAAATAGGTTTTGTATTGAAAAATCCAATTATAATAACAAATGTATCTTCATGTTTGGTTAAATAATTTAATTATTATCACTATTAAAAAGGGATATTTCACTTGTTTTTATGTTTTTGTTATAGTTGTAGGTGATTTGGAAGGCCCAAGATGAAGTTAATGAAAAATGGGCCAAATTGCATAGGAATCCAAGAACATCTATGGACACAACTACATATTACTTTTGATCCATGCATCCAATTGGGATGAAGTTTTTTTCTGATCCAAATTTCAGTGGGATATAACTTTCATGAATGAACCCAAGCTCAATTCGTCTATTAAGAGGCTCATCTGAACCAATCTATCCAATAAAATAAATCTGCATGGAGTCAAAATTTTGCCTCTATATTTTAGAAATATCTCTTATTGTAAACAATATATGGCCACTAAATTTGAAAAGGAGAAATAGAAGAGGTTGGAAAATAATTATGTAATTTTTTTTAAAGATAGATAATATTTTCTAGTAGCTGAAAACCATGGTCTAAGTGGTTTCTCAAAATCAGGGTGCCCAAAACCACCTCCCATTTTGGCTATAAAAGAGCACCTTGGGCACCTCATTTAGAAGTTCGGCTAGGAGGAAAGGTTATAATATTTTGGAGTCCCAAAGGAGTCCTCTCATAATTTATATAATTTTTTTATATCATATAAAATGATACTTCAACATATTCTTCTTCCTACCCTCCCATAGATTTCTAAACTCCTCGTGATAACCTGGGGAAGAACGTGATGTAATACCAAGATTCATGTTTGTATTATTTTGAATGAACTTTTTAATTCCAGGTTTTATGTTGTTTTTATAAATCATCTCTTCTTATTTAATTGATTTATGTACTGTTATGCCATACTCAAACTCATATGATCATGTTTAGGGGTACCATTTCATGTGATGTTTCACACACTGTTCATCCCTTTTTCTTCCCCCTTTCAGTTGTGGTGTTTGTGTGGTTCATATTGGTCAGTTGAACTCTCATAAAAATTATCAAGGCCATGAAAATTTATATCATGGTACAAAAAATAAATAAAATAAAAATCTAGACATCACATTGAGTTTTTGGTGTGTTTCCTTGGTGAATTTCAGCTATGAAGTTGAACACAATTTACCCAATCATCAGCACTATCTAGTGAATCATTTTGTGTTTTTTACTGAACCATAGGAGGTATCCTAGTGTAAACTCATTAATAAACTTGTTTTGGGTGTTAAAAACTAGGTATTAAGATATTATAATCATATCTATTGAAGGGATTAATGATTAGAATCATGAGATTTCCCCAGGTTTGATCACACTTAATCAATTCTGTTAATTTCCACTTTGTTTAATCACTGTAATTTTTCTGTTGACTTATTAAATTATTAAACCCCATGGTTTCAAAATCACATTCACATTTTATTAACATAATAAAAACCTTTTTATTTTAAAAATGATCTAAGGATCCATCAAGAGACAGCCTAGTGTTCCTGATATACTGCATAAATTATAGTAAAACTAAACATCTAATTTGACGTGCTCAACAATGCAATAAAATTTCGGCACCATTTCTAGGGATCCAAGATCATTTTTTCCTTTTTAATCTTTTATTTTATTTTTTTACTATTTTAATATCCCCCCTTCCTATTTTATTATTTTTGTTTTGGTTTTTTCTTTTATTTTTATTTGTTTTTGTGTGTTCTTCCTCGCTCTCTATATTATTCTCCTCTCTCTATCGCTCTCTAATTTTGTAATATAGAATTTTATTTTCTTTTATACTTTAATTATTCCTAAGTATTTTTATTTTATCCATCATGAAAATAATAAAAAACAAAACCGAACAAAAAAATTTCATAAGTTATTTGTATGACTTGATCAAGAAAAGAAAAATTATTTGAAATAGACCTTGAAATTGAAAAGATGCTTCACTCACAAATTAAGTCATCCAAAGTAGGAAAATTAGGTAACATAGAGGAAACCATTTTTGAACCTCAATTGGTACCAAACCTATCAAAAATTGAACCAAATAAATTCCAAGAAAACATGGATGCAAATAACTGAACCATAAAAGAACTTTCCACCCTAGATGTGAAGTACCAACCTACATAGATCCGATATCCTATGTAAGTAGCCAAATTTGAGCTAAGATCATGCCTCATCTATCTCCTTCCCAAATTCCATTATCTTCCTAGTGAGTACCCTCACAATCATCTCAAGGAGTTTCACATAGTGCGATCCACCTTGAAACCCCAAAATGTGTCTAAGTACCTCATTAAGTTTAGAGTCTTCCCTTTATCCCTTGATGGTGTATCCAAAGACTGGATATATTATATTCCTACCACAATTGGGGGATGTAATGACCTTAAATGAATATTTCTATATAATTTCTTCCCTACCTCATGAACTTCATCAATTAGGAAAAAAATCTTTAGAATTAGGAAATCCCAAGGAGAGGCCCTTTTGTAGTATTAAAATAATGAATGAAGATACTATATGTAGTATCTAATGATGCTCAATACACAAGAGGGGGTGAATTGTATACTTCAAAAATTCCTTTTGAACCTTTAAAGTTGGTTAGAAACCTTTCTACTATTTAACAAGGTTAAACAAGATAATTCACAAAACCTCTTGGTTCTACACACTTGCTTGATTCTGGAAATATGATTCCGAGAATGAAATTCTGGAAAAGTGAATTTGGAAATGAAACTTAACAAAAGCTTAAAAAGATGAAGATTCTACCTTAAATTGTATAGAATCTTACTAAATCAAAGTACAAGAATAAGAAAGTATAAGATAGTTATAATTTCCTCAATAATCAAAATGCAGTAGAAAACTCAAAACAAACAAGTAAAAAGTAGTAAATCTTTTAACCCAAAGAGAAGGGTATCCAACAACCTTGGATAAAGGTCCCTTGATTTATACTTTCAAGAAATTCTATCTTAACCACACCAGGGAAATCCCTCGATACGAAGATCTAAGTCTTTCTTGCAATCCCCACAAGCCCTCAACTTCAAGGTAGTCGGCACCTCTGTCTTCCTATCCCCGGAAGCCCTCAAATGTACTCAACAACATTCAGAGTCGCATGAAGAAAATCTGAATAAGGTGTTCAATACACACTAAGCATGAGATTCTCTCTCTAAAAACAACTTCAACAGTATGAAATCTCTAGAGTCATAGAACTGTTCATCCAAAAGTACTAAGATCTTTCAAATGAGCTCATATTTATAGGCACAGATTCAATGGTCAGCACCCTCCTCCAACGGTCATATTTTTCCTTGAATTTTAGAGGGACTTATAAATGTGTCACTCAAACAATGGTTAGTTAGTAATTGAATGCATGAGATCTTTTTATAACCAAAACATGTGTAAGAAAAAATATGGTTACTTAAGAAAATTCATTTTTCAGAATGTAAGAAAAAATGAAAGTTTGGAGTCTACCCAAAAAACTATTCGGAGTCTATGTATATTCGGATTCTATGTATCAGAAGAATTTGGAGTATGAATTCATAAGAATTAGGAGTATGAACTTACAAAGTTTGGAGTCTGAATTCATCATAATTCATAGTTTGAACTTATAAAGTTTGGAGTCTGAATTTATAAGAATTTGGTGTATGATATTACGAAGTTTGGACTCTAAATTCATAAGAATTTGGAGTCTGAACTTACAAAGTTCAGAGTCTGAATTCATCAAAATTTGGAGTCTGAACTTACGAAGTTTGGAGTCTGAATTCATAATAATTCAGAGTCTGAACTTACAAAGTCCAAAGTCTGAATTCATAATAATTTGGAGTCTAAACTTACAAATTTTGGAGTCTGAATTCATCAGAATTCAAAGTCTGAACTTATGAAGTTCAGAGTCTGAATTTAGAGAACTCGGATCCTGAATTACGATCCTGAAAACAGAATTCTTTATATCTAAGTATATATATGATTCTAAGGTTTTGGATACGAAACCAAATTTTATACTTGGAGACAAAATGAACAATGAAAAACATGGTAAGGATAAATTTCCTTGGGAAAGGAAAATTTTCCTTATGAAAGTAAAACATGGGGTAAATGAAATTTTCCTTAAGATAAGGTTTTTGTGATTTTCAAAACATGAATAAATGAAAAATTCATAAGGAAACCTTATTGACTCAAAAATCTCCCCCTTTTTGGAAAGCACAAACATCCTTTCGAAAAAGAATATAAGGACTTAGAAAATATTTTCCTATACTTTGAATACAAAACTTATCTCCCTTATTACATAGGAAAATATGAATACGACTAACTCCCCCTTAGGATTTGAAACACTAAGGATCATATTCTAGATTTCTAAAATAAGACTTAGCATTTAATTTCATACAAAAATCTTCTTGGATAAGAACTCCCCCTTAGATGAACTCCCCCTTACTTAGGGACATTTCTTCTTTACTCAGTATTCTTTTTCCTTTCTCTCCCTTTGTGATTTTAAAAAAGGAATTTGAGGGAAATAAATTATGGTACCTAAAATATTAGTATAACACATCCAAAATACAATAAATAAAACATTTCATTATGACGGGAAAAATTTATACAAAGAAGTAAAATACAACAAAAGATCATATTTAAACAAGATCATCCTTCCTTTTCCTTGGGCATCAGCTTCTTAGCTATTTTTTTGAGCTTCTTAAGATTCTTGTGGTCTTCCTCTTCTCACTTGAGAATCTGATCCTGATCCTCAGCTTTCTTCTCTAGAGATTTGATTTTATCATCCTGAGCCTTAAGATCCTCTGCTTGAGCCTTCAAGACTTCTTCCTACTTGAAAAGATTTTCTTCTATCTCAATCTGAATATCTCTTTCTCTCTTCCAGCTTTGAGCCAATGAATACAGTTTCCCATTCAAATCCTTCACTTCTTGATTCCGAGAATTCTGTCCCAGAGTCATCTTTTCTTCAAAATTTCTTGTGAGATCCTTGATCTTACCATCTTCAATGTAAAATTCCTCCTTGACACTATCTTGGAACTCATCAAGATCTCTCATATCTTCCACTATCTTCTTTGACCAGATAACCATTTTCTTACAAGTCCTTTTTTGGGCATCGTAGTTAATGAAAAAATTATTGAAATTAGCCTCAAGCTTTGCACACTTATCCATCACCATGGATACTGAATCCTATTTCTGGTTCAAGGTGTGTTGAAGCATTTGACATATTGATTCAATGCTTGGAAAAATTGAAATGGTTCCAACAAGCTTCTTCAATGACTGAACAAAAAAATCATGTCCAAGGGATGATGATTCTGAATCTGAAACTTTTCTAGGTGAGGGCTATTTCTCTAGCTCAGAAAGGATACTCTTTGAAGATCCACTGACTTCCTTCTTATTTATAATATATTTAGTAGGTGTATCAACAATCACCTATTTACCCTTATTGGTTTTCAGAATGGATTCCTCATCTGGAGATTTATGTTCACTGTTAGATAGCTGAACAATTTTATCTTCATCTATATCTTCTTTCTGAGCTCATGCCTCATCATCCTCTGGGTGTATAAAATGATGATTATAACTTTATTCTTTAGAAAACTTATTCACTTATTCTTTAACCTTTTCATCTTCTCCTTTCTCATCTTTCCTAGGTGTAGCCAAATTTGAAGATTCTGCTTCAGAAGTTTGGATTGAGAGCTTCTCAGATGGGCTTTCTTTCTCATGGAAATATTCTACTTGCTTAATCAACTTTGTGGTGTCACCACTACTTTATACATCTTCTTAAAATTCATCTACTTCTTTTAGTTCTTTGACTTTTTCTGGAGCCACAAATTTCTTCCCCGGAGTTTCAGGTAAAGCTTATACCAGGAAGGATTCTAGTACCGGAATTTTTTCAGATACTTTCTCAGTATCCCTCAGAAGGGATTTCACAATCTTTGATTCATTCATATTCTTATTTAGTTTCTTTTCTTTCTCTTCCCTTTCTAGATACTCAGTTGTCTTCTCCTTCATAGATTTTTCTTCAGAAGGGTATAGTCCAAACTTGGGCTCCCCTTCTTTCATGTTCTTTTTATCTTCCCTCCACTTAGATACTACCTTCAACTTCCTCTCCCTTCCTCCCTTTTTGGATGGTTCAGCCACTTCTTGTTTTTTTCAGAACAGCTTCAGCTTCTTCCTCTGGTATGTCATAAAATTCTCTGGATTCTATATAAAAACAAATTTTCATCCTCTTCAAGGTATCATCACTGACTAGCATGACTTTTCAATTCCTTGGATTTGATCTTCAAGGAATTTTAAAAGATTCTAAGCACCGAACAATTAAATTAGAGATAATGGTTGGATACATGATTATCTGATCCTTCAAGTTTCCATTCTTAATATTCTCAATTTTAATGAGAATATGCTTAACCAGATTGATCTTCCTTTGGTTCACCAAGAAATCCAAGATATACATGTCACTCTTCTTCAATGTGTCCTTTTCCCCTTTTCTTGGAATGATGAATCCTTGAACCCATAATTCAAGAATCCGATAATTTGTAGACAAGTGGGCTATCTTCGGAGTCTTTACATTAGAGAGTCCAAGACATGCCATAGCCTTCTCCTTAACAAAACTTCCTTTGACATCCGGCAACTTATGAGAATAGAACTCAGCTTCCTCTTCGTATGGAATACCAACTAAATTAGTTTCCTTAGTCTATGAAAGAGCATAAGTATTTCCATAGCTCTTGAACAAAAACTTCTCTCTACCTTCTTCCTTAAAGAAACTAACTGATTCATAAAATTCAACTAGAAAGTCTAGATATACTAAATCTTGAGCACTTGGATTCGATATACAAACACTCTCCCATATATTTATATTAATGTTCTTCAAGATAATTGAATCATACTTAGAGAAGAAGTTTAGGTGAACCAACCTTTCTTTATAGACCTGCCACTCTGAGATTGGTTTGACAGTAGACATGTCTTTCTGAGAAGATTCTATGACAGAAATTCGGAATTGAGAAACCCTTGAAAATTCTAAATGAGCTTATATAGAAGGGAAGAACTTCATCACGTGAGAGATTGATATTCAATGTGGGACAACCATCGGGGGGTCCTTTATATAGGCATTTGATGCGACGGTTCATCTTCTAAACTCAATCCAGTGGCTGAAAATCCTTCTAATCAGATCTGACGGTTTATATGATAGCCATAAGGAAAAGTTGGTAGAATTTGATCTTTTGAGGTTTTTATTAATAAAAACATTTGGATTTAAGGAAAAGAGAATCCAAAATAATTTAAAAACAAAAGAAACTACCAGAAATTAAAGGATGATTACGAAAACTCAAGAAAGAAAACATACCTTTCATATTTCTAGGAAGATTATTCATATTGTGGAAAATTTTTCTTTAAGAACTTTAGATTCCAAAAATTTTGATTACGAAAAATTAAAAATGAAAAACTCTATTACGAAGATTTTAAGTAAGAAAATCTTCCTTATGAAAATTTTAAGTTCTAAAATCTTCATTACGAAAATTTTAAGACTATGAAAAAAAATTAGACTACAAAAATTTTTAGACTAACTATATATATAAAAAACTTCATTATGGAAAATTTAGAAAATCTTACTATGAAAATTTTCATTATGAAAGATTTGAAAAATATGGCTATGAAAATTTCCATTATGAAATATTTAAAAAAAGTGACTACGAAAATTGTTATTACGAAAGATTTGAAAAATCTGAATACGAAAGATTCTGGACTAACTAACAAGCAAATGTACTCCCCCTATGAAAAGGAGTTTATTAATTTAAGGAGATTGGTTTCAACAGAAAGTTAACAAGGAATATTAATTTATGGTTATCATTCCTAACTTCTATTTAATGTATTCAAATCTATCGTAGGGTAATGATTTTGTGAAAATATCAGCAAGTTGATCGTGTTTTCTAATAAATTGAAGAATGATATCCCCTTTAACAAATAAAACATTTTAAATCAATGTTTTTTCAAGAAGAATGGTGTTATCTATACCAACAATTTCTTCCTTAGCATTATCTCTGAAATTTACTTTTCCTCATTTCGTCTTGATAATATTTTCAAAGTAGTTTTTGTTACCATTCATATGTAGGGAACATCCACTATCCATGTACCAAGTATTTATGTTGGTGTTTTCCTTATTTTTTTGAAAATAATAATGTTAGACTTTCGGAATCCAAACTTTCTTGGATCCAGAAATTTTAGAAAACAAAATTTTAGGCACCCATATTTTCTTAGAAAAATAGGCTTTATGAAAACCTAAAAACTGGGTTTTTTTTAAGGAATAATTTTTTTCCCAGTGTCCACCACACTGACACTTAGTGCAAAAAGGAGCACTTTGAGGAAAAAAAATAATTGTTACTAAAAATAGGTTTAGAACTAGTATAACCAAAACCAGAATTATTCCTTAGAGGTCGAATTTGGGAATAAATCTTATCAAAATTTTATTTACCTAAGGTAAAGTTTGACAAACACTTCCTTAAGAAAAATATTTCAGATTTTAGTTTGATAACTAAGTTCTTGTATTCCAAGACATTTTTTTTTTTTGAGCTAGAGTTAGGCTTGAAAAAAAAATTCTTAGAAATTACTTTTTCTAGCTCCTTAGAAATTTTATCCTTCTCAGAATTTACTTCCTCGAGGTTTTTTGAAATAATTTAAAAATCAAAAAATTTCTTATCAAGATCTTTATAAAGATCTGATATTTCCTTAGTAAGAATATTATTTCTAGAATTTTCTTTATTAATATTTTTCTTGAGTTTTGAAATCTCATTCTCAAGGAGCTTAGAAAACCTAGAAACTTCTTCATAGGTAGGTAAAGTATTATCTTCATCAGAAGAAAAATATTCATCAGAAGAGTTATAATATTTACTCTCACTATAATTAGAATTTAGGGATACGTTGTTCATAGATTCATCATTGTGTACCTTAGCCATTAAGCAATGATTTTCAATAGGTAGTCTGGCAATTAGAAAAAGATTCTTCTGTCCAAAAGATTCATAATCTGATGATTCTTCAGAAGAGTCTCCTCTACTGGCACTCCAGGTGTCATTAGCTTTCAATACTTTCTTAGATTTAGCTTTGTAGTAATTCTTTCTATTTCTCTCAGAATGATTCTCTTTTCTTTCCTTTCTTTTAATCATAGGACAATCAGATCTTATATTTCCAACTCTCTTGAATTCATAACATGTGACTTTTGAATATTTCTTATCTTTCCTTTATTTCTTCTTGTATCTGGATTGAAAATTCTTTTGGCCAACAATCTTGTTCATCCTTCGAGCAATATTGGCTAGTTCATTTTCTGTAGATTAACTTCTACTAGATTCGGATTGTATAACAACCTTATTAGATTTAGATCTAGTAACTCTCTTAGGAGTCTTGGATTTCATATGATTTGAAGTTGTAGTAAAAGAAATACTACCATTCCCATTCTTCTTCTTAACATTATCATCATCTCTCTTCATTCTAGTCTCATGTTGAAGAAGAGTTCCAAAAAGTTCATCAAGAGAAATCTAAGTAACCTTTCTATTCTCATTTATAGATGTTCTCTTGGATTCTCACTCATTGGGAATGATGTATATGATTTTATCCACAAGAGATTCATCATCTAATCCTTTCTCACCCATAGATTGTAAAATGTTAATGATAGTAATAAATCTTTGTTGCAACTTACATATGGGTTCTCCATAAGGAAAGAAAAAACCATGATATTCAGCTCTGAGCATGGCTCTTCTAGTTTCAATAACTTTGGAAGTTCCAAAGTGTGTAACTTCAAGATTCTCCCAAATACAATTTGCTTCTTCACAAGATGAAATTTGGATATATATATTTCTAGTCATGGAACAAATAAATGTATTTCATACCTTATAATTTTGTTGATATTCATACTTTTCTTGGTTGGTGAAAGTACTAACTTCCTTGTCAAGGATTTTATATCCTCCAGTAAGCATGAAAAAATTGTCTACTCCAGTATTGATAATGAATGTATTCATATGATCTCTCCAATATTCATAATCATTTCCATCAAAAATAGGTGGTCTAGTTGAATTTAGGTTGTCTATGGAACCAACATTGATTCCTGCCACCTTAAAGAAAATATTTCCACACAAACTTGTTAGTAACAAAATTTTGTAAACAAGGAAAATATTCCTCAGCAAGGAAAATATAGAACAATGAAAAACTTGAGTAGGGAAAACTTATATGTGAATATAAGAAATTTAGAGACTTCCTATGATACCAATTATAGGATCAAAATAATGAATGAAGATATTGTATGTAGTATCTAATGATGCTCAATACACAAGAGGGGGTTGAATTGTATACTTTAAAAATTCCTTTGGAACCTTTAAAGTTGGTTAGAAACCTTTCTATCGTTTAACAAGGTTGAACAAGATAATTCACAAAACCTCTTAGTTATACACACTTGCTTGATTCTGGAAATATGCTTCCGAGAATGCAATTCCAGAAAAGTGAATTCATAAATGAAACTTAACAAAAGTTTACAAAGATGAAGATTCTACTTTAAAGTGTATAGAATCTTACTAAATCAGAGTAAAAGAATAAAGAAGTATAAGATAGTTATACTTTCCTCAATAATCAAAATGCAGTGGAAAACTTGAAACAAACAAGTAACAAGAAGTAAATCTTTTAACCCAAAGATAAGGGTATCCAAAAACCTTGGATAAAGGTCCCTTGATTTATACTTTCAAGAAATTCTGTCTTACCCACACTAGGGTAATCCCTCGATACAAATATCGAATTCTATCTTATTATCCCCGCAAGCCCTCAACTTTAAGGTAGTCGGCACCTCTGTCTTCCTCGAAAAGGAAGTCATCGATCTTTAAGGTAGTCGGCACCTCTGTCTTCCTATCCCTAGAAGCCCTTGAAAGTACTCAGCAAAATTCGGAGTCGCATGACACAAATCTGAACAAGGTGTTCATTATGCACTAAGCATGAGAGTCTCTCTCTAGAAATCACTTCAATAGCATGAAATATCTAGAGTCATAGAACTGTTCATCCAAAAGTACTGATCTCTTTCAAATGAGCTCTTATTTATAGGAATGGATTAAACAGTTATCACCCTCCTCCAACGGTCATATTTTTCCTTGAATTTCAGAGGGACCTATACACATGTCACTCAAACAATGGTTAGTTAGTAACTGAATGAACGACATCATTTTATAACCAAAACATGTGTAAGAAAAAATATGGTTACTTAAGAAAATTCATTTTTTGGAATGTAAGCAAAAATGAAAGTTCGAAGTCAACCCAAAAACTATTCAGAGTCTATGTATATTCAGATTCTATTTATCAGAATAATTCGGAGTTAGAATTATATAGAATTCAGAGTATTAATTTCAAGGAAATTTGGAGTCTGAATTCATAAGAATTCGGAGTCTGAACTTACAAATTTTGGAGTCTGAATTCATCAAAATTTGGAGTCTGAACTTACAAAGTTCAGAGTCTGAATTTATAAGAATTTGGAGTCTGAATTCATAGGAATTCAGAGTCTTAACTTACAAAGTTTGGAGTCTAAATTCATTAGAATTTGGAGTCTGAACTTACAAAGTTTAGAGTCTGAATTTATAATAATTCGGAGTATGAACTTACAAAGTTCAGAGTCTGAATTCATAATAATTCAGAGTCTAAACTTACAAAGTTCGGAGTCTGAATTCATCAGCATTCAGAGTCTACACTTACGAAGTTCGGAGTCTAAATTCAGAGAACTCGGATCCTGAATTCAGATCCTGAAAACAGAATACTTTATATCTAAGTATATATATGATTCTGAGGTTTTGGATACAAAACTGAATTTTATACTTGGAGACAAAATGAACAATGAAAAACATGGTAAGGATAAATTTCGTTGGGAAAGAAAAATTTTCCTTACGAAAGTAAAATATAGGGTAAATGAAATTTACCTTAAGATAAGGTGTTTGTGATTTTCAAAACATGAAGAAATGGTAAATTCATAAGGAAACCTTATTGACTCAACAATCTCCCCAAACATAAAGGAATGGAAAATTCATAAGAAAACCTTATTGAATCAACACCTTTATGAATATTGGGAGAGATTCAAAAGACTTTTCTCAAGATTCCCCCACCACTATATTAGTGAACAATTGTTAATCCAATACTTCTATGAGGGACTTATCCCCATGGATTGTGGAATGATTGATTTTTCTACTGGTGGTTCCCTATTTGATAAAAATCCTTCCAAATATTGTGAATTAATAGCCAACATGACTCAAAATTCACAATGATTTGGTACACAGGAAATTGAACCCACTTGAGAAGTTCATGGGGTAAGTCATTCTTCCCTAAAAAAAGGCAGATAATAAACCTAATGAGATGCATACCCACATAATACAATTAGATCAAGTACAAGGTAATTAACACTCTCATTTTGTTCCATTACATTGTGGTATTTGTTTTGGTAATACTAATTTTTATTACCAGTGCCCACACCTTTAGGATTCATTGGAGTCTTGTGTAGTAGTATTCCTTGGGCATCCTTTTCAGCAAGCACCACCCTTCAAGAAATAACCATTCAGGCCAAATCCAAACCTTGTATGGAAATAACAACCACAATAACAATAATGAGGAAACCCAAGCTACCCCAATCATAATTGGTATCAAAAAGTCCAAGGTATTCAACCTTTATATCCATCAACATCTCGAAACAATCCTCCTACTCCAAAATTTGAACCAAGCCTTAAGGACATGGTGAAGAAAATGGCATCCCAAAACCTCTTATCCCAAAAGACCGCCCAATCATCTATTCAATACTTGCAAACTCTAGTGGGGAAACTGGAAAACACCATCGGTGAGATTAAGATACAAGGTTCTGGATAACTACCATCCTAACCCATTTCTAATATGAAGGAAAAAGGTAATGTATGTAAAATTACACTTCATAGTGGTAAGGAATTTTATTCTTATATATATTCTACAAAATAGGTAATTCCCTCACATGAAAACTATATTTCCCTACCCTTGAAATATTTAAGTAAATAAAAACAATACAAAAAGGGTAAACAACTTATCATTGAGAATTCCCCTAAACAACCCATTCTTCTTCCTTTCTATTAAAGACTCTCTAAATCTAAGAAAAATTTTGATAACAAGATTGATAAATAAATAATGGATACATTTAAAAAGGTTCAAGTTAAAATTCTTTTATTATATGCAGTTAAACAAATCCCTCATTATGTAAAATTTATTAAATATCTTTTCACCCATATACAGAGACTGAAGAGGAATGAAAGAGTTAACCTAGGAAGGAATGTCTCTACCTTGATTTAACCAGCAATGCTAACCAAATGAAAGGGTTCAGAAATATTCATGATACCTTGAACCATAGGGGATAAATTCTTTTCATATTCTATTCTATATTTAGGTACTTTAATTAATGTAATGCATTACTTTGTGTACACTTCTCTTTAGGTTGGATAGATCCAACCAACAGGCATCATCATTCAACTTACCAATTTAAGCACAACACACCCATCAGGAGTGACTGAGGATGTCCTCATAAGTGTGAAGAATCTCATATTTCCTTCTAATTTCTACATTCTTGAGATGGAATATACTCGAACCCAAGGACATGCTCCTCTCATAATTTGGAGTCCATTCCTTAAAATGGTAAGGACGGTCATCAATGTTCATAATTTTATTCTTTCCATAGAGTTCGGTGGTGAAAAGTTAAGTTCTAGCATCCTTGAGGCTATGAAACGCCCCATTAAAGAGAACTCCACTCTTCCTATCTATTCGATGGAAGTGCTCTCAAACAATACACACACACACAATTCTCTCCTCGACCCATACTTTGATTCATTTTCCTCTTCTTCACCCTTGAATGATTTAAGTTTTGATTCATGTTTTGATTGTTGTGTGGGTTCATAAATGTGTAAATTTTGTGCTTTAATTGATGAGTGTTTTCATTATGAGGTACCCATGACCATCGATGATTCTTCAAATCTCATTTCCATATATTATCTTTACTTGGAGAATAAACATAAGTAGATAGATAGTTTCATTGACCTCACTCTTCATAAATCTCCTCCCTCAATCCAAAACCCACCAGTGTTGGAATTAAAACCACTTCCAGTTAATTTAAAATATTCCTATCTTGAGGGTACTGACCAATTGCCCATCATTATTTCCAGAAACCTCTCTCTACAGTAGAAATAAAAATTGATCGACTTTTTAAGAGAGTGTAAAAAGGAAATTAGATGGACATTGTTTGTTATTTCCAGGATTATCCCATCTATTTGTATATACCATATACTTTTAGATGATGAGGCTAAGCTCATAAGGTAATCTCAATGCCGGTTGAATCCCACTCTCCTTGAAATGGTAAAATTGGAAGTCAGTAAATTACTTTCTATTGGGATCATTTATCCTATATCTGATAGTAAATGGGTTAGCCCAGTGAAAATTGTTCCTAAAAAAACTGGAATAACAATAGTACCTAATGAAAGGAATGAATTGGTTCCAACACATGTGCAAAATAATTGGTGAGTCTGTACTGACTACCGTCAACTAAATCAACCCACATGAAAGGACCACTTCCCTCTAAATTTCATTGAACAAATGTTATAAAGATTGGATAGTAAATCCTATTATTGTTTCCTTGATAGATATTCAGGTTACTTTCAAATCCATATAGCCCTTGATGATAAACAAAAGAAAAATTTTACCTATCCATTTGGCACATTTTCATATAGAAGGATTCATTTCGGTCTATGTAATGCTCCCGGTACTTTTTAGCGAAGTATGTTGAGTATTTTTTTTAGTACCTTGAGAATTGTATGGAAGTATTTATGGATGACGTCATGGTTTATGGAACTTCCTTTGATGACTGTTTGGAACACCTAGGTTCTTTCCTCCGCCTTTGCATTGAAAAAGATCTCGTGTTAAATTATGAGAAATGTCATTTCATGGTTGAGAAGGGGATAGTTCTTGGGAATGTTATTTCAAAAGTGGGAATTCAAGTGGAGAAGTAAAAAATTGAACTAATTTCATCACTTTCATATCCAAAATGTGTTCATGAGGTTCAATATTTCTTAGGTCATGCTGGTTTTTACCACTGATCCCTTAAAGACTTTAGTAAGATCGCACTTCCCCTGAATCTATTTTTTGCAAAAGGATTCTGAATTTTTATTTGATAAAAATTGTGAGGATTATTTCAATTCATAAAAAAGGAGTCTCACATCACCTCCCATAATCCAACCACCAATTTTGGATATTCCCTTAGAAATTATGTGTGATTCCTCTAACTTTTTAGTCGGGGCAATTTTATCACAAAGGGTTGAGAAGTCTTCTCATGTCATTGCATATGCCTCACGTACCCTTGAATCTTCCTGGGAAAACTACAATACCACTAAAAAATAACTTATTTCTATTATTTTTTCCTTAGAATTTTTTTTTTCATATCTTATTTGGTCAAAAATCATTATGTTTTCAGATCATGATGCCCTTAGATTTCTCCTAAAGAAACCTGAAGTTAAGCCCCGCCCCATTCAATGGATGTTCCTCCTCCAGAAGTTTTACCTCGAGATTCATGATAATATAGGAGTGAAAATGTTGTAGCTAACTAAATTAGTATGATTTCCCCACCATTGGACCACCATGTTGACTCATCCCTTTCTATTGGATAATTATTCCCTCATGAGAACCTTTATGATGTTGTTGACCTTACCCCTTAGTATGCAGACACCGTGAATTTTATAAAAACATCTAGAGTCCCCACAAATTTTAAAACTTCATAGTCCTAGAGAATTAAGAATGATTCATGATGATACATTTTGGATTACCCATATTTGTGGAGGATTTGTAGTGACCAATTTGTTTTTCAGTGTGTCTCTAACCATGAGTTCACCTCTATTTTGACCTTCTGCCACACTTTAGCTTGTGGGGGCCACTTTGGATATCAATGCACTAATATAAAGGTACTTGACTCAGTAATTTATTATCCAAAATTTTATATATATTCCCATCAGTTTGGTAAGTCATGTACTCAATTTCAATTCATAGGTAATATCTTCAAGAGGAATTAAATTCCCCAATATCCCATGTTATTTTGTGAGATCTTTGATGTATGGGGAATTGAATTTATGGGGCCTTTTCCAAATTCATATGGATTTGTGTACATATTATGGGTTGTTTACTATGTTTCTAAATGGGTAGAAACAATGGCCACTAGGACAAATGACCCTCAAGTTGTTGTTGATTTTATGAGGTCCTAAATTTTTAGTAGGTTTGGTTTTCTAAGATTCATCATTAATGACCAGGGTTCACATTTTTGCAATTGTAACATGAAAAAATTGCTTCATAATTATGGGGTTGTTCATAAAGTATCCAATGAATATAACACCCAAACTAATGTGTAAGAAAAAATCTCAAATTGGGATGTTAAGTGAATCTTAGAAAAAATGATACAACATAATGGGAAAGATTGGAGTTTGTGCTTGGATGATGCGCTTTGGGAATACCGTATAGATTTTAAAAACCCGATCGGAATGTCACCATATAGTATTTTGTTTGGAAAGGATTTTCACCTCCCAGTGGAGGTAGAGAATCATGCATATTGTGCTGTGAAACAATGTAATATGAATCTCTCAAATGAAGGTGTGCATAAGAAGTTTCAGATTCAGAAATTAGAAGAAATTCAGCGTGATGAATATAAGAAATCCTGAATCAATAAAGATAAAACAAAGTTAATAAATGATGGGATAATTCATTAGTGGAAGTTTCATATTGTTGATAAGGTCATCATGTATAATTTCAAGCTAAATCTCCCCCCAGGTAAGCTTTGTTCCATATGGTTGAGTCCTTATTTTTTTACTGATGTTTACCATTTTGGTGCTACATAGGATTTTCATGAGAATAGTGGACAGTGGTTTACTGTCAATGGGAAGAGGCTAAAACACTTATATGAGGATTTTCCAAAGCATCTCATGGAGTAAATTCAACTGATGGATGCCATATATGACACCACTTAGTAGGATTCCCCTTCTCCTACCTTTATTTACTTGTCTATTTATTTAAAATACTTTCACTAAGGACAATGTAATTTTTAGGTGTGGGGAGTGACATGTCATAGTTAGGATTAAAAAAACAAAAAAAAATGCATTTTCATTTTTGATTTGTTTTTCTTTAATTTGTATTTTTAGATAAAAATTCATCTTAAAAAGAATATTCAAAATCATTTTTAATGCTTGAGTTAATTGTGTGGAAAATTCTATTGTTTTTAGAAAAAATATTTTTCAAATGAATGTTGATGTGGAATATTTTTCTATAATTTTAATTTTTAAATAATTCTTAGGTATTTAATGGATTTTTGAATCCCATTCCTCATTAGCATTGACCAATATTTTAATCACTTACCCGAGAGACATTTTAAGCACTTTATTACATATTATTCCTTTTAATAACTTTATTGAGATTCTCAGGTCATGTAGAGAAACTAGAAATTTCCTTGATTATGTTTGAAACCATAAGATTCGAGTATGCTACATTCATGATAGAGGAAATCATTCATTTAAAATCCCTTTGAACAATTAGTTTCTCTATTTTTGGCCACCTTGACATTTTACCCTTCTTAAGCCTTAGATACCATAAAATTCCTATTAGGTAGCCACATTATAAGCTAATTCATCCCAATATACCCATATTTTGTGTATAATATTGTTTTATTTTCAAAAAGTGTGGGTGAGAGGGTGTTTTCATGGTAATTCTGGGAAGAGAATCATTGTTATGGGCTACATTTTCCTTGGGTAGTGGGTTCACAAGCTATATTGCATCATTGTTTTAAACATGTTTCCCTCTTTATCTCAAAAAAACTGTATATAAAAAAATATTTGTGTACATCAAAAAAAACAAAATAAAAAAAATGGATAAAAGAGGATTTTTACTCATTATTACTCACTACTTGGTTGTGACCCACAAAAATGGACAATGGGGATAGTTATTTGGAGATGATACACTTTGTGAGGGGTTGAGTGTGTACATTCATTATGAACACTTTCTGAATTTTGATATGTTTTTTAATTTATAAATTAAACACTCCTCTTCTTCCTCATATTTCTAAACATTAAATCCTACCAACCCTTGAACCTCAGAATAACCTGTTGGAAGTCCTCTTGAGTAGAACACTAGTTTCTACCGATAGAGAACTTAGAATCTTGGAAAGAAAATTATAAGATCAGATGAACTTTGGTAAAACAGAATAAATCCACTTTAATATGTTCCTTTAGTGAAGAGGTAAAATTTCTAGGTGAGGTAGATTGTGACATGTTTCATGGGTGAATAAATGAAGTTGAACAAATTTGTATGTGAGAGAAGAAAATTGATAGGAAAATTTATTCCATAAATGAGACATGATGAATTTCATTTCAAAGGAATATTGTAAGTTTTTTCACCTTTGATTTAGGAATGGGACATGGTTAGGGTATTAGAATTTTCATAGGAGTGAAAATTTTTAAGTGTGGGGGTGTGATCGTACCATGATTCATTGTTTTATGTTACCCTTATATCAATGTATTAAACTGGTTTTGTATTGAAAATTACAAGTATAATAAAAAAAAATCAATTCATGTTTGGTTAAATAATTTAATTATTATCACTGTTAAAAATAGATATTTTACTTGTTTTTATGTTTTTGTTGTAGGTGGAGGTGGTTTGGAAGTCCCAAGACGAAGTTGATGAAAAATGGTCCAAATTGTGCAGGAATCCAAGAACATATATGGACTCAACCACATTATTATACATATATGTGTGTTCAATTAGGATTAAATTTTGTGTTCTAATCAAAAAATCAGTGGGAAAAAACTTTCATGAAGGAATCCAAGATCAATTCTTCCATTAATAGGTCCATCTGAACTGATATGTCCAATAAAATAAATCTGGATGGAGTCAAATGTTTGCCTCCATATTTTGAAAATATATCTTACTATAAACAATATCTGGCCTCCAAATTTGATAGGGATAAATCCAAGAGGTCAGAAAACAAGTATGTAGTTTTTGGAAAGTGAGATAGTATTTTCTAGTGTCCTAAAACCATGGTACAAGTGGCTTCTCTAAATTAGGGTTCCCAAAACCACCTCCCATTTTGGCTATAAAAGAGAACCTTAGGCACCTCATTTAGGAGTTCAACCAGGAGGCAAGGTGCTTCCATTTTTGAGTCCCAAATGAGTCATCTCATAATCCCTAGAAGTTATGTATTCCATGGTATGTTTTACTTCAACATATTCTTCTTCCTCCCCTCCTGTGGATTTATAAACTCCTCGTGATCACCTAGGGAGGAACTTGATGTAATTATGAACTTCATGTTTGTATAATTTTAAATGAAATTTTTAATTTCAGGTTGTATTTTGTTTTTATTAATCCTATATTCTTATTTAATTTATTTATGCACTGTTATGTCATACTCAAACTCATGTGATCATTTTTAGGGGTACCCTTTCATGTGATGTTTCACACACTATTCATCTCTTTTTCTTTCCCCTTTCAATTGTGGTGTTTGTGTGGTTCATATTGGTCAATTGAACTCTCATAAACACTATACAGGGAATGAAAATTTATTTCATGGTATCATAAATAAATAACATTCAAACTTGGACATCACATCAAGTTCTTGGTGTGTTTCCTTGGTGAGTTTTGGTTATGAATTCAGACACAATTTACCCAATCATCAGTGGTATCCGGTGAATTATTTTGTATTTTCAACTAAACCCTAGGATGTATCCTAGTGTAAAATTAGTAGTAACATTTTTTTAGGTGTTAAAAACTAGGTATTAAAATATCATAATCCTATATCTTGAAGTGATGAATAATGAGCATCATGATATTTCCCCGGGTTGATCACACTTAATCAATTCTGTTAATTTCCACTTTTTTATCACTTTCATTTTTCTATTGAATTATTAAATTATCAACTCTCGTGTTTTCTAAACTCTCATTACTCTTTAATTAACATAATAAAAACCTTTTTCTTTTATAAATTATCTAAATCTCCATCGATAGATGACTTAGGGTTCCTGCTATACTACCGAAATTCTAGTAAAACTAAACATCTAATTTGGAGCGCTCGACAACGTGATTAACCACATAGGAGAATAATAATTATTTAACATGTTAAATTTATATAGAATATAACCTAGGTTTTGAATACACTTATTTTGTGATCATCTACACCCCTTTCTCAGTGGCATTAGTCAGAAACACCTAAAGTCCTGGGTTAGAATCTAAAAACATTGCAATGTACTCATATATAAAGTAGTTAAATTTTTCAAGGGAAATAACCACATATGAATATATACTATGTAATATAATACCTTTATCTAAATATATATAATCAATCGGGTTTCATTCTTGGGTCATCAACCTATATTCTTTATTATCTTTCTTTGAATTTCTAAAAATGAACTTGCTGAAAAAACTACCATGGACATGGACTTAATTAGGAAGTTCCATTCACATAAAAAAGCCTAAGATAATTAATTATATTAAAGAACATAAGGTAAAAATAATTTTTCACATTATTCATTAATTAAATGTCAATAATGGTGCACCCAATATATACTAATTTATCATGAGAATATTTCATCAATATTTTTATCAATACATAAAAGTACAAGACTCGTGAATAATCTTAAATTATAAGGACCATTACATATTTCAATAGATAGGAACATTCAATGAAACATATAAATGTAGATATCCTACTCATATGTCAAGTTCTCATAATCTTATTTCTCAAGATTACTAAGGGAATACACCATGAGAGTGTCTCAAAGTCCTATAAGTCTCCACCCTTGATAACATATATCATATGTGTCCTATCAAATGATATCATCTCACTATAGTACATATATTAAATAATATTATCATGATAATTTTTCATTCTCATCATAGCAGGGAACCTCTATGACCTTTTAGTGAAACAATTAATATTAGGACATTATCACATATATGTCATGTATAATAACAATCATCATTTGATAATATATTATTTACTATTCAAAATGATAAATATTTCATTAATTTAATGTACATAGTATTTAGTTCTAGGGAACAAACTCTAACATATTTAACATTGACCAGACTTTATCCATGCATATATTTATAGATGTGATGTGGTGAAGATATAAGGATTTTTCTATGATTTTTTTTCTCTTATTTTCATGGAGTTTGAGTGCGGTCTAAATTGGGAAAGGTATAGATGTAAGATATGGAGTGGAGATATGAAGATACAAAGTGGGGAAACATTAAGATAAGGAAGTGTTGGAAGATTTTTTATAAAAATAATTTGAGGGTGTTATGGTGGAGGAGAAGATTCTTAGGATGATCAAACCTACAATATGAGTGATTTCATCTGGATTACTTTTAGTTTTGGGTTTGATTTTATTTTTTACTTTTATTTTTACACTCCATCAAGACTAGAATGGGGGTGATTTTTTTAGTTCTAAGCATGTTATAAGAGGGTATTATTTATAATGAATTTATTGTTTTATGGGTAATTTGAGATGGGATTTTTTATTCATTATGTTCTTATAAATATTATCATTTTCATGCATGACCATTGTGGGTTAGAGTTGATGTGATTTTTATTGCATTAAATAGATACTTATTATCATGTATAAGCATTGGTTGTTTTGGGTAGTTATGTTTAAATATAGTTTTAGATTATCTACCCAGTTAATTAACCAAAGTAAACTATTGAAGAAAAGGGGTGTTAGTGGGATAGAGGGAAAGTGGCCTAAAAAAAGGGTTTATTTATCCTTAATTATAATGAAATATTGATTATTAATCATCCTTTTACTTCAATAGTTCATGATCCTAGTTTATCAAATTCTTGGTATGCCTTCTTTGATTGAGTCCCTCTTAGTCTAAATATCTTCCATTTTTTATTTATTACCAATCATTATAACTATTTTCTAAAATTTCTACATGGGATTGACCTTTAAGTTTCCACATGATACACTTTATTAGTTAGTTATTAGTTATTTTGAGCTTTAAATTTATTAACTCATCTACCCACAAGAATTAATGACACCTCATGGGTAGTCCCATGAAAATTATAAAATGAAGAAAATACAATGTGTAAATTACACCATCAAGTTGTTATAGTTGTCTTATATTGATGGGATAAATATATATCTCAAGTGGTAGCTAAATTACATCCCACCTCCATGGTGTATCTGCTGGTTAATGTTGAATCACCCATTGTATAGGTGAAATTATCTTACACCCATGATATGCTAGTATCTTTCTTGGGAAAATAGTGAGGGAGAAAAAGATTTATAGGGTAAGGGGTTTCATGAATCACCCTCCACAGGTAGCCCTCCAAGTATGAAAGTGAAGATAAGGAGTCACCCCTGAATCCCACCTCCAATAGGCCCCATGTTGGAAACTAGAACCGTGGGTATAAAACATACAATGGGGGCATTACCCTCATAAAATTAATCAAGGACTAAAGATAAGATGAAATCCATTTATTAACACCTTGTCATAAATATAAAATAACCAACATTTCATAATTCATGTCAAGTGACACAAAAAAATTTCTAAAATAAAAATAGTATCAAGAGAAATCATAAGGAAAAAAACTCTACAACAATACCAACCTTCAAACTAGTAACGTCCAACTAAGTCTCCAAAACCCTCCTAGAAACATGAAAATGGCTTATAAATGTAGGTTGAGAATAACATGTATACTCGATAGGATCATACCCAAGGTCTCTTGTGAAAATGTGATATGAGAGTAAAAATACACCAATGAATAAATAGTAGAACTAACATTCACCTAAATAGGTTAACTAAACATATCAGCCTTGAAAAGTCCCACTCACTAAATAACACATCCAAGGTAATAAAATAATATTAAGATAACATATATAAAGGTGACCTAAATACACTTACCCACTGAGTTGTCACTCTCATGTACAAATTTAAAACATCTTATTCTATCATACCTACCATGTATACCACTCATTACATATCAATCCATACATGATGTGGATCGTATCATAGCCCTACCTACCATAGCCTCCCATAGGGCCCAACATATTGTGTTGGCATCATTCAATATCCATATATCACTTGTCATTTTCACATCATCGTTTTTATCACCATAAATCCAACAAAAATCTCATAAATAGTCATAACTAGTGTAGTGGGGTATCGTGAACATGAAGAACATCAACCCAGTTCCTTTCTCCTATCATTCATGACCCCCACCACATATCCATTCCTCAGATCATTTGGAATTTCCCCTAATTGTGCCTTCATTTGGCGATACTCACCACCAACTAAGTATCTTCCCCATGTATTACTATTGAAGTGGGAGTGGGGAAGAGGGGGTAATAATCCATCTGTTCTCTTACCATCCTGGATGTTGGGGAAAATACACCCCCCCAACATTTGGGATTTGGTACATAGTACTCGATGAGAGTGGGTTTTGTATGGAAGTAACATGAAAATAAAATCATAGTGTATATAAAACAATACTTGGACTAAAGGTTCACATAAAATGACACTAGTATAGCCCACACCTTGTGACATCCACTACCAACTTATTCCACCACTAATACAACTTCACCACATGAAACAACCACACACACATCCCACGGTTCCTTCCTTTCATTTACATATTCAACAATTTCCCAGATTATCATATTACCAACCACCATTACCTTATTAATCCATTAAATCCCATATTTAATGAAAACCCACTCTAGCTAACATCCACATTTTTTATATTTAAGTACATACCTTTTTTTAACATTCAATTCATTAATTCAATTTCCACATATTAATTCCAACCCACACTCATTTAATTTCCAGCATAACCCATACCCCTTTCATCATTACTAGACTTATCCCATAGCTATCATGTTACTAAAACACATGACACATCATATAATATCTCATATATCTCATAAAAATAATTCCATATCTCATGACTGAACCATCACAAAAACCCAACCATCACACAAAAACAACTATCAACCAACTACCACAACTCATACCTCAACATAACCCATGCCAAATCATTCAAAACCCCACTTCTCAATAAATTCCACTCATGAATCGGTCACCACCATCACCACACAAACCCCATAAGACCTACACAAGCACTATAACAACAACATACATGACATAAGGGAAAAAACATATTTCTAACTCATATAAAACAACACAATTAAATTATATATTTAAATAGGTATTACAAACATTTCATCAACTCCAGCATGGGTATTTTCACACAATTTCAAAATTCACACATAATTGGTTCATTATCCATATATAAGTACTTAAAATTTTAGGAAATGTGGGTTAAAAATCAATGGCATCAATGGTTCAAAAAAAATAGTAGCCACATCACACACAGGGATCAAAAATATTAGTAGTTTTTCAACAATATTAGCAAGTAGGAATAATCTCACAAGGAATATCACAAAAGCAAGTAAACACATGCAAGTGCATCCACTTTTTCCTTCAATTTCATTAGTTCTAGTTAATTATATTTTTTATTCAGACCTTATTTTCTAACTAAATTATAACATGATCATGATAATACCATAGATTCATCAAAATAAGGAGATAAAAAGGACCCCCTACCTCAAAAAAGTCTTTTTGTTTCATTTCTCAAGACACAATGAAGAAGAAACATCAAAAAGATTATAATCACACTAAGGAGTTATCATCCAAATATAACACAATGTTTCACATAAACATATAACCATAACATCACACAAAATATATATATATATATCTCAACTATAACTTTCTCCAGATAAATAATGAAGGAGAAATTAAGAACAAGGAAGAGGAAACTCACCAAGTATTCTCAGAAACCAATATCCCAAAGCCAAGGTTGAAATCTAATGAAGAGGGGGTAGAAGACCTCCCCAAACTGTACCTATATCACCCAAGAGTTGAGAGAGAATTTGGGTAAGTGGTGAGTTTCTAAGGGGTTCATGAATTTATACCCATTATTTTTTAAAGATACTATGGTGTAGAACCCATTCCATACTATAATCATTAGGTTTTCACCTAAGACTATAATGAAACTCAGATAGTTATGTTTTAAGCACCCAAAATCCAACTAGACTCCAAAATCCACACCATATATCTCTTAAAGATCCTAGAAGCTGGGGATAAGGCTACAGTGAAACCCACACACCATGTCTCTACTACCCACAAATTGAAGAATCCATCAAAAACCAACCAATCAAGCCTCCACGCCATAAGGTATTTTTCTACATTATAAGGAACCCACCCAAAATCTATTATACTATAACACTAGGCCATGGATAAATTCCCTTTAGATTTACAAGACCACAAAAATTAGCCTCTTTATCACTCTATGTCATAGCTCATCTCTACAACACAGCCACCTGTCAAGAGGTAGAGACACCAAAACAAACCTCGGTAGGACCCTACGCCATAAAGACTCAACCACAGTATAACCAAAGATGAGTTTTACTTTCAAGTAGAAGAATCAATACATTAGTTTCAATTTGGAATAACACACCAATGTTTTCACAATCACACACACATGTATATGAATGACTTATACCTCCCTATAATCATGAGTGGTGAGTCATCCTTTCACCAATTCATCACTTGGTGACCCTGTTTGACAGTGGTACTTTCAAAAATGTCTCATCCCATCTTACCCAATTTAATAGTGATAATTCTAACTATGATCTGTTCCATAAGAACATAGAACACACTCCAACCTAGTTATACCAAGAACTCATGTCAAAAACAATATTTCTTTGAGAAAACTAATTCAATAAATTTATCAAACCCGTTTTTGGAAACACCTACAACCCAAATTTCAAGAAACAAACAATAATAGAAAATCAAGTAGATTTTTAGTAGGTTAAAATATTTTGAAAGAATAATAGAGTTCTTTAAAGACATCTAAGAGCCTTTATATTCCAATATAAGTGGAAAGAGTGAAAACCCATCTACCTAATATACATTTGATGTAATGGATATGTCATGATTCCATAAATCTAGGTTCTTTCCTACATTACTCTAAGGAATCACAAGAATATCCCATTAAAACTTGTTTGATCTCATAGATTCAGGCATGGTAACCCTAGTATAAGGTTTAGTTCAATAAAAAACGAGCAGATCTAGAACAGAAGGTAAGAATGGAGTTCTTACCATTGATTTTCAAGATCATCAACTTAATGGATCATTGAAATCCAATTATAGAGGTCAAATAACACCAAAAATCTCATAAGGGGGCTGTAAATCAAGATCCTTGGTCTACGGAGGAATAATGAATCTTTTTAGGAAATTTTTGGGTTTTAAAACTAATTTTCATATTTTTTTTATTTACTATTTCATTGTTAGGACACATAGTTTTAAAAATTATGTTCTAATTATGAAAATCGGATCTTTTCCAAAGAATTCTAAGTCATACAGTTAGATGTATGATTTTTCCAAATTGTGAACCTTCCCAATAACCCCTAAACACCTTAGATGGTTTTCTAGAGACTTGGTCATTGTTTCTACTAAGCATTATCAAACTTTTAACCTTAAAAAAGTATTATAAAACATTATATAAACTTCTTAATTATTAACCTAAACATTACATAACTTTAAATAAGATATAAAAAAGTAAATGCCTTAAACTGAGAGTATTATATTCTCCCTACCATTAAGATTTTCATCCTTAAAAAGATGTAATAGTTTCAGACAATTTGACCATGTGAAATTATCTCATTATCATGTTTCTTATTGAATATTTCCATGTTTCCATGGTATATGTACTAAAGGTGTACTTTTTTCTATAGGATCTTCTCTTGTCTATCCAAAATCTAAACTAGTACATAGATAAACATAACATCTAGTTCAATAGTAACATAGTCTCAACTGATCATGTGATTAGGATCCAGGTGATACTTATTTAGTTGTGAGACATGGAAAACATTATGGAAATCACTGAATCTCGATGGTAATTTTAACCAATAAACAAAATTTTTAATCTGTTCAACAATCTCAAATGGTTCAATGTACTATGGGGCCAACATCCCTTACATTCCTAAGAATTGATGACCAAATATTGATAACACTTTCTAGAATACATTCCCACTTACATTGAAAGATAAAGGATGGTGATGATGATATGAATAATATTTTTATTCACTCTGAGTCTTACCCATCCACTTCTGGATCATATGGATCTTCTCCATAGTCTCAAGGAAAAGACTAGGTCTAATCAGTGATTTTTCTTCTATTTCCACCCAAAATAGTGAATAAATACATATAATTCCTTGAACTAGACCATATGTATCATCTCATGGTTGTTATTTTTCTTGAATAATTTCACCAAAGGAATATGATATTCCCATGAGCCACCAAAATCCATGACATAATATCTGATCATATCTTCCAATGTCTGAATTGTTTGATTTGATAGTCCATCCTTATGAGTATAATATGTTTTTATCATGATCATTTGAGTTCTTAGGGCCTATTTCATTGATATTTATAATCAATAAGTGAATCATGGGTCCCTATCAGATACAATCAAAATTGTAACTCTATACAACTTGACTACATATCGAATATATGCCTTCAAAATATCCTTTAGTGTGATGGACTATCTAATTCAGAGGAAGGGTTCTGACTTGGTGAGTTGATCCAAAATCATCCAAATAGCATCGTGCTTCCAAATAATACTAGGTATAATAATGAAAAAGTCCATGAAAATATGCTATAACTTCTATATAGGTATAGGCATATATTTTAGCATATCATCTGATCATAGATTCTTAACCTTTACCTATTGACAAGTTAGACATTTCATAACATAATATACAATCTTGTGTTTCATACCTAACAATTAGAAATAAAATTTCATCACCTTGTACATTTTCTAAAATAACTAGATGAACAGCCCATTTCTAATGGTGATACACTGAAATAATTTGTTACTAGAAATATTGAGGGACCATAATTTTTTCTAAAAAAATAACAATGAGATTTCATCATCTATCCAACCATCATAAGTCTCCCCACCAATTAGATTTGACCTAATTTTTGTGTAATTAGTTTATGATATTTAAGCCTCTTTGAAAAAGTCTATCAAGTTAGGGACTAGATTAAATGGGAAGAAAATTACATTCTCATTATATTTGGGATAGTCCATATTCATGTCAGTAATAATTCTCATCAACTTCCATTGGTTACAAGCCTCCCTGAAAAAAAAATTATATGATTTCTAACTTAAATAATATATCATATAATTTCTTTTCCCAGGTGTATACACTAATTTGGATCCAAACATCTAGAGATCTTTCATCCATCTTCATTACCTCAAGTTCAAGTTTCATCGAGGGGAGATATATTTCAAACTCTTATAATCAGTGAAGAATATGAACCTTTATCCAAAGAGGTAGTGATTCTAGGTATTTAAGGCATGTAAATTGTATCTAATTCTAGGTTATGCATCATATAGTTCCTCTCATGCATTCACAACTACCTCAACCCATAGGCTACAACATGGTATCCATGTATGAGAACATAACCCAGACCAGATCTAGATGCATCATAACATATCACATATCACTATCCTATTTATTAAAATATCGGGATGGGAACTAAGGTTATATGATATTTAATATATATAAATCATTTTCTATGGTCATCATTACATGTGAACGGAACACCCTTTCTCATCATAGAGGTCATGGGAGAAGAAAACCTTGAGAAATTCAGAAAAAAAAATAGTGATAATACCCTATTGATCCTAGAAAGCTTCATATTTCAAAGAAATTCTTTGGTGGATTCCAAGATATGACTACTTAAATATTACTAGGTTAAATTGATATACCCTCTTTAGAAATGACATTCCCAAGTAAATAGACTTCTTTTATATAGATAAATCACTTATAAAACTTGGCATATAATTGGTGATCATGTAATGTGCTCAGAATAATTTCCAAGTACTCCTCGTGATCATTATTTCTTTAATAATAAAAAAATATCCTCAATAAATACCAAAAAAATAATCAAGTTACTTGTGGAAGATATGATTCATCAATTCCATAAAGAGTATAGGTTTATTCATTAAACCCAAGTACATGACAACATATTCATAATGTCAATATCAACTTAGGAAATCTATCTTCAAAATATCCTCTTTTCTAAATATAATATGATGATATCATGATCATAGATCAATCATAAGAACAAATTGGATCCCTTTAATTGATCAAAAAAATCATCAATTCAAGGAATATGGTGCTGATTTTTTATCATAACTAGATTCATTTTATGATAGACAACACATAATCAGAGGGAACTGTCCACCTTATTTATGAATAAAACCAATGTATCACAAGTAGATATGATAGGTATGATGAACCTTTTAATATCCAATTATTATAGAATAACTTTTAATTCCCACAACTCTATCAGATATATTTTATATTATGGGAGTGAAATAAGGCTTGTTACTAGGAATAGAATCATATAAAATATGATTTCCTGACCATGTGGTAACACAAATAAATCATTCAAATTGACATCTGGGTATTGATCCATTATGGTAGAAATAGTCTTAATTAAAGTTTCATCTACAGCATCTAGGTTCATTGATGATAACTGAATATAGATGGTTTTTCCAATGAGACTAAAGGTCCTACTCTACCAGCATTTATTTCTCAATCCCCCTTGAACACATGAAGAGTTCCATCTATGGATATCAATGTCACTTGTCAAGCATAGTAGTCAATTTGAGCTTTAAATCCCACCATCCATTCTATTCCAAATATAAAATAAACATTATTATTTTTTAGGACTATAAAAGCCCATATAAACTATACTGTATTGATGGTAATGAAATATGTAGGGCACTTGAATCCTTTACACTCCCACTTCCTGAGGGGTGTCTTGATACTCATGGTGTGAGGAATCATTTACACATGTAACCCCAATTTTTCAAACACACTAGAAGCAAGAAAATAATGTGATGTAACAGTATTAAACAAGACATGAAAAATAATTAAGTTCATAGGGATGGTACCTCACACAATGGAGGGGCCCGATTACTCGGTTTTGATATCATGATCTATTCCATATATCTATCAATCAACTTCTATATTATAGATATTGTTTCCTTGTTGATTTGTTGACTGAACAATGAAAATTTTTCTATAGATGTCCTGGTTTACTTGGTTTGTGGTTGTGAATTATTCTGAAGGTATTGTTCCTCCTGAGCATACAAATATTGAGGTTAATTCGAGCTAGTTACACTTGATGGATTCATAATTTTATGACAATACTTAATGAGACACCCTTTCTTTCTACAATGGTGTAAATTTATAAATAGTGTATTACATTCTTTATTTATATGTGTAAGTGAGGCATAGTGTAAACAAAATGGTTCATTACTACAGTGTGATAGATTAGATATTGATCTGATGGATTGACTCTCTGATTCCTTGTTACCCTAGGAGTAACCCTCCCTCTTGAGTTTATTCCTCATGTTTAAGTTCCCACCATCACCCATATGGAAAAAGGTGTATGTTCCACTATGATTTCCTATAAGGTCTATTTATCCAACTAGTACCATATTCACCATTTATGTATAGTTATTAATATGAAACATTTCCAACTTTGAGTGAACCTTAGGTCAAATACCCTCCTTAAAGATTCGAGATTTTAGTCTCTTGATAGAAACTACCACTAGGGAAATGTGAAGAAAGTGAGTGAATTTATTATCATGTTCATTCATTGACATACTTATTTGTTCTAACTTAAATAAGTTTTCCATATTTACTATTTGGAAGGTTTTGGAAAGAATTTTTTTATTGAATAGTTCCAAATATCCTTTCCAAGTTACATCTCAGTCATACTTAACTTGAATGGATAAGTCCCACCATGTGAGAATCAAGTCACATACATTGCTATCTTGACCCCTTCATTTCATCTGGAGTCCCCAAGAAGACAAAAAATATGGTCATCCTAATCAACCATGCTTCTTTTTTCTTAGGTCTAGAATTACCATGAAACATCAATGGGTTCTTCTTTAGAATTTTTTTTTGATTGATTCACCTAACGAGTTTCCTCAGTCAAAATACCAAATGGATGGAATGATACACTAAACAAAATATAGGTTCACATTTGGTTCAAGTGAAACCTTGTTCATGGTTGCTCCCTCTTCTTGGTTTCTTACTCTCCTCATTGGTGGAATTTTTATTCTACAAACCATTCCAAAAGTTCTCAATTAATCCCTTTTTATTTTTCATCTATTCATGGTTATACTATATATATATATATATATCAGTAAAAAATCATAATATCACATTACCAAAATCAAGTAAGAATGTGGATAATACAATCATAGTGGGAATTATCCTTACTAATGCATGCTACCCAACACTCACCAGCTAAACCCATGAATATGATTTGACAACATGCCTAGAAGTTATTAACAACACTTTTTATACATGGAATACCCTAGTAACTTTAATTTTAGCATAAAAATGTTAGCTACATCTTTTTATGATATAAATTTCAATCCTCAACACATCTTATCTCCCTGTTACCATCCTAACTAATGGACTAACCAAAATTATACCATTTGTAAATTCCTTTCCCAACCCATTGTCTTGGTCTAGGTTAAAGGTGAAACTAAATTTTGGTGAAATTCCCTGGGCACAAAAGGGTGATAATAAATGCCAAGAGTTTAAACACAAAGTTTCACTAGGGGAATGATTTACCATATTTAACACAGACACAAAACACTCACATGATAATTTTTAAATAAATAAAATTAAGGATATCTCTATAAATGATTCGTGAAAAAAAACCAAATATAAAAAATGAAAAGTGTATCAAAGACCAACATATTAGTAACATTATAACAGTATAAATAAGAATATTAAGACTCTAAAGTAGTAAATGACTCTACAAACAAGGTAGAACCACTCTATAATAAGACATGAACCACTTTAAAGATCTATATCCACCAAATAAGATAAAAGATAAAGGAGTTCCACTAGAGAAGTAATAAATATTCCCCTTTCTTATATCATGAAAAACATAATTTTCATATGCACCAAATTCATTATACAGGTGGTGATTAAACATACTTAATAGGAAACCCCCAAGAGAATTTTCCTAAATACCACTAAGACCAAAAATAAGTTGAATCATGGAACTATAAAATAGGTGGAAAGAATATAAAAAGTAGATAACCAGTTTACACAATGTTAAATAAAGTAGTTGAACAGGTTTTCCAAAATTATTATAACCAAAGATGAGTTTTCCTTTCAAGATGCAGAAACAATTAATTAGTTTCAATTTGGAATAACACACCCATTTTTTCACACTCACACACACATGTACATGTATGACATGGACATCCCTATACTTGAAAGTGGTGAGTCATCCATTCACCAAGTCATTTCTTGGTAACCCATTTTGACAGTAGTACTTTTGACTATAAGCCATACCATGATACCTAATTTGATAATAGAAATTATAGCCATGATCTATAGAAAATTAACATTAACACACACTAACCCAATTATTCCAATAACCCATGTCAAAATAATCTTTATTTAAGTAACATGATTCAATTAATTTATCAAACACATTGTGGGTGACACCCATAATCTAGATTTCATGAACCAACTAGTTAAAGAAAATACAGCATAGTTTCAACTGGGTAAAATATTTTGGAATTTAAGATATTTATTTAAATAAACCTAATATCCTTTTCATTCCAATAAAATGTAAAGAGGGAAAAACCACACACCTCAGATACATTTGGCACAATGGATCTATCATGATTCCATAGATATAGGTTCATTACTCTATTCCTCTAATGAAACATAAGAAGATCTTGTTAAAATTTATATGATCCCATATATATAAGAATTTAAGCCATGATCTAGGGTTATTTTTAAGATAAAATTATTATATCAATAATAGATAGAAATAATGGAGTTCTTACCCTTGATTTACATGATCAAACACTCAATGGATCATCGAAATCAGAGTATGGAGGTCGAATATCACCAAAAATTGCTTAAGTAAACCCTAGAAATTGAGATCATAGTTTAATAGAGGAATAATGAGGCTTTTAAGTAAATTTTAATGTTTTAAACCAATTTCCACACAATTTATTTCTCATCATGCGGTTAGGTCGCATGGTTTGACAAAACATACACTAACTGTGTAAATCAGCTATGTCTCGAAGGATTCCAAGTTACCTGATTATCCACATAGTTTTTTCAAACCATGATCCTTTCCAATGACCCCAAAACACCTCCCGTAGTTTCTTGGAGACTTGATCATGGTTTCTAAAAACCATTCTCAAACTATACACCTTTAAAAATGCTTCCAAAACCTTTCAAAACCTTCTAAAAATTCTTGATTCTTAACATGAACATTAAATAACTTTAAATATGTTCTAAAAAGGATAAATTCCTTAAATTATGGGTGTTAAAAAAACCCAAGACTCACCAAGTAATGGGTTGGTATGTTCTAAACCATTACATAAGATAACTCTCAAATGATTCCCTTCCTCAAGAATCAAAACCAAACTTTGAATGAAAGGAGAAAGGGTAAAGTCTGAACAACCATCCCTAGAGATAACTCTCAGGAATCTCATTATAGGCCAAATAGAGCCACTAACTAAACAAAAACAGTAAGAGGAAACAACCTAATTTCATTACCAATAATAATTCTAGCATTACATCACCAAAGTAAAATAAAATAAGGTAAACATGGTTTAAAACAACTTGAGGTACTGAACATTCATCTTCATATCATGATCCCAAGTACTCTCCTATATACCACTATTTCTTTGTAGTGCATAAACTAGGGTAATGAAAAAACCTTGTAGTACCTTCTCCTGATAATCCTATATCTCAATCGGCCACTCCACAAATGTTGTGTCATCCTCAATATCCAACTCTCCCCAGTCAATGAAATGGGAGTCATCGTTAATATATAATAAAAATGGGACACATGGAAGATATTGTAGGTTCTTTCTAGGCATAATGGAAGAGAAAACAAATTAACCACCTATCCAATGTGATCCAACACCTTGAAAGAACTAACAGATCAGGTAGAAATTGTACTCCCATGATCGTACCTCAATTGTACCCAATAAGAGGAAACCCTAAAGAACACATGGTCTAACACACCCTTGGCTTAACTTTCCTTATTAATTTATATATTTATGATTAAATTTATTTATCCTTGAATCTTAGGTCATTTTTCTATGTAAATTTTAAACTTTTATGTTTTAGTATAGGGTGTATGGTTCTCCCATGCTGATAGTATTAATAGTGTGGAAACTGTGTGAATGTATGTAATTTTTAATAGATCCATTTCACATAGTTAGCGCATGGTTTTCTAAACCATGTGGACAAAACATGTGAGATTTCTAGCTAGTCTATTGATCCCCACATGGTTAGTACATGGTTTATAAAATCATGTGTCCAAATAGTGTGTCTTGCCTAGGTTTTAAAAATTATGAAATTATTATACTACACTCCCCTGATTTTTAACCCATGTCCCTTATTTCCTCTCCCAATCAATTTTCAAGTCACAAGGGGATCTCTATATTTTTTAAAACCTACTAACATGGGGATTACTTAGTGTTTCTTCAAGCTTCTAGATCGATTCTTTAAGGTAAACCCACCTTCTTCTTTTAATCTCTACTTTTTTTCTTCTCTCTCGTTCTTATCTTGCTATGGTCTTGGTGACCTAGGGAATCCCTTGACTTGATTTTTATTGGGTATTTTTTTAGGGTACATTTTAGGTTTATAAGGATTTTTATTTTCTCCTAATGATGTTTTATCGCCATGCTTGGTGAAATAATCATGTTTATGTTGGTTTGAGGTAGGTGCCCCTTGCATTAGCCCTTTAAATTTCAAAATCGTGATTTATTATGTGTTTAAATTTATGATTTGATTATTAAATTATATTATTAATTATTTATATGGATTATGTAGTGCCTCATATTTTTATTGAGGTGTGTTTTTATTAGTTTCTATTAAAACCTTGTTTAGTTCCTCTCTTTCGCTTAGACCCAGGAGATCGGGCCCTTAGGTCGGTCAGTTCATTTCTAGAAATGAGGTAGCAGGTGGGATGGAACTAGTTTGTAGACCAAGTACATGGAGTGTATTTAAATACATGGCATGTATTTAAATACACAATGTGAAATTGGTTGGCCAGACCCCCTTGCATGTCGTGATCTGGTTTTTCCCAATAGGGGAAAACCTGAGCTTTACACAACATGTGAAGTTTAAAAGCTACGAAAATACCCAAGTGTGTTTTCTTTCAAAGGGGAAGGGGATCATTTTGATAGAGACCTTATTTATTCTTGATCAGAAGTTGGATTCATGCATGTGAGACCCCTTCATGCCTTACCTAGGTTCTTCCTCTCCTCTTTCATCTGAGCTTTGTTTCCTTCGTCATCAGTTATGTTGGGTCTTCAATAGTTCTATCCTAATTCATCTTCCCTGTTTCATCTTTTATCAAGCTTTATTTTTAACTATTTTAGTGTGAGATCATATGCCCTATTTTTAGGGTTATTTTACACATTTTCATTTTCTCCCATTTTATCTTGAATTGAAGGTTGGAAAAGGATGAGTGGTTGTCTATGAACCTAAAGTAGGTGGTCTGGATCTTTTCACCAAAGTCTTGTTGCATTTATATTATGTTCTATTGTGATACATGTCAAAACCCTCCGGTGTTGCCTCCATAAAGTTTAATAAATTGAATTGAATTTTTTTTAAGTTTAATATGGTCTAATCTTACATTGAATCAATTTCGTGGTTGATCATCGGGACATTATCCACCCATGGGTGTGCCCTTCCTTCAGGACCTAAATGCCATTTTTTCCTTAAATTGTTAAACCACCATTTGAGGTGTGTATATTCCCTTGTAATAAATTATTCCTTTGAAATGTGAATTGAACTAAGGAAATTAGTGGTCGTGTGTTTATTCCCCTATGCCTTATGCTATAATTTTAATGGTTTCACTTGAATTAAATGTTTTGGACAACTAGATTAAAGAGTTATAAATGAAATGATTTGTTAAATGGTATGAATCGTGATAGATAATTCATATCCCATATCCAAGATGAGGGTGATACAAGGGTCTAGATTTAAGGATACCTATGATGGGTTCATTATAATGTATTACTAATAATTGTTATGGATTATAAATACATAAGGAGAAATACATGGATCCTTATGAGATGCCTTGGATGGGCACACTGAATGGACTACTTACCTACCCATGAGAAAGACCAGTTCCCTAGGGGATTAATTGTGGGAAAGCTTAGTGGAAATATGGTTAAACCATTCCATGAGTGATACTCAGTCCCCTATGTGAGATACCTAGGATGGGATCAGAGGGTCAAACTTACACCATGTCAAGAGTGATACATGGGATTCCTTTTATGGGTCATCATGGATAGACTCTATGGTGATGAGTATTTATAGAGATATCAGAATGATACTTGAGATTCCTATTATGGATCTATTTGGATGGGATCAGAATTCCACTTATATTTATAAATATTCCTTATACTTAAATTCCAATAATGCATAGCTGATACTATAGGGATACATCCACCAAGCCAAATGACATGCTTGGGTTCAGTCCACTCTTGATGCTTATTTGGTGATAACCCATTTATTACGCTCATATTATATATCTATACAGGATTACATTGGTTTAGATACATCTATATTAGGGTAAATTAGGTAGCATCAGTCAGGTATCCATGAGTAACCTAGGCCGGTTTGTACTATTTATTTATTGCATTACATTTATTATATAGTTGTACACTACTCATTTTATATGCACAAATTGTATTGATCTAGACATTTTTGGTAATGAACTACTAATTATATCTCAAACCCCTCTCGGGCTACCCTTGGTTTCTGAGAAAAATTCATAAATATGGGTATAGATAAAGGTAAGAATCTAGCTTCTGATGCTTGATTTCTAGTTCTAGGTTGGAGTATAGGAGCATAGGACTGACCATATACTCATGATGCTAATAGAGGCATATTTTGATTATTATTATTTTGTGTATCATGTAGTATATTATTGTTTCCCCTATATCTCATGAACTAAATTTTTATATATCTACATAGAATTATTATCATCATTTTTGTATCCATATATGATTCAGCTTCCAACTGTTTATTTATCTAGATGATTTATTATTCCACTTATACTTATTTATTTATATTTCCATTGCTTACCATAATTTCTATATAACACTTTTCATTACTCTGTTCATGATGGAATAGTCTCCCCTTGGATACACCCTAGTCCCTCTCTACTAGTTAGCAGCCTCTTTCATATGGGGAGGCGCATTTGAGGTCATGTGGCCAACTATCGTAGAGCACCACTCAATGGATTCTAGGGTGGGATGCTAGAGATTACTTGAAAGTAAAATCAAGTTTCACTTGGTTTTCATTCCAATAAAAAGGATTTATTAAATTATAAATATGGTTCAATTTGGTTTTACTCAATTTCACTCACCAAATGTTTGATAAAATGATTTATTGACCCTTGTAAATGTATTTTAAAATTTTAATATATGTGCATATATTCAAATTGATTTCTAATTTTTTTTACTAAATTTATAAAGCTATGTTTGGAATTTTAAAAAATGTATTTATATATTAGTTTATAAAGGAAACTTTTCATACCCAGTTGGAACTTTGAAAAGGTGGATTTTCTTATGAAAAATGTTTGTGGAACATTCCCCTTTATTTTATTAGGTTCTAAATGGATGAATTGTCCCTAGTATATGACACCTTCATTATATTAATATTATTGTAAGTTAGGGGTTTTATCTATGAATGGAACTCATGGGTGAGGCTTATTTATTGTTTTTTATTAATCACTTAGACATGTATTTATTTTTCATATTGTTTTTGGTAATTGTTATCGACTCTCCCTCTTTATAAATCATGGGAAACTGAGAGTAACTAGTGGATCCTATGATAATATATACTAGAATAGTTTAGGATCATGCTCTAGATAGTGACCCTTAGTATGGATCGTTCCCTACTTTGGAAATTTTCCACTCAATTAATCCATTCAAGGAAAGACTGAGTGTTAGGGTTGTTAAATTTCATTAAGCACAATGATTGGATAGATCATGTTTCAGTATGTTCTAGGTGTTTCCCCTAAAATTTCCTAGGACTCCAATGATCACTAGTATTTTATTATATTATATTAGTTATATTTTTTATTACTATGATGACTGGATATTTTTTCATGTTTTCCTTGTATTGTTTCTACTTCCCTTATTCTTATTTTAATTGTTTCTTACTACTTTTGTTTTGTTTTCTTTAAAAAGGAAACTAGTGATTTTAGACTATTTTGAAAAAAAATGGAACCCTTTTTTATGTTAAATATTTATAATATCACATCTTTAATATATTTCAACCCATATGTTTTAGAAAGGAATTATTTTAAAGCAAAAAGGGAAATGTACTGGTATTGGATTTTGGTTTAAAATATAAAACTTATGATTTATAAACTAAATTTTCAAACTATAATGAAATGAATATTTTATTTAAAGGTTCTTGATTAGGGTGTAGTTTATTTATAATTCTAACTGATATTTTTTCTCATGCATACTTTATCATTTTATTTTCATGTTCAAGTTCAATTCTTGTCCTTCATGGAGTTCTTGTGGTTTGAGTTTGGATGGTGACTTGAAAAGTCACATGAATGTTGGGTTGGTTGTTGTTTTTTTTTATTGTATCAATCTCATCCAAGATAGAAACTCTTATATCAAACCCTATTTTAGGTTACATGTATCTTTTGGCCTTGTTTTTTTATTTATTTGTTCAAGTTTTTTTTAGTTTTGTTTATATATTATTCACTTATGCTTCTACGTGTAGACTATGATATCCAGAATGGTTATACTAAGATTACATAGGTAAGTCCCATGTTTATCTTGTCTTTGGGGTGAAATAATTCCCTTGTGCTCACATATGATACCATGGTGCTTGTATTCATCCCGGGGTGATTGGGAATGCACCTCATGGTTTTCTGGGCTAAATTGGGTGCCCAATACATGGGGTATCTTAGATTGGTTTGGGAAAAAATAGTATAATGGCCTAGGTTATTTAGAGGCCTTAGGTTCTAGATCTATGTGACGTCCTAACCTAGGTGCCAATTAAAGTTTCCCTAAAGTTAGTTGGCCACATGGCCTCAAGTGTGCCTCCCCATATGCCAAAGGTTTCTAACTAGCAGCAAGGGCATTGGGTGTATCTATAGGGAGAATATTCCCTCTGGTTAGATTAGCACAATTGTATAATCAATAGATAACTAAATAGAAGAAATATATAAATAATGGAAAAGAGAGTGGAAGAATGTATAAACAACTGGACCAGTAACCCACCACATCAGAAGAATGATATAAATATCCCAACACTAAATAATAATAAAAATAAGTAAACTAAATCATATAAAAAAGATGATGATGTCATGTCTCTACAAAATAGGGAAAACATGTGTACATGGAAAAGGAACCAAAAATACCAAAATCTATCCAAGAATCCCAAGTTCCAGCCCGATCATCTACTATTAATCTCTCATTATAAGTCCTATAAAGAAGTCATACATCTATAAGAGGATGCTTCCACTTGTCTACTCCTGTAAGCATATAGTCTGTCTGGGTACCATTGGTGGACCTGATAAGGTGTGAGATAAACTCAATAGGCCACCACCAATGGTGCCTATAAATATCCAGTCCATGTGTATAACATGGAAGTGTGTAGATATAATAATGAAAATCATTAATAATAACTGTAAAAGGGTTGGCTCTGGTTCTTATAGGAAACCAGGTTGACACTAGATACTTTATCCCATGCCATCACTAAACAAGTATCAAGGGTCGCAATGCCTAGTATCATATTAGTAAGGGATGTCATGCCCAATATCATAGTAGTAAGGGATGTTATACCCAGTATTATAGTATAGGAATTCCATGCCCAGTATCATAGAAATAGGGGAAGACATGACCAGTATCATAGTATAGGGACGCCATACCTAGTATCACATAAATTAGGGATGACATGCCCAGTATCATAGTATAGGGTCACCATGCCTAGTATCATAGCATAGGGAAACCATGCCCAGTATCACAGAAATAGGGGATGTCAGGCCCGATGTCATATTATAGGGTCTCCATTCCCAATATCATAGCATAGGGATTCCATGACCATATATATATAACATGCACAAGGGTTTTCATGCCCATTTACCATAATTATCGAGGGTCACCATTCCCATATATATATAACATGCACAAGGGTCACCATGACCATTTACCATAATTATCAAGGGTCACTATTCCCATTATAATTAATAATTTATTTAATAGTAAAATAGGCTTTACAACTATTTCCCTTCATTCTAACAAGGGTGTAACCATTATCCCCTTTATTCAGGTGACATGGAAGTACCACTCACAATAATTTCAATTAATTATAATTATATCACTTAGGATTCATGCCAAAACCATTTAGAATATGTTTTGGTGAATTAAGAATTTAATATTATCAAGGAAAACCCATAAGAACACCTATAAGGGTGGAAATGGATGAAGGGACCTAACCCAGCCTGAATAAGGGATTACTAGATCACTTATATCATAGGCATTAAATTTAACATGCTTTAGGTGTAATTAAGAGCAACGCACAAATATTCCAGCGTGTGTCATATAACACATGTTATAAAACATCAAAACTTTAAGTAATAAATACTAAACCACCTACCTTATTCCTGTATAGGATCACTCATCCAATATTTGCCTTTTATTTGGTCTAGATTGAGAGAAAAATAAAGAATAGACAAACACCATAAAAATAGGGAATATGAGTCTGCACCTTGATAATTCCATCAAGAGAAATAAAAATAGAGAAAAGCATAAGATGATCAAAGAACTTACCGATGTGGATCCAACAAGACAAATTGTGTTCTAATCCGAGCTCAGATGAAGAATCAAGATCAAAATATATGTTTTGGATACAAGAGGTAGCTCCCAAGGTGATCTATTGTCCAATGGAGAAAAAGAGGAAGAAATTTTAGGTTTTTAAACATTTTAAGGGTGAAATGGTAATTTCCCCAAGATTTATTGGGCTTAATGATTTGGCCAAATGGTTGTCTAAACTGCCATCCACTGCCTTAAGTAGCACCCCACACAGTTTCATGTGCATGAATTGGAAAACCATGCACAAATCATGTTTTAACCACTATCAAAAACTCAGATCCCTGTGAAGGGGCCTGCACCCCCATCCTCACAGTTTCCTTAAATTGTGTGTCTTATAAAAAAGGCCTAGACCACTTCATGTTGTAGGGAGTAACCATGTGGCCTATCCTACATAGTTTCTTCTAACCATGAAACCTACCTTGTTTTTTCAAAAAGCCAGGTTATGGGCTCTGAACAATCCTCAGACACCCCCAGTACACACATGAACTCATTAGGAATCCATATTTGGTCCCAAAAAAAGATTTAAAATTAAATTTAAATGATCCATACTTCATACAAAAATAAATTTCTTATAATCTTACCCCCTTAAAGGAATTCATCCCCGAGTTTACCTTCCATGGAGAAGAAATACTATTTGAGAACAACTCCAACCAATGGGCATGTACATCAGCCTCCCACTCCCAAGTCTCATCATGTATATGGTCATGCTTCTATAGCACCCATACTAAAGGGATGGATAGGCCTCAAAAAGCCTCTATGCTCTGGTCAATGATGAATATAGGATACTCCTCAAAAGAATCTTCAGTATGTGGCTCCACATCATCAGGTCAAAAAGTATGATATGGGTTGGCATGATAATGGTGAAGCTATGAAAAATGGAAGATGTTGTGCATGGCGTGGTACCTCTAAGGTAATAGAAATTGATAGGACATCAGGTCAACTCTCTCCAAGATCTCAAATGGGCCTGGAAAAGCATGTTGACAGCTACCCTTGCCTCTATATTTGTCTATTCCTAAATCTTGGTGACACCTGTAATAAAACATTGTCTCCAACCTTGAACTCCAAAGTTCATTGATGGAGATTGACATAAGATTTTTATCTAGACTAAGCAATATACACCTGCTTCCTAATTAGCTGAACCTACTCTGAAGTCTCCAGAACGAGATGAATCCCTAGTAGCACTACCTCTCCTACCTATAACCAGCACAAGGGTGAATAGAACAACCTACAATATAGGTCATTATAAGTATCCATCTGTATCATCACCATAAATCTATTATTGTTGGAAAACTTGACAAGAGTGAAATGATTCTCCCAAGAACTGCCAAAATCAAGGACACATTCTGGGATCATGTCCTCTAACACCTTTATAGTATGTTCTAACTAGCCATCTATATAGTGGTGAAAGTTTGTGCTCAAAATCACCTGCATACCCATAGATATTTGAAACCCTTTCCTGGAACCTTGTTGTGAAATGATCATCCATGTTTGAAACAATGGTATGAGGTACCCTGTGTAATCGTATTATCTCATAGAAATACAATCTTCCCAGATCATCAACTGAGAGTATCTAAGTTTCCTACTTTCATTAGTCGATCCATAAATACCCAAACGGTGTCACTACCTTGAGGAAACCCCGATAAGATGATGAAAAAATTCATCACAGCATCCCCTATTTCTATTCTAGGACTAGTAATAGTTGTACAAAACCACCAGGTCGCTAGTTTTCTATCTTTACCTACTAATAGGTGGAACACCTAGTGATAAATCCTACTATTTTACATTTTATCCTTGTCCACCAATACTATCGATGAATATCATGATACATCTTGGAGATTTTGGGGTGAAATTACCACTGTGAAGCATGTGATTCATTCATCAACTCCTCTCTCACATCTGTGGGAACTCATATATAGCCAAGTATGAATAGGATGTCATCGCCATTGATAATCTAATCCAGGGATGGGTCCTCACCATAAATATCTTCCCTTAGAACCAATCCCTTAGGATCTAAAAACTATCTCATCTTTACTCTCTCCACAAGTGAAGAGGTTATTGATAACAATTCCAGTACAGATTATCCAGGATAGTCCTTCACCTCAATGTACATCTTAGAAAATAGAGTTATAGCTATCATTTGATATTGGCATCATAAACTTCCTATGTCTGAGTCCTCCTACTCATATCATTGGAAACTACATTTCCCTTCCCATGTTTATAGGAAAGATCAAAGTCAAATGAATGTTGATATTCAACCCATCTTTGATGCCTAAGATTTAAGTCTCACTATGTGAAAATATACTATAGGATTTTGTGGTCTGTAACACCACAAAATGATCTCCCAATAGGTAATACCTCCAACAATTCAAGGCATACACAATAGTTTCCAACTCAAGATCATGTGTCAGGTAATTCCTCTCATGAGGCCTTAGCTTCTATGACCCATATGCAACAACTCAATCTTTCTGGATTAGAACTATTCCAAGACCAATACCTGAAGCATCACAATATACTATATAGCTTCTTCCTGGATCTGATAAAATCAGTATCAGCGTTGAATTCAATCTCACTTTAAAATTTTGAAAGGGTGTGTCATAGAATTTATACCATATAAAATTTACACCCTTATTAGTCAAGATTTTAAGAGGTTCTTCTAAGTAATAGAAGTCCTTTATAAAGTTCCTAGAATAATTAGTTGTCCTTAAGAAACTTTGTATGTCAATGATGTTCTTGGGCTACTCATAGGTAACCACAGCTCTCACCTTCTTTGTATCAACTAAAAATCCTACCTCTGAGATGATATGACCCAAGAAGTCAACTTTTTTGATCTAGAAGTGAAATTTGATGAGCTTAGTATACAACTATTTCTCTCTCAATGTATCCAAAATGATCTCAATATGAGTGGCATGGTTTCTTCAAGTATGAGAATACACCAATATGACATCCATGAATACCACCACACAAAAATTCCAATAGGGATGGAAAACCCTATTCATCAAGGACATGAAGATGGAAGGTGCGTTCATAATACCCAACAGTGTCACGAGATACTCATATAAGTTATACCAAATATGGAAAGTTGCATTTGGAATATCTTAAGGCCTAAATCAAACTTGATGATAACTTTATCTCAGGTCAATATTTAATAATACCATGTCTCCTCTAATATAGTCAAAAAACCATCAATATTAGGTAAGGGATACCATTTTTTCATTGTAATATTATTTAACTTTCATTAATCCACAAAAATATGGAGGTTTTTTTCCTCCTTCTTGGAAAAAAGGATTGGTGAACCCTAGGGAGAAGTATTGGGCCATATAAAACCTTTGTCCTCTAAATCCTCTAGTAGCCTCTTGAGCTCTTGAAACTTAGTAGTATCCATCCTATAATGAAGAATGGATATAGGTGAAACTCCAGGCACTATATTGATAGTAAACTCTACCTATATCTTATGAGGTAGTTCTGAAAATTCATTAGGGATCACATCTCTAAAACAATCAACCATAGGAGGGAACTTATTCTGAGCCAGTCCCATATCATTCATAAAAAAAATCTAGTAATCTATGTGGTCACTCCACCTAACCCAAGATGATCTGGTCCATCTCTACCTTCCTATAAATCCCACTCGCCCTTGTGAATATAAGTACCACCCTCTAGTAAATAAAATGACACCCTCTAATGATAACAATCCACATAGGAATGATAGGGAACCAACCATTCCATTTCAGGAATGACATCAAAACCTATCATCTTGAGGATGAAGAGGTTCCATAAGAAACGATGGATTTCTACCTCAAGGGGGGAATCCCTTTCACTAGAGTATACTCTCAGAATGTATACCCAAAGGTGTATAAAGAGCCATAACGCCACAAGAGTACTCAACATAAAGCCCAAGGCTCTCCACAACAAGAATATATATGAAGGAATTTGATGAGTCTATATCACATAATGAAGAAATAGAAGTTGAGGATACTATAATAGTACCTAGAATAGTAGATGGAACAACATCCTATTCCTCTCATACAGGCTGCACTAAATAAATTTGGCTTGATCTGTGACCTTGTGATGAAACCTAAATACTCAGAGTGGGTCTGCCTTATTAGAACTGGGTATCTGAAGCCTGGATACCATGGAAACAACCTCTTATTATTCCTGTGTGTCTAGTATTACTCCAGCTAGCTTTCTGGTGAGGTTCTACTAAACTTTCTCTTAAAGGTGGAGTAAGCACAGATCAACTCCTACTCGGACTAGATGGGAAGGTCCTGCAGAAATACTGAAGATTCCCCAATCTTCCATAGCCTCAGCACTCGATGGGGTCTCTAGAACACTAAGACAACTTATGTTTAGGATTCCCATATTAATGATAAACCACATATCTATCTGTGGGTGTCAACTAGCTTCTGATTCTCATGTACACAGTCTCAATGCATTGCTTCTAAATGCCAGTCAAACCACCACCCTATCTAGGTTATAAACCACTTTGGCTCACATTGTATACTTCCCTTAGGTTCTTCTCATTAATAAGGTTCTAGTTCACTATATCGGATATGGTATTAAACTGAAAAACATTCACATAATAATGAATAGGATACCTCAGTCCATCCTCAAAATGTCTCACTTTTGTTTTCTCATCAGTGGTATAGATGGATGAAAGGCACCGAAGCTTTGTAAAATGAGTTGAATAGAACATAAATATTAGAGAACCCTATTGTAGGTTTGTGAATTCACTAGAACAATCATCCCACAAGGTCTCAGGGAATAAATAATCAAAGAACCCTAACTAGAAATCTCTCCAAGTTAATTCTCAATACTAACCCACCAGGTTCTGAATATCTCATCAGTGCTTAGTGGATCCTTGAACCATATAAGTATAAATTTTCACTCTCCTCTCAAGATTTTTCTCCAAATGATTGAAAATATACATAACTGTATCGATCCATATCTCTACATCTTTTGGTCTACCATCCCCCAAAAATGTAGGTGGGTGATTCTACTGGAAATCTCGTATAAGCTCTCCCATAGAAGGGAAAAAGCATGGAGCTCCCTATATAGTCAGCATCAATAGTAGAAAATCTCCTTGAAATTGGGCATCATCACCCATGTAAATAATAGAAATATGTGACACATGATTCACTACTGGAGGTATCACTGGCAACTCATGACCCACAACCTCTAGAGCATGGTTGTCACCACCCACCTGGCATATGACCATAGGGATTCATGGTTTCATTGCTCTAAAAATGAAAAACACACACCTAAAATGGAATTTAATAGTAATAAAATTATAGATACATAAATATTACAGGTACAATCCTTCCTGTGTAATAGTCACACCCCTATGATAGCTCAAAGTGTCAGGTCTGGGTGATTAAACATTTATATAGAATATAATAGATGCTACCAACTACCCACTACTAAGGCCAGGTCTGGGTCAATCTCTATGTTTTAATGTATTAAATTCCATTTAATTTCATATTTATATTACCATTTTCTTTATATGGTTGAACCAAATGGTTCACCACTTCTGATCTATAAGTGTCTATAAACCTTATTAACCAAATTGTGGAGTACATTTAATCCAAACTATAACATGTTTTAGTCCATGAGACCAATGGTCTGTGACCTAATGTGCCATAATTTACTACTTAGGGTGTCTGTTATAGCCTAAGTAGGAAAACATTTTTTAGGTTATGGCATACACTATAAGTAAAAACTATGATTCTCAATTTCTTGCAAGAATCGTTAACCAATTAAAAATCTATAATACAAGGCACATAAAATAAATTTCATGAAGTCATAAAATTCATCATATATGACATGGCATATGCAGGGCATGTGAATTATAACATGTGTCTAAAATGATTCATGATCAATGTTTCATTTACCTCATCTTATCGGGCCAAGGATGAAAGGTAAACATTAATCATATAAATAATAGAATCACAATTCAAGTGCATTACCTAATGGTGGAATCAAATCAACTATAATAAGAATAATAAATAAAAACAATTCCTTATTCCATGTAACTTGGTATGATCATGAACATGGGTTATATACTCCCAGGAAAGACTTATAATCAAGCCCCGAAGCATTATTAATCTACTATCTATTGTCTCAAAATAGTAAGGCAAGAAAATAAGCACCCTCTGATAACACTTTGTGAAATCTCAACCCAGGTTCCACTTGAAGGTGCCCCAAATATGGTTGGCCACATATCCTTAAGCGCACCACCCTGTATTCTAGAGGCTGCTTACTAGCAACGAGGGCCTAGGGTGTGTCTATTGGGAGACTATTCCCTATGGTCAGAGTATCACAGTTGTATAATCAACAAATAACTAAATAGAAGAAACATATCAATAATGGAAAATATAGTGGAAGCACGTATAAACAACTGGACTAGTAACCCTCCATAGGAAAAGCATGATATAAACATCCCACCACTAAATAATAATAAAAATAAGTAAACAGAATCATATAAAAAATATGATGATGTCATGTATCTATAAAATATAGAAAACATGGATACATAAAAGCAAGCAGTCAATACAGTAGATGATATACAAAAGGAACAAAAAAACCAAAATCTATCCAAGAATCTCATGATCCAACTCAGTAATCTGCTACCAAACTCCCATCCCAAGTCATGCAAGAAGTCACAAATCTATAATAGGATGCTTCCCCTTGTCTACTCTTATAAGTATATAGTCTATCTAGGTACCATCATTATTCTAGATAGGGTGTGAAATAAACTTAGTAATGATGTATATAAATATCCAGTATGTGTGTATAATAAGGCAGTGTGTAGATATAATAATTAAAATAAATAATAATAAATTTAAAAGGGGTGACTCTGGTTTCTATAGGTAACGAGGATGACACTACCTACTTTGGCCTATGTCGTAATATCTCTAAAAAAGTATCAAGGAACATAATGCCCAGTATTTTAGTGGTAAGGGACACCATGCCCAGTATCATAGTAGTAAGGGATTTCATTCCCAGTGTCACGGTATAGGGATACCATGCTCAGTATCACAGAAATAGGGGATGCCATGCCAAGTATCACGATATAGGGACTTTGTGCCTAGTATCACAGAAATAGGGGACTCCATTCCTAGTATCACGTTATAGATTATCCATTCCCAGTATCATAGTATAGGGATTCTATGCCCAGTATCATAGAAATAGGGGATTCCATGCCCAGTATCATGGTATAGGGTCTCTATTCCCAGTATCACAGTATACAGATGCCATTACCATATATATATAACATGCATAAGGGGTTTGAAGCCCATTTACCATAATTATCAAGTTCCACCATGACTATATATATATATATAATATGCACAAGGGTCTTCATTCCCATTCACCATAATTATTGAGGGTCTCCATGCCCATTATAATTCACAATTTATTTAACAGTCAAATAGGCTATACAACTATTAACCTTTATTTTAACAAGGGTATAACCATTTTTCCATTTAGTCGGGTGATGTAGTAGTACCACTCATAATAATTTCAATTAATTATAATTCTATCACTTAGGATTCACAAAAAACCCATTTAGAATATGGTTTAGTGATTTAATAATTTAATATTATCAAGGAAAAACCATGGGCACGCCTAGAAGGGTGGAAATGGATAAAGGGACCTAACCCAACCTGAATAAGGGATCACTATATCATTTATATCATAGGCATTAAATTTAACATGCTTTAGGTGTAATTTATAGAAATACATGAAAAGTACAGCATGTGACATATAATGCATGTTATAGAACATCAAGACTTTAAGGAATAAATACTATACCACCTACCTTTTTCCTATAGAGGATCACTCATCTAGTATCATCCTTTGATTTGGTCCAGATCAAGAGAAAATAGAAGAACATATGAACACCCTAAAAATAGGGCATATGAGTACACACCTTGAAAACTTTATTAAGAGAAAAACAAATAGATAATAGTCTGAGATGATTGAAGAAATTACCAGTGTGGATCCAACGAGACAAACATTGTTCAAATCCAAGATTGGATGTATAATTGAGATCAAAATCTATGCTTTGGATTCAAGAGGGAGATCCCAAGGTGAGACACTATACAACTTAAGAAAGGAGGAAGGAATTTTGAATTTTAAAACATTTTAAGGGTGAAATGGTAATTTCCCTAAGATTTATTGGTCCACACGGTTTGGCCACATGGTTGGCCAAACTGTGCACCAACTGTGCACCCTCCACTGTATTAAGGGGAACCTTGCACTGTTTCTTGCACATAGTTTGGAAAACCATGTGCAAACTGTGTCTTAGCCGCTATCAAAAATAGAAAATCCCCTCACAAAGGCATGCGGCCCCATCCTCATGGTTTCCTTAAACTGTGTGCCTCCTAAAAGAGGCCTATACCACCTCACATGGTTAGGATTAATTGTGTGGAATATCCTACATGGTTTTTTTTAACCATCTGGTCTACCTTATTTTTTTCAAAAAGTCAGGTTTTATGATTAGAACAATCCTCAGATACCCCTGGTACACCCATGAACTCATTAGGCATCCATATTAGGAAAAAAAACAAAGAGTTAGACTGAAATTTAAAGGATCCATACCTCATACAAAAAATGGGTTCTTACAATTGTCCCTTTATTATTTAGGTGAGTCTGGTGGATAGAGTTAGGATCATTAAATCTTGAAAGGTAGGAGCAAGAAGAGTCTAATTAACTCTTACTCACTCTGAACCTTGATCTAATATGGGATGTTGGGTTATGAGTTTTAATTTTGATATTTATTTATTTATTTTTGGATTAGTTTGGGGTTATATTGGTGGTGTTTGATATTTTATTGAGTTGTATTGGTGATTAGAAATTTTTCTATGTTTTAGGAGTAAAAATGAAGGGGGGGACATAAGGCATTTGTTTTTCCCACATGTCTTGGAAAACCATGTGGATCTCATGAGATTGGTTCAGCTCCCAATCTAGTATTTTTTGTGTGGTTAGTTCATGGTCCTCCAAACAATGTGACCAAACCATGCATAGCCACTACCCCCCCTCTAATTTCTTTTTGATTTGGTTTAATCTTGGATTACATTAGGTTATTAGTGGGTGTTATTTGGTATTGAATGAAAGTTTTTCAGTGAAATTGATATTATTTTATTTGAATTTGATGGGGTTTAGTAAATAAATATTGATTTTCAAAAGGGTAAATATCCAATTTTCAAAAGGGTAAAACCTTATTTGAATTGGTTTTAATTTAGGGTGCTTTTAAATGACTGGTGATTTGATTTTAATTGAGAAGGGTTGTTTTTATAGTGAAATTTTAATGATGCTTTTATTTTTCTTAATTGAAATTTATTATTTTTTCAAAATGTAAAAATGTTTTTAATAATAAATGATATATTTTGAAATTGATAAAGATAATTTCAAAAATGTTTTAGAATAAAGGCAATGCCTTGGAATTTCAAAAAAATAAAAAATTCAACAGGGGAATTGATAAATTCCATGTTGAGTTATAATTCAAGTTTTAAAAAAAATGATGATGTTTTTGATATGGGATTTTAAAATGGGTTTTTATAGGTTTGGGAGGCATTGAAATAATTTTATAAAATATTTATAGAGTTTAAAATTGGTTTTAAAAATGGAACTTATGATTTAAAACTAAAATTATTGTTTTTAAAATTAATTAAAAAGGGATTTTGTGATTTCAAACTTATGTATGATTTTGAGGTAAAATTTCGATTTTTTTTTATGCATGTGATTTATTCTTTTTATTTTTTGTTTGAGTGTAGATTTTTTATTGGTTGAATTTGATTCATATATTGTAAATTTTGATGGGTTCTTGCGTTAATTTTTTCATTCAAATCATGCCTTGTAAAGTAGTCCTTAGAAGTCATATAAAGTTAGTTCTTTAGGTATTTATTATAGTTGTATATCCTAGTACTTGATTGTAACCTTTCTAATTGTTGGTACTACCCATACTCTAAGTGGAGTGGTAGATCAAACCCTCTTGTTTGGGGTTCCCTCCTTATTTTCTTTTCCCTTTTTAGTCTTTGGCCTCATGTTTTGGGATGTTCTATGTAATATTCCATTTGGAGATAGAAATTTTATTTCTTTGAGGTTTCATTTCTATCATGGGTTAGATTTTTTCTTAGGTACCTTTCTTTTAGGTCAAGTGATGTTTTTAAAGTCCTTATTTTTGAATTTCCTTTTTTTTGGCTTGATTTTCTTTAGATTATTATGATTGTGATTAAGTGTCCTTATGACTTGGAACTTATGGATGTGTCGCTTTCAGGTTTTTATCATGCCTTGTTGTTGTGGGTAGATCTTATAAGGTTCTTATGTAGATATATGTGTGGTGAGTTTTATATCAAGCTTGTTAAATATGGGACAGAACTTGGGAGTGTGCTTTGGGTAACTAAGACGGATGTTGAACTAATCAAGTGCATGCACTGGCTATCATTGGATTGATTATATTTTGGATCACCATTATTATAATTATATTCATGCAGTTATAGGTTACCTTTATATTGTTCTTTATAACAAGGTTATAGCTCGTACTATTTTGATGAGGCATGCTTGTGGGTTATGTCTCTTCACTATTTTTCTTATTTGAAAGGATGTAATCGGGTGACATAAAACTCCTTACATTTAAAGTTTCTATTTTAATATGAATTCAGGTGTTGATTTATTTTGAGGATATCTTGGTGGGTTTTTAAATACATTCTTTTCTCTCTTAATCTTCTTTGAGTCTTCATTTGCCTTTGTTGTCATTGATCATTGATCATTGACTTGTAGGTTGGGAATTTTGATATTTTGTACCTTTTTAGATAAGTTTGTGTAGTTTTGTGGATGTATTGTATGGATGAATTATGTTTGATATTATTTTTTTTGATGTCCTTTTGATTGGAATATTGAGTCGTGTTATATAGTTATCCTTTGGCGATTCCCTTATTGTGTTGATCCACTATGCTAGTGGGTTTCTAAATGGTGGGAAGACCCACTGGGGACCTTCATATCAAAATATATTTGATATATTGGTCAGGTGTGAGTTGTTTATTATATATATATTTATCTATGATGGTTTTAGTTGATTTTGGTAATTTTAGATATCTTTTGAGTCATTCCATTTCCTTTTTGGTTAGATCCTTGGCTTATTTTCCTCTATCTAGGAATCAGTGACTTTATGGGGGTAAAAATTTCTATGGTTGGGATAATTTTCATGCCTCAAACATTACGTTACTTATTATTATATCTATTTATGATTAAATTACTTTCTACTTTATTTTCAATTCATTTACCCATGAAAAATTTAAAAAAAATGGTCTCAATGCAAGGTGCATGGTTAACATGCACGGTTAGTACTAACCTTGTGGAAACCATGTGAGTGTCTGTAGTTTATAACATATCTATTTTCATGGTTTCCTAAACTTTGTGGCCAAACCGTACAAGTTGTTAAGTGAGTCTAGTGAGCCCTGCAAGTTTGGTGCATGTTTTATCAAATCATGCGGCTTTATTGAGTTTTAAAAAGTATAAAATTCAAATTCTATCCTCCACTAATTTTTAATCCCTATCCATTATTCCCTATCCCACTCAATTTTCACAACCCAAAGGGCTATTACCATTAGTTCCCTCTCTTTCTAATGGTGATTCATTGGTGTTTCTTTAATATTTTTGGATCGATGGTAAATCCTCCTTACTCATTTTCTCTATTATTTTCCTCATTATTATCTATTATTATTGTCTAATTTATGGACTTAGTGACCTAGTGAATTTTTGGTTTTGATGGGGTTGATTAACTCTTAATCAAAGTAGTGTAAGAAAATGAAACCACAAATCCAGGATCACTGTAAGATAAATATGAAATCACATACATACTAGAAATGAAGAATATATTGTAAATGTGTGTACAATTCATATATGGTGCCTTGGAAATTTTTATCTCTATTTGATATGTTTGATGATGATCACCAAAGTGGTAGAAAAAATCCTCCCACCTCTATAGGTGTCTATGGGTCATGTAGAATCTCTCATCATACAAAAGGGATTCTTCTACACCCAAGGTGTGCTAGCACCTCACTATTTAAAGGCTAAATAAGGTGAGATATTTGGGTTATAAAGAGGTTTATACTTGTATCCAGTAATAATACACACACCAACCATCACATGGAAATAGGATTTTTAAATCCTATGAGGATTCTCTTCAGTGTTGTAGCATTTATTTATGCATTACAACACATAAATAAATGCAACAACCAACTTCATGTATATATTTCATGAATGAATTTTATCCCAAATATTTCATATAATCAAATGGTATAATAAATGATAGCATAAGTGGAACACTCACTCAAATGATAACTATTTTTCATTTGGTTACCAATTATGTATCTTGTATGAAATAATATGCCCTTATAATGCATGAAAATCATAATTTTCATACAAACCAATATGAATATGGATTTAGGGAATATCTCCTTCAATCTCCCACTTTCACTAAATACAAATAGACATTTAATTTCTCCATACATTGTATCATATATAATGACCTATGAAATCATATCTAAAACTCTTTTGGATATCTTTTTAAACACTTTTGGGAATTTATCATTAATTTGACTTTGTGTAACATCATATAAAATACCTTGTGAATAACCATCCAAAAAAAAATTTAATTAAATCTAAAATAATTTTAGAGAAGCTCTCTAAGTCAAAACTAAATCCCTATTCATTCAAACACAAATTGTGATCCCATAGGAATTTATAATGTTGACAACAAATATAAATATTCAGATCCATATATGTAAGAAAAGATAATCCTTTAGAAAAAAATCAATTCTACTCAATCTATAAATGGATTTTTCATGATCTCTATCAACCACATGTATCTTTATACCTATGTCCACCAGTGTTCACCATATGAAAATGTGCATTCTTATATTTTCCTTTCGTTTAAAACATCGAGTGACTATGGAACATGGAGTATGTCAATCCCATATAGCCCACTCAAATGTTATTGATTCTCAAGGTATATATTGAACTATTAGATAAATAAATCACATTTCATTCACCATTATAGATAAGCACATCATATTTCCCTATCTAGATAGATATATAATATCTATGTTTGGCCACACACTTCTTGGTATATCTTAATCGAGGGCCCAAATGTCATACTCATCATACAAGAGGAAAAATCCCATATCTAGTTGATCCCCAACCAATGACATGATTGAAAACATACCCAACCACTCATGTATTATCTAAGTCAATATGTAGACTTAAATAAGTAGGGTTTCAAAGTATAAAGGTTCTCATGTTAAGTATCTCACTAACTTTTAATATTGGGGACTAAAATATGATCCATGCACCCCTAGTATACCGAAGACATTTGTATGACACTCCATGTGGTATACTTAATGGGTCATCTATCACACATAAATAATCATATTCTTTGTTTTATTCCCCATTATTATATTCCATATCTCTATATAAGAATCATGCTCCAACTAACCTTAACATTTTATCATATCCTATAATACTCCATGAATAACATGGGTTAGGGATAACTTAAAGTCTTCCTTTGGGAGGTTAATTATCATTACACTTCATGAAATTAATATCAATATATATATATATATAAACAACATGAAAGAATGATAAATTAGATATTGTCTTTTATATATTATGATACATTTATTTTTATTAAAAATATTTAACATACCCTACATAAGAACTAGTTTATTGATATCATATATAATAAACTTACAGATATTATTTATGTTCACTTCACTTTATGGGTTTTGTTAACTCATTACATCCATATGAAATTCTTTCCGCATCTTTATATGACCATCTAATAAAAAACCCTCCCACTACCACTTCAGTGAAAAACATCTATGAAGTAAGACAGTTTGAATAATGGTTTGATTTAGGAATCATATTCATAATATTCAAATCCTTTAACATATTAAAACTTATTAACTTCATCACATAAAATGTTATTATTTCTTATTTTGTTGTCTACTTAGAACTATTTCTAAGTGAATCATTTTCATAATTGTAACTCTTTGTACCAAAATTTTTCATTGAAATTTTTCAAATAATATAACAATTTTTCATTATTACTTAACTAGCACAACCTAAACCCTTTTATGATAAAGTGACATTCACCTTATCATGGTAAATAATGTAACTATTTACATTTTTATTTACCATCATTCCCTAAACTATTTTATAATTATAAGTGTAATTCACTTCATAATTTTATTGGTACAATTATATAGGAAATAGTTATGTTCTCTTATCCATGATAACTAAATGTAACTCTTTACATTTTTCTTTATCATCACAAATACTAAACTTTTTTGGATATCAAGTGAAAAAAACTTTAATATTAAACTATTATAATCCATTATTTTTTAACTTTAAACTTCTCTAAGTACAAACATACTCCCACTTGATTGTTATGTTGAGACAAATAGTTGTTGAGGTGTTTTTATGTTAAGAAGAAGCTGGTTAAGAAGAAAGAAGGATTTATAAAGTATTGTCTTTTTTTCATACATAAATCACTCGACAATTATTGATAATTTCCTTATTATGTTTCTATAAATATTTTTTTATACATAGATGCGTGAGTTAAATGGATTAAGGTGAATAGACTGAGTCTAGAAGACAAATTTCAACAGATTGAAGTGATCATAATAAGTGTGTCACTAAATTTTTATCTAATTATATTTATAGTTCTATCATATAGATATATTTAATAAATTAAAATTAGTTGATGATTTTATAATCCTCAAAGTACCAAACATCATGTTTATATAAATTTATTCATGATTATAGAAAAAAAAATAAAGTAAGAAGTGGGTGGAACTTAGTGGAACTATGGTCAAAGGAGTATCGGATAGAGAGAGGAATAAAACATGACAGATGAACTTTGTGACTTCTCAAATAGAGAAAGATAGATAGAGGAAATACGAGTGACGACATCAGTCATAAGCTTCCAAATAATAAGGATGATGTATCCTAAAAAAATTCATTAGATAGAGGAAACATATAAAGATAATCGGATAGATAAATTGTTGTGGAAGCTCCAAATGAAAAGAAGTTTGAATAAGGCATTATATAGAGGGTTCTGATCTGAACCATCGAATAGAGATTTTCTAAGAAAATTCATCAGACATGGAATCTCGAATAAGTTACCAAGTGAAGAATTTTTATTAGACCATCAAAAAAATATTATGAAATTAATGATCATGATTTTATCAAAAAAAATAAGTGTCAATTGAATAAGGTTCCTATGAAGTTGTACAAGATGAAAAATTATGGGTTGAAGGAATAATTATGAAGAAGTTTTGGGGAAAGAGTTTGAATATCTTTAAAAAAAATGTAATTAATTAAATGTGATGATATCAAGTTAGATGTTCAATACTTCAATAATCACAAAGTAAATATCATGATTCATGATGATATTTTAGAAAAGTTTGAAGAGATCATTGATGCTAAAATTTAAGGAAAGTTCTTATGAAGTTTTGTTGACTCCTATCTTTTAGGGAGTTTGAAGGTGGTCGAATAAAGAATGTTTTGAGTAGGGTTTTCAAAGTTTGAGTGGGAACTTGAAATTTGAAGTTAGTGCTCCTCATTAAGTTTTTGAATAAATGATTCCTATATAAAGGGGATTTGGTTCATTGATAAAAGGATGATCGGGTTTACACTTAGAAAATTTCTTAAGAAGTGAGGTGTCGAATGAAGAGTTTGAAAGATCTTATATTTAATCATCAAACGTAATATCAGTGGATGAAGTGGTGTAGATTTCCTATTAATTGGTATTGGATGAATGAGGTGAAGAAAAAATAAGTTGACTGGGTCATTGGACCAAGGATATCATACTAGGGGTATCAGATAGAGGTCATTGGAAGAAAAGTTTCAAATATAAAAGTTTAAAAATAATTTCTTGCTCACTTATATGAAATAAAGTGAAGAATAATAAGAACTTGAAAAAGTTTAAGTTTAAATAAAGTTCAAGAAACACAGTGCCAACATATCAAATCATGTTAGAAAAGGTTCTCTTATTTTTATAAAAAAAATTTCTATCATATTATTTGTGTGAGGGGAACATGCACTATCAAAGGACTACAGTGCTATAAAAATGATGGATATTCTTTGCTTACTGTAATCTAAAAAGGATTGTTTTCTAGTGGATGTGTGGTATTGGATATATTCTAAACCATTATGAGGACTATCTACTCTTATTGTGTAGTGAACCATGTAAATATGAATGTTCCTAAGAGTGTGATTGTTTTTTTATCTTTTAGAAGAGTTAATTATCACTAACCTAAGGTAAAGGTAGTTATTAAAGAAGAAGAAGAAATTGATCACATATTCACCCCCCCCCCCCCCCAGTGATCATATAGATCATGACTAGTCCTTTAAATTAGTATTAGAGCTAAAATTTCCTTTATTGAATCTTGGATTCTAAATTTTGAAGAAGAATAAATTTGTCATGGATATTTAGAACTCAGTTAATAGTAAAGATATTCCTATATTTAATGGGAAAAACTATCATATCTAGAAGGATAGAATTATACCCTATCTATTATCGATTAATTATGAAGTGCTTGAATATTCTATATATTTTTTTACTCCTACTGAGGGTGTTCCTTTAATATATGAATAAAATAATAATCTATAGAATTATGGGAGATACAAAAATGTTATATTTCCCTCCCTCTCTAAAAGTGAATTTATGAGGGTTAAAGGAATTGGAATATATAAAGGAATCTAGAATAATCTGAAGAATATTTATGAAGGAAATACATATTAAAGAAAGAAAATTTACACATCTAGATATTGAAGTATGAAGATATTAAAATTAGATATGGTGGATATATTGGTGACTTATTTACAATTTTTAATGACATTCTAAGCACCATAATATGTTTTGGAAAAAATTTGGAATATTCAATAGTTTTTAAAAATATTCTAATAATTCTTCCTAGTAAATTTGATGCAAAGGTATCATCCATATAAGATAAAGATATTGAAACTATATCATTGGATGGTTTATATAGTATTCTCATTATATAGAAAATGAGAAGAGAAATGGATATCAAGATCAATGAAAAGGTTGATTGGGAAATTTATTTCAAGGATAATAAGAAAGGATAGTATAAGAAATTTCTTAAGGGAGAATTCATTGAATCTAACACCAAAGATAAAGTAGGTAAAAAAGTTTCATGAATTCATGTCTTTGTTTTCTAGAAAGTTGAAAAGAGACATAGGGAAGTATAAAGTAGATTTACTATTGAAGTGATTTAGTTGTGGGGACATTATACATTTCATAGAAAGCTATCCAAGTCTAAAGGATGATGAATACAATGATTAGGAATATAAAAATTCAAGAAGTTCTCATAAGAATAAAATAGAAAATTAAAATTCCTTTTCAAAAAGAATAGATAAAAATTTCTCTAAATATAAAAATAGAAACGTTTTTCCAAAGGTGAGGAAGATGATGATAGTGAAGTGGAAGCTAAAAAATCCAATGATGATGTTGCTGAAAAGTTTCTTATTGAAAAATTTAATGATTATAACTTTTCTAGTGTTGAAATCATTATCTCTAATGAATAAAGATAGGTGAATCAAATATATTTTATTCTTAAAATATCTTTGAGAGAATTTATCTCAAAGATTGTTAAACTTGAAAAGGAGAATAAGAATTTCAAGTAAGAAGATATATCAGTAAATAATTAAGAATCAATTCTTAAAGAAAAATCTAGGATGTTAAAAAATATCAATGATTTAAAGAAGTTTAGTGATGAGGAGAAAAATTTCAACATCAAACTTGAAGAAAAGATAAAGGTGAAGTAGAAAGAATTTGACCAATACAATATAAACTCATTAAATCTAGGCAAAGAATCAAAATATTCCAAAACTAAATTTTAAAAGTTGGTGAAAGTTCTAAGAAATGTAAACCTTAGAAGTATTAATAAAGATCATCCTTAGAGGTTAAAAACAAAGTTTAATATATTTAAAATAATAAAAAAGTTAAGAAGAACATGTATGTATCCAAAAATAGTAGAGTCAAAAATTCTAAAATTTAGAATAAATAAAATTTTGAAGTAAGAATCACCATAACTAGGGACTATTTTAAGGGTAAAAAAAATTCTAAGCTGAAAAAAATATTATGGTCAAAAAGATGATCGAAAATAGGTGCACAGTTCTGAATAGCATATAGTTTATAGAGGAAAATATGATTTTTATAGATATTTTTGGTATTATGGAGGCTTTGGGTATACAAAAAATATGTTTGGGTTTAATCATCAATATCATAGTGAATCTAGAAGATATTAGAGGAAGAGTTTGAGGGGGATCCAACCTGCTCAAAAAATACGACCTGATAAAGTTAGTTTGGAAATTGAAAATAGATTTCAACCTATGAAATCTATTTGTGAAATATTTTATTATCCTGGTATCCTTGATAAATGATGTCTCATAATTCTACCATCCCAATAAATTTTATATGAAAAATCTCAAAAGCCTCATGTGAAGGAAGAAAAGGGAAAAGAGAAGGAATTAGCTATTGAAACTGCTCGCAAAGCTATAAAAGGATAACAACCTTGAATATTTGATATTGGGTGTTCTTCACATATGATAAGAGATTTTAAGCTATTAAAAATTTTGAAAGACTAAAAATAAGGGAAATTGAATTTTTTAAATGAAGAGTCACTCAAAATCCAAGGTGTTGGATCTGTTATCATTGTAAAAGAAAATTTTAAATCCAAAAGCATTTTGTTTATTGATTGATTCAAACACAAATTTCTAAGTGTTTCACAAATTTTTTATTAAGGAAACGAAGTTGTATTCAGAATAGATGGATTTTTTATTAAAATTATTATATATGGGAAATTCGTAACAAGAGGATAATGAACCAAGGGAAATCTATTTCAGGTTGGAGTTAAAAAGGGTTTATATTATCTGAGCATGATAGAAGAAAATTGGTTATGGAATTATAGGCTCAAAAATAAGTTCCAGAGGAATATAAAGAAGATTATGGAGATAGGAAGTATTTTTTATGTTACCAACATGATTAGAAGAAAGTGATTTGTTTTATTCCATATTCCAAAAAATAAATATTCCTAACTCAGTATATAATAAGGTTGAGATACATTCAACTCATCCCTTAGAACTTATACATTCTAACAGATGTGGGACCATGAGAAATCAATCAATAAATGGAGATAAGTACTTTATTTCCTTCATTTATCATTTCACTCATATTTCATATATTATGTTTTTGAAACATAAATTAGAGGCTCTCAAAATGTTTAAGAGTTTCAGGAGAAGTGATGAAAAGGAATATGGATATTCCAAAAATAAAATTTGAACTGATAATGGTGTTGGATACACAAATGGAAAGTTAAAATGTTATCTTTCAAATCATGGAATTCACTATCAACATAGTGTAACATACACACCAAAATTTAATGGTTTTTCTGAGATAAATAATATAAGTTTGGTTGAGATGGATCAAACCATGCTGATTGAACATGATAATTCTAGATTCTTTGAGAGACAAGTTATTGGAGAAGTAGTCCACATTCAAAATCATTGTTTCTATAGGACATACTCAAATATAACTCCATATGAGATGCATTATAAATATATCTCAAGTTTAAAATAATTAAGGTTATTTTGCATCCCCTAAAATATAAATTTTAAAGGTTACAATCTTGAGAAGTATGATCAAAGATGTGTTGATGGTATCATACTTGGATATCCAAACAATAGTATGGGATATAGGTGTTATAATAAGGAAAGTGGTAAATTGTTGATTCTACAGATATGAAATTGTTGGAAGATTCTGATAGAAAATTTTCACAGCTAGCTGCAAATATCAGAGTAATAAAAAATGAAGTTTTTTCAATTAAACAACATGAACAAGTTATTGATAGAAGTGATGATACAGAATATATATAGGATGAAGAATTTTATTCATCCATTTAAACTGATGAGGTACAAGTGTTTTTATCTCATCCATGGATGAGGAAGTAAGTGGAGGTCCAAAATATCATTAGAGATCAAGGAGGATAGTTTCACGTACTTCTTTATTCTCATAGGTTGTTCCTATATATATTGAAGAATATTTAGAGAATAAGGATTATATTTATGCCAAGAATGATGATTTAGATCATATTGAGAAGAATGAGACATGGGAACTTATACCCAAAAAAATATAAAAATGTGATTGGAAAAAAGTGAGTTTTCTGAAACAAATTGAATAAAAGAGGTGAAGTAATATGAAACAAAGAAAGACTAGTTTGTAAAGGATACTCAAAACTTGAAGGTATTGATTTTGATGAGACCTTTACCCCAATATCAAGACTTGAAACCATCATAATATTTCTTACTATTACTGAAAAATGATGATATATGATATTCCAAATGCATGTCAAGTCTGTTTTTCTTAATGCAGAACTAAAAGAAGAATTTTATTATAAGAAACCATGCATCTTATTTCTTGTTCAAAATGAAATTTTTGTTTTCAAGTTGAAGAAGACATTTTATAGGTTGAAATAATATTTGAGATATTGGTATTCAAATTTGGATATTTTCTTAAGGAAGTTTAGTTTTAGAAAAGTAATAGTTAACAAATACCTCTACATAAAATAAAAACAAGAGGTTTCCCTCATAGTAATTTCTTATGTTGATGATATTATATTCATGGGTAATGATAAAAAAAATGTGTGAGAATTTATTGAGGATATGAAGGAGTAATTTAAAATTTTTGTGCTAGGAGAAATAAAGTACTTTCTTGTCTTATAAATCTCTCAAAAGAAAAGGAATGTTTTACTATCTAAAGAGAAGTATGATAAGGAACTCTTGAAGAAATTTTTCATGGATAATTCAAAGCCTTTTTCCAAACCCATATCAGTGGGAACAAAGTTGTTAAAAGATGTGAAAGTAAATTATGTTAATCTAAAATAATTTATGAAGTTTATTGGAATCCTATTATATCTAATGGCTTTAAGACTAGGTATATTATATGTTATTACACTTTTTTCCAGGTATCAAAGTACTCTAAAGGAGTCTAATCTTGTGGATAGAAAAACAATTATTATATATATTAAAGTCACAAGTGATTTTAGGTTTAAATATGACAACATATGAAATATTGATCCATTTGGTTACGTATATTCAAATTGGGTGGGTTGTGTTGATGAAAAAAGATCCACATCTAATGAAGTTTTCATTTTAGGAGAAATATTTGTGAGTTTTAATATAAAGAATAAAAATATATTTACTCTCGTCTCTATATAATATTAGTATGTAGCTTCTACTCAAGTTGTAACATAGTTATTATGAATGAAGACATGGCTGAAATATTTGTTGGTTGATGTGAAACTTCCCCTTCTCTTGGGTTGTGATAATAAAAGTTCTATAAATCTCACTGTGAATATATTGAAACATTCTCAATATAAGCACATTGATATTAAATATCACTTCATCAAAGATCGTGTGGAAATAAATGAACTAAAACATTTTGTTCCTACAATGGAGCAAGTAATTGATATCTTCATTGAACCATTGTTGAAGGAAAATTTTCATAAACTGAAGTTGATTATGGGTGTACAACCTCACTCTCTCCATGAATAAGGTGAGTGATATCTATCTCCTCTCTTATATTTTCTTAGGATAATGTTTTCAAAGGGGGATAAAATATGTAACATAAATATATCCATTGGTATGTGCTTTGCCTTTCATGGGAGAGCATATATTTAGGGGGGTTTAAAAAGGGTAAAATATGATTTTAGAATGTATGAACTTTTTTAAAATTTTATTAAAGTGGATGTAATAAATTGATCTATATAGGTTGAAGTTTGTTTTGGTGATGAAGTTTTGAGTTTTGTAAGAAGTTTAAAATTTTTCTTAAATTACTACTTTATGCACAACATGGTATTGTTACTCAATGATTCTTATTTCATCATAGAGTTTGATCATGTATGATTAGAATTTTGGGATAGTGATCTATTATTTGAGTTCTATATATTTAGTGATTTATATTCCTTAGTTTATAGAAAAAATATAAAAGGGGAGATTGTTGAGGCCAAGATGTTTTGAGGTGTTTTTATGTTAAGAAGAAGCTGGTAGAGAAGAAAGAAGGATTTCTAAAGTATTATCTTTTATTGTTAAATATAAATCAATTAACAATGACTAATCCTATTATTATGATGTTTCTAGAAATATTATTTTGTAAAGAGATATGTGAGTTGAATGGATTAAGGTGAACAAATCGATTCCAATGAACAGAGTCTAACAGACTAATGTGATCAGATGGAGTGTGGCACTAAATTTTTATTATATTATATTCATAGTTTTATTAGAAAAATATATTCGATAAAATAAGATCTGGAAATGATTTATTGATCTTAAAAGTACCAAACATCATGTTTATATTAAGTTATTCATTATTCAAGATAAATTTGGTCAAAGGAAGAAGTTGGTGGAACTTGGTGGATGTATGGTCGAAGGAGTATCATATAGAGAGAAAAATGAAACATGTTAAATGAAATTTTTGAATCCATCAGATAAAGAATGTCATACAGAGGAAATATGATTGAAGGAATCAGTCAGAAGCTTCCAAATGATTATACTGATGTCTCCTAAAAAATCATCAAATACAGGAAACATATGAAGATCATGGAACTAATAATTTTTTTGTGAAATCTTATAATGAAAGTAAGTTTAAAGAAGTAATCATATAGAGAGTTCCAAGAGGAGCCATCGAATAAATATTTTTCAATCAGAGTCATTAGAAAATGTATCTCAAAGAAGTTTCTAAGAAAATAATGGTTGTAGGACCATAGGTTGGATATTCCCGAATTAATGATTATGATTACATAAAAAAAAGAAGTGTTAGTTGAAGAATATTTATAATAAGTTATACTATATGAAACATTAATGGTAAAAGTAATTATTATGAAGAAGTTATGGATGAAAAGTTTGAAGATCCTTAAAAATATTTTTTAAATTCATTAAATGTGTTGATGTTGAGTTGAACACTTAATGTTTCAATAATCAAAAAGGAAAGATTGTGATTTAAACTAATATTTTAGGAAATTTTGAAGAGACCATTGATTCCAAAATTCAAGTAAAGTTTCTATGAATTTTTGTTGAATCCTATATTTGGGGATGGTTGAAGGTGGAAAAATGAAAAATGTTTTGAGTGGGACTTTCAAATTTCAAGCGGTAACTTTTAATTTCAATCCCATGATCCTACCAAAGTTTTCATAGAAACACTACTTGAATAATGAAGAGTTATTACATCAAGAAAATGCTGATCGAGTTTTTGTTGAGTGAATTACTGAAGAAGTGAGGTGGTGACTGAAGAGTTTGAAAGTTATTACATTGAATAATTGGATGCAGTATCACCAAATGAAGTTATATTGGTAAAAATTTTCTTATCAATCCATATTAGATGAACAATGTGAAGAAACAATTGGGTGAACAATCCATTATACTGAGGGTACCAAATAGAGATCATTATATGAATAGGTTTGGATAGAAAAGTTTTAAAAGAATTTATTTCCTGTTGGTGTGCAAGAAAGTGAAGAAGAATAAGAAGAAGAACTTACAATAAGGTAAGTGTGAAGAAATTTCAAGTAGTACAGTGACAAAATATCGAATACTATTGGTGAAGGTTATTTTATTATTACAAAGAAAAATTCTATCATATTATTTGTGCATATAAAAAATCGACACAGGGTGTCATCTAACCGGCTACTAAACCATTCCACCACAAAGATCAAAGGTAATTTATGATCCCTAAGATATAGAAACAAGTGACTGGGCATCATAGGACATACCTTGAGAACAATTTTACCCTCATACTATAATAATAATAATCCAACAGTAAAAATAAATGCAATAAAACATCCAACTTGAGATAAATGTAAATGAACATCCAAATAAGATAAAAAAAATAATACATGAATAAAAGAATAGAAAAAATAGTTATACATAATCCATAGTATAAAATACAATGGGTCAATCATCCAATGAAAAAAACTCAAAGCTTAAGAAAAAACCCAAACCAGCTTTAACGACCCTCCACATGACCCACAATCAGCATCCAACCATACATCTCTCCCAGAATATCAACAAATATCAAACTATACAGGATATATTTGAACCTATAAAATATAGGCATGAGATAAATATCCTATTAGGTCACCATAACTCACCAATTCTAAGCATCCACTTTTATATTACATCCTAAAATTACTAGTTTGAAATACAATATAAAAATAAACATTTTTCATAATACATTACAAAAGAAAAAAAAACACATCAAAAGTGTGTTAAATATATTTTTCTAGGATTTTTATTAAATGAAAATAATCACTTGGAAAATATTTTTACCAGCTAAAACTTGTTTTCCAAATAACCATTTTAAAGCACCGCTTTAAAACCATTTCATAAACACCTCTTTTTGAACTACAAATTTTCAAATCAAAAGAGGTTTTTAATTTCCAAATGGTTTTTTAAAACATATTTGAAAATCATGATTTATATAAAACTAGGAACATCATCCTAAAAAAAATTTCAAAACCCACACACACTCAGAGTTTCAAAAATAATCCTCATATGCTTTTTTATTAAAACCATTCCAAAAATGATTGGAAACAGCATTCTATATTTTAAATAATAGATCTTTCAAACCCATTTCAAAAACTATTTGAAATTAATTTAAAATCATAACCTCTCTTTAATTATTTCAAAATACTTTACAAACCCTTTTTAAATC